>JAZGUH010000023.1:12500-757249 GCA_037893225.1 Hippasteria phrygiana | reverse complement strand
TCACTGCTGCACAAAATCATCACATGGAATAATTTGGGGGTAACATAATTTGGTGGAACTTGATGTTTAATGCATGGCTTATCTGGTGGGGGTGCCAGGGGGGAAATCTTCCCCTCTTCCCCCCCCCCCCCCCAATAATTGGCAGTTCAGCACAAGAAAAACATAGCATGGGGCAGCAGCGGGCCGGCACTGGTACTACTTTAATCCCTTCCCCAACTTACAGAAGTGTTCGGACACTCCTATCAGGGATTAATGGTCATCAGTAATGTGGTCATGGTGGTTTGCTAATATGTGCTGGTGTTTTAGAAAGAAAAAAAAGCAAAGGCTTTTGTTTTTCTTGTGCCAGTTTCGTTTTCTCGACACGGATCAACAGAAGATGGCGCCACAACATTTACTATGCTTTATGCTGCAGTCACACTTTCACGTAAAGCCTCGCCGTAAGGGCCACGTATTTTTGTGATACGGGGTGAACTGCAATGTAGAGCGGAAATTTCAAAATGTTCAAAATTTCACTACGTAAAGTCATTTTATCTAGACTTCTAGCTCAGTTTGATCCATTGTGCGTTTGAGAATGTTGTTTGACCTTTTATTTGTTGGCAACGCACACAAGAGTCATCAAGGGACGATGACTCCAAGGCGGGGAAGGTTGTGAGTATATGTGTTCTCAATGTTTAGGTAATCTTAACGGGCCAGTGGCGGATCTACGGGGGGGGGGTTTTGGGGGTTTAAACCCCCCCCCACCCCCCCCCCCCCCCCCCCTTGGGCTGAGAAAAAAAAAAAAAAACCATTGTCGGGTGTCGAAAATTTGGCACGCTGGGGTGTGTAGGCCAATCACCTCTGGTAAACCCCCCCCCCCCCCCCCCCCCCCCCCCCCCTTGGTTAAAACCTAGATCCGCCCCTGTAACCCCTTGAGTACGGTATTTTTAGGGGAGACGTCTGGGTGTCGGGCCGGTTCTGGCAGCCAAGCGAACCGCCTACAATGTGTTTGTGCAGTCAAGCGTAACATAAACAATAATCCAACAATGGATTGAAACTGCACAAATAACCCCTATATATAGATGTCATCCAGGTTAATGTTTAAGCGGCATTTTAGAAACCGCTTTGAGTTGTGTCATCTCTATGCCAGTAGGCGAGCGGTGGCGCCCTGTATCTTATAAAGGTACTTGTAAAAGAAGATAGGAAAATCAAAGCTCCATGTTTACCTTTTTCTTTGATGACTTCGTCTTTCTGCATTAGCTGCACATCGGCATCATCTCTGAGAGTTTTCTCCCAGGCTATATCTCTTTTGAGCTTAGTTATTGTTTCTCCCATCTATATATTCGAAGACAACAAAAATACAACTAGAAATCAGGTTTTGGGACTAACAAAAACTAGGTATTCTGCATAAATATTCGTAAAACTGTAAATTCTAAATAAGTTTACGATGATGTAGAGATTTGAAAAGTCCAATATGTGGTTCAAAAGTTGTGACCTTCTGAAATAGTACATGTAAATTTAAATTTATGTAATTGTGAAATCACTATGACTTCACAAGTTTGTCATTCATTCATTGAAATGATGTTCAAATTCTTTACTACTTTGCCTGCAAAACTCATAGCTCTTAAAAATGTATGTAAGGGATGTAGTATAAAGCGTCGCGGTGATACCCAGAGGGCGCCCTTGGCACCCGATCGTTCGATAAAGTTCCTTTCACAACCTTTTATGGAAGGACGAGGCTCGGTCCGGATGGCTCTCGCAAGACAGGGCAGGGCGCATACGTGTAATGTAGGCTGTGGCGGCCTACACTGTCGGGCACTGGTGACAATTTGTGTTGGGTTTTTTTTCTGTTTCCATTTCGTCTATTTACATGTACCGGTACATCATGGGATCAATAACGTCAAGGGGGTCGACATACATTTAACTGTCTTCAGGGATTCTGAATTGGTGCATCGAGTGATTTGATTTCTTCTCGTCCGGAACCCGGGATTGTCTCCCATTTCAGGAGACTCCACCCTCACCCTACATCTAGTAGAGGTTACTACATGTATTTTTCAATTCAACTTCTGTTTTGAACCGGAAGACAATGTCAAATTGGAATCGGTCTATGAGGCGTTTGTTTAGTTTTTCAAGACCTTTCTGATGATGTATAGATTGTTAAAATCCGTGGTGTAGTTTAGGAGTTTTGGAAATATTAAACTTTGATTTACAAAAATAATGTAATTCGACAGCTGATGACGTCATCATAACGTCATTGTTTGAGTGCCGTATTCATGTTTGCCTTGGCAAGTGGAGGAATGCTGTTTGAAAAATGGCAGCTAGCCGGTTTAGGAAATAGCACATTTTTTAGCTTCGTCTTCATCGGTTGACCATCAAGATCTTTGTAATTCTAATTCATTTTTGCAATATTTCACAACTACATTTTACATTTGTTTTTAACATAGAATTTATTTATAAATGCCTCAGCGAGTTTCACTATCCCTATTGGTCGAGAGCCTGTCACGTGGGTGTGTTTAAACAGTTGTTTAAACACGGCTAGAAGTTGTTTAAAGACGGCACGTCATAACCAGCTGTTCTCAGCCGATACGCAACATGGAAAGTGTAGTAGGTGCGCGTACAAGATGTACTGAACTTTATCATAATGTAAGACAACGCCAATGCACGCGTATAAAGCCTGGTTTCCATATAATCGCAATGAACGCCAACAGCACGCAAGATGGCAAGTCACAGACGTCCGGGCAGAGACGGTTCTGGACGTCATTCGGCTGAAAATTTTCAACAAAAAGGGGGGGTTAAGATGCTTGAAAGTGTCTTACTAAAATGGCGTTTTTTGGTACTTCACACTTTTCTGAAAGCTGAATTAATATTTCATTTCGATAGAATTCAATTACGGGCAGCTGTTTTACTTACATTTATGCTCATATCTTGGTCAAAAGATAAAATGGGTCAAATTTGTGGCACTCAAGCGGTGAGAGACATCGTTGAATGCACGGCATGCCAGTACGTGTATTTAAATGGGCCTACTGTCACCGTCCATGATGGGAAAGTCCCCGATGAAGCGTTTCCATTTGTCAGCATTGCATTGGGGACTCTTCGGCGACGCTGTCGGCGATTATAACGACTATGAAAACCAGGCTTAAAACGCTGCATTCGTGTGTGTGCGTACGCGACAGACAGGCTCACAAGGCCGATATGTACGCATTTATTTTGTACTGAGCAAATGGGAGAAAAAAGTGGGGAGAAAAAGCTTCGCATTTTGTCCTTACGGGAGGCTTTTGCATTTTTCGGAAGGCATTTTTCTGAATTCGGCTCGATCCATTAACAGCGGTCACGCCCCTCCTCGGTTATTTTTGACGTGGTAATCACACTTTTATCCTCTATTATTTTATTGGGTCATAAACAAGACATTAATTAAGGAACATTTTTTCTTCTTTGGACATCACGCGTGGTGCTAGGAGATTTGGCTATGATTTGAACAATGTCATCTCCGTGTCTGCATGTTAACTCTTGTATCCACTCGTGCCGAGCTTGGCAATGATTGGATCTTATAACTGGTCATCGGGCTCATCAACAGGCACTCTTCCGAACGGTTTAAACCCCCCCTTCTCCACGGGATCCATCTGATCGTCTTGCGTATCGCAAGGTACGTTAGGGATTGCTGTAGACTTCAGGTTTATAGCTTCACAAACAATTTGCAATGGTACTAAATTTCTCACCAGGTAGGGGTCCTTTGGCTCCTCGTCTTGATCTGTCAGTGATAAGTCCTAACTCCTGCCGTCCATTTATTGTACCTCCGCCCTGTTGTAATAAAATATAACATTGAGACAAAAAGGGGTTGTATCAAAATATTTAATGTGGAACTAAAAATAACCTGCGTAGACCCTTTAGAAGAAATTTCTAACACTGGCAGTTAATCTTTCATGGGTAGTTTAGTTTGACCAGTGTTGAATTTGAGATGTTGGGAAATATATGATGCTACAAATGTTTAAAATGTTCTGCAAGAGTTTCCGAGTTTCATCGACAAAGTATTTTTTCTTAATGTGTAAACGCAGCTTGTAACATTGTTTATAAGTTGTTATTTGACGTAGAATATGTAAAATCCAGACAACGCAGCTCTTGAAATACTGTCTAGTGTCCAAACACATTAATTATGATTCGACATTGAACTTGCACAGCCTAAACAAACAAAAACTTCCGCACAAAATTCAATAGGGTTTATTTATTTTATTTATTCCTTTTTTTTTACCCAGGGTATGCCCAAACAGTTTAAAACTGGTTTCCATTGGGGCCCTGCATATTATTAGTTAAAACTGAATATTTACACATTCATACACAATATTTAAACAAAATACAATTATGTTTAAACAAATCAATTTTCGGTTAACTTTTCAACTCTCCAGAAGCCTATTGCTGATTTACGGGATGGGCGAAAAACCCGCGGAAAAAACCTTTTAGGGTGAAAAACAAGGGGAAATTCCCATCCGGCTCCAAATTATTTTGGCAACCAAGTTTATAACTCTGCAGATCAGCGTAAATGACAGAAATATCACCGATAGATGGCTTTACGTAGCTCCGATTTAAATGTACTTAAGGAGTTTATGGTTCTCATTTGTACAGGCAGATTATTCCATATACTAGCACCACTCACAGCAAAACTTGTCACGTAGCATTCCTTTTTGGCGAAAGGAACTTTCAGTGCCATTTGGGTCGATTGTCGTGTTTCACGAATCACTGTAAGTGGTGTGAACAGATTTGTCATGCACAAAATGTTAAGGCTTTTGAAAACAAGATAGCTTTTTTGGACTGAACTCTATCATTAAAAGGAATCCAATTTAGTCTGGCAAACATATCAGCTGAGGGGGTGAGGGGGGTACATTTAAGGATTATCCGTGCGGCTCTTTTTAGACATTTGTTGAGGGTATTGTCGTGAGATATGTGCCTTCCTCCCCACACCGTACAGGAATACTCTAAAGATGGCATAACTAAACTTTATACAAAGAGTGTGTGCAGGCTGCTTTGGGGAACGTAATCTCAAATTCTGTTTAACACCCAATTTAGACGAAACAGTCTTCCTTACGTATTCAACATGTGTACCCCAACTTAATGTTTCATCAACAACTACACCCAAGCATTTACAAGATTTCACTTTTTCGATAACCTTATCAGCAATGCACACATTCAGGTCGACGTTGGATATTTTCTACCTTGAACCAATAAGCATACATTTGGTTTTGTTGGCATTTAATGCTAGTTTGTTTCTTAGGCACCAGTTGTGAATACTAGCAAGAGTTACATTCAAGTTCCTTTCTATTTCGTTAATACTAGAGGAGCTACACGTTAACGTGGAGTCATCTGCATACATAAAAATAAGTTGCAATTTTGGGGTACATACAAGATGGAAAATCACTACTATAAACAATGAATAAAAGTGGCCCTAAGATCGACCCTTGTATTCACTCTTCTTTAGTGCGGATTTTATTAGTTACATTGTTCCGCAGCTTTTTGATTTCAAATCTTAAACCCTTGTGCTATTTAAATAGTCAAAATCAGTCAATTTCCTTCCACCTCCCCTGCCTATACTTTGTACACAGTCAGGGTCAGATTACATGTGGTTTGTACATGTGGCAGAAGGGTCACAAACAATCACCTTTTTGACCCACGATACAACAACATGGCTCAGAATGCATGTTTGCATAGAAGGGATATTATTGATAACCGAATATCCGATTTGAAAAAAAAGTGGCAATGTATAGTGGAGAGGTCTACATTTTACAAATTATACCAATAATTCAAAATTGACCTTGTTCAATTGTACCTGGTTTTTACATACCACGTCACATTTATCTACAGAATCTGTATTTCCTTCAGGAAGCTACATATCCTCAGACCTGAACCCCTCCTTTTGCTGGATTATCTCATCCGATGAAAAGTTACAAACAAAAGAGTAACAATGGGAGGTCCGCGATTGCCGATGCAATGTACAGGTTTTGTACTTACGAGGAGAAAAGGAGAAAGGAAATACCATCGGCAATGCATAGACAGGTTGAGGGCGCCATTTGTCCAGCTGCCAGTTTCTAGTTCTTGTGCAAATGATGTACATTTTTTATATCCGTTTTTATCTTTCTCTACCTTTGCCATCCAGTTTTAACCCTTCTGTGATGCGTTTGCCGTGTTGATCGTGATTTGTTTTTCGGGTATTTTGCTAAGTTGTGTAAATTTCTGGTGAAGTTTCGTGGATTTTTGTGGATATCATATGCCGTGTGTATGTTCACTACTGTGTGTTTTCATCATGGCATTCATAATACAAGTTTGTGCTTGTCTGGCCATTTCGCATGTTATGTCTGCGCAGTATAATTCCCATTCAACTAACCCTAACAGTTTTGGATCCATCAATTTCAATATAAATTTCCACACACCCTGGAGAGTTAGGGTTCAAAAAAAAGAAAGATTTTATCAACCGCCATACCTTTCTTCTCCGCCATATATTCTGTTCCGGCTCCCGCTTCGACGACGACCTTGTCCGGCTCCTCCACCTCCTCCCCACCCTCCATCCTCGTCTCTCTCCCATCCTCCCTCCCTTCTCATCCTTCTCCTCAATAAACTGCCAGTCCATTATTTGCTCCTGGACTTCATGACTGAGAAGAAAACCAAATGGAAATATTCAAATTTTTGCTTTCACAATCAACCGAATGAAGCAAAAAATGCACCAAAATTTAGCTGCAGTTACTGAAGTTGGGGATCCGAAGCCGTTCAGTTCTCATGCGAAGAAAACATCAATAGAAAGTGTCAAGCATTAATAACCAAAATGCACCAACGCAAGCCTGTATTTTTCTTCTTCTCGGTACCCCAAGTGCCAAAAATACTTTTAGCCAATTGGCCCCCATGATAAGAATGTTTTTTCCCCTATCGAATCTCTGTATGAACCTTCCTGACATGGAGCACTCAACGCAACAATTTAACAATTCTCACCAATTTGAATTCATATTTTCTGTCCTTCAAACCTTAAAACCAAAAGAAATTGGGTCAGAATACAACTTCGTTGGGTTTTAAGATTAACACACACACACCATCGAGGAAGCCGCACACACGAAGCTCCTGTTTTGCGGGAGGGCCGTGGGTCGGTCAAGTCATAATTATTCATCGAAAATGAAGCGCGGTACGGCAGGCAACTGCCGCGTGTCCGTTATTAACCGTCTGCATGCATTGCTTGTCGTACCGCGCTTCAAATTTTCGATGAATAATCATGACTTGACCGACCCACGGCCCCCCCGCAAAACAGGAACTTCGTGTGTGCGGCTTCCTCGATGGCGTGTGTGTGTGTGATCGCTTCGGAACGACTGAAGATTTGTCATTTTTTTTCCCGCAAATTTGAATCGTTTCAGGCGAAAATTGACTTGGCGCAAGCGAGGTGAGGATGTAAATGCGGCATATTATTATTTTTGGGGGCAGCCATGAAGTAATTCACGGCGAAAAATGTAGAAACGTGTTACATGGGAATGACGTTCTTATTCTTGCTGTACTAGCCTATGGGAAAAATCTGCGTCTTTCTATAGACCATATCGCAAATACCGCCTGGTCGAGACGTCACAATGGTCATAAGGGATTGTGGGAAGGAAATGGGAGCGATTTTGGTGCGCGTTTCTTTCCCACGTCCCTAGTAACCATTGTGACGTCTCATCCAGGCGGTATTTGCGATAAGTTCTTGGGGTAACAAGAAGATAGGAAAATCAAAGCTCCATTTTTTTTAATGACGTCATTTTTCTGCATTACTTGCTAACCTCTTTACCATGGGTACGATCTTGTTTTCCCACCATGCCTTGCGCGATCTTAGTGAAGGAACGCACACGCGCCCATGGAGTACAGGATGTTGTACTTGTACTAAGTTGTAGTACTTCCGCATCATCTTCGCTGCTATTCTTGGTTCAAGACGACAGTGATCGATAATGGATCGTGTTGCGTCGCCATTCTTCCATGCAGTGCGCCCTCTGACGGTACGATTAAAATAACTCGGGATGGGCTCGGACGGTCAGAGAGGGCGCACTGCATGTATGCACGGAACAAATAAACGCGACGCTACACGTACACGATCCATTATCGATCACTGTCGTCTTGAACCAAGACTACTTCGCTGCCAGCATACGTCCCGTTTTAATTTTGAGTCTCTCCCATATTCGAAGACAACAAAAATACAACTAGAAATTAAGTTTTTGGACTAACAAAAACTAGGTGTTCGGCATAATTATTCATAAAAATATTTACATTTTTGTTGAGACGTTTACGATGATGTAGATTGTTGTTTTATTTATTTATTTTGGCAAATGTAAACAAAAATACAAAATACATAAAAATGAACCAATAACAAAGCCAAGGATAGCCCAAAAAAAGCTGTTTATAATGGCCCTCATTTCCATCGGGATCCTCAAAAATATAGCCTCTTTTAACTTCACACGAAGAAACGTTATTCACAAAGTTATGTCTTCCAAAAAAAAGTTTGGCAAGGTGATCAGTACGTTTACTGCACATGTTGGTATATAAAACAATGTTCCGTATTTTTTTACTGACTCCCCAGAGTCCCCCTATATGGGATTTATTTTTGTTTTTGGTGGTCGCTTTTGGCTACGGACTCCTCAGATTCTGGTTGGACTAATTAATCACATACACCAGAAACTTACTGGCAAAACTGATGCAAAATTAACACTAATTATTCGCACCGAGCAAAAATAAAGCATCAATTTGGATAATTTGGTTTGGCTGAAACGCACCCAAGCATATTGTATAAAATGAACAACTTAGTGTCAACTCAAAGCATATTACCGTAGCATATGCAGAGCTCATCGTCTTCCAACCCCTGTAGCATACACATCATGTACCTCTTCAGAGTACCTCCTGAGATTGATTGCACAACGGTTTTTATAGGGCCCAAACTTAACCCGAAAACAATTACCTTTGTTAACTTTAAACTGTAACATTGTCGGCTGATTGACCAAGTACAATGGGAAAGTGGGTCAAGCAGTTCTAGATTCCAAACCGTTCGTTATGTAATGATTCAATTCAAATTTAAATTATAATCTGGCTATAGCGGATAGGCTAATGCTAGACTGGACTAGTCCATTTGCTGTGCTATTAATATTAACATAATGGAGTAACCCAATACGAATCTATAGGTCAACTGAAATGTATCGAAGATTTAGTCTCAAATAACTGTTTATATATTTATTCTAAAAGCCCGAACATTTTCATCTTTTATTAGTGGCATTGAAAGACCAATTAGGTCCTAACCTCCAACCTAAAGAGGCCCCGAATGAAACGGTGCAAAAACCGGTCATTCTAACTAATTCAATTCAAAGACGGATTTTCTGTTAAAAAGGCTGAAAATCAGCCTTAAAGAGGTGGACCGCAGTTTCCTTACAATATTGTACCTTTCTAAAATTCTCATTTTTATTAGTGACATTAAAAAACTATACCCCTGACCTTCAACCTAAAGGCGCCCTGAATGAAACGGAAGAGAAAGACGGATTCATTGGCGTACTGACGAAGGACGACAATGAGGTGTTTTTTGGTCATAATTTGTAACAATTTCTTCATATTTGTTGATATCTAGCGTCGGTGGTGCATCTTGTCTTTGGTCCGTGGGGCAGAATTTTTTTTTTTAGCGCATGGGTGGGGGTAGTTCTGGTTGTGAAGTATAGTAGGCCTTTGAATGATATAAAGGCAATGTGTCCCCCGGGGTGGGGATGCCCGCAATAGTTTCCTTCAGTGATGCATTCAGAAAAATCATCACTTGAGTCTTTGCATACGTTTTAGTAAAACTGCCGTCTGAAAAACGTACTTTGAACAGTTCAGAATTAAAGGAATAAAATCTTACCTAAAATTTAATATTTTGTTTTTCTTTTTCTTTTTGCTCGCGAAATTAAAATTTACACTGTCCACTATACCGGAAGATTTGGGCAAGTCAGTTTCGAATTATAGCCGCTTGATCTGTGTCGCACTGTTTCCATGGTTACGGTGACGTGTGTGTAAAATAAAATGTATTCTCTGAATTTCTTTCATTTTGTTGCAACTTAAAAAAGAACTGCGTCCGATGAATTGTCCATTAAAGAAAACATGATTTAGGATTTATATTGCATTATTCTTGCTTAAAACAATAAAGTATTATCTTGACAATGATATTTTGTGTCCAGAGACAATTATTTCCCAGATTAAATATGAGAAAACAATTTTTGAAAATGTTTGTCCAAGCTACTCCGCCCCCCTGAGTGGGACCCTCATTAACATAAGTGTGTGACGTAGATCGAGGCACATTACCCATTCATCACGGGTATGCATTGTGTGTACATTGTACGGCGAACATTCTTTGTCCAAAATCTAAGCAAAATATAGTGGTTTTTCGGCCATGCCGACAAGGTGTGTGGCTGCTGGGTGCAGCAAAACGACGGATGGAGTAAGCCTTCATTTCCAACTGATGCGAAATATCGGAGAATTTGGACGGGGAAAGTGAAGGTGACAAGAGCGTAGTGGTCCGGCCCCAGCAGCTTCTCAGCGTTATGTAGCGACCACTTTGAGCCGTCGTGTTTCGATACTGGTTTTTTCAAATCCTTTGGGATGACTATTAAAAATATGCTCAAGTCCACTGCCATCCCAACAAAGTTCCCAGATGTGAGTAAGATATAGGCAAATGCAGTTAAACGGCCCATTCCCCGAGGAGCCTTCGCTAGCAGGGAGAAAATCAGGGTAAGTTCGATGTTAGTTGTTGTTGCAACTTACGAAATTGCACGTGTAGACCTAGTGTGTGTATACGGGCCGGGTCCAGACTATACTATCGAGTCGATCCATGAATTTCGGTGCCTCGGTCTACGTCACGAACAGCGCCCTCAATTTGAGTCTCAACAAATTTCAAAAAGGGGGGGTCAATTTTTGAGCTGCAAATGTAATATCTCATTGGAAAACTAATAATTTTGATATACTGCTAGAAAATCAGGTAATTCTGCAGGTTGTGGGTTCGAGCCCAGTCCTGGGCTATAGCACTGGGTAGAGGCATTATTTAATGTGGACTAGTTATAATTCTACCTCACCAGGTATTACGTCACTTCGTGACCACGTGAGATTGCCCTCCCTGTCGTCATTCCAGGACCCCACCCTTTAATAGGGTCCAATTCTATATTCATATTGGTCTTCACCTATTTTTCATGCGCTTTAAAGTCTGAAGGTGCGGTCAGCGCAATCTCACGTAATCCCTCCGTGCCGTAATACGGCTCGGTAGAATCCCAATCAAACTTCACTTCTATGAAGCTCGTTTATTTTTAGGATTACCCATCCCGACCCTATTCATGCTGCATGCTGTGAAGAGATTAGATTATCTTGTCTTCTTCCTCTGTAGCCCACACCTCGAGTGCCCCTAGGGCTTGTGATGGGCGATTTGCATAAAAAAACATGTGACATGTTATCAGTTTATTTCTTTCAACTTTATTGTCAAAACGGGTGAATCCGAGAAGTTTTGCGGGGCTTCGGAGGTAAAAAAAAAAAAGGGTGGGGTGGTTGGGAGGGGTGGGGGCCGGGTGGTGATCTTCTTGTCGTTAGTGGCGCCATGTAACCCCATAATCTCCCAGTAAATGCGCTACTGGATGGAATCTTTTCTTAACCGTAAATTTTACCCACTAAATAAAAGACCAAAGAACAGTGGCTGATTTGAGTCTATAAGCTAAACCTCCCCCAACCCCCAAAAATGACACAGCAAGGGGGTTTAGACCCCTCCCCGGATCCGCCCCTGAAAGGGCAGCGGGAAAGTGAATTGTGAAATACGGGAAATGCGTCAAAGAATAGGCCTACTCGGTTTCAGTATCGTCTGGCTTGCACTGGGAACTGTAGAAGTATTATGATCGACAACAAATATAACCGAAACCTGTGACACGGTTTTGTTTTTGTTAATCAAGCAACCATCAGAATAGTTTCGTTTATTCTTGCATGTACGCAGGAAAATAGAATTTGGGCGGCTAGGATTATCGGGTACTGTAAGCGATGTTCCAAAATGTATACAGGCATGAACCTGACCGTAATAATTAACCATATTAAACCGTGTTGCGTTTTTTTCATCGACTTTAATCGAGAATTATGGTCTGTTTCAATTGTTCTTTTTTGGTGGAAGAAAGAGGGAAAAAATAATTGATTCCCAGGGACCAGGAAATAGGTCAGAGATTTTTCTTTTCATTTTAAGCATCTGCTACAGTGATACCGAAAGACCCCTGTAAAACGGAAAGACGTCTTTTTTATCTATGGAAACTAAGAAAAACATCTTTAATATCTGAGTTTCTGTCACGCATGATAATTTATATCGGAAACGTTGGTCGTCACTTTTAGTTTCTAAGCGTTTATAATCTATCTAAAATTAAAATCAAACTGCGTAGCGCGGAAAAATATAGTGTCGTGTCGTATAAAAGGACGGAGGATGTCCCCCGAGTTTTTAAACTTCGAATTTTATATCATGCCTGGGCAATATTTTCCAAGATGACCGCCTAATTCTTTGTTCGAGATTAAAAAAAAAAAAATTCAAGATGGCTTTTGGTGACATTGCAGTCCCCAAATTCGATTCAAAAGATGCAACAGACCATTGATTAAACGCAGATGGTTAAACGCAGTGGCGTAAATCCGTGTCTTAAAATGGCGGAGAGGATGATCCAGATTAAGAAAAAATTAATTAAACCCCAAAAGTACCCCTGAAAATGTTCTGTTGTGGGGACCGCTAGGAATTTCATAAACCTTGACGCTTTTCAGAATGTACGCTATTTTACAAATGCAACATGAACACTTGATGTCATTCTTGAGATACTATGGATACCGGTACAGCAGGAGGAGGGCGGGTGCCGGGAGGCGGGCGGGTGGGTGGGTGGGTTGGATGGATGGGTGGGTGGGTGGGTAGAGTTTGTATATGCCGGCAATCGTGGACCTAGAACAAAATAATTCGGGCGTAGACAAAGGGGTCCACGTTTGACCTAACGTCCGCGATTGAAAATCGTGTACAAAACCAATGGGAGGCCTTCTGAAAAAGAACCCTTGTTCGTGCAACTCGTTTTCTCTACTGTCCATAAATGAGAAATATGGTTCAGGGAGAACCATGGGGACTTCTCGGGTTGTTCTCAACGTTTCGATTAGCCTGCTCTAATCTTCGTCAGGAGAATGAGGAGGTTTGCCGATGCGGCAGCTCCTTAAGTAGTATTTGCTGGGATTGTGTGTATACTGGGGAAGCAAGACTAGGCCGAAGGAATATGGGACACGGACGCACTACATTATTCCGTGTTCCACGAGCGCGAGTGCATGGGATAACGAATTTATCTTCAAGCAAACTTGACGCGCAGTAAAGATGGAACACGCACGGTGCTGTGCGCGCGCACACATCATTAACAGCCAGCACTATCGAGATCCAGAAGGAGAAACAGGAGCTATCTGGAAAACGTAACAAGTGTGCGCCGAAACAGACGTGACGATCCACATTAGACGCAAACGCGCAGCTTTTGAATTACCAATGGATTGTGCAGCACTGCGTTTTGCGTATCGCGCAATTCGCGGAATTAGAACAGCGCAATTCGGAGTGTGTATATGGGCCGTGTGATAGGCCTATGGGTTTTTATACAACACCTGAATAAATCCCCGCCATCCGATTGGTGGATCGTCGATCACGTGCATTGAATTATTCGACCCATCACACGACGCGAACCCGCACCACCCAAAACGTTCTATCAAATGGTTCTATCAAACGGTGCGCGCGCATTGATGGAACCAAAAGAACTTCCCTAATTTCACGGTCACTATTGGTGGCGCTGCAATTGGGGTGTCATTCACACAACATGGCGGCCGAGTTTCCCGAACTGCCGCGGTTTGTTCTAACAGACGACGAAATATTGGAACTCGTAGGCGATGCTGACGCTGCTAACACAAAGAGACAAATGAAATATGCAATCAAATGATTAGAGGAATTTGCAAGACACGCAGGAACAACAAATAATAAGGGGATAAAAGTGTGATGACCCGGTCTTTACAGTCAATAATAACCTCGAAGGGTCGTGACCGCTGTTAATGGACCTCGCCTTCGGCTCGGTCCATTAACAGCGGTCACGCCCCTCCTCGGTTATTATTGACGTGTAAAGACCGGGTCATCACACTTTTATCCCCTTATTATTTGTATATTATCACGCTCTCAGCTGCCACGGATCGACCAATCAGGATCGAGGATTCAAGTTTGTTGAAAAATTCGTACATTGTGCTCATAGCACACGTCGTCATGGACGTCCACTGCATGCATGCAATGTACAATCCAAGCCACCATGAGCGCGTAGGAAAAGGTGTGTAAAGCGGCACAAACTAGTCCCTCACCTAAGTGCAGAATTTGGACATTCATACAATGAAGAGTGATAAAAATGCTAGATTAATGTTTAGAATGAAAACAAGATTACTTTGATGATAAATGTTTTACCAAAATCACGGGATAATGGAGGCAGTTGTGCATTTCATGCGTAGGAATATCGATGTTAAGCAGTCAGTACTTAGGCGGTAAGATTTGAACAAGAAGTTTCAAGACAAGACAAGGCTACAATTATTTGTCGTATCTGAGCCAAAATCTCAACTGTCCTGGAACATATTACTTTCTCCTGAGTGACATGAGAGAGTTTACTGCAGTAGGGCCTACTGGTGAGTTTAAATGGTTATAATTAAAGTAATTTTCGTGAAATTTGAAGTTATTTTTGGCCTACATGCAGTGCCCCCATTTTTGCACTGTCATTACTCACTGTACACATATGTGTACGTACATCATACGGTACATGCATATGAATGGGTAGCCTTAGTTAATTTAAGCAGTGTTGACTTATTAACTCTCTCCCTGATCATGCTGATTACCTATTCTTTCATGATTCAATTAGTTGAATATTTCGACAAAGTCTGTCTTGAAATTTGATGTCAAAATGGCGATGCCGGAAATTGGGCACAAAGTCAAACATGGCACTCGACAATGCTCGAGGGCCGGTTGTTTTTGTTTATTTTGCCTTATTTTTCTGGCAGCTTTAAAAAGGTTCACTGCATTCTGGCCGTGTTATTAAACCGAGACCTATTTTGTCCGCTTATCGGGGGATTTCAGGGCAATAAGGGACATTCCGCTGGTTCGTGTACAATGTATGTGTGCGACTGTACTGCTAAAAACAAAAACTAATAGTTTCAAACACGATGCAAAATGTACTGAACACTAAAAGTCTCAAATCCTCAAATTTTAATATGATTTGGCGTGCACCCTAGGGGGTAATAGTTTTAGACTTGTTAAAGTAAATCTGAACTGTACCAAAAGTTATAAAATTGTTTTGTACATCACAGACTAATGTTCCTGTACAGAAACTTATTGTTCGTATTTTGTGTTTTTTCCTTATACAATTACAGGGGTGTACTTCACTTGAAGAGGACCAGTTACAGCTGATTATCTACAAGGGGATGCCGTGATTGGAACTGACTACCTACCAAGTTTCATTGATGGGCAGATCTACAAGAGTCCTTCATAAAGTTTCAAAGAGGAGTTGAATTTCATTGTTTGTCAAAACTGTATTAAATTCCGAGTGTACCAGTATATTTCATTGGAATATTACCGCAGGATGAATACATTTTACCACAAGAATGTTACAACAAATAGAATATTACAAGTACAACTACAAGTACAAGAGTAGGGATTATTACCACAAGAATATTACCACAGGAATTACCACAGCCTTCCTGCGGTAAAAATGTTCCAAAAAACAACAAGTATTTCTTGTGGTAATTTCCTGTGGTATTTTTGTGGTATAATACCACAGGACATTTTTGTAAGGGGTTGGTTGGTTGGTTGGTTGGATGGTTGGATGGTTGGATGGATGGTCATGATGGTGGGTGGACAGTTTACTCGGGTATATTATGTTTCCATGCCACGCGTGTATCACGGCTTTGCTAATGATATGAGTCGGGAACCGGTGTTTTACGTCTAATCTGCATATTAGATCACGCCCCATTGCATTGTAAAATTCGCGGTTGTACGGTTCGTGGACCGAGTGAAGTTTTAACGCGTATACCCGCCGTGGGCTGAACCACTTGGTACTTGTTTTTAAGGATACAAATGAACGTGTTGATTTATATACCAAACCAAAAAAAATCGGGGATGCTGTTAATGCATTAGGTTTATGTTGGTTTTTGTTTCGTTGCGTTGCGTTCCGTTTGGTTTGGTTTGGTTTGGTTTGGTTTGGTTTCGTTTCATGTCGAATTTGAAATAAAAAGCGGCTTTAGAGCGCTGTCTTCGTCAAAATCGGAGACTGCGACCAGAGGGAGAAGATTGTGACATCAACGCCGGTAAAGTTCGTGAAAATAGAACTGTAACTTACTATATTTCTTTATCAACGATTAGTGCAGTGCACAGTATCCCCGATCACCGGCCACAGAGATGGAGATGAATGCATACTCGGCTGAGATGAGTCAAGGAGTTACAGACAGCGACGGACTGACAGCCGACGAGAGCCAGTCAGTGGATATAATGGATGTTCTACAAGCTCAAGAGAGAGAACACTTTGACTTGTTCAGGTTCCCCGTTACAGTAATCGTACCAATCGGTCTTCTATTGAACTTCATCTTTCTGACTGCAGTGGCTCGGGTGAAATCCATGCGCACCAACATGAACGTCTACCTGTGCAATCTGGCTGTGGTTGACACCTCTATCCTCACTTTGAAGTTATCGGCAGCGTGGGTTACAGTGGTTTACGGATCGGGGTGGCACTCGGCTCGTCTGGGTGCTGCTTGCTCATTGCGTACGGCCTCTTACTGTATTGTGACCGCCATTGCAGTTGAGAGATTTCGTGCCGTATTCAGTCCAATCGAGTTTCGAGCTCAATCTCGAAAGATTAGAGCGCACAAGATATCGGTTGGTATCTGGATTCTTGCAGTTGCCGCGGGTATCATTTACGGACTGCAGCCTGGCAGCAACTTCTATTATTACTGGCTAATTTGTTATTTACCTTTCATTGCATGCAATTTAGCAGCGACTCTAGGTTCGTATATCTACATTGTCCTACAAGTTCGCCGTCAAGTGACTATTTCACCGAAGAATAAGCGGCTACATTGGAAGGTTCTCCGCATGCTGGTGATCAACACTGCTGTGTTCTTTTTTCTAAGCTCCATGCACGCCATGTGGGGTATAATAGGGTTAATTGGGATGTCGATTGAGTTTCATGGACATCGACATTTCACGTTCTTCTTGTGGGCGGTACTCGACATATCACAGATTACAAATCTTTTGGCTGTGATTAACAGTTCCATAAACCCGATCGTGTATAGCATGACTAACGAGGACTACCGAGCCAACATATGGAAAGCGTTCCCCTTCCTCATCCGCGCTCTTCACTATCTCCTCCACTCTCTGCGTCGTCGTCGTCGTCGTCGTCTCCGCCGCCAACGCCGCCGCCGCCAACCAGCCGCCGCCAATTCTCCACTGGAACTGGTAGAAATGCTGGAGATTCCCAAACGCGAAAGCCCGCCATTGAAAACATCCCAAGAACTGGCCGCTGACAACAAGACTTTGAAGACAGAGGAGAAAGTCGTGCAGAAGCAGACGAGCGTTGAAGCGAAGGTTAGACCATTGACTTTTTTATAGTTGACGTATACCCTTTTCACATGACGTCACCAGTCCATATTGGACCGCCTACTGTAGTATATGGTGGCGATTGTGTAGTGCAGGGCCCCTCTATAGTTTTGATCAAATTAGAGTCAAGGGTATTTTTTCTCATGGCAAAATGACTTTTTCAACCCAAAACAGACTTCGATTAATTCTATCGACATTTTTGTTGTTGTAATTTTGAATAGTTTATTCCGGTAAAAAATGCAGTTTTCTAACGCACTTTTTACAGCATGTGAATCAACGTGGTTTTGCATGTTTACTGTGCGTTTTGCCATCTTACCCCAAAATTTCCCTCAAAAACTAAAACCCTGCCTTTTATCTACTCAAGGGCGGATCCAGGGGGGAGGGGGGGGGGGTCCAGGGGGGGGGGGTCCAGGGGGTCTGGACCCCCCTTTTTTTTTTTTTTTCTTTTTAATTAATTTTTATTTTTTATTTTTTTATTAACGCTTTTTTTTGGGGGGGGACCTGACCTAAACTCGGAAATAATTTTGGAAAAACATACAAACACAAACACATACTTATTAAAGTGGGGGGATATCATATCGTTTTTTCGTCCCAGAATAAAAATTGTAGCCTATATTTGATTCATTAGCTCAGAATAGTTGATTCAATTACTTCAAACTCGAAAATGATGTTTAATAATGATGATCTTTTGTTAAAGTGGTCAGAAATTGCCTCAGATCGCACCGCAGGGCATCTAGAATCCAAATTTTTTAGGGGCCCTTAAGCCCCGAACCCCACGCCGTAAGGGCTTCACGCTTTGCGCTTGCATTAGTTTGGAGAACAGTATGTCCCCCCCCCCCCCCACTTTTAAAGTTGGATCCCCCTTTGCAAAAATCCTGGATCCGCCTATGCTACGGCATACCTGGCAATTAATTCCAATAACCTAAAAGTAGAACAGGCCTGGGGCCTACTACACAATCGCCATTATGATAATTTGAATAGTACTTATTGGAATAAACCAACCAGTCAAGCGTGCCACGTGGTTTAACCTGCCCCATACTGTACATGTACTGTGATCACTACAATTATAGTCGGGTCAATATACAGTTTTACCCTAAAAAATTGCAACAAAAGGTTTTTCAACGGTTTTTGGTAGTATTTGACATCAGGAATAACATACTAAATATCTAAGAAAATCAGACTTCCGGAAAGCTGTTATTTTAAAAATGGCGTCCAAGATGGCCGCCATTACCTAAAAATAGTCATAAATCATTTATTATCCATCCTAAAGATGTAATTATGGTGTCTATCACCTGGTTTTTGGGGGTCAAGAAATCCATTAGGACAAGTTAAAATGTCCTTCAGCAGTCAGGAAACCTAAAAATCAAAAATTGCTTTACTAAAATGACCGGAAGTGAATTACTATAATTCACAATAGAGATGTCATTGTTTAGTTTAAAAGTATGTTTTTGAGGTCAGGAAATTCATTGATACAAGTAAAATTGTCATTAAGTAATTAGGTAGCATTAGAATCAAGATGGCATCCAAGATGGCAGCCATTATAGCATCCAAGATGGCCGCCATTACACTAAAATGGCTGGGAAGTCAAAACTGCACAATGAACATTCATATTATCATAGAGTTGGCTAATCAGGTTATTAATAAATTTAAAAGTAACAAGTTACGGGTCCTGGGGGTCGTTAGTCCTATGGTTCATTGTTCCTACGGGTCGCTGCATGGTCCTACAGTCTGTGAACCGTAGGACCAACGACCCATGAGAATAGACTAGTGAATTGTATTCAGACATACTCTAGCCCTAAGCCTAACTCCTTTACCTGAATGAACTTAACCCTAATTAACCAGTCGTCTTTCAAAGCAGATGGAAATAGGACTAACGATCCGACATGTAAGACCGATGAAACGTATGACCAATGACCCGTAGCACCAATGACCCGTAGGACCCATGACCCGTCCCCGAGGAGGATGGCATCAAAAATGATAAACATTTGTACTAGTACAAGCCGCCCATGTGACACTCTGCAGCAAATAATGGTGTGTGTTCTTTTCGACTTTTCATACACTAGTTTTAGGTTGAAAAATTAGTTCAAGCAGAAGCAACCCACTATTCATTCAGATCAGTACACGACCCATAGGGCCAATGAACCATGTCGGAATGAACAAGTGTATTCAGATACACCTAAACCCTAACCCTAACCTTAACCCCACCCTTACATAGGCGTATCCAGCGGGGGGTGGGGGGGGGGGGGAGTGGGTAAGGGGAATTTACACCCCCCCCCACACCCCCAATATTTTCAGAGTGTATATTTGTTCTTTCTTTTTTGGTACCCCGATAATTCCCTCCCACACACAAAATCTAAACCCTGCCCTCTATCTACAACATACCTGTTGGTGTTTAAAGGTACACATTGCTTTGGATTTTGCGATTTGGGCTATAAAACTGAAATGGATATGGTTGGGAAGCTTTTTTTTAAGTAGAATATAAAGATTCACATAACTATCCCTTCAAATTGCGTGGTTTTTGTTTAATTTCGTGACAAATAGCAGTCCGCCATTTTGTAGAACCAAATTTTTGACTCCACAAAATGGCGGACTGTGTTCACCAGTCGTATTTCCAGTCGCATCTGGTTGAAGTACGTTCTGTTGATCCATTTTGATGTACTGTGGCACGGCGCGCAGCACTGGCGATAACTTATGTTTCTAAATCTTTACTTTTTTTTTTTTAATGTGTTTTGTTATGTCTGGTATGCCTTACACAAGCTGTCGCTTTTTACGTTTTGCCTCTATAAGATCTTCTTGACTTGATTTTCTTATTTGTATTCTTTTATATCTGTTGTGAATTACCATGAAGAGGAAATAAATGTTGCTTGTTGCTTGCATTAAAAACATCAAACGTTTATATACATTTGTACATGTACATGTAGCCAAAACTATTCAAGATCTTGCCTAATCTGGGGACAAAATTACGTGAAGCCCGAGCCCAAGCCAGGGTTTGAGAAATGCCCTCTTAACTGCATCCAAACGTTACTAATTTGTTCAAGTTTGTGCAATTATCACAACAATCCTTGAGAGTTGGGGATTTATGAACCACCCCTCAAAATAAATCTCTTTTCAAAGAGCAATATTTTAGTTCTCATTCAATTAGTTAGGTTGGGGTGCTGTTTCTCAATGAACCTCAGGATTCCACAACACTTCAAAGACGAATAGCCTTTCATTACATTGCCTTGTGAGGGCGCTATACACTAAAACTTGGCCAAAAGTGTCTGGTAAAGAACTGGACATGTCATGTACATGAGTGTGGTATCCAGAGCACAGTCACAAAATATGCCTTGGTATTGAAAGGGTTATAGTGTACCATTACTTACTCAAGCTTTACTCAATGACACCTATACTGGTCATAGTAGATTTTCTAATCCCTAAAACCGAGGGATAGACATCAATATTACAGCCATAATGTAAGCAGTTCTTGACTTGTAACCATTAGTGTAATTCGTCAAACAATCCACAAGGGAAACTGACTAGGTAAATTTGAATATAATTTCAAAGTGAACAAAGAAACTGGCACGGGCGGGATTCGAACCTGCGACCTCCGGGTTACCGTACCGGCGCTCTACCAACTGAGCTATCTTGCCCTATGTTGGCGGTCTCCCAAATTGTCAGTATCTTTGTTCGGGTGGGCGCTAGTCAGAAGTCATAAACCCAGAATGCCGTATAGCCAGGGATCACACCCAATTTTACGATACAACCTGGGAAGCGACATTGTGGGGATCCACTCAATGAGGATACGACTTTTTACTTATATTCGTCAAACAATCCACAAGGGAAACTGACTAGGTAAATTTGAATATAATTTCAAAGTGAACAAAGAAACTGGCACGAGCGGGATTCGAACCTGCGACCTCCGGGTTACCGTACCGGCGCTCTACCAACTGAGCTATCTTGCCCTATGTTGGCGGTCTCCCAAATTGTCAGTATCTTTGTTCGGGTTAGTGTAATTGGCAGCCATTTTGGACGCCATCTTAGATTTCTCGGTTTTCTTATTACTCAAGGACATTTTAAGTAGTCTTAATGGATTTTTTGACCCCTGAAACTAGGGGGTGGACACCAAAATTACATCTCTAGGATGGATAACTAATGATTTATGGCTATTTTTAGGTACAGGCGGCCATCTTGGACGCCATTTTGAAAATAACAGCTTTCCGGACTTCTGATTTTCTTAGATTTTTAGTATGTTATTCCTGATGTCAAATACTACTAAAAACCGTTGGAAAACCTTTTGTTGTAATTTGTTTGGGGTTAGGGTGTTTTTTCCCATAAATTGACTCGTCTACAAGGCAGTCCATACGTTGTTGCATTATTTATCTGGTCACGTGGGTGAAAATGGTCGATACACAGTATTGCATTTTCTTATAATTTTAATTTTTCCCCGATTTGGTCGTCAAGAATGGCGTAAGTAACGGTGTGTACTCAACTGAGGTGGGTGGTGTCTCATTCAGATTTTGAGAGACAAAAATAAAGTCCAATTTGAGGCTCCAGTTTTACAACTATTTCGTCATATGTGAAACTTTCAATTTCCTCCCAAACACTGCTCGCAAGTGTTCCTAATAAATTGGACCCTAGTCTACGCCCCTCTTTGTCGAGCAAGATTATTTGTACTTTCTCGACAACTGTCGAAAATATTACAGGAACATTTGTTTGGGTTAAAAAATATGACAAATATGTTGGTACGTGGAGTATTTCTTCCCATTAATTGCTGGTTTTAGGGTTGTACATTTACCGGTAGTATGTGAATCGGGTACCGATTGGAAAACAAAGTATGAGTAACCGGGTACCCGTTAAAGAAAGCCAATCCCAAAAAGTAAATCTTGGAAAACTGCTGTTTATATTGTTCATAAAGGTCCGCATGTATATAACCCTCCTGTTCTCAAGGCCAAAATTGAGTCAGCTACCCTATAATATCAAAACCTATCAAGTGACAGATTGAAACACACACAAACTGTGAGTGTTGGTGTTTATAGTTTTTGATAGGCTGTGATAGTTATAAGTATAGGAGGGTTTTAATACTACCACATCGGTGCATCAACTTGCAGCAAGATGCAAGTGTGTGCAGTGGGCTCTATAGCTTCATGGTGTAAATCGCATTTGCTCAAGCATCATAAAATAATGGTTTTTCTTTCATTTCTATTGGGTCCGACCACTCAGTGAGGCAGAGAAGAAACGAGGGGACAAAGATTGTGTGAAAATCCAGCACAATTCATCCTTCATAACGGTGAGTTATCCCATAGCCACACTCAGGAAAATAATGTACACTTGGCTGCAGACATTCATGTGTGGGTGTGTGTGTGTGTGTGTGTGCGTGTGTGTGTGTGTGTGGGTGTACGTGTCAATGGTGCAGAGTGAGCTCGTTTATGTGACTGGGAAGCCACGCTTCGAGGACGCGTTGCAAATCGAGGTCGTCCTCGATTTGCAATAACGTTAAAAATGGACACTTCATGCAAAGTAATGACGACCAGTGAAATATTTCGCTTTTTAAAAGCAGTCCTCGGTGTACGGGAGTGACGCGCGGAGTGTGACTTTACACGCCCTTATTTCACCCCGGAGAATCGCTTCAGATGTGCCCGGTAATGTAAAGAGCGCCCTCTCTAGTTCTTCGTGAGGGAGGATGCGCGCTTAATTAAAGTTTATTAAATGAATTCAAGCGGAACGCGTCCTCTATCTCTTTCGCGTTCCTCCATGCTCTTCGTGAACACGCATCTTGAATTCTGGTGAGTACATATCCTACAAGCTTCCATTTTATTACTAATTAATTGTGTGTGGAAAATCGCCCTAAAATGACGATGTTCTGAGAAATGTATGCTCTCAAATGAAATAACGTTAAAGCCCACAGAAATGATGGTGTTTACCAATGGAGGAATAAGCCATAAATCCGTCCACCACCTAAAACCTCGTGCACAAAGTCTATAAGCCATGACCGAAAAAGTCGCATATTCGTTGGCAAGAAAAATGTGTGAATGTTGCCCTTCTAAATTGGCACTTATTCTTCACATGTTCAATTTTGGGTAGTTGTCATAAGCCAATTATTAAAGAAGGGGAAAATACATGGTGGCTGGCTGCGGCTGTGGAACTCTTTCCACTCCTACTTTCAAGTTTTAATACTAGGCCTACATCATGGAGCATGTAGAAGTAATACGTATGCTTTGTATGATTGATTATTTTCAGTCTGTCCATGTGTTTCTACATGCCACTCATGGAAGTTGGGTTAACAACATGGAATGCAGGGATCAAGACACAAAATTAGGCCGTAAAGTAAGTACTCCAGCAGAAATAGGGTTTGATTTTGGGGCATTTTGGGTCATCTCGTACCCGAGTTAACTCGCACCCGAGTCAACTGGTACTCCCTCCTTTTGAATGGAGTATGAATGGACAGTTCCAACAAAAACTTTAAATGTTACCATCAAAACGTCTACAATAATGGTAGTTACGCCACCAGAGATGTTTAAGATCCTGGTACATGATAACTTAAACTCTGGAATACAAGTCGAGATGTACTGTTCATTGGTCATCAGTCATCTTCCATGATACAGATGCTTTTTTGGCCCCCAAAATAATCAAATATTTGAAGTCTCGGGTACGACTTGACTTGACTTGGGTGTAAATTTTGGGGTACGAGTTGACTCGGGTACGAGTTAACCCGCGTATGAGTTGACCCATACCCCAGTCATAGCTCCACCCAGTGCCTGTGTGCCCCCCTCCACCCCCAACAAGCCCTAAGTCACTCATAATTGACCCCCCATCCCCTTATCCCAAATCCACCCCCCCCCATCCCCTTATCCCAAATCCACCCCCCCATCCCCTTATCCCCAATCCACCCCCCCATCCCCTTATCCCCAATCCACCCCCCCCCCCCCCATCCCCTTATCCCCAATCCACCCCAACCATAGACAAAATAGAATAGCACGCATCCAATCCACAAACAATTTTTTTAAAGAATACCATTATTTGAATGTTATCGGTAATATGAAAGATATGACAATGGTCATAAATGGGTCAGTCCACAGGGTTGGGACACGGTGTGTGATATGACCATATCATTACCCTAACAGTCCTGAATCCTCCAATTTCAATAGGATTTTCCACAACACACTTTGGGTGTTAGGGTTAAAACCATCATTACATTTAATTCATGTAACATCCATCTTTGGGTGTTGGGTTATTTGAGAGTTTTCAATCATGTAAGTTATATGTTAACCAAAAATGAAAAAAAAGTGTCATTTCAATGTAAAAAACATAAAGGAATTGTTGGACACAGTGTGCATGTTACGTC
The DNA here is from genome assembly GCA_037893225.1 of Hippasteria phrygiana. Lineage (NCBI taxonomy): Eukaryota > Metazoa > Echinodermata > Asteroidea > Valvatida > Goniasteridae > Hippasteria > Hippasteria phrygiana. The sequence continues at coordinate 732,320 of JAZGUH010000023.1, read as the reverse complement.
TATTTTACAATGTAAAATAGACGTAACATGCACACTGTGTTTAACATTTCTTTTGTTATGTTTTTTAACACTTTAATAAATTAATATGGGAAATTGATTACGTACACTAATTAAAAGACACACTTTGCAACACTAAAACACCTCTTTTAATGTAGTCAGTGTCCACATGTTGCAGAGATACCAAGAATTTGAAGAATCTGTGCAGACGTAACATGGACACCATGATAGACCATGACCATACACGTATTTCTGCTGTTGTGCTGCGTTTTGATATTGAATACCATAACAAATGTTTTTGGTGTTGCAGTTTGTGTATTTCTAGAAGTGTTTAAAATGTTACAACAGGAAATTTGCATTTTTCAGGTCCCACCATGTCAGTACTAAAGGTTATGTAGAGACTGGCTTCATTTTTCATCAGAAAATTGGTCAAACTGGTTACATGTATGTCCAACTGACACATTTTGCATCGTATTTTGGGTAAAATATAATTTGCATGATTTTAAACTTTCTAAAATATTGCCCACCCAAAGACTGATGTCAACCTCGTGGATTGACCCAAATATATGTAATCATTTTCTGTCCTTATTGTTAGATGGCGCTACCATCATGTGACCCACAGTGCAGTAGTTCTGCTCCTTTGAGGTGTGTCTGCCCCAAGACCAGCTGCAAGGATGACGGTGGCCAGCCAGCCGCGGCATGTCATACTTGCCTCACTGACGAGTCACACAGGTCACCTGACGAAGTACAACCTACTGAGGACTGTGGTGTGACAGTCATGCAGACAAGTAATGTGGGTGGTCAAAGAAAATGGGCCAAGAAACACTTTTGTTTTTACTGTGATGAACCTCGGTCCAAGTTGCCCCGTCATCTCCAGTCTTGTCATAAGGAAGAAAGAGAAGTTGTAGAGATTGCCTCTGAGACCGACCGTAGTGCATGGACAAATCTTCTGTTGAAAATACGCAATGTTGGTAATCACAGGCACAACTGCCAAGTCCTTCGACAGGGTGAGGGTGTTCTCATTGTAGGATATAGGCCCAATCATAAAGCAGATCCACATGCCTATGGACCGTGCATATATTGTTTTTGCTATTATGTACGTAGCGATCTTTGGAGACACCAGTGCCCACTGAAGCCTGCCCTCCCTGCACAGAATAATAACAGCAGGACAAGTCGTGTGCGCGGACGTGTAGCTCACAAGAGTGATTTATTAAAACCTCCCCCTGCTGGAGTCTCTTTCAAGTTGAACCAGGTTCTAAGTCCGATGAAGAGAGATGATGTGGCTCTAGTAGTCCGGAACGATCCACTGATTATCAAAGTGGCCAAATGTGAATACCTGAAACTTGGCCACGACATAGGTCAACATGGCTACATCCGAAACAAAGTCAGGGAATTGGGTCGTCTTGTCATCCAATTGCGAAAAAACACCAACCAACCAAATGCAACACTTGAGGCATTTGTGCATCCATACCGCCTCAACGACATAGTCACTGCCGTTCGTGATATTGCAGGATTCAGTGAAGTCGACCAGTTGTATCATGTTCCATCTCTAGCACTGAAGATTGGACATTCCATCAAGAAGTGTGCCCTGATAGTCAAAGGAAATGCTCTAGAGTGTGGTCTAAATCAGAAAGCCGAAGAAGCCGAACAGTTTCTGCAGTTGTGTGAAATGAAATGGCAAGAAAGTGTTTCCACCCACGCGCACAGAACACTTCACCAAGGAAAGCGTAACAAACCTGTCATTCTCCCAACAAATGCTGATGTGGTCAAAATGTCGTCGTTCATCCATGACGTTGGTGACAGAGAATTCCAAAGCCTTAAAGCTGCCCGGGGGAAACGAATAAGAGCACCTTGGAAGAAATTGAATGAGGTCACACTTTGCCACCTCATTATGTTCAACCGCAGAAGGCAGGGGGAGGTTTCCAAGATGACGGTGGAGGATTTCACCAAGCACAGTGCAGCTGTTGTCAATAGGGACTGTGTGCTCACTGATATAGAAAGGCATCTATGCAAAATGTTCAAAGTTGTTGAAATTGTCGGTAAGAGGGGAAGAACTGTTCCGGTACTTCTGAGCACTGAGGCGATGACCTGGTTGAATGCATTGGTTGCCAAGAGAATTGAAGCGGGAGTAGCACAGGATAATCGTTACTTGTTTGCACGGTGTTGTTATGGGGGCCCGGGCCATATACGAGGAAGTGACTGTCTCCGAGCATATGCAACTGAAGCAGGCCTTGAGAATGCCAACAGCATCCGCTCTACCAAACTTCGGAAACATGTAGCGACCGCATCACAGATTCTTGCCTTGAAGGAACATCAGCTGGAGACACTTGCAGATTTCATGGGTCATGATTTGCGGGTCCATCGTGAATACTACCAGTTGCCAGATACTGTCCAGAGGGTCACCCAACTGTCACGACTGTTCCTGAGCTTGGAGAGGGGCAACTTGGCATCCCAGCATGGCAAATCACTGCAAGAGTTACATGTGACTGGAGGTAAATATCTCGCCGTTTATACAACCTCCCCCATGCCCCATTAACCCCTCCCCTAATGCCTGTCTCCCTCCCTGCACCCCTTCCCCCTATATTCTCCCCCCCCCCCCCCTCCCGAATGAAATGGCAAACTTGCCCTCCAAAAATGCATTGATCATTTCTTTGTATATTCGCAGAAGGCTTCACAACTGATGAGGACGGCAGCGATTCCTCCGACTACTCGGATTCGAATGATGATGATGATTCCAGTGCAAGAGGTAAGTTGTGTCTGTCTGTCTGTCTGTCTGATTGAACAAGGTACCTGCGCCAAAAATGGAGGTTTTACAGTAGTTTAATTCTCAAGTTTTCTGTGTTATAGGACTGGGTGTAACCAGTGTCCCATCCACTAGTGAGGCACCTTCAATATCTGGACGAATGAAGCTGCGTCTCAGGACTGCACGAGAGAAGAGAGACGTGGCATCCCGGCCTGACAAATCACTGCAAGAGTTACCCGTGACTAGAGGTAAATACTGTCTAGTTGGCAGACACTCTCCCTCCCCTATCCCACCTTTTCTCCCCCCCAGCCCTCCCCCCGCCCTCCCCTCCAACCTCTGCCCTAACTGCCTCCAATCTTTCCCCATTCTGTCCCCTCCCCTTCTATACTCCCTATCCTATCCTATCCCCCCCCCCCCCATGAAATTGCAAACTTGCCCTCCAAAAATGCATTGATCCTTTCTTTTTATATTTGTAGAAGGCTTCAAGACTGAGGACTGCAGCGATACCTCAGACTACTGCGACTCGAATGATGATTCCAGTGATAGAAGTAAGTTGTTTTGGTCCGTCTGTTTGGCTGTATTCGTCTGTCTTTCTGTCTCCATTTGTCAGTCTGGCTGTCTGTATAAGGTGGCTGCGCCAACAGTGAAGGATTAAGTGCCTTAATTCTCATGTTTTCTGTGCGTTATAGGATCGTGTGATACCAGTGTCCCATCCAGTAGTCGGCCACCTCCAATATCTAGACGAGTGAAGCCGCGTCCCTGGACTACACGGGAGAAGAGAGACGTCACGGAGGGCTTACAGAGATTCTTCTTGATGAGGACACTTCCTGGCAAATGTGACATTGAAGCAAGCTGTCCTGTGGCACTTCAGACTTGAACGTGGAGGAACATTAAAGACTTTTGCAGGAACACAATGAAGCTCTATGGCCGTTCTAGTGAACGTTAAGGGTATTCTTGGCCTTGTGAACGAACACTCAAAAGGTTTGTCGGAACAGAATTAGTGCTCACAGTTGCTCAATACAGGCAACCACTTAAGCAATGCAAAGTGTGCACCACATACAGTTTGTAGCTAGGGATGCTCACTGATTTCAGAAGATATTACGAAAGCCATCAGACATGTATCATATTGAGGCCATCTTGTGCGCTGGCTGGGAGGCAATTAATAGTCTCGTGCCTATTTGGATTAGAACAATGACCATCAGTTGAGCACGATAATCTGTTGAAATAAGTTATTAAAATAGGACATGAAGTACCTTTACGTACAGAAAGACAATATCGGGAATCAAATGATAAGACATGATGTCATACGCCTAAAGGGCCTCTATTTCTCACAAACATGCCATTTTTTGTATGGTGTCCTCAATTTGATAGACAACACTCGCATGATAGAAATGGCCTCTATTTGATAGAATACCAAGTATGTCCTCAATGTGCATTGGTGCACATGTATGGGTGTGTGTGTGTGTGTGTGTGTGTGTGTGTGTCGGCAATCGTGGACCTAGGACAAAATAATTCGAGCGTAGACAAAGGGTCCACGTTTGACCTAACGTCCACGATTGAAAATCGTGTACAAAACCAATGGGAGGCCTTCCGAAAAAGTTAGAGCATAAACAAAAGAGGAACAATTGGAGGTCCACGATTGCACCCGTTTACATGACTGGTTGTATGTGTGTGTGTTAGTGAGTTTGTATAGCTATTCAAACCGTGGACCTTTTTTTTTAACAGGACAATAGGGGCCACGATTGAAAATCGTGTACAAAACATATAGGAGGCCTTCCGAAAAAGTTAGAGTACAAACAAGAGGACAATAGGAGGTCCACGATAGGTGTTTACACACTTGGGGTATGTGTGTGGGAGGGGGGGGGGGGGGGGGGGGGTGCATACGAAACTACTACAAACGATAGATTTTAAAGTATCGTCATTTCTGGAAGAGAAATGAATTAATAATTATACAGTAATTACTGTGTATTGGTTTTCCAACATCAGCCCTGATCTTGTACATAATTGCTGCAAGCCTTTGGTTTAACAAAACGCCCATCACAGTAATCGTAACTTTTCTGTTGCTAAACAGCATGATGCCAATTACTAATGTAATTTACAATAAGCCAGTTCGGTATTCCAACTGCGCGTTTGCGCATCAAGATTTGACAAACTTTCTTCCGGGAGAAACCGTTCATTGTATGCGTGCAAAGGCATAAAGGGTGCCAGCAAATTTAAAGAGACCGTCGTGTTCTGAAGTAACATTTTTCAAAAAACGTTTGGACAGCGAAGTGTTTTCAGGGGTCTTGTGTGTCCAAACTTTTGTTTGAACAAGTTTCTATCGTCGTTTAGATTGCACGAAAAATTGCACAGAATGCAGATTCGGTTCCGAGAGAAAAAAAATCGTTGAATCTTGTTGTGTACATGCGCAGTTGGAATACCGAACTGGCTTATTGCCAGTCAGTGATAGTTTTGTAGCAGATATGCAGGCTTCTTGTGCTTGCTTAAGGGGACTGTTAGCTAAGCAAATTGCTTATTTTTGCGAACTTTTTTTTTAGGTTACGTCATAGGGTGCTAGTATAGGTTTTGTGAAAAGGGGCTCTGTACTAACTTAAATCCAATATGGCCGCCATTACCATGGTAACAGCAGATTTGCGGACAATGTTTTTCTCGTAAATTCTGAAGACAATATATTGGTGATAATACATTGTCAAAAAACTTTAAAACAAAAAAATTAGTAGTCTGCTTAGCTAACAGTCCCCTTAACTCTTTGCAATATGTTGGAGTTTTTAGCCATGAAAATAATGCCAACCCTATTATATGAATGGATGATACACTAAGAACGTGCTGTGTTGCCTCTATGCACACAGTGGCCATCTTACATTAGAATAGCAAAACTTCGGTGTGGTCTCGGCGATTTCTTTTCATTGTGTGCCCGCATTTGAAGAATGGTGGTGAACAATAGAGTTATATTAAATAACTAGAGCGTTGACTCGTGTACAAAGTGATGCCTGCTGGGCGCATCCATGTTTGTGTACAAACCTATGGGAAAACTCGAAATTTTGTACGGCTTTTGTACGGCCATTTGCATATCTGCTTTGTATTCTATACAGTTGCCTTATCAAAGCCGAAACCGAAACGAACAATCCGTAAATGAGCATCTAATTTTGCTCTGCGCAAACAACTTAAATGAGTTGTTTGCATATGTTGTACTTACGCTTTGCATTTAGAGTACATTTTTAAAATTTACATGGACTGAATTATGAAAAAGCTTATTGCGGAAAAGCCTATTCTGTTCTTGTAACAAACAGACATTGAGTTTTTTGTTTGTTTGGTTTCTTGGCCTTTTATGTACTTATATTTTTAGCTTTTCTGCAAAAGGGCCTTTACCAAGAGAACCGTAGGTCCGATTGTGTTCAAAGCTGTTATGTGGGTGACATGTTATAGATGAAAATTGTTGTGACGTCATTGTGACATCATCAGACAATTTAATAACACAGTTTTGAAGCCATTTTAAGCCATTTCTCAACAGAACATGCTAATTTCGAAATTCTTGTAACAGGTTTTTTAGGTCATAGATACTTGTATATCAATGTGAACAATTTGTAACGTTATGACTATCAAAAGCGTGATTTTTTTTAAAAGGGTAGGTCCGATTGTCATCGAGCTTGGTGAGTCGGTACCGGTAAATATTGTAACTTGTATGCACAATTTGAAGTGACGTCATTAAAAAAATAATGCGAAAAAGGCGTATGTTCTGTTCTTGAACAGATAGGGGCTTACCTTTTAATTATAATTTATTCTTTAGAGACGCTAGTGTTGAACAAGGATGAAAAACCGAATGTTGGTAGAAATTACGTTTTATCATTTCTTTCCCCTTGCTATATGTTTAAAGGGCTATATCTCTAAATGGGAATGTGTTAAATTGGAAAATACGAGTATGCAAATGTAAAGATATCTCGAATATAAAATGTAAATATAAGCCAGTATTTCAACGTTCGGTATTTCAAAATGAACGTGCAAGGTGGTCGCACAACGCGCGAGTGTTAAACTCAATAGTTGAGTATCTATGGGGGACCCCCCGTGCACCCCCCCCAGAACTAATCCACACCAACTTTTTCTGGTGTGTTTTAAGGTCCTTAAACACATTTGGGATGTTAACAGTGAAAAAAACCCGATGCTCTGGCGATATCCAAGATGGCGGCCAATATTGCCGCCAAAAATGGTAAAAATTGGGAAAAGTCATATATCAGCCAAAAAATATGATAAAAGCACAAATAAAATGGTTAGATATATGTTTTTGACCCTTACAAATTCATTTCTGGTATTCTCGTTTTGCTATCATGCTTCAAATTCAAGATGGCGGCCAATATGGCCAGCAAAAGTGGTCAAATTTGAGAAAAATCGTATTTATCAGCCCAAAATTATGATAATGGCATGAATGAAATGATTTGATATGTTTTTACCCTTACAAAATACTTTCAAGTATTCTTTTATTTTGCTATCATGTACCAAATTCAAGATGGCGGCCAATATGGATGCCAAAAATTGTCAAATTTGAGAAAAGTCATATATTGGCCAAAAAGGTAAGTGATGAGTATAAGTAAAATGATTTGTAAACATGTTTCAAATTCAAGATTGCGGTCAAAATGACCAAAGAAATACAAAATACATGTATCAGCAATATATTAAAATAACCATGAACACTCACTTGCAATTGTGAAAGAGAAAATAATACATATACCAATTCTTTAATATCTGGAGGTATCTCACAAAAAGGCTAAAGTAAATCTATAGACATTTTATATAGCGATTGTCAACCGCTTTAACACACACACACACACACACACTCACTTGGTACTGTAAGACAAATTTATATACATTTTGTACCCATGTAATTTACATCTGGAGGTATCTCAAATAAGGGCAAAAGTATTTGACATTTTATATAGCGATTGTCCACTGCTTTAACACACTCTTGGCATTGTGAAAGACAAAATAATAAACCCATTCTGTAATACATCTGGAGCTATCTCAAATAGAGGCAAACCATGTAAATCTCTTTTGTGAGTTTGTGTTCTGAAAAGAACCGGAGGGAACTCATGAACGTTATGGACAGTATGCTCTGCCCGTCGTCAGGAGACTGAGGGATTCCAACAGTGAAGCGGGCTTATATGGTGTCTAGAAGCGATTAAGCGTGAGAAGGATGCAAACTCCTGCAGGGCTTGGGGATGCTGGATGATCATTGAGGCGTGTCATTCTGAAGGAAGGGTGCGAAGGGGGAGGTTGCCAAGGGTATATGTGACCCATAGGCTGGAGAACTACATGTAAGTTATCCTAGGGTATAGGAGACCCATTGGACTGGGAGGTAAGGATGGGGCCCCAGATGTCGCTGATGGAGAAACCGATGTCTTGGGGAACCGTGTTGTGCTTGAAGATTTCAATGGCTTCTCTGATGCGGCAGGGGTACCAGCGTTCGATGCTGGTGATGAGTTCGGCCTGGCTCCAGTTGATCTGATGGTCTTCGGTGTGGGAGTGTTTGACTATGGATGATTTCTCATAGTCTCCTTTTCTGCCATGGGCTTTGTGTTTAATTGAGTCTGGTGGGGAGGTCCCTGCCAGTCTCGCCGATGTACACTTTGCCACATTGGCAGTGGATCTTGTACACTCCTGGCCTGCGCTCTGGGTCTGACCGGTCCTTGTGCGAAGTCAGCAGATTCTGGATCTTTATGGGGGCTGTGTGGTAGACTCGAATCCCATGCTTGTGGAGGATGCGCTGGATGTGATGTGAAGTACTGCCTAAGTAGGGGAGAGTAACAGGACTATAGGGACCCTAACTAGTTGGCTTTGGGTACAGGCGACCCTTTGGCCGGGGGTGGATCTGGGGTCTTGTGTCTTGACTTGGCTGGGCTTGTATCCGTTGCGTTGCAGTGCTGTGGTGACGTGATGGAGTTCCTGGGTTTGATGTTCCTTGTCGCAGACGTTGTATGCCCTGCGGACGAGGGCCCAGTTGATGGAAGTCTTGATCTTGGGGTGATGGAAGGAACTGCTGTGGAGGTATCTGTCGGTTTGAGTGGGTTTGCGGTAGACACTGCGGGTAAGACTGCCGTCCTGCTTTCTGGACACCTCAACATCAAGAAATGAGATGTTGCCATCTCTTTCTTGTTCCATGGTGAACTGGATGCTGCTGTGAAGCCCGTTGAGGTGTTCCAAGAAAAGCCAAAGGTTATACTTTCCGTGCTGCCAGATGATAAAGGTGTCAATGTACAGGAGCCAAACCCTAGGTCTGTGATCTGCTGTGGCGATGGCGGTCTGCTCAAACTGAGAGATGTTGCCGGAACGCTGGAGAGAAAAACGCTTGCCTTGCAGCCTCCTCTCGATGGATGGTGTAGGGTCTTTCCGGTTTTCACAGCAGTCCGAGTTGAGGATGTCCGCCACCTTGCGGTCATACTCGGCCCTGTCGACAGTGGCATTACCCTTGTCCTCTCGATATCGATGGAGATGATGTAAATAAATCTGACTGTTCAGGTCTTGACGACTATGACAGTGACTATGCTATGTCATATTCAAAGCAGTAGACAATCTCTATATGAAATGTAGATATTGCAATGCTTTTCCTCTTTCAAAATATCAAGTGTGAAAGCGGTGGACAGTCGCTATATAAAATGTGTATAGGTTTAAGTTTCGCCTTTATTTGAGATAACTCCAGATGTATTACAGAATGGGTTTATTATTTTGTCTTTCACAATACCCAGTGTGTGTTAAAGCGTTGGACAATCACTATAATTATAAAATGTCTATAGGTTTAACTTTTGCTTCTATTTGAGGTACCTCCAGATGTTTTACAGAATAGGTATATTATTTTGTCTTTCACAATACCAAGTGTGTGTTAAAGCAGTGGACAATCGCTATATAAAATGTCTATAGGTTTAACTTTTGCCTTTATTTGAGATACCTCCAATTGTAAATTACATAATGGGTATATTATTTTGTCTTTAACAGTAGTGTTTATACCAAGTGTGTGTTAAAGCGGTGGACAATCGCAATATAAAATGTCTATAGGTTTTTACTTAAGCCTTTTTATGAGACACCTCTAGATATTAAAGAATTGGTATACATATGTATTATTTTCTCTTTCAAAACATCTGTTCATGGTTATTTTAATATATTGCTGATACATGTATTTTGTAATTCTTTTAATTTATTACGGTAATTTTGACCACAATCTTGAATTTTAAACATGTTTACAAATCAGAAAAAGCCAGATATGAGTTTAAAATGACTTTTAAATACAATGTAGGCCTACATAATGTCAACTTTTACTTACACTCATCACTTACCTTTTTGGCCAATATATGACTTTTCTCAAATTTGACATTTTTTGGCATCCATATTGGCCGCCATTTTGAATTTGGTGCATGGTAGCAAAATAAAAGAATACTTGAAAGTATTTTGTAAGGGTAAAAACATATCAAATCATTTAATTTATGCCTTTATCATAATTTGTTGCTGATATATACGATTTTTCTTAAATTTGACCACTTTTGATGGCCATATTGGCCGCCATCTTGAATTTGAAGCCTGATAGCAAAACAAGAATACCAGAAATGAATTTGTAAGGGTCAAAAACATATATCTAACATTAAAAAAAATGTTTTTATCATATTTTTTGGCTGATATATGACTTTCCCCAATTTTGACCATTTTTGGCGGCCATATTGGCCGCCATCTTGGATATCGCCAGAGCATCGGGTTTTTTTCACTGTTAACATCCCAAATGTGTTTTAGGACCTTAAAACGCACCATAAAAAGTTGGTGTGGATTAGTTCGGGGGGGGGGGGGGGGTGCACGGGGGGTCCCCCATAGATACTCCACTACAATCAGAATGGGCGTTCGCGTGACATTACGCCAGCAATTTTATCCCAAATAACCTTTGACCTTTGTCTTGTCTTTTTGAGACTGCGCTAAAAATAACCGCCTCCAATGTAGCTATACACGTGCAGACCAGAGTGCTAGAGTGCTAGCATGAAGCAGGTCTAAGTGGAGACATCAGTAGCAGAGATACCGAACTGGCTTATTAAAACTTAGGATGTGACACATTTCGTCACCGACACCACGAACTGACACTCGCTAGTGCGGGAGTGCCAGGGCGCGCACGTATTTTACAGAACAGAGTAATTTTCGTTTTCACGAACTGAAACCCAAGTAGGGGAGCGCGCGCTAACCACATTTTCATTTTTACGAACTGAAACCATTCTTAATTTCACGAGTTTAGAGGTTTTCAGTTCAATGTTTCTGTAAACCCACAAGTATACAGATGGAGTAGATTCGTGTCAAAGCTTTTAAAGCGTTTTTCTTGGAATGGTATTTCCGCTACATGCTTGCGTGTCAATTCGTGAAAACGAAGTCTTCTCTGGCGAGTCGGTGCCCGATGTTCGCGCGCACACCTGGGTGTCAGTTCGTGAAACCGAAATTTACTCAGTACGCGGTTTCACGAACTGACACCCAGGTGCGCGTGAGTGTCAGTTCGTGAAAACGGTGACGATTTATTTAACTCATTTTTGTAGAACTGGGGCCAACTTCACAGAGCTGCAAAGCACAAAAAATTGCTTAGCACCAAAAATGTCTTAAAATAGTTAAAATAGGTTATTATAGACAAAATGTTTTGATTTTCATGCTAAGCAAACAGCTAGGCCTAATGCCAGCAACAAGCTATACACTTCACCTCAAAACCTGGTTGGTAATCCTGTATTTTACCAAGGAAGACTTTCACGCTAATCAATTTGTTGTGCTAAGCATTGTTATGCATTGTTGGGCTTTGTTAGCGTTTGTTATCAGATTCATTGCATTTGCGTTAGGGATGTGCATTTACGGTAGTAACCCGGTACCGGATTAAAACAAAGTACTGGGTACCAAGTTACCCCAACCCAAAACTTCCAATCACGGAAGTAGTATGTCTTTCAGTAAGATTCAAAAACCCTGATCAGACAAAAGTCTGAAATATCATGCCTGTCCAGTAAACATGATCATTTCTCCGCCTTTACACGCGTGCCGCGACACGGCAAGCGCCGGCATATCACAAAAGACGATTGTCCGGAAACTTTATACAGTTGTATTTAAATATTGTGGATTTTGGAATGAGGCATGCTATTGTGTCTGGGCGAGGTTCTTTATCCATACCCAGACTTTGAAACCATGACCGGTAAATTCCATTTATTGTCAACTTCTGTGAGCGCCATAGACGTGAAATCTGTGCTGGTTTCCTATGTACATGTAATTGGATTTTAATTTCGAACATTCCCAACAAATAACATTCAAAACCTTTCCTTTTTCATTGTCTGGGAAGTTCCAATGCAATCATTTGAAGTTGTACGGACAGGCTACTCGATTCCATAATCTAGAACCGGTTCCGGTGCACACCCCAACATGGCTTGAGGGTGGATAGTACATTTTGTAGGTACATGCATTAGCTCCCTGAGGTATTGACCTATCGCGGTCGAATCGCGTCAACGCAGCTAGTGAATTATTGTCCAATCACATCAATTATAATTCCACGTGGAACGCACAAAATCCGAGACGAACAAAAATTACCACACACAATTCCCACAGGGTTGTCTAAGGGGCGTGGTTAACTCGTAAACGGCGATAGGTCAATTGGAAGTTGTGCATGTGCGTGCGCGCCGTGCGTACGCTCGTCTTGTGCAAAGCTTTTACTGGTAGGACCTATATACAACTGTATTTTTCCTTTTTGGAATATCCAAGTACTTTTTTGTATGAAGTGTTACAAAAAGTATGCATCAAAGGATTCAGATCTGTGGTTATTACTGCATTTATGCATAACTATTTAAGCCCCCCCCCCCCTTATTCAACAATTATCAGTAATATCCGTCCAATTTTGTGTAGATTTGTATATACACAGATTTGATTTTGGAAAAATGTATATTTCAGTACTTGATTTTAAACAATGGATGTGTATGTATAGGTTTGAATTGGTAGAGTGCGTGTAATCATAATAGTTGCAGTAATGATATTTTTGTATTCACCCAGTTCTCTGTGTATATTAGATGTACCAATTATAGTATGCTAATACTATGCTTTTCGGTAATATATTATTGGCAACATTCTAACTGCAGAAAATGAAGTGTGAAAATTAATTTAATAAATATGCCAGCTCTGATTTGACTGACGAAGAATTATATTGTGGCCTGTAATTGCGTTACTTTGTGCTGTGTTTTTGTATTTTTTAATAGCTTTTTAATTTGTTCAATATTGGTACAAATGTCTTGATGTTGGATATCATAATCTCTTCAGTCAATATTCAAGAAACCATATATCGCAGCATTTCATAAATGCACCAATGTGCGTCAAATTATAAACAAATTCAAGCAATTGATTGAGTGATGCTGATTCAAAAACCAGAACGGGGTTACGAGAGATGCTAGGAATAGCGACATTATGAATTGCCAACCCTACGCACTCTTAACGGTTTTCCTGGGCCAAGATCTAAATAAATACAGGACAGTTCAACAGATTCCAGAGAAATTATCCCAATTTTCAGACCTATAAACCCAGGCTTGTACGAAGTCAATTGTCTAACCTTGGACTTGAAAATAAATATAATGCATGCAACACAAATGTACATGCGTATTATGCATCTTCTTATGACAGGAATACCCAAATTCGTTTTCTTCCATAGTGAATTTTGCCAACACTGAAACATACTTACGAATATAAACTTAGTAATATATTACCAAAAAGCATCTAATAAACATGGACAACTGGGTTAATTAATACAAGATATCATGCAACTATGAATTACACGCACACCACCCATACAGGCGATTTTGTAGTGTAAAAGGGCCCCTCTTTAGTTTTGATCCAAGAGTCGAGGGCATTTTTTTCTTTTTCCAAAATGACTTTTTCAACCTAAAGCAGACTACTCGTAATGACAAGAAGGAATTCATTGGATTAATGTGATATCATCTACCAATTTTAGGAACTTTAAAACCGTTTTCGGTTTTTCTTGTCCTCCTAAAAATATAAAACCCGATGGTATTTTTTTCTGCAGGTGATAAATATTGGGACATCTTTATTTTGTTGCCGTATAGCCTGGGTGAAAAACCAGATCATTTATTTTCTAATTTTTGATTCACAAAATTCTAAATACACTGAACAGGAATCTGTCTTAATTGATTGATTAAATTAAGAATGTCGGAGTTGTTGACTTGACTGACCTTAGCAAGCGACGTGGTGGACGCAGGCCAGGGGCCGCACAGCTGCCGCAGCGGCATGGCCATGATGTTTACGCCTCAATGACATTCCATTCAATTAACCCTATTCATCATCCTGATCACTCGAGCATCAAACGCGTTCCTGCTATCTGCGTGCTGCAGAGAAAAAAAACATCTGTGCGAACTCAAAACCCTTTACCACCTGTGGCCGGATGACGTCTATACATGTCACTCTCTGCATTTCAATCCATTGTTGGATTTATTGTGTAATGTTTCGCTTGGGTGCACAGGCCGCCCCCCCCCCCCCCCCCCCCCCCGTACCCCGGCGCCTTATATAAAAACAACCTGCATCTTTTTCTTTCGTCGATTAGACTTCCTCCATGAATAGACTGACGAAAGTGCCAACAAAACCTGCTACAACAACAACAGCAACAACAACTTTCGTCGACTTGCAGCTAACGCACACTGGAGTCGGGTAAGGCCATCATTTGTTGCAGGAAGGAAAACAGATTTTCCTTTCTTTATGATCTGTCACAAGGTGATTTCCTTGATGCCTCCTGTGAACTTTAATTGTCAGCATGTAATCATTCCCAATGTGTGAGATGGTCTGGGTGGCCGCAATCACATTCTGAGTTGTCCCGAAACTTCCATTTCTAGAGGTTTATGTACAGTCGGGACTTTTCTTTTTCTGTTTCCAATACTCACTAGAGTGGCGATTTTCTTCAAATTCCTCGGTAACTAAGGTCTTTCTGCTGAGTTGTATCAAAAGAAGACTGAACTATGTCACGTCTTTGGGCACTTTGGATGGTTTTTAATAAAATGTCACGTTTTCTTAATTTGCGGATTTTCCCGCACCGTGTCTGCCAAAAGGTAGGCCTACCGTCTATCTTCTAAATTAAATCATTAATGGTGCTCTTTCCATTGAAGTTATGTTGTCTGGTTCCTATTCCAGTGCTGCAGTGGTAAAATTACTTTGAAAAACGATATTTCCACCGTGAAATCGTAAAAACTTGTACAGAGCCAAAATAAGGATAGCGCGCGTACAAAAAGGAAAGATTTTACTTTAATACCCCCACAAAAATCGGTCGGGAATAGACAATTTTGGAAAATAACCATCCATCTGTGTTCAGAATTGTATAAACACTTGGCACAACCTTTAAATTTGAAAATGTATTTGGGAAATCTTCGTGCAATATAGGTGAAGAAAGCCTGTGTTGGGTGTTCTTAGCACAGTGTATGGTCACTCAAAGTGTTCACATACATGTTAATTTCTGCCTCAATTTTACAAATTCTGCTGACATAAATCTTGAAATAACAGGTTGTGCCACACATTTAGATAGTTGTTATCAAGGAGGGTTAATTATTTTCCAAGATTTTGCTGTTCCTGACCGATTTTGGTGGGGGGTGGTATTAAAGTAAAATCTTTCCAGCATAAATTGTAACACAACGTTTTTGAATAACAAATGTTTGGGGGTCATGCAATTGATAGATTATTTAATTATGATTAGCTATCATAACCTGGGGGTTCTGTGCTTCAATTTTTGTGAAGAATAAACAAAATTAATGAGAACGTTGTAGAGCGAAACCACCTCCTGCCTACGTACCACGCGATACCTCCAAAACGGCTGTATTTGGCCACATGACAAACACATTTCTAGTTATTTTTTTTATTTTGGCTATCTATTTGATTGTTATGGATATGTTGGCAGGTTTTTCCCTCTTAATCCCTTGATGACGGTTTTTTTATAATGAGGTGCGGGTGCCGGATGCCGGCCTGTGCAGCCAAGTGAAATGGACACAAGAGCTTGTGCGGGCAAGCGTAACATACACAATAATCCAACAATGGATTGAAATGCAGCGAATGACCGTGTATGGACGTCATCTGGCCAGGTTGTTATTTTGTTTACGTCTATACGTCATCCAGCTTCAAAGGGTTAAAATAAAAGTATTTATAAAATAAAATTAGCTGACCTAACATTTCGAAATTAAGCAAGTTCTTTCTCAAAGGCCTCATTTGCCTTTGTGAAAGAACTTGCTTAAGTTTGAAACTTTAGGCCAGCTAATTTTGTTGATTTTTATATTTTTAGGTCAATTCAGTCAGCTAGCAGTTTGCCGCAGTTAGTCATTTTGTATTGAAAAAAATACTGTACAGTAAACTGGGAACCTGTCATAATATATTATTACAATCTGTTATTGTACCAAGAAGTCCATTTACTTTTTGTTGAATTTACAGTTTTAGAGCACGGCCGGCCAGATTATGAACCCTGGAAAGTTGCAGAGCTTAGTCCATTGGGTAAGTCAGTAAGCACACAAAATTGTTAGATTAATTAATTAAATCAAATAACTTGGTGTCAGCTGTTGTCAAGTTGGCTCTGTTAGAAATTGGTTGTAAAATGTAAAATACTCTCCGGATCTGAAATCAGGATGGGTCTACTCTACTGTGAATCTCAGAGCTACAGATTTATAGACTAATCCGGCGATCAAAATTAGAAGCATTTACTGCGGTGGCGAGGCGCTCGTGTGTGTGTTAGACGCACGCGCTCGACGCAGCTTCGACCAACAGGGTGTTTACAACTTGCCAAAATGCGCACGCGACTCAAATTAAAGAACGCGGGCAGCCTGCACGCGAGCGCGGCAACGCTGTCAAAATGGCGTCGGCGAATTCCTGTATAGGTTGCAAGATAATTTGCAATTGCCACCGCAATTGTGTGAACTCGCTGATATTATTGTATTTGTTTAAATATTTTGTATGAATTTGTAAATATTCAGTTTTAACTAATAATATGCAGGGCCCCAATGGAAACCAGTTGTAAACTGTTTGGGCACACCCTGGGTAAAGAAATGTAATAAATAAATAAATAAATAAATGCATGTTAAATTGGGGACTTCCAAGTAGTAAAAATACATGTAACTTACACGCATTAATCTGCTTTGTCAAGTTTAAATAATCAGTTTAACCCGTATACTTTGTAAGGTGAACTCTGTCGGCGTGGGCTCAATTATTGCATCCCTCCTGCAACTTCAAGATGGATCCCACTTCATTAGTATTATTTATGTCATCATGTAAGTACTTCTAGCATCTGCAATAAATTTGGTCTCCAAAATTTTTCAACACAAATCAAGATTTTCTCCTGAACTGATGAATTTTTCTAACTGCAAAAGTTTCAAATAACATTTCATGATAGTTGTGTCAAAATTGTTTATTTGCAGTCGAATGTTGACACATTAGGCAGTTTACATACACCACAGCCACACCTCATAAGATTTTCAATTTTTGTAAGCCATTTTCCCTTGATAGCATCAGTATGGTATATTTTGTTAAGAAATGTACGCTATGACCAGTGTAACGTGAAGTTGAGGCTTTGGTTGAATAGATTCTTTGATTCTTTGCTTTTCACTTCCCTTCTTCAACAGTAATGGTGACAAGTACAGGGGAACCAAGTTTTTAACTTGTGACCAGCCTGTACAGCGATTCAGACTTGTACGTTCCTTCTTAGAGGGTAAGATACAGCAGAGACAGAAACTTCAAGTCTGTATTTAGTCACATGCTTACAGAATATCAAGTTTTTAAACCTGTTTGCATATGTAAAGCTTTTTGCTCACGTAACAAGAAGTAGATGTAACCAATGTTGTCATTATTGGAGCGCCTCGGAGCTGATCATGATACATTGTTTGAATGTTACATTATTTGAATGAGAAATCACCAGCGCACTGATGTAATCTGGTCTTACAGTCTGCTAGACTATAGGTTATATTACTGGGTAGGTCCACTGATCCAGTGTGAAAATCAAGTCCTTGGAAGTATCTCTTTTGCAGCTTGATTACTGTAAAAAGCTTCATTAAGACCAAGTTGTTTCTTGTTGGTTCAACCCATTGCAAACAGAGCTTGATTTTAAGAGATAGTTCCCGGTTTTTCTGCTTCCTCTTTAGCTGTTAACTTCACATTTTTTAATGGAATTTTGTCTAACGACGCTTTATCAGTATGGCAGCATGTCCAATAAAACAGCTGGTGATGTCACATTGAAAGACTCTGTTAAAGTAATTTGCATATGTCCACTTGTGCAATAGATTTCTATGGGACATCCCTGACACATCACGTAAACGATACCATGATCCTGGAGTATGCCGAGATCGACGAGCTCGCAAAGGTAGCTGCACTCCTTCTTGGCGCTGCTGTTCACGGCCCTAAGGTAGACTGCTTTGTGGGCATGATAATGAACACGCTCCACTTGGTGGACCAGATCCACCTGATGGAGATCATTCAGCACACGGTGGCTCCAGAAAGCCACAATGTGCTGGAGGCCAATTTTTACCGTGTGCTGTACAAGAGGTGTAAGTTTGAA
This sequence comes from Hippasteria phrygiana, assembly GCA_037893225.1. Classification (NCBI taxonomy): domain Eukaryota; kingdom Metazoa; phylum Echinodermata; class Asteroidea; order Valvatida; family Goniasteridae; genus Hippasteria; species Hippasteria phrygiana. The sequence continues at coordinate 714,027 of JAZGUH010000023.1, read as the reverse complement.
CATGTTTTTTGGCATTTTGCACAATCAGTGGATCTGTAGCATCTCCTGATCTGTTGTTCACACAAGCATCGGTCTATAGACCTTTATCATGGCACATCCATCTTGTTTTTCTCCTATTAAAATCAATGTAACCAAACCGAGGCTGAAAGGAAAAATAGTCTGGCACCTTCATTCAATAATTGGAATCACTATTCATAATTGGTAATGCATAAAGGGAACAAGACAAAGATGGTGACAGCATGATGAAGGTCTATTGGGGCTGTACATCTTAACCTGAAACACGGTACCAGTTACCCGTCTGCTAATGACGGGAACTGGTTCTAGATTAGCCCCCCCCCCCCCCCCCCCGAAAAACAAATTGTGTTGCCCTCGAACAGGAAAAATTGGAAAATATGGTCGGTCGGTCGGGAAAAGTTCTTTTTCTCTTCTTATTCATGCTTACCTTGGCGTGTTTATGCTTAAACATTGAAAATACTCATACAGAAGGTTCATCAAATACAAACACTTTTTGAGACTGAGGCTGATGAGTTGTTTTTATTGACAAGTTAAAAAAAAACAAAAAAATGCCGACCCTGAATTTTTCTGAAAACAGAATAACCCGAACAGTATCAAATCCTCCAATTTTAATATGATTTTGCATGTACCCTTGGGGGAATTTGAAGCAAGATATGGAGGGACCCCCTCTTTTGTGTTGGTCATTGTGTTCCTGGAATCTCAGGAATTCCTTTCAGATATCGGGATGGGATGTGTATAGGGTGTAGGGGCAAGGGGGTGGGGGACCTCTTGGTCCCATATTATGCTGGGTATACTTGGGGTTAGGGTTTATAAATGTTTGATGCTTGCTAGACCAATGCCTAAATTACTTGACTCGGTCCACTGATGACCAGGGGTAATCATAAGTTCTTTGAGACATTTAAGCACTGTGCAAGAACCATATTATTTGCATTGTGGGCCTATTATTATTACCAAGCCTTAAAACACCAACCTCGACTGGTATCTCACCCGTCAAGGGTGCTAAAACATTAAGAACATAAGAACACATCCTCAATACACTTTTGATGACTCGTTACGCCAATAATTACAATTGCAGTATAGGCTTGGGGGGAATCCGTGTTGGAGTTGACTCTATACAACTCTAACATTGTAATTAGAATCGTGACTCCATTCTTAGAGGAGTCTGCTCTTTGAGGTAGCTAATTCCTGCTTCCTTGGAGTAGATTCTGGGTACTCCAAACAATTCTAAAACCGATTCCATGACAAGAGTGATGCAGTACAATGTACTTTGCAAAGCCAGCTGTTTCGTGCATGAAATCAATCACGATGAAATCAATCTACCTTCGCTGTACGCTTTCAGAGGGTTGTTGCCGCAAAAAAAATGGCGTGAACTATCGTGGCCCTGAACATGCTGAAGGGGACATGCACACATCACACATTTCTGCGCAGATTTATGCGATGTCGTACATTTCATTGCAGATTTCTGCACAGATTTCTGCGATGTCGCACATTTTATCGCACATTTCTTTGCAGATTTCGGCCGTGGAGTCAGCCGCAGGCTCAGAATCTCAAACGCATCAAGTAAAAGATGGTCAACAAAGTGTTTTTTGGGGGTTCCATCAACAAAATGTTTGAGGTTTTAGCAAAATTACGTTTTTAAGCATAGTCTAAATAGCGAATCATATTTTACATGCTCAAAATTTAGAGAAGACCGATTACATGTACGTTCAATAATTAGCTTTTAATTAATGGGCTAAAGATAACTTTTCATTCAAAAGTCTATGGGACCATAACGAAAATCCCGCCCCCGGACATGGCGGTGTTTGTACACCGCCGACCGTGCACATACGTATGGGGAATAGCGAGCTAGAAAACTGGCCATTTCGCAGGTCCACACTGAGCGCGCACATGTACACGTACATATGGTGTGCGCGAATGTAGAAAAATAGCTATTTGGTTAGTCCACATTGACGTTTTCTGCAGTTTTCTGCACTTTTGAATGAAAAGTTCTCATTATACCTTTTGATTAAAAGCTATTGATTGGTCTTATCCAAATTTGGAGCATGCAGAATGTATTCGTTAGTTAAAAACGTGTAATTTTGCTAAAACCTTAAACATTTTGTTTATTAAACCCCCAAAACTTGAAAAGCACACTTTGTTGACCACCTTTTATTTGATGCGTTTGAGATTTTGAATCTGCGGCTGAATCCATGGCTAAAATCTGCGGCCAAAATCTGCACATAAATGTGCGATAAAATGTAAAACATCACAGAAATCTGCGCAGAAATGTGCAATGTGTGCATGTCCCATCGGGGCCACGATAGTGACCCCAGATTGTATGTACTGAAATGCATATGATACCAGTGTTGTCTGTCTGCCCATACCTGGCTTCACAAATGAAACAGGTAAAAATGGTGTGACATTATGACATCATAGGTCTATTGCAGTCCAAGTTAAAGGGACACATTGCTTTGGATTTTGCGATTTGGGCTATAAAACTGAAATGGATATGGTTGGGAAGCTTTATTAAAAGTAGAATATAGAGATTCACATAACTATCCCTTCAAATTGCGTGTTTTTTGTTTAATTTCGTGACAAATAACGGTCCGCCATTTTGTAGAACCAAATTTTTGACTCCACAAAATGGCGGACTGTGTTCACCAGTCGTATTTCCAGTCGCATCTGGTTGAAGTACGTTCTGTTGATCCATTTTGATGTACTTTGGCACGGCGCGCAGCAATAGCGATATGTGTCGCGAGGTAGAGAATTGTACCTGGCGATCATCTGATGAGTGATACTGATAGGTTCACAAGGCCACTGGCTGCGGCGCCAGCCTAAAGACTCTTGCAGCGTATTTTGCGCATTATTTAGACGGTGGTATTTAGTACTGGAAATAAGTCTGTTTCGCGGATCAGATGTCGGGGGTAAGCGGCAAATGTTTTGTTTTGTAATCACTACTCACTAATTACAACACATTATACGTGTTTTTTTGCATGAACAACTCTTATCAAAGGTAAGGAACATTTCTAAACTCAGCAAAATTTCATGACATTTGAAGGCAATGTGTCCCTTTAAATCCTTCAGCCATTTTCAGGACAGTGGAATTAAGTGATGCATGTCCATAGAAATGCATTCAAGATTTCAATGGAAAGCTCGTTATCCCTATAGTTTATGATAAAACCACAATGGTCATTATGTACATATAGATGGTCATATTTTCCCTTTGTTACCTTTTTTGGGACACCCTGTCGAGTATTAAAGTTTGATGTCAGTTGGCATGACAACTCGTACAAACATGAAAGGCTGCCGTGTGCCGAGCATTGTTAAAATTAATCTAGTTGAGATTACTCGGTGACATCTTTACTTCGGTATTGGACAGCATATCCAACCATTCCTGTGCAAATCTTCAAAGTTGGCAAACAAATATAGTCGAATTTTATTGGTCAGATGTGAGGCAGAGGGCTAAAGCTTTATCAGACGTTATCAGCAAAACCTCTATGGTTGATTCTATCAATGCTTGATTTCCAGTAGATATCCGTAACCCGAGGCTTGTCCATGAATACTGGCTGCAATTAACGAGCCACAGAGAGCTAATGGCGGAACTCGTCAAAGCCGAGGACAGGGTAAGGATTAGTCTTGATTCCAAGACGTCCTTAGCGCGCGGTGCGACGTATAGCCCGCATGGCCGGCCGACAGCGCCCTCTCGCTACACACACACGCCACGGCCAAATCGCTAAGACCGTCTTGGTTATTTCGCAAGTTCTGTTAGCGGAATCGCGAGCAGAGTGTGGCATTTGCATGCGCGTGTGACGTAGCTGCATTATTGCAGGTAAATCGCAGACACTCACTATTCTAGTACTCACGTCGGGTGTACGTGTCCATACGTTACCCCTAGAACTATATGGGGCTCCTACCAGTAGTAGAGCTAGCCCTATAGAAGGAAGCCTAATTTTCCCATATGCTACTGCAGCAGGAATAAGAACACAATTTTCATGCACTGTGTTTACACTTTGCACACAAAAAACGCTGGAAAGATTACCCCAAAAATATGTCTGTTGCTTATACTTTGCATCCCCAACTTGTGTGCACCAAGCAAAGGATCGATCGAATCTGTCCCAATTTCAGAAAAGGTGAAAAAATCCCTGTAAGTTCCAGCTGAAGCAATTATGAATTTACAAGAATCGTCAAGACCCAGTACAAAGGTCAGGCATGAGCCAATCACTTCACAGGGCTGTTGATTATTCATGATTAATCTCAACAGCCCTGTGAAGTGATTGGCTTATGTCTGACCTTTGTACTGGGTCATATTGCTTCTTGAGATTCAAAATGCTTCAGTTTGGAACAGGGATTTTTTCACTTTTTTTTCTAAACTGGGACAGGTTCGACTGATCCTAATTTTGCTTGGTAATTTGTTTGTTAATTTACCAACATGAATTGGCAAGAGCGTAATTTTTCAAGCTGCTCCATTTCCTGAATCATAGCTATGCTTGAATGCAACAAAGTAACCGAATGCAAACATGAGAAAGCGCTGGGTATTGTCCTCGTGCCATTGAAAGCACTGGCCGTTGATCAGTTACATCGTGCTGAACATCTGGGACTGATGTCGGCAGAGATAAGATCTGATATTCCAGATCACATTTTGGAACAATCCGAAGATTTATCAATCCTGTTTGCCAGTCAGTCCAGAATCACTCTGCTCAGAACGTTAACTGACTAGTAAGTTATTACTAAAACATGAGTTTCCTCCAGTGCGCCAGCGCGATTATTCGTTTGACCCGCCTGTTAAATTATGCATAAGCAGGTCGCGCGCGCTCCCGGCCCCACGCGAAATAGCCAAGTAAGTGTGTTGCTAGAGTGCACTGTCGGCCGGCCGTTGCGCGCTATACGTCGCACTGCTGCTGCATGCTAAGGACGTCTTGGAACCCATGGAGCTGTATCAAATCACCAGTGCTAACTTTCTATTTGGGAGAAGCCTGCTGGAAGTCAGAAGTGTGTGTCGAAGGTATAGACTAATCCGACGAGCAAAATTAGAAGCCATGAAGTTTTCTTCCTCCATGGGGTACCCAATCGAGCAGTACTATACACGCGCGCTCGTCATACGCGCGCACTCATTGCGCCTTTGATTAATATGATTGCCAAAGTAAACACGCGCCTCAAAAGTAAGAACGCGTATGACGCGCGCGCGAGCGCAGTACCGCCCGATAATTGGGTACCCAAAGATGGCTTCTAATTTTGTTCGTCGGATTTGTCTATATGCTGCATTCATGCATTGTGGAACAATTTGTACGACGCAAACTGTCTAGCTATGCAGCGTAACATATATCGTCGCTGTACATTTCTGTGTTTGTGCACAAACCTATGAAGAGCTCAAATTTAGTACTCTTTTCGTCAAGATGGGACAATATTTTACATGCTTCATATGTGATTTTGAAAGGGTAAGATTGTAATTTGGGATGCCTATTGTTAAAATCACATCGGTTGTATTTCCCTTTCCATTTTAAATAGAAAAGCACATTCCAGGGATTCCCAGTCATATAGTCTAGTTTTCTAAAATTAATTCCATTTGGTATTGACCATTTTGATTATTTTAAATTTTTCAGATGAAGCAGATGGAGGCGACCATTTTATCCATGAAAGTTGAATGTGAGTCTGAACTCTTTTTGATTGTAATCAACTCTGTTTATGAAAATCCATTCTTCCAAGAAAGTACAGCTGTTTTCCCGGTGTGGTCCAGTGAGGAAAGATGATAGTTTTGATGATTACTGTAGTTTAATAGTACTTTTAACCTTGAATACGGACGATGGGCATAGTTGTGGTTTGAAAAAGACTACCTTGCCGGTTGTCATCTGTTTGCGCATTCCTGTACGTACTCGATCCATTCATGTTTCAACAATATTGTTCTTGAATGGGAGATGGAGCTTTTTCAAACAAAGCTTTCATTCACGCGGAAGGGGGCTCCAAGTGTGATGAATAGGACCACTATATTCAGTGTGGTGCCTATTATTTGCGTTTACGCTTGGCTGCACAGCCCATTCTTTGCATACCAGCCAGCCCAAGGCCCCCCCCCCCCCCCCCCCCCCTTTAGAGTTGTCTATTGTTGAGCAAGTTCGAGTGGCGATCATTTGTCAACTACTCGTCGATTTTCCGTGGTAACCAATGCACGAAATAAATGGTCGCCACTCGAACTTCCCCGTGCTACCTCCCAACGGCAATATGTCATTTGTGACGCGGTTTGTCAAAACCAGGAAGAGCTACGAATGGAGGAACAGCTGAAAAATGCCTTGGTGGCGATTGTTAGCGATTTGAGATTTTGGGAAATTTATGATACTACAAATTTTTTAAGTGTTCTGTAAGAGTTTCTAACTGAAATTTCATCGACAAAGTATTTTTTGAAACTCTTTTAGAGAGGCACATAGACTTTTTTGCATGGCCATAATGAAATAGAATATTACTTTCTTTGGTAAATAATGCAATTTCATAACTGAAAAAGTTTGAAAATCAACTATAGACTAGTTTCTTTGCTCCTGCCTGCATGCCCGTTGCTAAGGTAACATTGGTGAGCCACTTGTTTTGTTTAAATTCAAACCTTAAAGGGCTATTTCTCAAACTTTAAAGGGCTACATGTCTAAGTTTTGATGTTTCGGACAGGCTGATTTCAAATCGTAATAACGTCGCTTTAGAATATCCGATTTGAAAAAAAGAAAGCGGCATTGTAAAGTGCAAGATCAGTTGCTGCTTGGCTTGCTGCAACTCAATTGTTTCCTGCTGGTTTTTCTTTACATTCTCAAGACCTGCAGATGGGCTGCAGTAAGCTTCTCCGACAGGCAACTTTCAACAGTCTTCAAATCTCTGACAGTCTACTGCAGATACTGGACCTATTCTTTCAGTCTATCGATTTGTTCTCTGGTTCCTGCCATCTGTTCCTCTTGGTTTCTTCTCTTTCTCAAGTCTTGCGATGTTATCTGTGAATTTATCCACTAAACAACAGAGAGCCTCGATGGCAGGTTTTCAAATTAGACAAATTGTTTAAAAATTGGACATTAATTGTTTACAATAAGACGTAATTAAACTTTACACATTTTAAAAGGGTGATAGTTAAACGTAAAGAGTCATTGTTCTAATAACGATGTTCCTAAACAGAGCTTGGAAATTTGAATCCACCCAACAGTTGCATTGTTAGAGGCCAGGCAGGCGAGCATCCCTCCCCCCATGACGGATCAGCTGCCAGCAACCATGAGTATGCCAAGCATAGATAGCCTGGACGGTGATGCTTCCAGTGCCCGATTTACGGATACTTCTAGATCAAAGTGTAAGTTCAGCACTTGAGGCTCGGTACATTCACTACATTGGTGTAATCCCTGGGCAGTGTAGTAAGGCAGTCATGTCTGTCGTATGTGACACAGTGTATTGAAATAATTAGAAGGCCACTCCATTACATTCCGAGTTACAAGCAGAAACAACCATATTTTTCACAAGGGAGTTGATTTTGGGATTTGAATATTTTTACATCTGAAAAACTGCATATTCCAATGGGGAACACGCACTGAACATCTAACAAAAAAGAAAAACGGTGCACTATTAACAATGAACATCCATTTTCTTGGCACTAAATCCATTGTTACTTGTTAACATTGACAGTGGTTGCTAGAATATATATTGTGCTTGGCGCACACAATATAACTTGTTAGTTTGCACATTTCACCAACATTTGAGCTTAATTTTCTCCAAAGCAACAGGTCATAACTCTAACTTCAAAACTTTAAAAAGCTAGGAATGAGTTACAGCACAAAATTCACCAATCAGTCTAAGACCAGATCGCTAAGAGCCTCCATAAGAAAGTCAAAGAGTGCTGTACTTTTCTTAAAAGGTACTTGCAGTACGAAGATGAAATTTGCGTTGGCATAATGTAAATTAGAAGAGATTCGGTAGATGGAGAAACATACGTACTAAAACAGAAAAAAAACACATATATATATATATATGAAATAAATTCAGGATATGAGTTAAATCAACTTTGGCATATTTATTTCTGGACAGACTGTTTCGTGCCGTGTGGCACTCATCAGCAGAATGACTTAGAATATCATGTAGCATTTTCGTACGTATCAAATTATGCGCGCGTTGCGCGTTGCGCGTTTCACAACGAACGAAGCGTGTCAAATGGTACGTCATTGCACTTAGTGCGCACGCTATGTCACTGAACTTAGTACGCACCTGTCCCGGTGTCTACACTTAGAGATGATTTCGCTTCTCTTATTTAGTGTACCTAGGTTAGGTTTGCATATGATTATGTATTTCTCCGCTATACACAAATTGCATCTCTTATTTACATTAGAGTATGGTAGCGCTCTTTGGATGATGTCCCATTTGATTTCAAAGTCCTTTTCTTCGTCCTTCAGGGTCCATACGTATTTGCTTAGTTCGGTTTGTGCTCTCTTGTTCTCGCACCTGAACGACTGTTTGTGGTTCGCAAGTCTCGCCTTGAATGTTGTGGAGGTTAGCCCGACGTACGACTCTTTTTTGCGAGAAGAGTCGTACGTCGGGCTAACCTCCACAACATTCAAGGCGAGACTTGCGAACCACAAACAGTCGTTCAGGTGCGAGAACAAGAGAGCACAAACCGAACTAAGCAAATACGTATGGACCCTGAAGGACGAAGAAAAGGACTTTGAAATCAAATGGGACATCATCCAAAGAGCGCTACCATACTCTAATGTAAATAAGAGATGCAATTTGTGTATAGCGGAGAAATACATAATCATATGCAAACCTAACCTAGGTACACTAAATAAGAGAAGCGAAATCATCTCTAAGTGTAGACACCGGGACAGGTGCGTACTAAGTTCAGTGACATAGCGTGCGCACTAAGTGCAATGACGTACCATTTGACACGCTTCGTTCGTTGTGAAACGCGCAACGCGCAACGCGCGCATAATTTGATACGTACGAAAATGCTACATGATATTCTAAGTCATTCTGCTGATGAGTGCCACACGGCACGAAACAGTCTGTCCAGAAATAAATATGCCAAAGTTGATTTAACTCATATCCTGAATTTATTTCATAAATACAGCTCTACAGAGATGTATCGAGCACTTTGGATTGTGATAAATGCCAATTTCATTGGATATATATATATATATATATATATATATATTGATTAGGTCGCACTGGTTTCTTTCTGGTAGGTACCCGTGAGACCCAGACCACAGCCCCTCAAGAAATCTCGGAGGAGGGCCCCGAGTTGGGAGCTACCCATAATGGCACTCACGTCACACGGTCCATGACCACACGGTCCATGACCACACGGTCAATGACCAAACGAAGTGCAAATGTTCCAGGCGGCCGGCCTTCCAAGGTTTGTATTGTTTTGTTGTTGATTCAAATGGAATAATGAAGCCCATCTCTCTCGGTCTAATAAGGCAGAGTTGGGATCACGTCAATCGCGAGTCAATCACTAGTCAGTCACAACGACTTGCAAGCTACACGATACAGTTTATTTGAGTAACTTCCGACTCGGCTTGAGACCAGATCATTGAGCTGACTTGCGATTGACTTGCTTACAACTTTAGTATATTAGCCCTCTTATAGTTATAACAATCGCAGCCTGTCAAAAAATCTACCCACCAACTCTCACAGCTTGTGTGTGTTTCACTTGATAGGTTTTGATACATAGGGTAGCTGGCTCCATTTTGGCACCGAGAGAGGGAGGGTTGAAGGAAGTATGTCTCAAAAAGGCAGTATGCTTGAAATGTTCCACCCTGGATTAATGGAGGGGGGGGGGGGGGGGGGGGTTAACAAAGGATCTGTTGAAATTTACATTTGTTTGGAGCCAGTTGTCATGCCAACTGACGTCAGACTTCGGTACTCTATAAACTGAACCTTCTCCCATAGACTGTAAGTTGTAAGCATAGCGAAGAACTTGCTAACATCGGAAGCACAATTTTCTTTATGTTGCAACGCAACAATAGAAATCTCCATGCATATTATAGACATCACCATGACTTGGCCGTGAAACACTATATACACGTCTTTTCTGGATATTAAATTAGGCCCTGGTGATCCGAAATGGGAATGTTGGTACATTGTACGGGTCGTAGATTCAATACACATTAATGCACACTCAAGAAATGGCCTTTTCATCTTAGGAACAAACCCAGGAACACTGCATATTACTGGAATACAATGTTCTAAAAAGGACCGTTGCAAAAAACGGGAAAGTTCTGACTTTTTATATGTAGGCACTTCTTGAAGCTGAAAAGAAAAATTTAATTTGCTCAAAGTCAAATTCCGATGTCTTTTAATACAGCCGAGTTTTAAAATATGACATGTCCTATCCCCTTCACCAGATGCAAAAACGACTACCAACAAACAGAACATGAGAGCAGCAACTGCAGGCCTGACATCTCGTAAGTAGTACAAGCCTTCAAGGCAAAGTGAGTTGAGGTCATTACATATGGGGATGAGCTATTTAGTGTAGGGGTGAGATCATCGCTGACATCAAGCCTTCAAGGCGAAGTGAGTTGAGGTGATTCCATATGGGGATGAGCTAATTAGTGCAGGGGTGAGATCTCTCTGGATTTTTCTCAATTTCAGAATATTTGGTGAGATGTCATCCAGACATCCGGAAGATTTTGTGGGTACTGAAAGGACCTGTACAACCTGAAACAGTCTTCTTTTAATTCCGATGACCCTATTTTTGGAATTTTTAACCATATCTTTTGATAGAAAATGTTTTTTTTTCAGCAATGCCATACAAATCAAGTGCCTCCGAATGTTTCGTGAATTTTTCAGATCTCACCCCTGGGTGTGTCAGGCTAAAACGCTTCTCCTACCAGTTCACTTTGAAAATTACCTAGGCAATTTCAATTGTGCTTGATTTGACATCAAACAAGTTTGATTTAATCTTGAATGATATTGACTTTAAACGGTATTCATTTTCATACCTGGTGTTTTTTGCACAGAATGTCGGCAAAACAGAGCCAGCAACAGCAGAGCACGGCGAACTCGGGCATGCAATTTTTCCTCGGATTAGGGCTGTTCATTTTCGAATAATTTACCATTCGAATAATTTACCATTCGAATATTTTACTATTCGAATATACGGAACTGGGTTCGATCGAATATTTGATACTCGCCGATCAAGTATTTTAGTGCATGCCACACCAGTAAAAAAAACATTGCATATAAAAACACGCCAGTGTTTTACGTGTGGCGATCAATATTATGAACCGTTCGATAGGCTGCTTTTTGGCATGCCCCTGTTGTATCGAGGGTTTTACCGACGGGAACAATAAACTTCCGTCCAAAAAAAATTGCGATTGACAAAAATGCGGCATTTGACACTGCTAAGCGCCGTAACTTTTCTATTAAAATAGCATCAGAATCGTATCTGTACGTGCATATATATATCATTTCGAATATTCGAACTGGCAAAATGGTATTAGAATATTGCTTCTAACTTTCAAATGAAACTTGCACAATGCAAACTTTTTTTAAAGTATATAAATTTCCCAGTCTACTGAAATGTGTCCATTAGAAATAGTGCTTTTAACTACATGTATAAATCTGAACAAAATGTACAATACCATGCATGAGCCCTATGCACAGAACAAAGTAGTAATAGACGAATTTTTGAGTATCTTAATTCTGAAATAATGAATTAACCCTTTCTTTACCACATTGTTTATTGGTTTATCTTCCCCCAGCAGTACCACATTCTTTGTTCAGTCAAGCATAAAACCACTTACGCAGAATAAGCAGCTGATTGCTTGTTGAATGGTTGTATTTTGAACCAGATTTCACCCTCAAAAATTGATTGAAAAGGAAAATGTGTGTAAAGTTTGTTCCGTGAATTTCTCTTTCATATGGTGTAAAAATGAAAGTCATAACTGCTAAAAAAGGAAAAGTTACGGCTGTTTTCTCTACTGGCTCACTTTATCAAACAGGAAAGTTGTTTGTCACATGACCAATGGCACTCCATACACATAACTCTACAGGGATACTTCGGATAGTTTTCTCAAAATTTTGTAATGGTGACACACAACCTCGTTACCATGGGCACGATCTTGCGGCGCCATGTTTTCCCACCATGCCTTGCTCGATCCTAACCCCTGGAATTGTGTAATTACCATATCCCACATAGTGGGATATGGTAATTAGGACTGCAGTCGATGTGTTTAACGCGCGACGCAGTGTTTTTAGTAGGAAGGTTTTATTTGTAGAATCAATCTTTTGGAAGGATGAGATTAGCTCCTAATAATGATGCCTAATGTATTGCCCGCCTGATGTTAAATCTAACACTGCACTGAGTAGTAGTAACAGCCGGCCTGGTGGGATCGGGAGGAAGGAAAAGTATGACGACCGTCATGACCGTTTCCGCCCATCGCCGGATGTCAGTTGTGTAATTTTCAAAATGTTTTTCTCAGCTGTTTTCGCAAATTTGTCAAACCTTTCGAAGCATCTTCTGCAGCGGCGGCAAACACTGTCACTGAGAATGAGCTGCTTTCTTGAACTGGATAAATGAGTAAATTTACTATCGATTGCAACAATTTTGATTTTCGGCCTCGACTCGAATTTATAATTATGTGTGCCTTTTCTATCTCTGTTTAAACATAAAATACATGTATTTCCTGACCAGAAAAAAATCCATATCGTTTATCGTAGCCACCAAGACAAGTGGCCTTGTCTTGATAATGGAAAAAGGTGCTCGGAGTCGTTTTGCTGATGTGACGTGCCGAACAGGATGTTAACGCGGGCGCGAGCGCACACAGGGCGTTCAACATTCAGATTACGCGCGCGGTTCACTTTCAGTACATAAATATCCATTTCGAATAGCCAGTCAGCGTCGTTTATGTATTCCACACGGCCAGGGGTTAGTGAAGGAACGCACACGCGCCCATGGAGTCGAGGATGGGTGACACATGAATTTGACAGCACCATTGGAAAGATCCAAAAAGGCATCCTCGACTCCATGGGCGCGTACGTGTGCGTTCCTTCACTAACCCCTGGCCGTGTGGAATACGTAAACGACGCTGACCTGCTATTCGAAATGAATATTTATGTACTGAAAGTGAACCGCGCGCGTAATCCGAATGTTAAACGCCCTGTGCGCTCGCGCCCGCGTTAACATCCTGTTCGTCACGTCACATCAGCAAAACGACTCCGAGCACTTTTTTCCATTATCAAGACAAGGCTACTAGTCTTGGTGGCTACGATAAACGATATGGATTTTTTCTGGTCAGGAAATACATGTATTTGATGTTTAAACAGAGATAGAAAAGGCACACATATTATATAAATTCGAGTCGAGGCCGAAAATCAAAATTGTTCCAATCGATAGTAAATTTACTCATTTATCCAGTTCAAGAAAGCAGCTCATTCTCAATGACAGTGTTTGCCGCCGCTGCAGAAGATGCATCGAAAGGTTTGACAAATTTGCGAAAACAGCTGAGAAAAACATTTTGAAAATTACACAACTGACATCCGGCGATAATGGGCGGAAACGGTAATGACGGTCGTCATACTTTTCCTTCCTCCCGATCCCACCAGGCCGGCTGTTACTACTAGTACTACTCAGTGCAGTGTTAGATTTAACGTCAGGCGGGCAATACATTAGGCATAATTATTAAGGGGATAAAAGTGTGATGACCCGGTCTTTACCACGTCAATAATAACCGAGGAGGGGCGTGACCGCTGTTAATGGACCGAGCCGAAGGTGAGGTCCATTAACAGCGGTCACGACCCTTCGAGGTTATTATTGACTGGTAAAGACCGGGGCATCACATTTTTATCCCCATTCATAAATGTCTTCTTACGAAAAATGCAAAAACCTCCTGTAAAAAGGACCAAATGCGAAGCTTTTTCACCCCACTTTTTCTCCCATTTGCTCAGTACAAAACACATGCGCGTGAAGGCGCTCCGCACCTGTCTGTCGCGTGCGCGTACGCACACGCACGAGATGCAGCGTTTTATACGCGTGGATTAGCGTTGTCTTACATTATGAAATTCAGTACATCTTGTGCGCGCACTTACCACGCTCTCCCTGTTGCGTATCGGCTGAGAACAGCTGGTTATGACGCGCCGTGTTTAAACAACTTCCAGCCGTGTTTAAACTACCGTTTAAACACACCCACGTGACAGGCTCTCGACCAATAGGGATAGTGAAACTCACCGAGGCATTTATGAATAGGAGCTTATCTCATCCTTCCAAAAGATTGATTCTACAAATAAAACCTTCCTACTAAAAACACTGCGTCGCGCGTTAAACACATCGACTGCAGTCCTAATTACCATATCCCACTATGTGGGATATGGTAATTACACAATTCCAGGGGTTAGGATCGAGCAAGGCATGGTGGGAAAACATGGCGCCGCAAGATCGTGCCCATGGTAACGAGGTTGCCAAAAAGGCTCTTTCTATTGGTATATACATGTAGATCATGTATGGACAGCGAAAAACACAAGCACTACAGTTCGTCGAAATATGGTGAATATATTTGAAGAGTTTAGGTGCAAAAGCCGCTAAATGCCAAAAAAAAAAATTCGATTATCGTATACTAGGCACCGAGAGCTTTCACTTTTTATCGTTCTCATTTTTCATGGAAGTGGCGCGGCGTTTAGTGGCTTTTGCCCCCGAAGTCTTTAATTGTTGTTTGGATACCCTGGTGTGTGGTTTCCTTGTCGAGTAAACTCGACATTGGTAGGGAAATGGTTAAAATACCAATTTTTGTTCAGAGATTATGCAATCACTATTTCTGTACGTGGTCCGTATGTGTCATTTTGGTTAGTTTCGACAAATTGGTCTTATAAGCAAAGTTGAAGTCCAATTGCAATCAAACTTGGGTCATGCATTCAATATTGCAACCTTTTATATGGTGCTTGTGACAAAGGTCATTTGAGGTCAAGTTCTAAAATAGGCTGGAATTGTCCAACTGGTCTCGTTTGAAAACAGGCGAGACGCGTGGTTCGAGAACCACCTTGTTATAAAACGAGGCATGTCCTGTTTGTTTGTAACTATATAATACATGTATACAAAGAGTGGATTAAAATATAACGTATTAAGACTTCAACTCGGATTCCAGGCCAAAAATTAATTTTACAAATGCGACCCACTCTACAAAATTGAAAGTGGGCATTATGTCGCACCGTGAAAATGTATACACATGGCTGTTCTATTTGAAGCGGGTAAAAAAAATTTTGGGGGGGGGGGGCGGGTTGGCTTTTCTATTATATCTATAACTATATTTTCATAATATATTTTCAGAAACATTAACAATGATGAATAAAGCACATATAAATTGTTGATATAAATTACTTCTATCTCATTTCTTTGCAATATCCAACACAAAATGCCACAGGGGTCAAACCTACACAAAGGATGTCAAGTTTAAACAAAACAAAAATAATTTTGAGTGCCCTTTTTCTTTTTTCTCCAAAATTTCTAACAAAAATCCAAACCCTGCCCCTCGATCTACAACATACCTGTTGGTTTTTGTTTAATGTCGCAAGCTAGTTTGGTAAGTCCAATAACTTCTAAGTGGATTTTGTTCTCTAGGAACGGGGCCCGTAAAGGTGGCCTCATCAGGTCGACCTGCGATTTGTTTGCGCCACGACGGAACCGTCGGCATCATGCAGAAAAATAATGCTCGGGTCACAAAACTGAGAAATCGTATGATTCTCGTGGAACAAGCGGTATTTTAACGCAAAATAATCGCAACCATGCTCGTGTCACATTGGACCGATCCGGCCTGTCAATCAAACAGCGCGCATTGACCAATAGGATTACGACTTTTGGTTAGCAACAGTTGCTACAGGCGTGGTCCGCCATTAGCTCGGTCAAGCTCGGTCAAACTTTGTCACATGCGTTGTGAAAAGTGTACACAAACAATTGTGTTTGGTGCGGCCGGGCACCGTATTTTTTCAATAAAAATGCGGCTGTAGCCTACAGTGTAGGTGTTTATATTTAATGGGGTAGTTTAATAAATGGTAAAATATGCTGTCATGGCATATGTAAATCAGACACAGGTACTCGGATCAGGACATCGTTTTCTTCCCGTTTCCAAACCGAAAACAAATTTGGAAAAATGTTTGAGATGGTTCAGCTAAAGCTGATTTAAAAGAGTCCGTCTATTTTTGGTAAAGAGGCTCTTGCGCAAGGACAGAAACTAATTGCTTTGGATTTAGGGAACGTTCACAACACGGGGATTTGACAAGATCCCACCTGTTGAGTGTCCTCGTAAACGACGGCTCCGGTGAAAGTTTTGACCGGGTATGTTTACATGCTGGTCAGGGAGTTTCTTTGAGTGGATCGGAGAGGCATTCCCAGAAATTTGGTCTCCCGTGGTAACGCGTAAAAAGTCACACAAATAAATAGAGCCATTAACCCCTTGAGTACGGTAATACACAGTGAGGAGCCGGGGTGAGGAGCCGACACGGCTTTGCAGCCAAGCGAAACAGACACAAAGCATGTGCAGCCAAGCGTAACGTACACAATAATCCAACAATGCAGAAAATGGCGTCCATAGACGTCATCCGGCCTGGTGGCACTGGTTTTTTTTTTTTTTGCGCCATATGGCGTCCTCCGTACACAAAGGGTAAATAACCATTAATACGTTATACACTATGCAATTATACTACTAAAACAACAAATTGCAATCATGGGATAGAGGACAACAATACACAGCGCACTGAGCAAAAAGACGGACATCACAAAATCCAAGATTAAAAAACGATTAGATGACAAATCAGCAGTTATATATATCCGGCATGTTGTTTGGCCAAACAACAAGCTTTTAACAAGCTGGCCAAAGTGTGATGCTGGGATTATACATGTATAGCGTTGTGAGGTCGTGCACGGTGGAAGAACAGATGTGGTTAAGGCCGCAATTACGTCAGCAATTTTGGTCGAATAACCTTTGACATTTGAAATATCGAACTGGCTTATTAGCACAACTTTCAACAAACTTTGAAGTTTTGGCTGTTTGTCTAAACTTGGTCCTGGCTGAAACAACTTATTGTAGCGCCCTCTATAGTGTGCAGAGAGTCGACGCAGTGACATTTTGATGAATGTGTGGAGCCGGCCACGGATGCGCGCTTTCACATCCCACGGGAACCGCGTACCTAGACCTGCATTAGAAATGTGCTGAAGGCAAATGACTTTGCAGAGTTGTACTCGAGTCCCTGCAAGTCCTTTCACAAGCCTAGTCAGAAGTGATTTCATAAAGCTGGTCACAAGTAACTGGATGAACAATGACAAAGGAATGCCTTTGTCAAAGCTCATTTGAATAGCTTGTGATTGGGATTAGGACTGGAGGGCTTGTGATGGACTTGCAGGGACTTGCAGGGACTTGTGAAAGGACTTGCAGGGACTCGAATACAACTCTGCTTTCCAGTGATGTGAGAGTGGGCATGTTTCGGCGAAACATGCATGCATAATTGAAAGCCAATTGCGACTGGGTCAAGGCATACGTATAATGGGAAACGAAAGACATCAAATTCAAAAGAAAAAGAACATTTATTTCCACACTCTTTCACATTGGATATTGTGTGCATGTATATTAAAATGGGTGTGGAGGCATCATCCTAAAAGCCGAAGCTTGTGGTGGATGTGCCCAGTAAAACAAAGACCAAACCGATTAAAGATTTAGTATTAATTACAATAATTAAATATATGCATGAATCGGTTAAACATATTAAGCATACTAGACAACGAACACATGACACAGATCAATGAGAGCTAGACCACTGCAACTTTAACAAATAGGAAGTTAAGTACTCTGGGAGCTGAGTAAGAATGATTTTAGTTTACATTTAAATGTGTTAATTGAGGGGTAGTCAGTTACAGACGATGGAAGATAGTTCCAGTTTGTTGGGCTAGAGAAAAAAATGGTATGTTGAAAAAGAGTTGTTTTAGCTCGAGGTATGTGTATTTTAGATGCAGACCTGGTATTATAGTTATGTATGGAGCTATTAGATTTAAAAAGGTTATGTAACGATTCAGGAAGTTGGTTGTTTACGAATTTATACATAAAAACATCTTGTTGAAAGACATTGATATTGGTAAGAGACAAAAGATTATATTTCTTAAATATAGGAGTGGTGTGTGCATCCCCAAAACACATCAATTTAAAACGCTCGTTTTTCACCTGTCACTTTTCTATTCGAAAGGAGGCCTAACTCTTGGATTTGCCTGCATGTCTTTTTCGGGGGAATTTTGAGGGTCGTTTTGCTAGTTGTCGATTTTCAGCCAAGGTTAGACGAAATTTGGCGTCACTGTGCATTTATATCTTAACAAAAAGGCAAAATGAAAATTGACATTAAATGAACACTGTCAATATGTTGCTTGATTTAGTGTGCTGGTAGGCGCGTCTTGACTCAGAATAATAATGTTCAGTATATACTCCAGTTTAACTTATTAAGATGCGTAGCAAGGCAATGCATTTTTGCCTTGTTTAAAGATAATTATAATCCGTTTAGCTGTTTTATGAAACCTTTGCGGAATATCGATTACATGCAATAAGCCAGTTCGGTATTTCAACTGCGCATGTGCACAATGACATTTTATCCCGAATGACCCGCGTGACCCAATTCAACCAGAATGAGCGTCTCGTAACATGGCGTGACATTACGTCAGCAATTTTATCCTGAATAACATTTGACCTTCGAGATACCGAACTGGCTTGCTGTGGGCCTACCTGTGACACAAATGGTGAAGACAGTGAAATTAGAATTTAGCCCACAGTTTAGCCCCACATGCGTGCAACAACTTTCCAGTATGAAAGTATAGGCTATAGGCATAAACTGATGAAAAACGACAGTCAAGAATGAACGTGTCATGACGACCAACGAAAGACATGACAAGTTTCATAGTCAGATCACGATCTGTCCGGCGACTGATACAGGCATAGGGATTTTATTAATGTTGGAGAAGCTTAGGGCACTGGACGTGTATGCAACGCCATAGTTTTCTGTAGGCCGATGGAGTTTGGTTCTTTCTGTTCCATCCATTTGAAAAAAGAGGGCCTGGATATTGGCTAGTGAATCAGTCTAGGCCACCATTTGGGCCGGCTACAAGGCGTGCTCGCGCAGGTTATCAATATCAATGTTTTCGTGCTAAGTGAAAAGGGGACTAGCGACGCGATAGTTCGACTGGAGTCGATCAAGTTGCGCAGGCGCAAGTTACGTCACGAATCGACCCTTCCTGCTTGTTGATCGGGGCATTTGGATGTGCGGAGTGATTTTACACATCTGCATGAGCTCGTGTAGTTCCTAGGCATTGTCCCAATATTCAGCGTTTGTTTTGAGAACCAGAATATACCGTGCAAGTTAATTGACTTCAAAATCCAGGTATATTTGGCGGGAATTACAGTACAAGTTCGGTCGCACTGTACATGAGCTATACCGTGTGCGGCGTCCTGGGAAACGATTTCGTTTTTTGACTCTGGGCTAAGCCGGTAAAGTGCAATAATGTGTTTGCGACAGAAAAAGAGCTCTTTTAATTTGCATCAATATTTTCAAAAGTTGTAAATTGAAATGCTTATTGATCTGACACGAAATCACATTGTTGCACTTTGCCAGCACAGCCAAGTTGGAAAACAAATGAGCTACATATTGAAATTGGACGCCATAGCTCGTACGGCGTGCCGTGAAATCTCGTATTCTCGCATACTCTCCCGGGATTTTGAGGTCGATCAGCACATCGCAACTTCTGACGTATAGTGTCCGAGTACCCGTCGTACTCGTGCAAACACCCTGCCTCGTTCTCTGATCCAAAAAGCCAAATGTCAAGATTGAAACTTGATTTGGGTTGACTTGGGTTCCGGATGTCGCTGACACAGCGAGAGGAATACAGAATGACACTCGGGGAAGGAAGGAAAGAAGGAGGGAGGGAAGGAAGGAGAGAAACTGCCTTGGAAAACAGAGAGTGATATTTAAAGAAAATATATGGGACTCGGGCTGTTGAAAGTTGCCGGCTGGCGGAAGAATAAAACGTGCGGAGAATTACGGCTGACGCGCGTTGCCGCGCGGTGCATTTTGCCAAATTGCCAGAGAGGAAATGTTTGACGTTTACCAATAGCCTGTGTGATACATGAAACAAATACTCGGTGAAAGTTAGAGTGCAACACACACACACACACACAGTGAGAAATAACGAACGTTGTTTATGGGACTCAAGCTTCTAAGAATTGTCCTCATAGAGTAAAAGACAGGTGGGGGAAATCCTAGGGTAAGCAAATAATGTCAGCTTGTGTCATTTGCATGAGCACTTTGTAACTGAAATCATTGGGCAGTTCACGGAGGTAGCGCTATATTTTGCTAAGCTCAGAGAACGTTTAGGGCCTATAAGCAAAACTGGTTAATTGCCAAAACAGAACGTAATTTTTCAATGATTTTTTCTTTTAGTGGGAAATTTTCTGAGCAGCTCTCAATAAGCCAGTTCGGTATTTCAAATGCGCATGTGCACAATGACATTTCAAATTCAAATTCAAAATATTTATTGTCATATGTATATCATACATTGAAATTTAGTGTGGTCTTGCGAGCATTAAAAATTAGTCTACGTAAACAATTAATAAAAAAAGAAATAGATAATAATAACAAACAACGCTAAAAACAACTTATGATTTAACGTTAATTAAAACATTCGAATTACGATAAGATAAAATTACAATAAGGTAAAAATAATATTAAGATTAAAATTACAATTACAATTATACTGTCAATTACACTTGATCATTTAATAAACGTACTGCACTCGGATAAAAACTGTTCAAAGTTCGATTCGAATTAGCTCTAATATTGATCTATACCGCTTTCCTGTTCTCATCAATTCAAATAAATCATTCGCAGGGTGGAATACGTCTAAAATAATTGACTTAGATTTCTTTAGGACACGTGATTCATAAAGTTTATCCAATGCAGGTAACTCACAACCCGCGATGACCCGCGTGACCTAAACGCGCGCGTGTGAACCCAAAAAGGTGTTCGCACAACGCGCACGTGTTAAATTCAATCAGAATGGGCGTTCGCGTAACATCGCGTGACATTGCGTCAGCAATTTTATCCCGAATAACCTTTGACCTTTGAGATACCGAACTGGCTTATTAACTCCGTTTTCAACGACTGGTTGATGTTTTGTTAGCCTTTTTTTAAGGTAGTATATACAACATTTGCTTTTGCTGTAATTTTCAGAAATAAATGGATTTGGGGATACTGTAACACTTTGTTTAAAGTTTTGTGTGTATAGATGCTGGGAAAACAGAGAAAACATATTCTGTTCGGGTATTCTGGTTCCGTGCTCTACTTTAGACAAATCGGAGCAATGTATAGAGTCAGGGAATAATTAGGTCGGGGAACTAGACTATTTCCAACGAAGGTCGGCCGACAATCGTTGGAAAACGATATATATATTTCCACTTTTCTTGAAAACGACAACGCACCAGGTGCCATGATTTCACAGGATGCTTGAGACTGCAATTTACTTACATTCTAGTACGGTATTTCGCAATAATTCAGTAATTTTGTTTTTTTGATGTTTGCAAATGTTGTATAGGGCCTACGTACTACCTTTAAAATCGTCCAAATTATCTTTTTTGGCGTAGTAAAATGGCGCAGTGCAAAAAAAACAAAAACAAAATTGAGTACGGAGACATTTTTGGGACACCCAGTATTATTAAAAGAATGCCTCCGTTTCTCTTCGACTTAAACCAAAACCCGACAGAACACTAGGCCCCTATAACAAACAAACAAACAAACAAACAAACAAACAAACACCACTAAAAACAAAATAGGATAACGCAATTGTCTTTGCATTAGGCCTACAGTTAAATTAACAAATACACTATTTTGGGACACACCGGCACAATGGCGTCGGTCTTATTTCACGGTCTGCTTATGACAAACCAACCGAATACGGACATCCGACAGTTCCATCCACTAATGCGCGCTTGTGCTACATATTACAGGAGATAATTATTCCACGAATTGAACCCTTGTGAATCTAGCTCGGAGTGCCACCAACCCCCCCCCCCCCCCCCCCCACCCCCGATCAGATCACAGCAGCGAGTTTGAGAGTTATGGCCTGAAACTGGGGATGTTTACCGGTAGCATTGGAGTGTTTGAGGAGCTAGCTCCGCAGCTATAGGTCAGATTCCCGCGCGGAGACATTGTTTAATCTGTAGAGACTGCATTTCAAGTTGCATAATACTTGTCTCGGGTTATCACTCTTCATATGGACGTCTTGGCAACCAAACACTGACTAGTCTAGCGACGGACTCTAATATGTCATGCCTTTGTAGTAATGTGCATAACAGATGTGATATGGAGGTCATTTAACAATTATTTTGATCATTAATTTGAAGCATTTCAAAGATTTCTGCCAGAAAATATGATTTTAAGATCAGCTTCACGCTGTACATAGGAAGTATGCCGTGCTATAAACCAGAGGTTTGTCAAAAAATTCGTTATTTTTTTCTCTTTTTACAGCGCGTATGGACTGTTCTTTTGCAATCATGACCGATTAGACCATTCATGCAAACGTGACGTGCTGCAGTCATATAGCGGCACCATTATCTGACCAAGACACGCTGGCTGGATATTTGTGTCCTCCTCACCAGGCCTAAAAGACAATTATCATTTTTTGGTTACCTGGGGAATCTCATGCCGAAGTCAATTTCTCGGATTTCAATTCCTCGTCTGCGCCGAGCTAATAGCCTGCCCAATCCCTCAAGCGGGCCCGTCATCAGCTGTCAATTAAGCCCCATGAACATGTGGAATGATTCATTGTAAACTACACGCGTGCATTTGGTGGCCCGGTTACGAGATTTTCGATTTTTGTTGTCGGAAATATAGATGTTCAAAGGTAACATGCGATGGCTATCCAGTCCAACCTGTTTTCACGCATATGACCATTTGTTACAAAAAAACCCAAATATAATCTATTTGTTTTTTATTGGATGCTAATAGAAGAGAGTGCTTTTCAATTCTTTCAAAATCGTTTACTAGAGGGCGCTATTTTTGTTTGATGACATCATGCTTTGTTTATTAATGTTTAACCTTTGATACGTGAATGCGTCATTATGAGTCATATCAACAAGTGAATGTTGGTTTGTTCTCGATATGAATCAGGGTCGAGAGAGCGTTCAAATTTGTCGATGTTGATGCGTTAGAAAATGTCTCAACGATTCGGTTCTAGTTCTGAAAGCGGAAATTTTCACGAGCAACGCCTATTCACACACATACCACCGAGTTCACTATTAACTTCGACAAATTTTTGACAGTTTGCCAATACACTTAACTAAATAAATTGATTACGAAATCTCCGTCTCCAGCATAATCTCTGTCGGATCTGTGTAGTAGTAGTTCGCCCGTCTGTGCTTGCGGCTCGTCGCTCTAAAGAGCAGAACAGCCAAACATCTGACTCGGCAACAACAAATCAGTGTGAACAACAAGTCAATTAATCAAACCGCATTGCGTCAGATCTTCCGGTCTGGTTGAGGAGATATGCAAACAATATCAAACACATGTCTCCGTTGTTTCATCAGCTAAAGAGGAAATGAGGACGCCAATGTGGCTGTAATTGAGATCGTGATTACTTCATTCACGATTGAGTATTCTTTCTTTGTAAACGACACTTGAGAATTCAGCTTATTACTCACTTTTCTAAAGAGACTTTGAACGCAGAACTGTAATGCTGCTCTGTACTGTTTTCAAGTCATTTCACAAATGGCTGTCATTTGAACCAATTTATTTCTGTCATATTACAATTTACGTTTACTCTACTTCTATCTCCTTGCTTTTCTCTCTGTTTCTACGAAGCTCTGCTAAACGAGTGGCTTTATACAAGATTCATAAAAATCAAGACAGCGTTGCGAGAAGTCGACAACAGAATTGTTGTAGGCAGTTACAACAATTCGTTTGTTGTTTCCATACTATAGGCCTACCCATGAAGAATTGTACCTGTGACAAATGGTAAAGAAAGTGAAATTAGAATTTGCACAATAAATCGAACAACTTCTTGTTAAGATTGTTTATAAAGAAAAACATGAGGGAGGTGTGAGTTAGAGTTATTCATTTCCATAGCGTTAACTTCCGGATCCTAAGGCCTACGTGGTGCTCCATGGACAATGCGTGACGCAGCACGCGCGCGTACTCACTTCGTTTGTAGTATGGTTTATACTGCACTTCCTGGTCCAAATGACGCACACTTGCGAAGAGAGGGAGAGAGAGAGCTTTATAGTCAAACGGCACGAAATATCATTCATCGAATATTTCATTAAGCGTATTACGAATTCTGAACATTAGCATTAATATGCGAATGAATCTTCCACTCTTTTTGTCAAGAAAAAATAAACGTCATTGTAGTTGGTATAATTTTTTCACTGCTTAGCCGAGATTTCTATAGGTTATGGCATAGAGTTCTATCTGAAGTGATTTGTTTAAGGACTCGCACCTTCATGTAGGAGATAGCTGTAGCAGTTTATCGATCACGACACATCTTCCGACGAGCCGGGGGAAATAATCAGCAGGGTTAATATATAACTAGTGCCTTGACGAACAAACAACACCGCATTGCTGTTTATATTGCCTGCCAACGTCTCTGATGCATCGACCAGACCTTTCGACTTCTGGCGGTTTACAGACAATATCTAAAACGAGCCATCGCTTTATTGGACATTTTTGTATGACTTAATATGGCCGACAGTCTCAAAAACATAAGTCGGACGTGACGTCACTGATGTATGCAAATAAACAACTCGTCACTGATGTTTGGCCAATTGACTTGTTTTTCAAATTTGTTGCAGACACTGATCTGATGCTATGGAACCAACAGCTGTGTCATGTTCCATTGTACTGTATTCTGTGCGTTTGATTCTTATCATTTTGGTACAAAGGTTCTATGTTTGCATTTTATGAATCTTTGTTATTTTGTCGGTTCCTTTCTCTTCTACATATAATGAATTTTCGAGGGGAATTCTGTGTATTTCTTTGTTACTGTGTGATACAGTATTAATTTGTGTTGTTGATTATTTTGACGTTATTTTGTTATTCTTCTTTCGTTATTTTGTTGTTATTTTGATGCGTGGCTTTACTGTAAACACGTGACGGTCCAACCCAAACTTCAATGCTGCTTGCTGCCTTGCGAATTTTCGAGTTAAATTAATATCGATTTTTAAAACCGGTTTTCCCAACACTTAGGCGAATTTAAACAGCTATCGTCAATTTCCTATGGACCGTTTTCATGTTACGTCATCAGTCCATATTGGACCGCCAACTGTAGAAATGGCAATAACCTACCCGCATTATACACGTACTATAACCACTACAAGGCGGTCCACCCGTGATGGCGTTCTTAATCTTTTTATTGCTATTATGGTCACGTGGGTATGAGGGTCTATAACTTAGCCGTCTTATATTGCTATAGATGTCCAATTCCAGTAAATATCTTTCTTTACCCACTATTTGCAGAATTCTCCATGTACGCCCTGATATAATCTGTTGCATGCACTGCGTGCCTCACCTAAAACGAGGCATGGGAATTTCCCCATTCCGAGCCTCCGGAATAGCTCTGGGTAGTCCTGCATGTCAGCTTGAATAATTGAACAGACCTAGCGCTACTCTAGTTCCGCCGAGTCGAGCCCACGTCTTTAGAGGTGTCAACCTGTCCCCTCTCTAGCGTCATAATGCTCGATGCGATTACAAATATTCAAATAATGTCACACAGTCAAGGGAAAATGACGTTAATCTCCTTCAAAATGACGAATATATAATGGTTGTAGAATGTTCCATTATCACGCGATAGACAGGCTCGATAAAGGGGATGAACTAAGGGGTGCAACCGCGTGAACATTATACAGTACAAATGTATATAGCACGGGTGAAATTTCTTTGAAAGTTGTGTATTTAAAGGTTTGTTTACTTGTTTAGGCCTATTTAGTTAAACAAATAAAGTAAAGTCAAACAAGAAGAGAAACTAACAGTGCCTGAAGTATTAAGAATGAATATGAAGTATAAGTATTCGAATTTCTTGCGATCATAAATACCATTAAAGGAGATTCGAGAACCTGTTTTTTGCGCTATATGTTTAGCTTGGCTAGGCTTTGCATGCTCGGCGGCTGGGCTGACCTCGTCTTGGTTAGGTTCGGTTAGGTTCGGCTTCGTTCGGCTACGTTCGGTTCGGTTCGGCTTGGATTGACTCGGCTCGAATCGACTATAGGCTTCGTTTTGTATTCCTTGGCGTGGCTTTGATTCTTCGTTCTCCTTTTCTTTGTTTTGCTTTTTATTTTGCTTTTTTATGATAATAATTGCAAGGCTTGACGTGTTTTTTCTGGCATAATCTCTCTCAGGAGGAGAGAAGGCGATGAAAATAGGGCAGACTAATAAAATAGCCGGAAACTGAAAAAAACAAATGACTGAATCCGATCCTAGACCCACCCCGTCCGCCCACCATGACGTTTTAAACTCGACCTCGGTACATTAAATAATTAATGATGATTATTTTCCAATGAATTCACGCGAAATTTAATGACGTTCAAATGAATCTTGTCTGTATTAAATGTAGCTGAAAACTGGGTGTTTGTGTTGCCCTATGCACAGTTTCTTTGAATCGAATAGGACGCCATACACGCGTAAAAAGTCACGGTGTAACTCCAAATAGAGCGTTAAGGTTGGTCTCGAAATCCAACAAAGTTCTGTAAGAATACAGCACTTTTGGTCACACCGCGTAGAAGCCGCAATGTATGCGGCGTCATATTTCACGGAAACGCTTTGTTTTCTTACGGACATATTGGAATGGTTTGTGAATCATTTACATTTACATTTTGAAAACATTGAATTTTATGACCTATAATTTTCGATCAGTTGATCATGCACGTTGCGTTTGGGTTAAGACGAAGTCCGCGGCTAGATTAATCAGTTTTGGTTTTATAGACTTCACTGTTAATGGGGCAGGCAGACTGGCTATACGCATCAATAGTCATAATGATCTGAATATGGTGGCACAATTGTTTTCATCAAAGAGCATCCTGCAATCACCAACGTTGAGCAAACTGAAAGCCGATCTCTCCAACTCCCCTCGTGGGTTCTATAAGAACAAACCAAGGCTATCAGAATTTGGGGCACAACAAATACTACTTTGTATTACCGGTACTTTCATCTGTGGTTGGTGGGTATAGACCTTTATCATGGTACAGCCATCTTGTTGTTCTCCTATTAAAATCAATATAACCAAACCGAGGCTGGAAGGAAAAAAAGTCTGGCACCTTCATTCAATAATTGGAATCTCTATTCCTAATTGCTAATGCATACAGGGAACAAGACGAAGATGGTGACAGCATGATAAAGGTCTATAGCAAGTGGAGCAAACACCGAATTTTCCCAAAACAACCTGCAACTCTCAAAAATGACTGCAAGATTTTGCTCCGGAAATATTTTGAAAAATCGGGGAGTGGAAGCAAAGCACCAGCTGCATAATATTAAAGAGGTACTGTTGTTATTCCTAAAAAATATGTACCGTACTCGACGACAAAAACACGGAAATAATAAGGAACTCTTTGTTTGTCTACGGATATTGAACTGTAGGGCCTACATCAATCTTCCTATACGTCCTCAATCTCAGTTGTAAGTCTCCATTCCGCTTTGGTATTAGGCCCGTACTTTGCTATGACTTTTCTCCTTCACTTGCATCTGTTTGATCTACATCCTACCTCCCCGTACATTGGCAAACACCCAGAGCGGGTTGAAAAGTTCACACCAGGCCTCTCAAGATTTCTGCAATACCATTGACTGGAACAAATATTTATAAAGGACGATCGACGTCAGCGCCAGGAGAATATAAGAATATTGTGTTTCACAGGCCAAGTCCTTATACTTCGGTCGACACAGAAGCCACATTGTGCTCTTTTCATCTGAAAATACGGTAAAAAAAAGGCATTTTGAATAGGATATCACCCGATCGATAATGTCACTATAATTCGCACCCGAAAGCAAAGTAAGACCGTGTCCGAATTACTTGGCTTAAGTTGGCTACGGCTTGAACTGTTACACACGAGTCTATGGGAAGTGGCTGGAGCCACAACCATAGACTCGCTTGTAACACCCAGCCGTAGCCAAGTAATTCGGACAGGGCCTAACATTCTTAAATACTGCCAAGTGGCCGGTAAAACTGCAAAGTGGCCGCCTAATTAGCCCTCCCTCCAATAAAAGCACTTACAGAAAAAGATTATCACTTTGACAAGACTTTTTCGCCCCAAAACAGATTTCCACGGCCTTATTAAGAAATCCCAATGCGATCAGAAGACTCGTTTACGCAGGAAGTGAATTTCCCATAGATGATTGCTCTAAGGCTCGGGTTACAAGACTCGGAGGAGACTTCAATTTCATCCAAAGATGCGTTGCCCGGCAACGGAAAATTTCATTTTGCCGCTGTCTCTGATGATTTTGGCTACAACTGTTGCATGTTTTCGCAGACGGCTATTTTGTCCATTCGGGAGGGTCGCATGGTGTTATGCGCTGTAGACGGTTATTTATTGTTAGTGATTATTTTGAGCACATTTTCAAGTCCGGAATTCCATGACGCACGATCAGACTCAATTTATATTCTAAATTATTCTTCACAAAATTTTGAATATAAAGTATGGGCTTTCATCTTGCATAGGCCCTATAGGCCCTAAACAACGAGTGTAACGGACAGATTCTATTTCCGGAATTACTTTTTAGCCAACAAAAATTATTCATTTATTCGTTTTTTTTTTAATGGCACTTCCGGATATGACAGCGAATAGTGCTAAGTTAACAGCTAAATGTGCAGAAGCACTGTTTTTGTTAAGCACCGAGAGCCTCGCTTTCAACTCGGAAGTGCGCAGCGGGGCTAATGTGAAATTCGTCTATAAAAGGTGTAAATCGAGGAGCAATGACCTTCAACATTTACTCTTTTATAACCGGAAGATGGTTCCTTCCATTTGTCTGTAATTTATACCACTGCCGTCAAAACCTGATCCGAACATGTCGAGTGTCGACCCTTTTCAGAAGCGCGTTTTCCTTGCGTTACCGCCTCTTGGTTGAGCACTTATTGCGAATCGCCCTTATTCCTAGTACATTATATCACTTTCGCTGATCAGCCTTGAAGTATCCGTGCATGTCTACGGTTGTTCCATGTCGCACATATGACACGTGGTTTCATTTGCGAAAATAAATATCATGTAAATATAAGGGGAAGTTTCAATTAAATTTTTAGTTGAAACGTTTATTTGCAATTGACAATTTCAAAGATGCAATACATACGGTGGTTATAACTAAGATTGTCATTTTCAAAATAGGGTTACGAGAAAACGATTAGGTTGAAGAGTTAGGGCATAGGCCTATTTCGTTTTTACTGAACGGCCCTGAATTGTGGGGTCTTTGGATACAAATTGAAGGTAGGCTTTTCCAAAAAGGAGCATCAAACAGCAGTGGACAATTAACAAGTGTCTGGTCTGATTGCATCGCATATCGGGACACCGGATCACGTTGGCCGACAGACGACTTTCCCAGAACCAAATCAAATTATTTGATCGAACAAACAAACAAACAAGCTTGACCGGGCATACCGAAGGCGCGGACAGATCTCTCCGTGTGACAGCGGATGCGTAGGACCGTCAAATTTCATCTTCTGCCCGTGGAGGAGATTGTCCGCCACGGTCAGTCTACACTGTACGGGGGAAATTAAACGAGATTTCTTTCGTTGAAAGAAGGATGGCGTGATCCCATTGTTAGTACATGTATTTGTAGTATCAAAATAGCGTTCATTGGGGCATTCATGGTCCAGTTAAAACATTTGTTTTAAAACAATTGTGATATGATCTGATACCGTAACCCCCAGAATAAACTCTGACTATAGTCTGGCGTTCAATGCAATCATCTTCAATTAATTACAACTTAATTACGCTCAACATGTGATTTTTCGAGATTCTGACAACATTCTAGAGAAATTTATTTTAATGATTTCCTTTTAAAAACGACTCAACGAGAACGAAGTAAGTACAATGTGGTATCTGGGGAACTTCAGATAATACAAAAGATGAAACTTAAATCTTCTTGATTAATCCTCTTAATGCCCCCAATACTTACCATACTGCAACGGGAATAGGACTGTTTTGGGACTAAATAGGAATAATTGACTAATTGCTACTCCTTTACGCTGTCAGTTTGCTTCCGTTGAAAATCAGATCCCAAAAGAGGGACAGTTTTAAAAATATTTTGAGTTTAAGGTTTTTTCCCCGGCAAACTAGGAAGCCATCAACGAGCGCAATGGAGCTATTTATGCATCGCCCTATTAATCATACGAGACTCCCAAAGTTAGTTATTTTTAGTCGGTAAGAAATTCCCGGCAGCTAGGCCTAGATCTATAGCTAACCAGGTTTTTCACTATGCTTTAAAGAAAAATCTTTCTTTAAACCTCTGAAAATAATTCTGTAGGGGGCCTATATCAAAATAAAGTTGTTATTGTTTTAATGTTATTTATTATTATTTTTAACTGAGTTACAAACAACCGAGGACAAACAAAAATTAGTGAGCTGACTGGTGCTTGTTTATTGAGGAAAAGAATCGGTGGAACACGGGAAAGTCCCAACTTAGAATTAAAAAAGAAAGTTTGTGAAAGCAAAAAGTATTATTAGCCTAAAACCATAATGTGTAATCTCTCGGCCACGTTAATAATGTAGGTCAGCGTTAGCCATTTTGGGCAAGCACGATTTTAGGACGCGGCGGGACGCGGCCGGACGGGAAGATTTCCCTTGTATGGCCGTAGACTCTCCAGCCTCGTCTAACCATGGGCGGCGATCCCGAGGGGGGGGGGGGGGGGGGGAGGGGACATGCCCCCTCCTAATATTTTTTGGGGAGGGGACGGCTATGGCAGTGCCCCCCCCCCCCCCCCCAAAATGATTTTCCCTATGGGTCATTGGATTTTACATGCAAGAGAATGCACCAGAATAAAACACATCAGCACACATTTTCAAAAAATTCTTAGGATACACAAGAGACACCAAAGTACAAAATGCTGTAACAATTATTGTTGGTTGTGCGCTCCCCCCCCCCCCCAACATTGACGAGAAATTGCTGCCGCTGCATCGAACTAATAGCAATCGCCATCTTTCCTAATCAGTTGTACTTTATGTTCATGCATCAGACACGCACTATGAGCAGGGCAAATAATTTCCAGTAATTTGTTCATCTACTTCCTTCCCAGATCCGGAAGACTTCAGCGCGTTTTGTTTCTCTGCCCCGAAGCGACCGCGAGTCTTAATTCGACACACGAGAACATTAGTGGCGTGGAACTGCAATTATGTTTAAAAGAGTAGGCCTATTGTCATAATATATGCGCTTTGGCAGTTTATGCCGTGTACGTTACATGTAAAGTTAGATGTTTTCGGGCTTTTGGGTTGTATAACCTGGAAAAAATACATTTTAAAAATGAACTTTCAATGAGACATACAAAAAATCGATGGACAAGTTATAGCAGATGTAATCAGTTTTAAATTTTGAATTAGTAGCGGGACGCTCCTAATTCAAAACGTCCATGCTTAAATAACAACTATCCCACGATAGGTGGGATAATAATGAATACATTTAATTTTGGGGGAAAATGTAGGTTTTTTTAATGACAGTATTACCTTTAATGTCCTCCATACAGAAACTACATTGAATCGTGCAGGGAATCGTGACAATGGGCGGATGATAATATCCACCGGGGAAACTCGAACGCTCCCCCTCGACAAAATTAATTTCGCATTTCCACGATTCTGTTTATTTCCTTGGAACATCTTTTCAGTAACAATAACCCATGGGAAAGAGTACGCCAAATCCCGGGTTGGCCTATATTTATACTGTGGCTACCTAGAATTTGTAAAACAAACTAACCGCAAAATGTATCATTTGGTTTTATTATTTAGCGTTTTTTTTTACCCAAGCAATCATTTTCTAGGCTGCACCGGCGGATCTAAATCAACTTCTTTTTCTTTTCTGTTGTTTTTTTTTTTGGGGGGGCCCTCCCCCTCCCCGATCCACCTTGCTATGCTATGCTGCAAAATACAAAACTGCAAGAAAAAAAATATCAACATTTATATCGTGTGCTTATTATCGCCCTCTGTATTCCTATACTTGCACAGTAACTGTAATTTACTATTTTTTATTGGAGTCAAATGCGCCTTTGTAACCCATGATTGATATCCTATACTGCTTTCTGAATGAAGATGAAAATTTCAATGTTTTCTCTTCGTGTAAATTTCCCTGTTTATCACCAATGTGCACTGACGGTATTACTCATGAAAATAAACAGCTGTCTCCCAGAGTTTATAATGCTGGCGAGCGTCGTTTGATACCTTCTTGGTCACCATGGAAACGCTTCGATGATAAATAATGGGACTGCCCTGGTTGAATAACATGTAGCAAAGAAATAAGTTTTAAAAAGGTCGTTTTAGTACATTGCTATACCGACAGCGTACGTGCGAAACTTCATGCAGGCTCCAACCTGATTCCGAAATGTAGGTTATCGTTACTCTTTCGTATTTGATGTCCAGTAGATAAGTACTAGAAGTGCGTCTTGGTACCAAACACTGACTAGTCTAGCAACAGACTCTTAGAATGGTCGATTGATTGGACGTTGAAGTCCAATTCTTCATTATTTTGTGGTCACCAATTTGCAATATTTGATAAATGTGGCTTATTGAAATACTTCTTTTCCTTGGCAAAACCACATTATTGTAGTGCCCAGCCAAGAAACAAAATAATTCCATGAAATATGACGCCGCACACGTTCCAGCTTCTACACGGTTTGTTTTCCCGCCAAATCTCCACGAGGTCCACTTGTGGACTGTTTCTACAACTGATATTGATTTTGGCATAGCCAGGAATCGCTTGATGTGTGCCCCGCACGAACAACAACACGGTTTCTATTTTTCCCCATGAGTGATTGTTTTCACAAAACTAATCTCATCTTATCTTTTAATTAATGGCTTGCAGAAACCCCATATTTTATTTGTATTGTTACGTCATTCGGTGTTTAGCAAATACAACTGGTAGTCTACTCTTCTTAAGATATGGTACATCTTAGCACTTGAAATCGGGCCCCCAGGGTATCTGGCTTGAGAGATGAGCTGATTACTGTACCTGGATTCATGCAATGAGTCATGCATAACGGATCGGTGCATAATCTTCAGAGAGCTGCTAAGATGGTGTCGAAAAGTGATTCATGCGCTAGAGCAGTAGATGTAATAATAAAAGCACCGTGATGGATATGGGTGCAATTTTAGTCCCAGATTATGAGGACAAACATTCTTAATTTCGAGCGAAAAAAAGCACTGAATCGTTTATTTTTAACTCTCGTTTTTAAGTCATCACCTTTAATTGCAGATTTCTCGTGGTTTTGCGTGCAGGGCCTATGTCCTATCTTGGGATAAAATTTCGGAATTTTTTTGTAGGTAATCGATTTTCAGCCAAGATCTTAAATTTTTACTATGCTTTTATATCTTTTTATAATGGCCATTCGGTATTTCAACTGCGCATGTGCACAATAAAAAAGTTATCCCGAATGACCTGTGACCTAACGCGCGCGTATGAACGCGCAATGTGGTCGCACAACGCGCACGTGTTAAATTCAATCAGAATGGGGGTCGCGTAACATGGCGTGACATTACGTCAGCAATTTTATCCCGAATAACCTTCACGTTTTCCACTTATATGTTGTTTCGAAATCTCTACACGAAAAGGCTCCCTCGTAGCGAGACTCAATCTGTCCTCGCGAGAAAAACAAAAAAGGTCGGACCCATCCGAGGTGAAGAAACGAACGCAAGCACGAATGCAAACCCCCCGGACGAGAATTTCCCCCCGCCTTTTAGCACGAACCTGTGGGGACAAAAGAAACGCGCGCGGTGAAAATAGGCCTAGTGCAAAAAGTCTATGACCGCCAGAAAACCTGAGTTAATGGAGGCGGAAGATAGACCGGCCTAGCGGTTACGTTACCTTCGGGATTCGAGAAACCTGATAACTGGACCACGACACAGGCGAGCAGAAAAACAAGATCATCATAGATAGTTTACTGGCGAGGAAAAATCTAGTTCACAAAGGATTTGTGTGGGGTCATGTGTCACTCAACACTTCCAGCGAGTGTAGACACAGGATCCTGCGGAATCAGTTGAAATTGACGCTGGGGAAACATCTGCCATTTTCATTACCTGACAAGCTAAATAGATTTGGTTCAGACGCGATCAAAAAACCTGATTTTATTTTAGGCGTCTCATAAGTCCAAACATAAGATGTACAAAGGTAATGAGGCACAATAGTGATGCACCGGTTTCCATCATGTTGTGTACAAAAATATCAAACATTTCTTATTCCTGAAGAAGAGTCTAGTACTTCACGTTTACAACCGATACTTCATCTCCCCATTCCCTTCAACACGCACCTTTCAAAATATTTTCCCTGTAAGGGCCATTCAAAATGTTAAATGTTTTAAAATAATATTTCGATTTTATTTTTTTTTCGAAAATGTGGGTGGGTGGGTCAAGGAAATGATTGAAAATCGAAATTTATTTTTAAATAAAAAACATAAAGGAAATTAAAAGCTATGCTCTTTTGACTTGCCAATTCCACTCCAATTCCGTATTTCGATTCGTTTGTTTTTTCAACCCTATGCCCGTACGGCCTATGCGTAGTCAAATTAGACGTTGTATCATCCGTTGTTCAACAGAGTGGTTATTCTATTATATGATAGACTGGTCTTATGGCTTTTGGGCATTTGGCACAGCACTGCCGTACCGGGCTGCACATTATTGATCAGCTATAAAAGCATGAAGGAAGAAACATCAACTTACAACGACTGCCGTCCTCTTTGCTATAAACGTAAAATTGAAGCATAGCAAGAATGCCTCCTTTTCACCAAAACCGCTTGGCAAATGTCCTTCAAACATTCAAAATGATGAAATAACGTTTGTATAATCACAATACATCTTTAGAGCATTTAAAATGTAAATACATGTAAGGGTGTCTGAGATCGAATAAAATTCTATAGACCTATTTAAATTGTGAAGCCCTGGGAAAACGATAAGTGTACATGCGTGGTTTTTACACGAATGTCAAATACAAAAGGGTATTGTGTGGCTTCAACTTCAAAAAATTCGGAAGTTGTATAAAAAATGTACTTGTGACTTGAATTGAAAAAAAATTTACTTGGTAAAGAAGTTAGCTGCAACAATGGCAGCCACATGGACATAGTGGAGCATTTTATCATGCCATAATTTGTAGACGATTTTATCGCCATATAGGCGATATAGCGGGAACAAATATTTACTACAAAAACGAAATCAGTATCGCCAGCGCTAGGTCAGAAGCTGATTATGAAACACTAGAAGTCACCAGGGAACATGATCAAGCGGGGGAGACCCACAGCTGCACCACGCTGTCATGAAACTGGGCATTGTATTATTTGTTTAATCGAAATTATAAAACATTTAACATTTTGAATGGCCCCTAAAACAAATTTGCTTTTCCACGATACAGAACATAAATACGCCACAAAAGGTTTGGTCGAGAGGGCGGGGCGGAGGCGTGGATGATTACCTACAATGAAATACACGTGTTCATATTCCTGTAGTTATGTCTCTGGGCTTAAAAGCCCGTCTTAGAATGTTCCAGACAGTTTGTGGGAGCCAACATTTTTGGCAAATTTTGATATCATATTTTAAGTGAGCCAATGCCATACAAAATGTTGTATAACTATTCATAATAATATGTTTCATTTTGGAAAAACACGCCAGTTTGTAAAACATTTTTTCCATTCTTTTTTTTCATTGGAGAGAGTAGAAACAAACAGCTGGACTAGTCTAATTTGAATTTTGTGTTCATAATCTCATAAATACATCATAATCTCGTCACTCATGCGGACCGTCCTCGCCTCGTCACGCGCAATTAACAGCCTGCGACACAGCACTGCACAGACTTTGAATACGTTGGCATGACAACAGAATATAAATCCCCTCAAAGAACAAAATCCTAGACAGTCACTATTGTCTGTTATATGATTTCATGATTTATTGAATATTGTCTTTGAAAGTTTCATTATATCTTAAGTAGGCCTGCTACTATAAATAACATTGTTTTAAAAATATTGCACAAAAAACAAATTATATATTCGCGGTCGCGGGTAGGTACTGGTAAACTAAATGATTTAATCAAAACAACTCTGGATATATTTGTGTACATACACTTCCAGTAAGTGTACATTTCAACTTTCAGCTTGATCGATTTAACTCACATCCACTTTTAAAAGGTAATGAGATAATAGAATGGACAAAATAAACAAATATTTACATATTATTTCGTACTTGCAAATACGAATAAACTTGTGATAAGAAATGAACACTGGACTAATCTATCCAGTTTGTTTTCATTTCGTGGGTATTGATAACACAGTCAGTTAATTGGTATGCAAATTTATTTGAACAATGTATAAGTTTTAGGCGTATAGCAAGAAATGGCGGAAGCCTCACACCTCATCAACGTGAATTAAAACCCTGAAACATCCGTCCCCAAAAGTAAACAAAAAATGCTTATGACGAAATCATTCAACCAAACTCTGTACACATATTTTCACAAAAGCAAGATTTAAACAAATACGCCTTTAGCACTAGAAGTCAGAGATATTTACATCTTAGCATAAATTATCTTTCTTACTAGGAAAGCAGAGTTTAGTTTTTTTGGTAGGCTACATTCACCGTGAAAATGACTAAGGGGTCGGTTCATGATTTCACCATGCATAATCTTATTTGCAGTACCCTAACCATGACTAGATGCATGACTGTACAGCGACATCAGCGTCATCAATACCTGTACGCACGTACGTACGGTATTGGCTTGGTCTGGATCTGACAAGTACCCTTACAGATAAACCTATGAAACATGTTAAACTGACTGCCCATAATGTGCACAGCAAAGTCTGAAAGCTGGTACAATCCACCTTTGTAAAACCACCCACATGAACTATTTGTTTGCTTTCTGATCAATCCTACGAATTTAGGTTTGAAGTATATGATTTTCTGTAATACATTGATCAAAACTAGGAAAAGCAAGAACTATTGCACAGTGCTTTATGAGGCCAGGATGGGTGTGGTTATTTATAATAGTTAATATTGTTCGCAGATAGGTTAATAGAGATTACAATTCTTGCCATAGGCACATGGCACACAAATCATGAAGAATGTTATCTTACAGTACTTTACGTTTCATTTTAGTTTATACATTAGAGTTTGTTGTGAAAGAAAGTATACAAAAATATCATAGAGTACATTATTTACAAAAGAAATCGGTGGTTTTCTCCAGAAATGATTATGTCTTTCAACTTGTCCTTCCTTAAATAAAGCTGCTATCATACAGCGGTGTTAGAGAAATAAAACAAGCCAGACATTTTTTTTATTTTAGACAAAATCAATGCAAGTCATGCTTGATATACCAAACAAATTTACCTCAAGTAAGAAAAGCAAGAAACCCCTTTTTCGTATTTGTCTATGTATCGCAGCTTTCAACGTACCGCTCAGTCTCTGAATGCAAATATAACAACGGTTAGTATACCTGGAAACGGTCTTGGGCCACCTGTATCGATGCAATGAGTTTTGTTATGAACGTGACGAACTTTCGGCCATAGCTTGCTATCATGGTTCAATAAGTCATTCTTACAAGAACAGGTTCCGAGGTGTGTTCGCTAAACCCTTTCATCCACGTGACCATATGACGTCAGATGTAAACAATGTCACTACGTGTGGACCGCCTTGGATGATCACAGTACATTGTTCAGTGACAGGGTTAAACCACTTACGCGCTCGACTGTTTCACTAGGAGGTCCAGTGACGTCACATGAAAAGGGCCTACAGAGACGGCGGTCCATTGGCATTGGTAGCAGACTCCTCAGCCTCTTCCTGTTTTGCGAGCCACTCACGAACCATCCTTGCTCTCTCCTCCTTACTCTCTCGGACATGAGGAAGCTCCTGAGATCCTAGGACGAAGGTGGCCTTGTACGCTCGCTCGTAAAGTCCTTCATAAGAGTCCACTCCCTCGGACAGTAGACTGACCCTACTACCGGCGTGGGAGTCCGTCTGAGTAGGGCTGGAGACCTGTACGGAGCACAGAGACAGGTGGCTTGGACAGCGCAGAGGATCAGGTAGTCCATGGGGCTGGTTCTGGTGAAACTGTCTAACGAAGGGTGGGGTTTCTAGATCCCCATGTCTTAAATCTCCGCAGCTCTTGCTCAAACTCTCCACTGCGCTTCTTTCCACGGAAAGGAACGCCTTGGTGCGAGGTGAATCAGTCGCCGCCTTGAATTCTTCTTTTTCCGGAAGCTGCTTATCGTTAGAGTTTACGTCCAAGCTGCTTAAGGATCTGTGATTGTCCATGACAAGAGATATCGGCCTCTGGCGCCGTCGGCGGGACAGCAGAGTGTATGTCGTGGACGATTTGGCATCGATGACTGGTGTGGTTGGCGTCGAGTGGGACAGGTCCTTATCGCTAGACGCGGAGTCTGCGTCCGATTGCTTACGCGCGCGTCCGATGACGCAGGAGGCGGATAAGGGTCTGGCGGGTGCCTTTGTCGCCATGATTGTCGGCGACTTGGTGGAGCACCGCTTGGGATCGAAAGCCCTCAGCCAGCCGAAATCGTCCGGCTTCTCTCTGACGAGTTCTTTGTCCAGCCGACTGCGCCTGCAGAAAGTAGGAGAGCTGTAGAGGCTGAGTCTATCGTCTCGGGCTTGCTGGGGTAAGACGTCCTGCACTGGCGGCATGGTGTAGAGAAACGAGCTTTGATGTACTGGTGGCTTTTACTGCACTCGTTATGAACAGCCTGGTAAAAAATCACACACGATCTCGGAAACAAAGTCACGGCAATTTGCAGACTGACGGCTCGTTCAGGCTCTGTACGGGTGCTTATACTGGTTCGGATGATAAACGTGTGTGGTATACAAGAGCACTGTCTCGACTGACTCATCAGCAGGAGTGGATGGCGCATTTTTATCATCGACCGCAGACGCGCCCACAAGCATACTAATTAGGCTGGACTCGACTTCTCCTAAAAAGCGTGCTTCGATTTATACCCAAGTCTGGTGCCAGACTCGATGTAGGACACATCATTCATACGTGCGCTGACATGCCTGTCAGCCAATGGTTTTCCGAGCTTGTGAATCATGGTATTGCGAAACCAGTACGTCGAAATTTAGCGGGATATAATAACGGCGCGCGTTATAAGCAAAATACGTGTTTCACTTCTGCAAAGGGGGTTTCTCAAACCCTGGCTTGGGCTCTGGCTTCGCGTAATTTTATGTCCCCAGATTTGGCAAGATCTTGGATACTGTTTTTGCTACATGTATATCAAAGTCTGATGTTTTAGTCCGGAGCCAGAGTCAAGGCATATGATTCAAGGCATATGATGCACGATATGGGGCAGAGGAAACCCCCCCCCCCTCTTTTGTGTTGGGCATTGTGTTCCCGGAATCTCAGGAATTCTTTTCAGATCTATAGGGGGGATGTGTTAGGTAACCGTAGTCTGGAGAGTGTATAGTTTATAGGGACAAAAGGCCTACCCCTCTGCCCCATATCGTGCTGGGTATAATTCAAGGCTTCAGATTGGCAATGGGACTGGTGAATAATTTGAGACGAAGCCGAAGCCCAAGCCGAAGCCAAGGTTTGAAAAACCCCCTTAGGGGATGGGGGCTGAAGTGTTTTTTGGTTCGCCGAATGGCTAAACATTTAATTATTGTTCTAAATGGAAAAGGTTTTGATTGCGTTTCCCATGTTAATTAATGTTTGGTTTCTTGGGAACTAACAATATTTTTTGCCGCTAGCCAGTTAATCCCTCACGGGTTTATGATATCGTGTTCTGCGGTATACGGGAAATAAATATATACCGAGCGTATGGTTTTAACCCACTTATTTAATGCAAAATTCGCCGTCATGTGGAGGCGATTCCAAGGAATTCACATAGGCCTAAATGTGAGTAAAATAAACCAATTGTCCATGAAATTCAGCTGAATGTGACAAAACAGCGTGTGAAACACATACCTAATTATTGGTGCGTATCGGATGATATCATACTCAAACGTGAAGTTGTTACTGAGCAAAGTTCAAAATCAGAGACCATTGCTCCTATGGAAATTGATTCCATCCTGAAAAACAATGACGAAGTTGGACTTTTATTGAACAGAATGTTGAAAAAACTTTTAAAAATGTGTAAATCGTTTGCATCTTTTTTAATGTTCCAACAGGCCGGATTTTTCTCTCGTTTCAACCGACTTCTCACTTTAGTGCCTGTTGATTTCCAATCATTTGTGTCGCGGTTTTATGTTTTAATTTTAACAAACCCATCACCATAATATTTCCTATTAGTTCTCAAATTTCCTGATCTCTGTTTATTGAAAATAAAATGCATTGCAGAAAGAAAAGAGAATCATTGTTTAATTAGTCGGTAAGACGAAATGTTATAGGTTTTATTTTACCCCTCACTAGTTCGGTGTTTCGTTCTAGCAGCGGGCCGTTTTGCCTAATTAAAGTAGTTTCCCACGAATCAAATTTTCAGCCATCCGTTATGAACCTTGTACATTGTTTTTTCACACATCTTTGTCTTGTTGTTTTTTTGCAACACCAAAATGCTTATTAATGTAATTGTCTCCAGACTATGAACCAGCTGACGCAAAAGGGCGGGCTCCTACATCGAGGCTGTGCACTTTTTATATTTCCAATTAAATTTATAAAACTGTGGTTATTCAGTTATCACCCTGCAGCGTGCCATTTCCTCACAAACTGCGTGAAGTTCTCGAGTCTGCAAATAGTTAAAGTGTTTTAGCCTGCAGAGTTCCCAACCGCTCCAGAGATTCTCCACTTCAATGACCACCTGAGCGACACGTGTTTCTCAAATTCATCAGGGTGGGCCGCCATGGCAACAAAATTGCCACACGAAAAATGTACTAAATGGAAATGCATCATACCTTGTAGACTAATGGTTGGCATGTTAACCTCGTTAACTTCGGACATATCTGATTGCATCGCCCTTTCGAGACTGGGTGGAGGAATTTGAAAGTAAAATGGAAATATTGAATTTAAAGTACAATTGACAGGGGTAAAGTGGCTCTTCAGTAAAGGCGCGTGTGGTGGGTGCACGCGCACGTGCTAGAATTTTCTCCCCGAAGCTGTAGGGCCTAAAGTAACTCATGAAATGCAACAACACCGGCTTCGGTTGGGAATTAGATGAAGTCATAATATATAGCTTCAAAAGCGGATTGGGCAGTTTGTCAGTAGTTAACGGACCGACTAAATTATTAAAGGCTCTGGTTTAAAGAGAGTTATGGTGAAATTATTCTGTCTGGAGTTGTGTTCATTGTAGGTCATCTCTGTCAGTTGGCTGATGATTGGACACTGACTGGAGTGTTTGCTGTTAATTAAATCGTATTTTCTGAAGCAGAAATGTGTGCTGGATTTTCCCTTCTTTTTTTTCTAGAAAGTTGAAGTTGGTGTAGACCCAGAGGAAGACGCAATTATGTTGGTACTAGACCATAGGCCTTAAACATGCGGGCATATACTGCGGTGAAAACGAAATCCGGTGTAGGCCTACACACAGCGAACGTATCTAAGAATTTCAGCGTTAGTGAGCGTTTTCATGGGGGCATTAAAACACCAAAATCACAAAGTAATTAAAATTGTGTATTGTTTGTTACTACCTCATCATATTTCACCCTCTGACATACTAGGTAGTATTGGCAAAGGCCTTAGTATTTTAATTATAGTAAATACTGTAATTAGTGTAACACTGACCTATATTTAAAGTTTAGATGCTGGGAAAACAGAGAACAAATGCTGTTCTTGGTATAGACTGGGTCGGGCGGCGAATGCTGCGAATAATCGCAAGCGGCGCATTATCGCGGGCCGCGAAATATGTTTTCCCAAACGACATCCGGAAAAGATGGATTGTTGAGTCCATTTTTCTTCTTCTAATTTCCAGCTTTAGAGGATTTTTTTAAAGGGACATAAAGTCCGAAATTTAATTTGGTTCGAATTCATTTCTTTTTTCCTAATTCGTGGCTCCGCGGGATTTTGTTAAAAGGGAAGTCAAGTCCGAAATTTCATAGCGTTAACCCCATTCGGATGTCGTTTTGGAAAAGATATCGCTGCCGGCGTGATTTGTACCACGTTGGCGGGGTTGGGCTTTCACTTCCTAGTCTGGTGCCAGCACTTACGACGTCTGATTTGCATAAACGCGGTATACTTCCACAGGCTGGTTTATAAATGGCCTCCCCAAATTAGTTAATAAATTAATAAAATACCTTTAATTATTGCAATCTTTACAGTTTCCGAACCTCGGCAGAAGATCTAGATAGCCATGTGGTGCAGGCCTAGGATGAAATATTAGTCGAATACTCGAAAATACGCTATCCACTGGACGATTGAAATACTTGTTGACGGCTAGGCCTATATAACGGGTTGTTTTGTATAAATACACTTGTCTCCGGGCGAATTCCGTAAATGTCAAGCCCAAACGGTAAAGACTGGCGGGCGTTTGGGGGATACAACTACGTCATCTAACGGGATTCCTGTCGCTAACATGACAAGCGCACGGGAA
This sequence comes from Hippasteria phrygiana, assembly GCA_037893225.1. Lineage (NCBI taxonomy): Eukaryota > Metazoa > Echinodermata > Asteroidea > Valvatida > Goniasteridae > Hippasteria > Hippasteria phrygiana. Next base: position 671,411 of record JAZGUH010000023.1, on the reverse strand, counting down.
AACACGTGCCTGGGATTACCAGCGATAATGGATACCCGCGGGGCTTCCGGCACAAACACACATCACATCACACGTACGCCAACAGAGACTAGATCCAAGTCGGCCCGAAGTTTCCTCTCCATGGCATTTGCCATTCCTTTTCTTGCAAAACTATAAACATCTTAAACTATAGAGGTTAGTTTGAAGTGAGGCAACAATACAAAAATTATTTAACAGGAAAACATTTCAGCCGGCCAACCTTTTAGAAAAAGATAGAAAATAAATATTTGTAGGTATATACGGCCCCCGGTAATATAATTCTACACATAAATCCGTTGTTGCATGCCACCGTCGCAAGATCCATGATCGCATTTTAACCATAGATTAAAACAAAAAAAATAAGCACACTCCCCAAGTATTATTTAACCTTTGCGGATGACGCCATTGGCCGCCGTTTGTGCAGTTTCAATCCATTGTTGGATTATTGTGTATATCATGCTTGACTGCACAAACACATTGTAGCGGTTCGATTTGGCTGCAAGAACCGCTGCAACACCCCGACGTCTCCCGTAAAATACCGTGCCCAAGGGGTTTTAACAAGAAAAGAAACTGACAAAATAAAACACGCTTTGGTTGTAAAGATTACTGTTTATTTTGGTTATGCAATGAGGTTTAATAAAATAATAGTATTTTTATGGACATTTCCAAGAACAGCATATCGGCAGCATTACTTTCATACAATTTCGTTTCAAGAATTAGGATTTCTCAACCGTGTGCTTAATTTATGTATTTCTATTTTTGACTTTTTTCCCCCACACAACAGTAAAGCGATCAGTACGAGATACACGTTACCCACCAAAAATTAATTCCGCCAAAATTCATTTTTCTCCCTCTTCCGACATTATTTTATGATTTAATTAAATTACAGCACCAGTGATTAGAAGATACATCTATTACTATTCGTGCTTTTAAAACATGTTTAAAATCATTTTCTTCATTTTATGTGAACGAAAAACCACCTTTTTGTTCTGTTTGGGGCGTCTGCGAAACTCCGAAACAAAAAAAGGCTATTATTTCATTCTTTGTTGATTTCGCAACCTCTAATGCACACAAAGATACTCCCGAATTATTGTCGGGCCGCAAATAATTCGATATTTGTAAAGTAATAAGCCAGTTCGGCATCTCAAAGGTGCGATCCCATTGGGCGTTCATTCGCGCGCTTTAGGTCACAGGTCATTCGGGGTAACTATCATTGTGCACATGTGCAGTTTGAAATACCGAACTGGCTTATTATTTGATAACTGCACGGGGCGAATTATTTTTAGTTGTCCGACTTGTCTCATTCGTCTCATTCAAAAGCGAATATCTTTCTTATTGCTACAAAAATTTGTTTCGGGGTGAAACACAGAAAGAGCACATTAATTATGTATGCTTATAGTGTTACAAACTCACCCAGGTGACCGGCTCTCCACCAATAGGAAGAGTGGCAGTCCCAGGTATTTATGAATATATTTAAATGAGAAGTGTAGGTAAAATATGAAAAACGCATTTGTACATTATTTTATACTTGGGGCCAAATGTCACTATTCGTAGAATATCCTCAACAGTACAATATAAATCAAGATAGTATTGCACAATATCTAAAGTTTACATACATGGCCGTACTAGCTAGTTAGCATCGTATAATGAAATAACATTCAATGTATACGTATTCTGCATTATAAAGACGCTATGTTCCAACATAATGTGTTTAGTTAAAAAAGATAAATGAACAGGGTTCAAATAAAATAAAAAACAAAACGCAGTTTGAAGTTTGGACAATTACTAATATGTTCACGTAATGCTGACTATAACATTCGTCTGTATGACGAGATCATGCCAGACAAACAGACTGACAGAAAGATGGACCGACGGACAGACAAAACCTCCAAAACCAAAAAACAGGCACATATCACCATAACATTAAATTAAATTACATGTATATTAGACGTCATGAACTTTTCAGTGGCCTTTCCCCGTTTTTTAATTTTGAAAAAAAAAATTAAAATAAAACTTAATATCAAACTTTAAAGTCTAAGCACACCTTACTGGCAGACTCGGAACACTCGTCTCTTTTTTATTAAAAGAGAAAAGGAAGAGCAAAACAGGTAACCTACATTTTTTTTAAACAATTAAATAAGCAGGCTCTGGGAGGGGTGGGCGGAGGGGGATTTAGGCTTTATATCGAATGTTGGTGGGGACATTATACTGCTGCTTGATCATAGAGGGTCTAAAATAACAATTAGACCTTAGGGGGCACTGCCTAACCCATGGTCGGGCCAGACTGTTGAAAAGCCTGGCCAGGCCCCAGAAACGCCCAGGCCTTCAGGCTTCTATAATCCCCTGGTTGTACACAATACACTGCCCACTAATGCTGGAGTCCAACCAGCTCCCATTGTTCACCCAGACTTGATCTCTGGCCCGTGAATGGAACAACAAAAGCAATCACTATAGATGCTCTATTAATTGTTAGGTGATTTGTGGCTCACAAGAGCAAGACTAAACGCCAGGGCATGGCCAGGCTTTTCAACGGCCTGGCCCGACCATTAGCCTTTTAGAGGTATGGCGGACACATTAGGAGGGCGCTATTTGATTTGGGTAAACCTTTTGTGCCATACAAAAGGTTTACCCAAATCAAATAGCGCCCTCCTATTGTGTCTGCCATACCTCTAAAAGGATAATGGGTTAAGCAGTGCTCGCTTATGGTACAGTATCTAGTAATATTCAACAAAATGGCGCCCCATTGAACATGTTTTCTGTATTATACCATATATACATGTAACTCCATTAAATATTTTTTACTTATCACAGATACAGTATCTACAACTTGTTCCATAAAGATATCGATTGACCATTATTAATATCTTTGGTTAAGCATGGAATAACACATTTAACTAGGAACAGCTTCACATTCGTGATTGTAATATAAAGAGAAAAAACATTAAGCTTAAATCTGTTAATTTTAAGCTTGTAATACGAGTACATATTAATGCTACATACATAGATTATGGTAAAATGTATCAAAATAAGCGGATAAATCTTGAGGTGCAATGGTTACCGTGTCTGACTTACATGCGATGGTAATGGGTTCAAACCCCGCCGGGGGATTATGGTGCTTGTGTGCTTGGGCAAGACACTTTACTACAATTGTCTCTCTCCACACAGTAGTATGGGCAGAGTTGTAATCAAGTCAATCACAAGTCAGATCAAAAGGCAGATCACAAGTCAATCACAAGTCAGCTCACAAGCTACATCAGAATTGTGTAGTGATGAAGTGGTTGTAATCAATGGGTACCCGTGAGAGAACAGAACTGCTGCATAGAACTGTTCTTATGTCCTAATGACCAGGGGTAATATTTGTGAAGCGCTTTGAGACATTTGTATAAACCGCTATATAAGCACCGCATTATTATTATTATTATACAGTGGAACGCCACTATAACGAACATCGCGAGATCCACAGATTTTGTTCGGGAAAGCGATCGTTCGGTATAGCGATTTTCAGCCATCGGTTACTTAATGTGCCAGCCATTCAATTATGTAATTACATGTTCATACTTTCTAAGCTTACCGAATTCTAAAACAACAGTTGGCTTTTTCCTTCTATTCATGGGGAAATAATAGCCACCTGTCACTCTTCAACATAAAGCTGCGGCCGTTTGGGAATTACAAACAGCCCAAATGTCCAGTACATGTTTTTAATCCATTGCCTTTTTTTCAACAACAATGTTCGATAAGTTTTGTAAACAAAATTTGGGAGGCAAGGATGGTGTTCGGTATAGCAGAATGTTCGGTATAGCGGAATGTTCAGTATAGCGGTGTTCGGTACAGTGGTGTTTCACTGTATTCTGAGTGGGATATTGCTTATAAATGACTACACGAAAAAGCACTGCAAGAACAATGAACGGGAGAATAGGGGGGGGGGGGGGGGTAGGGGCACTCATTCCACCTCTACCAAGTTCAGAGCTATGAACAAGGTCTATATGTGTGCAAGGGCACAGTCACCAATGCTTCACCGTCGTCGACATCACAGTTCAAAGGGGTTATTATTGTGGGCGGGGCACACCCTATTTCTTTTCCTAAATGTAAAAAGAAATTGTTCAAGACCATTCATAATATGTTTCCAAATGTGATTTCTGTGAGCCTCACAAGAGAGAGAAACTATTATTGTGGAGTGGCCTTTGGTCTTGTTGGAATAGCTGGGGGTGCAGTCACACCAATGGCTGTTTCACATCGGGGTTCAACGCTTACAGACGGATCTTTGGTCAAGAGTCGGCTTGGTCTAGTAGGTGGTACTGGGGGAGGGATCTGAGGCTCCGCCTCCATACTTAACATTGATACATCCGGTCCAGCAATACTTGGACGTGCTGCCGGCAACGGGGGTACTTTCCGCACAGGAGCTGTCGGTACTCTCGGCTTGTCGTCAACGCCTCTACCACTGCTGCTAGAAGCGCTGTTGTTGTTGTTTGCTTGGTTGGGAGAGGTGCCCGATTGCTCATCGAGGATCGTGAAGGCTGGGTTCTCAAGCATCCCTTGTGGGCTGATTCTTGGAGTCTTGGAGGAACTGGGTATGGTCGTCTCTGATGCACCTGTTAACTGACGTCGAGGTCTGGACGGAGGGACAGGTGGCGGAGTTGATGTGTTTGGCCACTGTCCAAATGCAGGTGTTAAATCGTCCTCAACTAAAACAGATGCTGTGGGTCTCGCTTTTGGAACAGGAGGAGGTGGTAAGTCAGGTTGGGGTAAGGAAGGCCGAGGCAAAGACGGAGGGGGCAAAGACGGCGGGGGCAAAGACGGCGGGGGCAAAGACGGCGGGGGCAAAGACGGCGGGGGCAAAGACGGCGGGGGCAAAGACGGCGGGGGCAAAGACGGCGGGGGCGGAGACGGCGGGGGCAAAGACGGCGGGGGCAAAGACGGCGGGGGCAAAGACGGCGGGGGCAAAGACGGCGGGGGCAGAGAGGGCGGGGGCAGAGAGGGCGGGGGAAATGAAGGCGGGGGCACTGAGGGCATCGGCATGTCCTCTTCAAGCCTGGCTTCAGGATTTTCTGATTTCTGGGGTCTTGCTGTCAGAACAGGAGGAACTCCACCGACCGCTCCATTAACCAACTCACCTTGAGGCTCGATTGATCCATCCGTCATGCTAACGACGTTTGGCAAGATGGTGCTTCTTGGTTTTGGAACAGGGCGCCGGGGACCCGGAACTGGGGGTTGCAGCCTAGGACCACTGTTGAGCTTCTCATTAATTTCATTATCTAAGCTTTCCAGGTTTCCATCGCTAGCATTTCTCCTGGGGGGTATGCCTGGCTCTTGAGCTTCCGATGATAACTGAGATGTTCCTACCAAGTCTCCAGAGCTGTGCGCTTGATGCAAGGATGTTACTGAAGAGGAGGGGTGAGCTTGGAACCGAGGTGTGGGAGAGTTGGTCCGTGGGGGTTTCAGCTCCATCCCAAGGTCCTGGAGTAGTCTCAGCGCTTCCTCCTTCGAGGACGCATGGGCGTTGTGAGTTACCTCAAACGGCGTACTGATTCCCGTTACCTGCAATAAAAAATTGCAATACAAGAAATTGTTTGTCGAGTTGCATTCTTGTCATAAGTAGTTCTAACTTCCAGATCTGAAATAAGTGGGGGCCGTGTGGAAAGTGCACGTAATAACATACATGTACACTTTATTTGTTTGTACTCAAAGATATTTAAATACAACTTTTTATTCTATGTCTATGTTCTGTTTTGCACTCAAATGACAACAAACTTTAATGAAGGGATTAAAATTTAACAGTTCCAACAAATTATCGGACAGATTTTTTTGAGATTTTCGGGCATGGAAAATCTGTGGGGAGGGGAATATAATGATGATAATGATGATGTGCTTACATAGCGCTTTATACAGTTATCATTCTTAGTCATCAGGCCATGAAATCAGTTCTATGCAGCAGTACAAGATCAGCGCAATCCAAATTAAAAAATATCCTTCTTGAAATATGCAAGTGTCTCAGGAGAATGCACTCGTTTGTACTCCACTTATGGATCCAAAATGACATCACAAAGAGGACAGTTATTACTACCCAAAGAATCCCCAGATATAACTTTTAGAGCTACTCTGATGAGAATTGTTTTAGAGATCTCGTTTTCCTGTGGTAGAGGCTCTGTAGGGGTGCTAGTCACCTGTTCTATTTTGCCACTCACTGGCTTAATTCTTATTTTAGGAATTCATTTCGAAAAATTGTACATTTTTTAAATTTTAAAATCTTTGATACCGTATATTCTGTAATGTTCTTTTTTTTGTCAGCCAGTGGAAAAGTGCAATAAAACAAAAAAATTAAATAAAAAAATGACTTACATGACCAACTGGAGCTGATGTGTTAGCTTGTGTAGGTGCTGGTCTCGGAGGCACCGTGTTAGGCCGAGGGGGAGGTGCCCCCGGTCGAGGGGGCGGGGCAGCTGGCCTGGTGGGAGGAGCCCTGAATGACAGGTCGACTGTTTCCTTGATCACCGTGCCCAGATCAGGGTCAGCCTCTTTTGGAGGCGGCGCTATATCCGTCGGAGTCTGTTTGGAAGGCGGCGCGGAGGGTCTAGATGGAGGGTTGGCCGGCCTGTTCGGGGGTGGTGGCCTGGACGGCCTTGATGGCTTTGTCTGAGCGGTCTCTATGGGCATTTCTGATCGTTCCCCTTGTGGGGTACTTGGTCGCGAGGTAACGACTTGTGGTACCAGAGGAGCAGGGAGGCTTGGTGCATCCTCCGCTTCTTCCTGAGTATCTGGATCCTCATCTACATCAAACGACCATAAAGTACCCTCATAAGTCACGTCTTAAATACTGTAACATCACTGATCATGAGTTTAGCTTTTAGAAAAAAATCACTAACGAGAGTTCACTGACAGCTTTATTTTCTCAAAAAACGACGGGTCATGACTCTGACAACTTTAACAAGTTACAATACAGGCTAAGAATGAGCTAAAGCAACACATCATGCTACATTTAATCGTCGACAAATGTGACTGAAATCTTACCGTCCATGTCGAAGCTCATGGATGGTATGTCAAACCCTTCACCGAGTAGACTATTGCTGACCGGGTTGAAGAGTCTCTCTGTGTTTGGAGCGCACATGGCGAGTTCCTTCTCCAGTAAATTCACCCAGTCCTCCGTCATCAACGCCACGTGTAGCTGCTTGTCACCAATCTTAAAGGAGCCATGCAATACATATTCACTTCAACTTGTTTTCTTGACATATCGTGTCTTACAACGGTTTCCAATGCTTTTAACCTCTTGAATACAGACAGCCATAGCTGTGGTTTGAAAATATAGTTAAAAATTAAATGGACTGATTGAGTGAGTGCAGGAATGTGTCCATAGGCGCATTCCTGCACTCACTCAATCCATTCATTTTTTAAATACATATATATATTATAACATTTTCGAACATAGGGAGACCGTTTACCGTTATTCTTATATTATAGGGCAACCGGGTGCTTTAGGGCGACATTTCACGGTCACCATAACGCATAACTAATGGGAAAAATTTGGGTTAGGTCATATTTAAGCCTGCGCACAAACTCCATAGACCAGTCGACCTAATGCGGGAAGGAACGTTATATATATATATTTTTATATTTTTTTATGCAAATTGCATATCACAAGTCCTAGGGTATACAGAGGATTATGTGGAAGAACCAGCCCCTCACACTGAAACAAGACCAGCTAATCTCTTCAAAGCATGAATAGGATCGGGATGGGTAACTAGTCCACTGCAAGACATTAATAATGCCTCTATCCATATTAAGTGTAGAAGTGCTATAGCCCAGGACTGGGCTCGAACCCACAACCTGCAGAATTACCCACAGACCTTGAATTCAATGTGCCAAACCACTAGGCCACAGCACTTCCACATATTGTTCTTGAATGGGAGTGTAATGAATAGATGGAGCTTTTTCATACAAAGCTTTCATTCACACGAAGGGGGGCTCCAAGTGCGATGAATAGGACCACTCTATTCAGTGTGGTGTCTATGGTTTGTGTCTACGCTTGGCTGCACAGCCTGTTCTTGATATACCAGCCATTAATAACAGAATGATGCAAGGGATTAAACATTAATATAGTCATACTTTAAACTACTCTTGTGATGTCACTCTATTCAGAAAAGTGTCGATTCTTTTTCAACTTAATTCATTTAATTCATCTCGTACCTCAAAGCATTAGTATTAAAGAATGGACACTTTTTGTCCCCTTGAAATCTTGACAATGGGTGTGAAAGGGACATAGTTTAAGTCTGAGAAACGACTCAAAAGGTGGACATTTGATTGGAATGAGGGCACTATTTTTTCTTTGGTAACAGAACTCATACAATCCACATGCTTACTTGATTGGCCAACATTGAAAATACAGTGTGTAAAAAATGTTACAGTATATGTCCATGTTTGCAGCATCTACTGATCACGTTGCAAATCAGATACTTTGACCACCTGCAAAGAGGCTTAGTAGTATCTTGCTAAGGGAGGAGTGGTTAATCTGTGGTCAGGCCAGGCCTTTGAACAGGCCAGGCCTTTGAACAGGCCAGGCCTTTGAACAGGCCAGGCCTTTGAACAGGCCAGGCCTTTGAACAGGCCAGGCCTTTGAACAGGCCAGGCCTTTGAACAGGCCAGGCCTTTGAACAGGCCAGGCCTTTGAACAGGCCAGGCCTTTGAACAGGCCAGGCCTTTGAACAGGCCAGGCCTTTGAACAGGCCAGGCCTTTGAACAGGCCAGGCCTTTGAACAGGCCAGGCCTTTGAACAGGCCAGGCCTTTGAACAGGCCAGGCCTTTGAACAGGCCAGGCCTTTGAACAGGCCAGGCCTTTGAACAGGCCAGGCCTTTGAACAGGCCAGGCCTTTGAACAGGCCAGGCCTTTGAACAGGCCAGGCCTTTGAACAGGCCAGGCCTTTGAAAAGCCCAGCCATGCCCGGCCTTCTGGCTTTTACTCTTGCTATTGTGAGCCACAAATCACCTAACAATAGAGCATCAACTAATCAATAAAGCCCGGCCTCTGCCAGGCCAGGCCAGGCCTGGTTGTAGCCCCTCCCATACTAATCTGTACCCATTCAGGGCAGGATCAAAAGATGCCTCAGCTGTCAGTTGAGTCTGGGTGAACAATGGGAGCCTGCTGGAATTAATGGACAGTTTATTGTGTACAATCAGGGGATTATAGAAGCCTGAAGGCCTGGGCATTCCAGGGGCTTGGCCAGGCTTTTCAACTGCCTGGCCTGACCACAGATTAACCACAGATTAACCACAGATTAACCACAGATTAACCACAGATTAACCACTCCACCCTAAGTCAAGTCTGTCTCAAGCATAGAGCTATATTAAATTACTAGAGCGCTGACTTGATAGGCGCATAAAATATACTTTGTTTTATTCTTGCTTACCTGGACTGCATCCAGACTTCTTGCAGATAGAGCATTGAAGCCGTCTTTGAAGGTAACTAGCATACAGGTATCTACAAATCTAGAATTGAGTGACCAAACATTTCATTAGCACTAAAGGGGCCATTCAAAATGTTCAATGTTTTTAAATGTCGATTTTTTTTCTTCGAAAATGTGGGTGAGTGGGTCACAGAGAATATTGAAAATCGAAATTCACTTTTCACTAAAAAAAAAAGAAACAAACAAATGAAAGAAAAGCTCTTTTGACTTGCCGATTACAATGACCGCAACCAATCGTTCCCCACATCCTATCAACTAATGAAACACAAGAAGTCATCAGGGCACATTTACAAACGGGGAGACCGACAGCTGCGTCACGTTGTCACTGACTGGACATTTTATCGCATTTTCATTTCATGGAAAATCAATATTTTAAGATCGAAACTTGGGGTGGGTGGGTCAAAAGAATTTTGAAGAAAAAAAATTCGAAATTTGAAAACATTGAAAATTTTGAATGACCCCTAACTTCCAAGGTATTTTAGCTAGAAACCTCTGCAGATCTGCCAAAATCCTCCAAAAGTTTGGAGGGCTGACATTTTGATCTTGGGGGGGGGGGGGGGGGTGTTGTAGGGTTGTGGTTTTGGGAGGGGTGTGGGGGAGAGAGAATAAGGGGAACAAGGAGATGATGAGGGGAGGGGCTATAGGCAGCAGATAGAGCAGGTAATCCTATATTTGAGTAGCTTCAAAACAGACAGGAGGGTGCACCTGTAACCTACAGGGCATGGAATGTACAGCAGAGCGGGCAAAATTATAGAGCAAGTTCGATCAAGGAATATAGTTAACCATAGATCGACTAACTCTGATCGAACGCACGCTAGTCGACGATGGTTGGACTAGTCTAGTCGACGATTCGCGACCAGCCTACCGAGGTTGGTCGCATCACTGGTTACCAATAGCCGTTTTTAATAGCACAGTGCAGAGAGGACCAGTTATCAGAAAAATGGCGGAAAAACAAATGTAAATGTTCAGCAGCAGTGAACGATCATTTCATGTTCAGAATATTGCTTCTTTTGTTACTTTGTCTTTCTTTGAAATAATAAATTTTGGGCAGGGCCTACTACTGTCCGTCCACAATCGTCTGAGGCACACGTTATCACTTCTGAGATATGTTGATATACTGAGCAAATATCGTCCGTTTCGCTTTCATCTATGAACTCATCCAAAAACGTTTACAAAATTAGCCACCACCATTTTCTCATGGTCGCGTTGACACGACAATAGTTTTACTAGAGTCGTTCGCACTTCAACTTCAGTACGCATGCGCTACGTACGTCACGAACCAACCACCAGTTAACCATTGGTCCTTGATCGAATTGCTCATGGTCGGAAATCAGACATTTTCCAACCTTTTCCAGAATTTGAACATAATATGGCTCGTTATGCTATGCCAATCAAAAGCAGATAATGGCCGAGACTTTTTGTGTCCAAGGCCCTGTCCGAATTACTTGGCTGCGGCTTGAAATTACACACGAGTCTATGGGAAGTGGCTGCAGCCGCTACCATAGACATGTGTGTAACATCCAGCCGTAGCCAAGTAATTCGGACAGGGCCTATTTTAAGCCCCTGCATTGCGGAGTCATTCTTTTTTTTGTCCATAAATTCAAACTCTCACCTCACAAGTATAGCTTCTCCTACGTTCCCTAAGAACTCCAAGACTCGGTCAATCGAGTTGTCATCAAATTCATAAGTCTCCTTTTCTCCCGGGGCTGTTAGCGAGAGGATTACTGTGCCGTCAGGCGGGCCCTGCTCAAACACCACGTCATGGTAGATGCCGGAACACTTCTTGTCGTTGATCTGAAGGACTTCAACCTCTATGACTGCAACAACTGGCCTGAGGGAAACAAGTAAGATTTTGATTAAGGAGCACTGCCTAACCCATGGTCGGGCCACGCCCTTGAAAAGTCCGGCCACGCCCGGGCCTTCTGGGTTTTTAGTCTTGCTATTGTGAGTCACAAATCACTTAACAATAGAGCACCTACTCATCGATAAAGCCCGGCCTTTGCCAGGCTAGGCCAGGCTGTGGCCCCTCCCACACAAATTTGTAGTGATTGCTTTTGTTGTCATTCCATTCACGGGCACAAGATCAAGTCTGGGTGAATAACAGGAGCTGGCTGAACACTAGCATTAGTGGGCAGTTTATTGTGTACAACCAGAGGATTATAGAAGCCTGAAGGCCCGGGCGTTCCCGGGGCTTGGCCAGGCTTTTCAACGGCCTGGCCCGACCATGGGTTAGGCAGTGCTCCCTTAGGTCGGTGTCATGGTACTTTCCTTGCCTTCCATCGCTATAACCCCAGTTCGATTCCAGTCTGGGGACAAATATGTATTTGGTTTTCAGTCCCGACCTGATTTCGTGGGATTTCTCAGGAACTGTCCTCTGGGTTTTCCCCCACTTTTCCGGGCTATCCTGGCAAAATGCCAAATATATAATAAATTAATACTTGCAATGGATAGTCTGTGTCGCATATTTTGCACTGTTCATGGACAATGACTGAATGACAAAGTTGACCCTCGTCACCTGCTTTGTGAAATCCCATCGCAAGTTGCCCTGGACTATTTTCATGTCATTGGTCATTAAAACTACACTGAAACATTTCTACCAATTGAAGTCACAAGAGGGCGGTATTACCTGTGATCGGATACTTTCAGTTCAGCCCTCCCATAATGCAATATTCTTCCTGGATCAAAATAACTCGGTGCGTCCGCCTCTCCGGACTTCTTTCGGAACCTGCGTTTGCGGCGCCTCCACAGCACGCGATCTGTCCAGGCCGGGCTGCGATTTTTCTCGCTGGTGTCGTAATCGTCGGAGAAAAGGTCGTACTTGTAGGTTGGAGCAAACTGGATAGCTCCCTCATGGAAACCTTGAAAGACCTGAGAAATTGTGAAACCAAACAGAAAGGTTGAAGATGTTTTATCAATATACACACTCTCTGGCTAGTATTTTTTCTTTTGCCATACGTAACTGTCATTAAACCAGTAAACCAGAGTTGTAATCTAATCAATCACAAGTCATCACAAGTCATCACAAGTCACTTCACAAGTCACTTCACAAGTCACTTCACAAGTCACTTCACAAGTCACTTCACAAGTCACTTCACAAGTCACTTCACAAGTCACTTCACAAGTCACTTCACAAGTCACTTCACAAGTCACTTCACAAGTCACTTCACAAGTCTGATCTCAAGCCATGTAACAAGCTATTCGAACACGCTATATAACAAAAGCATTCCAGAAGGCCCGGGCGTGGTCAGGCTTTTCCACGGCCTGGCCCGATCATGAGTTAGGCAGTACACCCTTACATTTCCTTCTTTCTTCTGTTGTAGTAACTGATCGCAGGACTTCAACGGTTCATAGTTCCCCTGAGAGATAAACTCCTTCAGCTGGTCTTTCTCCATGTCGATGCGATAGTTAAAATCCCCACACCAGAAGACGTAGTCATGGGTTGCCAAAGTCCGACCCTGAAAGCAAAAAAAACAAGAAACAAGTGACTCAATCATTCAATCTGCATTAGGAAAGCTTTAACATTAACCCTCGTCTTATTATAACTATCACAGCCTGTCTAAAAACCTACCCACTTCCTCTGACAGGTTGTGTGTTTCAACCTGTCACTTGATAGGTTTTGATATATAGGGTAGTTGGCTCCATTCTGGCACCGAGAGAGGGAGGGTTAAGGCCAATTGCAATATTGCCTGAAAACGGTTTCGATTTTTAGCCACATCGCATCGCAGACGGGGCTCTATAAGCGATTAGCGTTGTTGTTGTTCTTCGTCTTCTTGTGTTCTTCTTCTTCTTGTTGTTGTGGCAAATTTGTTTTCGCGACACGGCTCAACAGAAGAGGGCGCTACAACATTTACTATGCTTTATTGATTCATAGGTGGACGACGCGGCTCCTGCACGAATTCGTGCTTGTTTTTAAAGACATTCCAATCTCCATAATGTGTTTTTTTTTTTTTTTTTTAAGTGGAAAGGAAAGAATGAGAAAGTGATTGAAATCTCAAAAAAAAGAAATTCTTTATTAAACTAACCATAGGGAACATGATCTTTCTGGTTATTTCTGCGTAGTCGTCGTTGCGATCTTTGACCTGGGACTGACCGGCCGCAAAATGGCCGCAGACGAAACACATGGAGGTAGAGTGAAACAGGAAACGAATGGCCACTGCTCCCTTGTTGCCCGCGGCACCTTTCATGCCGGTTTTCACAGTTTCCACACCAACCTCCCTGTCAAAATGAAGAGATTTGTCATCAAATATTTGTAAATTATTCCACAGGTTGTAAAAGTGACTTTCAAACAACTCATTTTATTAAAAAGTGGGTCGCCAAAATCCCTGAAATAGCCGCCGAAACAACAGGTAGGTTTTAATATCACTTCTACCTCTTTGCAGTTTGATATGGCAAGTAGACTTCAAAGTACCCAACCGGGGCGGAGGGAAGAAGATTAAATTTTTATCAGTCAAAACCAAACCAAAAATATGCAGATGGGGTGTCAGACCGGTCAGATTTTAAAGAAGAATTGACACATAAGAGTAAAACAAAATACATGGGGGTTTCAAGCTGGAAATATTTTGACTTTTTTTTCTACCTCAAAAAACAAAAGCCACAGGGTGGAGCTCGTGGGGAGGGGGGGGGGGGGTAGGGGTAGGTAAGCTCGACCCCCGAAACCCTCTGGATCCACCCACTAACCTGATGTGTGGAGCATGCAGCGGCCGTATGAAGATATAGAGACAGACGCCAACAAGTTGTTCGCAGGTTAATAGGATGTACTTATGGTCTCTTGACAGCGTCTTCTGAAGTTCCATACTCCATTTTTTCTGATTACTGGTACTACGGAAACAAGACCAAAATGCTGCAGTATTTGAACACTTTCTACAAATGGTCCTGAAAAAATCTCTTCTGAGCCGATACAGCTCATCAGGCCGGTGTCTATACAATGTATACGTTTCCTTGGCATTAAATGACTAAGAATATTTCTATTCCCTCTGGACACGATGCCAGTCCATCGCAGGTTATTACCCAACTCTTGCTAGTATACAAATATTTACTAGCCTCATGAGGTGATCCTTTGAGCATTCTATTTTCCCGAGGCGAAGCTAGTTTTACCACACCACAAGATAAAAGCAGTAAATATTTGTTTTATAACACCTCACCCACAGATTCTACTTGATTTAAAAATGTTAACATTATTTAAATCTAAATACAGTTAAAATGGACTTCTATTTCAATACGAAATGTTTGAACCCAGCTCTGTGGCGCTGGCACTTTGGAACAATACGCGTAATGCTCAACGTGCACACCCGCATGCATCTGCACACAAATACCGCGCCATGTCTATAGTACTTTGGTTGCTAATGGTATAGTACTTTGGTTGCTATGGGTATAGTACTTTTGGCCGTGCACAGGAAGATAGCAAAAATAGAAAATGCCATGTGACTCGCTCTCGGCCAATCAAGACACATAATCTGTGGATGAGGTGTTATAATAAACACTAGCGATTATGATAAAGAAGCGATTATGATAAAGAAGCGATTATGATAAAGTGTCTTGCTCAAGGACACAAGTGCTATGACTAGCCAGGCTGGCTATTTTCTGATGACTTAGTCCCAAGAACCTGGGTACAGTACGAATTTTTGCCTTCTCTTCATTTATGAAACGTCTCTTGCGACAGAAAAATTTGCAAATTGCAAATCACGGTCACTGAATTTACCAGAGTTGGAGTCGAGTCCAGAGTTGGAGTCGAGTCCCTGCAAGTCTCTGGAATTTACCTTGTGTTTATTATATTCCCAGCATTGAGATCCACCATTTCTTCAAATCCGATGGCGTAAATGTCAACTGGTTTGTCGAAGTCGGCGTCTTCCTCTGAACAACCTGAGCCCAAATTAAAACAATAATATTACAGTGGAACGCCGTTATAACGAACAACGCAGGATCCACAGATTTTGTTCGGTGTAGTGATCGTTCGTTATAGCGATTTTCAGCCGCCAGTCCCCCAACATGGCATCTATTCTTTTACATAGCGCCCTCTTGCGTCATATTTCAAATGCGCCCTCTTTTGATTGTAATTGAACATGTGCCGGCCATTACATGTTCATAATTTCTAAGCTTACTGAATTCTAAAGCAACAGTTGGCTTTTCCCTTCTTTTTCTTGGGGAAATAGTAGCCACCTGTCACTCTTGAATAGCCCAAATACCCGGTACATTTTTCTAATCTGTTGCCTTTTTTCCAACAACAATGTTTGGTAAGTTTTGTACACAAAATGTGGGAGCCAAGGATGGTGTTCGGTATAGCCGAATGTTCGGTATAGCAGTGTTCCACTGTACTGGCATATTTATGGTGGATGTCCAAAGTATGTGCAAGATGAGTGTCAAAGGTCTTTGCCATATGTGACCCGCTCTGCAAAAAGGGCACTTATGTTGCAAAATTTGAAAATATTGTTTTATATATAGCTAGAAAGGCCATTTTATAAGCTTTCATATGGTATATGTCTGAGGTCTCTAGCATTTTGCAATCACGAGATATTTGGAAATTTGCATGTTTGTTTTCAGGAATTTCTTGAAATGACTTAAGGAGAAACAAGCCATTTAGAAAAACAAAAAGCAAAGCAATAGATGGAAGCACTCATAAAAAACACATTCTTTTTCCAACTTTATTCACTGAAATCAAAGATTTTGGTTATGAAATAGAATAATATAGGTATCAAAGATGCAAAAAATTCCCTCCCTTAAAAATCACTTGTTTGAAGAATGGTTACCCTCTTCACATTGAACGGCCTATAACTCGTAAAAGCATACAGCGACTTATATGCCCTTTTTGCAGAGCGGGTCACATTTGGTATGGAAAAGGCTGAAGGTGCAACAGAGATTTCTTAGGCTGTGTGGATGTGCACGCAAAGACTGTGGCCGGGATCTGAAATGTCTAATTTGTGTCAGGTATATGGTACTGAGAGGGTTTATGGTGAGACACGGATATCTCGGTCCAGTAACTGCATTGACACCTTTACTTGGTCGGTTGACATGTCAAGACCAGGGGCCAATTCCATAAAGCTGTTAAGCACAAAAAATTGCTTAGCATGAAAATGCTTCCTTGATAAAAACTGGATTACCAACCAGATTTCCATGTGTGGAATATTGCTTTTGACTGGTAATCAGCTGTTGTTTGCTTAGCATGAAAATCACATGGACTTTCGGCTGGTAACCTTTTTTTTTACTAAGCAAGACATTTTCATGCTAAGCACATTTTTGTGCTTAGCAGCTCTATAAAATTGGCCCCAGATCATAGCATTGTGAGAGTCCCCCGCTGTATACAGGAATTCGCCGACGCCATTTTTACAGCGTTGCCGCGCTCGCGTGCAGGCTGCCCGCGTTCTTTAATTGGAGTCGCGTGCGCATTTTGGCAAGTTGTAAACACCCTGTTGGTCGAAGCTGCGTCGAGCGCGTGCGTCTAACATGCACGCGAGCGCCTCGCCACCGCAGTAAATGCTTCTAATTTTGGTCGCCGGATTAGTCTATAGTTTTACTCGCAAGTGGTTTTAATAAACTGTCCAACCCACCTTGCCTGGTGTGCTGTACAACCCTTGGATTATCCAACAGCCAGTCTGTCATGGATTGATTCTTGTAGGCGATACTTCGGAAATGCCGCCCGCCGTTCACATTCCATGTCCCGACGCAAACCCGGAGTGACATGGTATCTGTGATGTCATCCTCGCGCTCACAGATGGTGCGTAGAACGCTGGGCGAGGCTGTAGAGGGCAACAATTTAGATACGCCTTTGATGTTCATTCTTGGAAATCACTATTTGCGCCGTTAAGTGGCAGATGTAAAATTTTGATGTTTTGAGAAGCATGGTTATAAAGATGTAACATTGTTCTTCACTTCATTCCCAATTAAATTTGTTTCCGACACAAAAGTTTTCATTTATGGCATAAATTACAAGCTCTAAAGGGCAATTAAGACAAGCCTTCTATGTTGAGAGTTCGAAATCATTAGTTGCATGGAATGTGGAATTTCAGTGGTCTGAGAAACACTCCTTTTATAAAGATATTTAATTTTCTTTATGCCAAATGCAACTGTTTTCATTCAAAATGTTCTATATATTAACAGTTGTAGTTTCCTGTACAGTGTTTTTACTTTTGAAAAATCATCTCGCAGTACTAATATAAATATTCAATTATAATTAATAATAGATTTTTTTTTTTTAAATACCATGAAGATGACTCTTTGGAAGAAGCGCACCAGCCTTGTCGGCCAGTTCTCCGACGAGTGAGTTGCCTAGCAACAGGATGTCAATGGCTTCCTGTTTGCTGCCATCAAAGAAGTTGTTCTGGATCGTCCGAGTGACTGAGCGTGCTCCGTCCCGTAATTTGCCAGCCTGTGTCATCAATACACTTTGCGTCATTTATATGTTCTTCATGATTACATGGTGCTGCAGTATTTATGCTGTTATTTGTACATACAAAGATAATCAGACATTCTTTTCAGTGCATTTTTGGAAAGTGGATTCAATTTTTTGTTCTCTCTCCCTCTAATTATTTTTACCCTTTCTTTAATTCTTGGGGATATTGTTGTTTTTGGAGGGGGGGATTTTCCAGACAGTGTATAATTATTGGTCCCTGGGATCAGTCTAAAATGGGAAATGTAGAATTTCGTAACAGTGCTCGAATCTTTCTCTCCTTTTTTTTTTTAAGGAAAAAATTCACAAGTTATTTACAACTATTGTTTATCCAAACTTTTTACTTAATGAAATGTTTGTCTAATCTTACCCGCGTTCTACCCTCCAAGGCTCCGGTGCCAGCGTAGATGCGGCTTACATGGTCTCCGTTTAGACCCCAGATCGTCCTGTACACCTCCTCAAAGCGAGACAGCATCTGAGGTTTGTTACCCAGGCCAAAAGCTTCCAACTGCTTCGGGATCATCTGTGAACAGAGAGAGACGAGACAGAAATGAGAGGAGGTAAAAGATGTCAATGTAAAATTTAAATCATTTTCAAAGCGAACAAAGAAACTGGCAGGAGCAGGATTCGAACCTGCGACCTCCGGGTTACCGTACCGGCGCTCTACCAACTTAGCTATCTTGCCCTATGTTGGCGGTCTCCCAAATTGTCAGTATCTTTGTTCGGGTGAGCGCTTGTGGATTGTTTGACGAATTAAAATTAAAATCGATTACAATAAAACAATCGGCATTGTAGGTTGAATTTTACTCCACTTTCAGAATGTGCTAATGACTCATATTCGCCTCACACCCAGTTCCGTCTGATTTTACACCGACATGTCACAAATTTGCAAAAATGCAGAAAAGGGTTCTTACCAGTAAGCCAAAGAATGCCTGCACAGCATTGGTACGATCCAAGCAGTCAAGGCAGTTTGTCCGTATGGTGCCTGTCTGCACACTAAAAAACAAACAACACATTTTAACCAGTTCGCGTCGGAGGACGTGTTGACACGATCTGGCTGTTTTTATACACGGGCACGCCTGACGGGTTAAAATGTCAAGCTTGCCTCGACTAACCTCCGTGTGACATCTCAACACACTAATCGCTCATTTGTTTTGTATACACACACAACGTCCGAGAAGTCTGTGGAGGCAGACCGTGTGTTGAACTTGAACTTGGCCGCTGCGCATGGCCTGTTGTTCTACAATTTACGCTCCGGTGGGCGCACCCGGAGTATTGAAATATATGAGGTCTCGGCAAGAAATATTGTACAAATACTGTTGAAATGACTCTTGCAAATCAGTTTTGTGGCGTTTGGCTGTATATCAGAAGTTGGCTGCTATATATAAATATAAATTTTCGGCAAAAATAATCCTGCCGCGAACTGGTCAAGGTAGAGAAATAAACATAAGGTTAAGAAAAAAAATGGTTGGCAGAAAAGTTGTCTTCACTATAGCAGAGCAAACTTTGCTTTTCTGAGTTCTATTTTATAGCCAAGTCGTACTAATGCTTCCCCAGGCATGGAGAGTTCTACTGTCGAGTCACAACTTAAACAAATTTTGCTTGATGGAGTGTCGTGGCCGAGCAGTCTAGTCTACTGGACCCACATTCTGGTGAACGAGTCGTCAGAAAGTTGGTTCGAATCCATGCCTTGTGTCCTTGAGCAAGACACTTGATCATAATTGCTTCTCCCAACTCAGTAGAAGAAATGGGTACCAGCGAGAGTTGGGGAGTAACCTGTGATGGACTGCCATCCTGTCCTGGGGAATAGAAATATTCTTGGTCAAGACCAAGGAAACAAGGGGCCAATTTCACAAAGCTGTTAAGCACAAACATTTGCTTAGCATGCAAATGTTTCCTTGATAAAAACTGGATTACCAACCAGATTTCCATGTGTGGAATATTGCTTTTGACTGGTATTCAGCTGTTGTTTGCTTAGCATGAAAATGACATGGACTTTCGGCTGGTAACCTGTTTTTATTAAGACATTTTCATGCTAAGCAAATTTTTGTGCTGAACAGCTTTATGAAAATTGGCCCCTGGTACAAATACTGGCAAATGATGAATTTTATTTTGTGTTTAACACCGTGTATTGGAACCATTTTCAAGACCAAAGAAAATGGTCCTTCTAAATACAAATATTAGGCGTCAATAAGTTTGGATGAATTTGGACTGACTTTTTAATCTTATCCCCGTTGTCCAAGTGGAAGAATTCAAAGGCATGCAGGTATTTCTGGACTTTGGAGTGTAGGACCCTCAGGTAGTCTCGCTGACGTGCCATCTGGTGATAGTCAAAGAGGATATGAGGAATATCCTGTGCGTGGGGAGAATTCTTGTGGTGATTCTGTGGAAACAAACAGAGGAAATGCGGCAATAATCATTATTCAAATGAAATAATAGCATTTAAAGTTTTTTTTAAAATATACCTATGTTTCAAAGTGAATTCTCATAATTGTTGCTAAATATTTCCCAAGTTGTATCATAGAATTGGGCGTGATTATGGCTATACGATATTATGACTAGCGCCCCCCTGAACACTGACTATTTGGGAGACAGCTAACATAGGGCAAGATAGCTCAGTTGGTAGAGCACCGGTACGGTATTCCGGAGGTTGCAAGTTCAAATCCCGCTCCTGCCAGTTTTTTTGTTCACTTTGAAAATTCATTCAAAATTACTTGGTCAGTTTCCCATGTGGTTTGTTTGACGGTAATATTTCTGAAAGAGACAAATGTGTAGAAATGATCTGGATGTCTACTTTCTAATGGAATAAAGCTCTATGGGTGCACTACACTAATTCATGTCCGAATTTATGCGCCAGCTCATCAACATAAAATGTATACCCACAACTTTTTTTGAAAAAGGAGAGTTTGTGCCTCAAAAATTGTGGAATTGTGTAAACATAGCCCAGCATCAACTCCCTGGTTTCTGGGCTTCCATCTGTGTGCAGACTTGATAAAATTACTGTTGAAAAATGGGTCCTATTTGCCCGAGAAAGTGGAGGGATGCCATTTTAAAAATGGCTGTTGATCGGCTTGGGAAATAGGACTTTTTGGGAGGTGTGTTTGTTTTGTGTCAATAATTAAAAATTTAATTGGTTAACCCCCCCAAAATAGAAAAGAAATGGACAGACAAAAGATCAGACAATAAGTGGCATTTGTTTGTGTAGACCCCAGTGATGCTGGGGTACAGGTTATTGGGCCCTGAACTTTGTTGATTTTACACTGTTGTCAATGGAGCTGGAATTAGTGTGGTGCACCCCTATACGTTATAAAAATGGATGGCTGAGCAATCGTGGCCTCTGTGAAGGAGTCAAAATCAGAACTGTGACCGGTTTAGACAGGTTTAGACCGGTTTAGACTAAACAAAACTGAAGGGAGAGTCTTGGAAGAGCTAGAGGTTTGGACTAGTCGGCCAAAGGTGCTTCTAGAACTACATTCCCGGTTGGTCGTTTTATGTTCACACCTCTCGTTGGTCCCAACCTACCTGGAATGCCTTGCTGAGAAGGTCCTCGCCTTCTTTGCTGCCTAAGAGATTGACGATAGCTTGGTCGCCATACTGAGTTTTAATCATGGACATATGCCTGTCAGGAGGAAGGAAACGTACATCAGAGCTGCTCACAATGTACAAATAAATACATCATTGCATGTTTCACTTTAAATCGTATGATAATTAACATTTAAACTGCACCAATAAATAAGGGATGACATCATTATTAAACAGGCGGTAATGTTAGCGGTACCACTGCTCACAATGTACAAATAAATACATCATTGCATGTTCCACTTGAAATCGTATGATAATTATGGGATGACATGCTAATTAAGCAGTCAGTATTTTTATTGGTACCTTTTATTGTTTTCCGCTCAGGTACCTCATTCAGTGCTTTGCATCACGCTTTTGAATGTAAATCTCAATATAGATATACCATGTCCACTTAATACTCCGTTAACATTTAAACTGCACCAATAAATAAGGGATGACATCATTATTAAACAGGCGGTAATGTTAGCGGTACCACCGTTTCCACTGAGGTACTGCATTCAGTGCTTTGCATCACGCTTTTGAATGTAAATCCCAATATAAATATACCATGTCCACTTAATACTCCGTTAACATTTAAACTGCACCAATAAATAAGGGATGACATCATTATTAAACAGGTGGTAATGTTAGCGGTACCACTGTTTCCACTGAGGTACTGCATTCAGTGCTTTGCATCACGCTTTTGAATAGAAATTCCAACGCTTTGAATAATTGAATATGCATGAGGTTAAAACCCGAACGTAGAACTTAACTTTTCATTGGTAATAAATTATTATATGACGAAACTGCAGTCACAATAAACCTTGAAACCTTGAAGTCAAGAATGAGGTATTGGTACGTTAAATGTACTGGTAAGTAAAAAAAACAGCCGTACCGCCTGTTTAACAAAGATGTCGTGCCTGATAATATCTTGAAAGAATGGAATAAATGCAGAATTAACCCTTCAGCCCCAATGGCGATTAAAGTCGACCTTGAAGTGCTTAGTGCGTGAACAATGTGGGCACCACAGGCTGCATGCCAATAAACAATGCGGGGCTGAAAGGGTTAACCCCTTGCGTACGGATGACGGAATATGGCGCAAAAAAACAGTACCACCAAGCCGGATGACACAATTGGCCGCCGTTTGTGCAGTTTCAATCCAATGTTGGATTAAACAGTGTTACCAGGCCGGATGACGCCATTGGCCGCTGTTTGTGCAGTTTCAATCCATTGTTGGATTTTTTTGTATAGGTTACGCTTGACTGCACAAACACATTGTAGCGGTTTGCTTGGCTGCCAGAGCCGCCGCGGCACCCCGACGTCTCCCGTAAAATACCGTACTCAAAGGGTTATTGTCACTTGAGGTTTATCCCACAGTACCGCCGGGTTGTTCAGTGGTTTACCAAGAGGTTTATGGCACTCCAAACCTGTAAAACCGTGACAGCAGCCTTAAGTTAACCTTTCTTTAATCCTGTATTTCCACTTAATTCGTACCTATCAAAGGCCGGTGCCGAAGCTTCATACCCCCTGGCCATTCTGACCCGATGTGATCCGACTTGTAGTCCGGGCTGCTCCCAAAAGAGAGGAACAGACCCACGGGTCTGGACAAACGACGAGATATTAATATCATCCAGAAAAATGACCTGTGTAACATGAGTAGAACAAGACACTAGACATTAGTGTAATGATTTATGGCTTGAAATTCGCACAGGAATTTAGTAATGACAGCCATCTGTAATGATACACACGTGTCGATTTGTCGTTTTTCTTACCTGCTCGGTTTCACAGAAGTTGGCCACCTGTCCGTCATCGTTAGTCCCGCGGACGTTGAATCGAGTGCCCGCCCTCTCACAGCTCAGACGCGATATCAGACATGCTTTGGCCTGCCGCGTGCCGCAGTAAATTGTTCGAATCTCCACCCCGCCACACATGATGACTAGCAGCCAATCAGCACAGTTCACATTGTAACGCTGGAGATGCAGGTGAAGCGTTCGATTCCTGTTTTGAAGATTGACAGAGGGCATGCAATAATATTAATCAAAATGTATTGATGTGGCGCAAATTTCATTTAAATATGTACAGATGCAATTGTTAAAACATATTCATAAATGCCTCAGCGAGTTTCACTATCCCTATTGGTCAAGAGCCTGTCACGTCGGTGTGTTTAAACTGGTTGTTTAAACACGGCTTAAAGTTGTTTAAACACGGCGCGGTTTAAAAAAAAATTCCGGTGTCACACGAAATGTAGAGTCCTACAAAATCTGGTCCATTTTATTGGTTGAACACTCGAACGACCAGTCACTCTCCTAATAACGCAAGCGCAATACTACCGATGCGTCGGTAAATTAGAGTCCATAATTTCACACTACACCAGCACTGCTGCGTTCCGCACCACCCGGCGAGCACGTCGTTTTAATTTCCATATAAGGAAATGTTTAGCACTACTTGCGCGTTGGGCAAACCATTAAATAGCTGAAGGGGTGTTTTACAAACCAATGTAAAAAAAATTGAACAAACTCATTGTAAATTTATAATTTTTGGTTTTTGCTTAATTATACAAAAAGGTATTTTATGAATGGAAATATATATGTGCTGGGCCGGTTTTAAATGTACGTTTAAAACCGCCTTGGGGCCTGGACACTGATAATGACCCTCACCTTTGGCTCGGGTCATTATCAAGCGCCCAGGCCCCAAGGGGGTTTTAAAAGTACATTTAAAACCGGCCCAGCATATATTTATTCCCTTATTTACACATACATATTTACAAAAATCATTTAAAAATAATGAGAAATTCTGAGAAATGGCCAAAGAGGAACCCACACAATATCCTGCATCTTTCATTCACAAATCAACTTGTTAAAAGATGACATCATCGCTCATGAATATGCATATTAATGAGTCAAGATACACAGTAGTCTTGGTTCCAAGACGTCCTTAGCGCGGTGCGACGTACAGCGCGCACGGCAGTGCCCTCTAACTACACACAAACACACGCCAAGGCCAAAACGCTAAGAACGTCTTGGGCATTTCGCAAGGGAGCGCGCGCGACCTGCTTATGCATAATTTAACAGGCGGGTCAAACGAATAATCGCGCTTGCGCACTGGAGGAAACTTATGTTTAAGTAATAACTTACTAGTCAGTTAACGTTCTGAGCAGAGTGATTCTGGACTGGCAAACAGGATTGAGAAATCTTCGGATTGTTCCAAAAATGTGATCTGGAATATCAGACGTTATCTCTGCCAATTTCAGTCCCAGATGTTCAGCACGATGTAACTGATCAACGGCCAGAGCTTTCAATTTGCATTGACTTCGTTCATGGAGGTAGGAAACACCTCCATGCTTCGTTCAAGAAATCTAAGACCAATGGAGCAGCTTGAACATTTTAACTTTTGCCAAATCCCGTTGGTAAATTAACAAACAAATCATGGCCACGTACAAATTGATAAATGGCACTGATCTTATGACTTTTTAACTTTCCAAAGTCCAGTTTTTTGGCTGTAAAATCGATCGCTTGGTCCACGCGGTCAGAAACTGTTTCCAACAAACAACGAATGGCTCGGTACTGTGCTGCACAATCATACGTACGTACGCGTAAACCCGACGTGAGTACAGAAACTAGACTAGTGAGTGTTGGCTATTTACATGCGATAATGCAGCTACGTCACACGCGCATGCAAATGCCACACAGTTCTGCTCGCGATTTCGCGAGCAAAACTTGCGAAATTCCCTAGACGTTCTTTGCGATTTGGCCTTGGCGTGTGTGTGTGTAGCGAGAGGGCGCTGTCGGCCGGCGGTGCGCGCTATACGTCGCACCGCTAAGAACGTCTTGGAACCTAGACTAGATACACAGGGGTTATGGATTCAGGGGCCTTCTATGGGGTTTTTCGAAACCCTGACTTCGTCTTGGCTTTGGCTTCGTCTCCGACTTCTGAATATTAAACTGATCTTAAGAAGCAAACCAAATGGAAATATTCTAAATTTTGGTGCATGTTTTGCTTTAGGAACATTCAATCGAGTTGATTATGAAATCAAAATTTAGAATATTTACATTTGGTTTGCTTCTCAGTTATTCAGATGTCGGAGACGAAGCCAAAGCCAAGATGAAGCCAGGGTTTCAAAAAAAACCTAAGTTACCAGAAAAATCTGTTATCCGTTGAGTGGTCTTGGTTCTGACGCTGGGCACACAGGCTCAAGTCAAACTGAGACTGCTGGGAGGAGCTCGACCAGACAAAGTAAAACGTGCCGGAGCTGAGAAGCTTCCTGACCTCTGTGATGCGTTCCTCATCACTGGGGTCATGTCTCAGTGAGATGAAGGATGTTGCTGTGATGCGGAATATCTCAGATGAGCCAACCTTGCCGACGGAGACACACCCAGTAACAATTACCAGGTACAGGACAGTCTGCTCTCCTGTAGGACAGAATTAGAATCTACGATGCTAGTCAGACGTAAGGAGCATCTTAGGGCTGTGTTGAATATACCGAATATTCAATCATCAACCGAATAATCGAATACCTTTTTGCCTGTTTGAATATTGAACGTATGAACGTACAGATAGGACTTTGATGCTATTTAGAGTGCTGCATTTTGTGGACTGTAACTTTTGTGGACAACGATCAGCAAACAGCCGTTGGATATCGAGCCCCGAGGCGTGTGCAGTGCCGCTGGACGATAATCCATCGGGAAAACATCGTTCATGTTAAAAAATCCGCTCCATTACTTTGTACACAGCTGGTTTGTGCATGCACCGAAGTTGCACAAAAAATTCCTTTTTTTCGGGTTGAACTTGAGCATATTCTCAATTTGAGGGGATGA
Organism: Hippasteria phrygiana; assembly: GCA_037893225.1. NCBI lineage: Eukaryota > Metazoa > Echinodermata > Asteroidea > Valvatida > Goniasteridae > Hippasteria > Hippasteria phrygiana. Next base: position 645,186 of record JAZGUH010000023.1, on the reverse strand, counting down.
CAAGCTGCATGAATTACTACTCTGCATTTTGGGTGAGTGTTTGGTTGATATCTTCAGCCTCAGGGAAACGGAAGATATCGGCAATAAAAAAAACGACCCTTGACAACCCAATAGGAGTGTTTCCAGCTCTAACTGGAGAATCTTACATGTCATGAGCCTAGAGCTGGAATTTTCAAGCTACCATCTTACCAATATTGAGATTGAGAACACCAAGACACCCATATCCGTCCATCAATTTCTGATATTGTCTCTTCAACGTTTCGGTTTCCGCCTGGCCTGTTGCAAAATGAGACACGATGAATAATTATTGCTTTATCTACTCGGACCATTTCTCTATCAACAAAGCATCTATCTAGTTTAAGTTAAACTTTAACTTGGTTCCGTATCAATTTTTCAGATGTTGCTGTTGACAAACCACATTTCTGAACATAGACCTTAGTAAAATACCGCCTGGATGAGATGTCACAATGGTTACTACTAATTCACTACTACTAGGGACGTGGGAAAGAAACGCGCACCAAAATCGCTCACATTTCCTTCCCACAATCCCTTGTGATTATTGTGACGTCTCGACCAGGCGGTATTTGCGATATGGTCTATAAGTGTAACTGTGTAAGCAAAGACAAGTTTTCATGAATTTGAACAGATATGTATACTTTCCAATTGGTTTCACCACGTTTTTTGTGTTGTTGCCCTTACGGCAAAAATTTCTACAGGATTATTCGATATTTATTCTTCCTTATTCTTGTTCTTGAGGAAAATATCACTTTGGGAATAAATTGTTCCCAATTTGTAACGACGGCATTTAAATGTTACGCCTGCCCCGCCCCTCCAAGTAAATTTAACAAATCACTTTGCAGTCACAAACATGGACATGATTGACGGAGAAAAATCATGACAGTTCACAGTGAAAGCACGATTTTTAGGCCTATTGTAATACTTACTCAAGACAGCTACCGCTTCAGATTCGAAGAGAAGTGTCTCTTGTTTCTTCCTGGTTTCCAAGATTACCGAATATGGTGGCTCTAGTTTATGATAAATTCGGAAAGATTTACCGAATGTGAGAGCCATTTTCGATGTCGCCCAATAAATTATACTCCGGCAAAATCCCTGTACCAGATGTATTTTAGCAGTACGGAAGCAATGCCGGTTGCAGTCTGATCCCAGACTCTTACACCTACAGCCGGCGACGTGCCCTGCCGATATAGTAATAGTCTGGTGCAAGCAGACGAACTAGTCTTAAAATCAAGTCTGTGCACACAACTCTAAAAATATATATATTCTAGATCTGAAAAAACTTTCAAAGAACACATATTTTCAAAATGTTTAACTGTTATATATATTTAAACTTTATTTCACTTTTTGAAATAATTGTTGGAAAAATTCTACATTGTGCAGTAGACAACAAAAATGTAAATAACGGCTGGCTACAATTCTAGCAATGCCATGGTTTTCGCTAGACTGGTTCCCGGTCCGCATATATACTTTTGAAATCCGAAGGACAATGTAGGGACCGGGAACCAGTCTAGGTTTTCGCACTTCCTGAAAAAGTAGGTATCAAAGGGCCCTTTTCCAAACCATGGCTTTGGCTCGGGCTTCGGCTTCGCGTAATTCTATATCCCCAGATTTCGCATGATCTGGGACGCTGTTTTTGCTACATGTACATCAAAGTCTTTTGTTTTAACCAAGAGCCAGAGCCTGTTTATTTATTTACGTATTCAAGGCTTCAGATCGGCAGTGGGACTGGGGAATAGCTGGAGATGATGAACAGGCCAAAGCTAAGGTTTGGAAAAGGGCCCAAGTGAGTCGAATGAGTTTACCACATATAATGTGATTGCATAAAGCTCGGTTCATCAATGGATTCCTTCCTCCATGATTCATCCTTGCGAAGTTTTATACTTCTCTTTTTTTTCACTTTGTACCCAACCCGTGCCGCTGTACTCAACGTGTGTCCAGTTTATACTTCTCTTTTTTCTTCATGTGATGTACCCAACCCGCGCTTATTGGGCGGGAGTTGGGTATATAATAGTAAAAAAAGAGAAGTATAAAACCGGCACCTCTGGAGTACAGGCGGGCGCGGGTATAGGTATATCATAGTGGGGGAAAAAAAGAAAATTATAAAACGGGCACCCGTTGAGTGCATGCGGGGACGGGTTGGGTACATAGGCTATAGTGAAAAAAAAAGAGAATTATAAAACGGGCACCCGTGGAGTACAGGCGGGCACCGGTTGGGTACATCGCAGTGAAGAATAAAGAGAAGTATAAAACGGGCACCTCTGGAGTTCAGGCGGGCACCGGTTGGGTACATCGCAGTGAAGAATAAAGAGAAGTATAAAACGGGCACCTCTGGAGTACAGGCGGGCACCGGTTGGGTACATCGCAGTGAAGAATACAGAGAAGTATAAAACGGGCACCTCTGGAGTACAGGCGGGCACCGGTTGGGTACATCGCAGTGAAGAATACAGAGAAGTATAAAACGGGCACCTCTGGAGTACAGGCGGGCACCGGTTGGGTACATCGCAGTGAAGAATACAGAGAAGTATAAAACGGGCACCTCTGGAGTACAGGCGGGCACCGGTTGGGTACATCGCAGTGAAGAATACAGAGAAGTATAAAACGGGCACCTCTGGAGTACAGGCGGGCACCGGTTGGGTACATCGCAGTGAAGAATACAGAGAAGTATAAAACGGGCACCTCAGGAGTACAGGCGGGCACCGGTTGGGTACATCGCAGTGAAGAATACAGAGAAGTATAAAACGGGCACCTCTGGAGTACAGGCGGGCACCGGTTGGGTACATCGCAGTGAAGAATACAGAGAAGTATAAAACGGGCACCTCTGGAGTACAGGCGGGCACCGGTTGGGTACATCGCAGTGAAGAATGCAGAGAAGTATAAAACGGGCACCTCTGGAGTACAGGCGGGCACCGGTTGGGTACATCCCAGTGAAGAATGCAGAGAAGTATAAAACGGGCACCTCTGGAGTTCAGGCGGGCACCGGTTGGGTACATCCCAGTGAAGAATGCAGAGAAGTATAAAACGGGCACCTCTGGAGTTCAGGCGGGCACCGGTTGGGTACATCCCAGTGAAGAATGCAGAGAAGTATAAAACGGGCACCTCAGGAGTACAGGCGGGCACCGGTTGGGTACATCCCAGTGAAGAATGCAGAGAAGTATAAAACGGGCACCTCTGGAGTTCAGGCGGGCACCGGTTGGGTACATCCCAGTGAAGAATGCAGAGAAGTATAAAACGGGCACCTCTGGAGTACAGGCGGGCACCGGTTGGGTACATCCCAGTGAAGAATGCAGAGAAGTATAAAACGGGCACCTCTGGAGTACAGGCGGGCACCGGTTGGGTACATCCCAGTGAAGAATGCAGAGAAGTATAAAACGGGCACCTCTGGAGTTCAGGCGGGCACCGGTTGGGTACATCGCAGTGAAGAATGCAGAGAAGTATAAAACGGGCACCTCTGGAGTTCAGGCGGGCACCGGTTGGGTACATCGCAGTGAAGAATGCAGAGAAGTATAAAACGGGCACCTCTGGAGTACAGGCGGGCACCGGTTGGGTACATCGCAGTGAAGAATGCAGAGAAGTATAAAACGGGCACCTCTGGAGTACAGGCGGGCACCGGTTGGGTACATCCCAGTGAAGAATGCAGAGAAGTATAAAACGGGCACCTCTGGAGTTCAGGCGGGCACCGGTTGGGTACATCCCAGTGAAGAATGCAGAGAAGTATAAAACGGGCACCTCTGGAGTACAGGCGGGCACCGGTTGGGTACATCGCAGTGAAGAATGCAGAGAAGTATAAAACGGGCACCTCTGGAGTACAGGCGGGCACCGGTTGGGTACATCCCAGTGAAGAATGCAGTGAAGTATAAAACGGGCACCTCTGGAGTTCAGGCGGGCACCGGTTGGGTACATCCCAGTGAAGAATGCAGAGAAGTATAAAACGGGCACCTCTGGAGTTCAGGCGGGCACCGGTTGGGTACATCCCAGTGAAGAATGCAGAGAAGTATAAAACGGGCACCTCTGGAGTACAGGCGGGCACCGGTTGGGTACATCCCAGTGAAGAATGCAGAGAAGTATAAAACGGGCACCTCTGGAGTACAGGCGGGCACCGGTTGGGTACATCCCAGTGAAGAATGCAGAGAAGTATAAAACGGGCACCTCTGGAGTACAGGCGGGCACCGGTTGGGTACATCCCAGTGAAGAATGCAGAGAAGTATAAAACGGGCACCTCTGGAGTACAGGCGGGCACCGGTTGGGTACATCCCAGTGAAGAATGCAGAGAAGTATAAAACGGGCACCTCTGGAGTACAGGCGGGCACCGGTTGGGTACATCCCAGTGAAGAATGCAGAGAAGTATAAAACGGGCACCTCTGGAGTTCAGGCGGGCACCGGTTGGGTACATCCCAGTGAAGAATGCAGAGAAGTATAAAACGGGCACCTCTGGAGTACAGGCGGGCACCGGTTGGGTACATCGCAGTGAAGAATGCAGAGAAGTATAAAACGGGCACCTCTGGAGTACAGGCGGGCACCGGTTGGGTACATCCCAGTGAAGAATGCAGAGAAGTATAAAACGGGCACCTCTGGAGTTCAGGCGGGCACCGGTTGGGTACATCCCAGTGAAGAATGCAGAGAAGTATAAAACGGGCACCTCAGGAGTACAGGCGGGCACCGGTTGGGTACATCCCAGTGAAGAATGCAGAGAAGTATAAAACGGGCACCTCTGGAGTTCAGGCGGGCACCGGTTGGGTACATCCCAGTGAAGAATGCAGAGAAGTATAAAACGGGCACCTCTGGAGTTCAGGCGGGCACCGGTTGGGTACATCCCAGTGAAGAATGCAGAGAAGTATAAAACGGGCACCTCTGGAGTACAGGCGGGCACCGGTTGGGTACATCGCAGTGAAGAATGCAGAGAAGTATAAAACGGGCACCTCTGGAGTACAGGCGGGCACCGGTTGGGTACATCGCAGTGAAGAATGCAGAGAAGTATAAAACGGGCACCTCTGGAGTACAGGCGGGCACCGGTTGGGTACATCGCAGTGAAGAATGCAGAGAAGTATAAAACGGGCACCTCTGGAGTACAGGCGGGCACCGGTTGGGTACATCGCAGTGAAGAATGCAGAGAAGTATAAAACGGGCACCTCTGGAGTACAGGCGGGCACCGGTTGGGTACATCGCAGTGAAGAATGCAGAGAAGTATAAAACGGGCACCTCTGGAGTACAGGCGGGCACCGGTTGGGTACATCGCAGTGAAGAATGCAGAGAAGTATAAAACGGGCACCTCTGGAGTACAGGCGGGCACCGGTTGGGTACATCCCAGTGAAGAATGCAGAGAAGTATAAAACGGGCACCTCTGGAGTTCAGGCGGGCACCGGTTGGGTACATCCCAGTGAAGAATGCAGAGAAGTATAAAACGGGCACCTCTGGAGTACAGGCGGGCACCGGTTGGGTACATCCCAGTGAAGAATGCAGAGAAGTATAAAACGGGCACCTCTGGAGTTCAGGCGGGCACCGGTTGGGTACATCCCAGTGAAGAATGCAGAGAAGTATAAAACGGGCACCTCTGGAGTACAGGCGGGCACCGGTTGGGTACATCCCAGTGAAGAATGCAGAGAAGTATAAAACGGGCACCTCTGGAGTACAGGCGGGCACCGGTTGGGTACATCCCAGTGAAGAATGCAGAGAAGTATAAAACGGGCACCTCTGGAGTTCAGGCGGGCACCGGTTGGGTACATCCCAGTGAAGAATGCAGAGAAGTATAAAACGGGCACCTCTGGAGTACAGGCGGGCACCGGTTGGGTACATCGCAGTGAAGAATGCAGAGAAGTATAAAACGGGCACCTCTGGAGTACAGGCGGGCACCGGTTGGGTACATCCCAGTGAAGAATGCAGAGAAGTATAAAACGGGCACCTCTGGAGTTCAGGCGGGCACCGGTTGGGTACATCCCAGTGAAGAATGCAGAGAAGTATAAAACGGGCACCTCTGGAGTTCAGGCGGGCACCGGTTGGGTACATCCCAGTGAAGAATGCAGAGAAGTATAAAACGGGCACCTCTGGAGTTCAGGCGGGCACCGGTTGGGTACATCCCAGTGAAGAATGCAGAGAAGTATAAAACGGGCACCTCAGGAGTACAGGCGGGCACCGGTTGGGTACATCCCAGTGAAGAATGCAGAGAAGTATAAAACGGGCACCTCTGGAGTACAGGCGGGCACCGGTTGGGTACATCCCAGTGAAGAATGCAGAGAAGTATAAAACGGGCACCTCTGGAGTTCAGGCGGGCACCGGTTGGGTACATCCCAGTGAAGAATGCAGAGAAGTATAAAACGGGCACCTCTGGAGTACAGGCGGGCACCGGTTGGGTACATCCCAGTGAAGAATGCAGAGAAGTATAAAACGGGCACCTCTGGAGTTCAGGCGGGCACCGGTTGGGTACATCCCAGTGAAGAATGCAGAGAAGTATAAAACGGGCACCTCTGGAGTACAGGCGGGCACCGGTTGGGTACATCGCAGTGAAGAATGCAGAGAAGTATAAAACGGGCACCTCTGGAGTTCAGGCGGGCACCGGTTGGGTACATCGCAGTGAAGAATGCAGAGAAGTATAAAACGGGCACCTCTGGAGTACAGGCGGGCACCGGTTGGGTACATCGCAGTGAAGAATGCAGAGAAGTATAAAACGGGCACCTCTGGAGTACAGGCGGGCACCGGTTGGGTACATCGCAGTGAAGAATGCAGAGAAGTATAAAACGGGCACCTCTGGAGTACAGGCGGGCACCGGTTGGGTACATCCCAGTGAAGAATGCAGAGAAGTATAAAACGGGCACCTCTGGAGTACAGGCGGGCACCGGTTGGGTACATCCCAGTGAAGAATGCAGAGAAGTATAAAACGGGCACCTCTGGAGTTCAGGCGGGCACCGGTTGGGTACATCCCAGTGAAGAATGCAGAGAAGTATAAAACGGGCACCTCTGGAGTTCAGGCGGGCACCGGTTGGGTACATCCCAGTGAAGAATGCAGAGAAGTATAAAACGGGCACCTCTGGAGTACAGGCGGGCACCGGTTGGGTACATCGCAGTGAAGAATGCAGAGAAGTATAAAACGGGCACCTCTGGAGTACAGGCGGGCACCGGTTGGGTACATCGCAGTGAAGAATACAGAGAAGTATAAAACGGGCACCTCTGGAGTACAGGCGGGCACCGGTTGGGTACATCGCAGTGAAGAATACAGAGAAGTATAAAACGGGCACCTCTGGAGTACAGGCGGGCACCGGTTGGGTACATCGCAGTGAAGAATACAGAGAAGTATAAAACGGGCACCTCAGGAGTACAGGCGGGCACCGGTTGGGTACATCGCAGTGAAGAATACAGAGAAGTATAAAACGGGCACCTCTGGAGTACAGGCGGGCACCGGTTGGGTACATCGCAGTGAAGAATACAGAGAAGTATAAAACGGGCACCTCTGGAGTACAGGCGGGCACCGGTTGGGTACATCGCAGTGAAGAATGCAGAGAAGTATAAAACGGGCACCTCTGGAGTACAGGCGGGCACCGGTTGGGTACATCGCAGTGAAGAATGCAGAGAAGTATAAAACGGGCACCTCTGGAGTACAGGCGGGCACCGGTTGGGTACATCCCAGTGAAGAATGCAGAGAAGTATAAAACGGGCACCTCTGGAGTTCAGGCGGGCACCGGTTGGGTACATCCCAGTGAAGAATGCAGAGAAGTATAAAACGGGCACCTCTGGAGTTCAGGCGGGCACCGGTTGGGTACATCCCAGTGAAGAATGCAGAGAAGTATAAAACGGGCACCTCTGGAGTACAGGCGGGCACCGGTTGGGTACATCCCAGTGAAGAATGCAGAGAAGTATAAAACGGGCACCTCTGGAGTACAGGCGGGCACCGGTTGGGTACATCCCAGTGAAGAATGCAGAGAAGTATAAAACGGGCACCTCTGGAGTTCAGGCGGGCACCGGTTGGGTACATCGCAGTGAAGAATGCAGAGAAGTATAAAACGGGCACCTCTGGAGTTCAGGCGGGCACCGGTTGGGTACATCGCAGTGAAGAATGCAGAGAAGTATAAAACGGGCACCTCTGGAGTACAGGCGGGCACCGGTTGGGTACATCCCAGTGAAGAATGCAGAGAAGTATAAAACGGGCACCTCTGGAGTACAGGCGGGCACCGGTTGGGTACATCCCAGTGAAGAATGCAGAGAAGTATAAAACGGGCACCTCTGGAGTTCAGGCGGGCACCGGTTGGGTACATCCCAGTGAAGAATGCAGAGAAGTATAAAACGGGCACCTCTGGAGTACAGGCGGGCACCGGTTGGGTACATCGCAGTGAAGAATGCAGAGAAGTATAAAACGGGCACCTCTGGAGTACAGGCGGGCACCGGTTGGGTACATCCCAGTGAAGAATGCAGTGAAGTATAAAACGGGCACCTCTGGAGTTCAGGCGGGCACCGGTTGGGTACATCCCAGTGAAGAATGCAGAGAAGTATAAAACGGGCACCTCTGGAGTTCAGGCGGGCACCGGTTGGGTACATCCCAGTGAAGAATGCAGAGAAGTATAAAACGGGCACCTCTGGAGTACAGGCGGGCACCGGTTGGGTACATCCCAGTGAAGAATGCAGAGAAGTATAAAACGGGCACCTCTGGAGTACAGGCGGGCACCGGTTGGGTACATCCCAGTGAAGAATGCAGAGAAGTATAAAACGGGCACCTCTGGAGTACAGGCGGGCACCGGTTGGGTACATCCCAGTGAAGAATGCAGAGAAGTATAAAACGGGCACCTCTGGAGTACAGGCGGGCACCGGTTGGGTACATCCCAGTGAAGAATGCAGAGAAGTATAAAACGGGCACCTCTGGAGTTCAGGCGGGCACCGGTTGGGTACATCCCAGTGAAGAATGCAGAGAAGTATAAAACGGGCACCTCTGGAGTACAGGCGGGCACCGGTTGGGTACATCGCAGTGAAGAATGCAGAGAAGTATAAAACGGGCACCTCTGGAGTACAGGCGGGCACCGGTTGGGTACATCCCAGTGAAGAATGCAGAGAAGTATAAAACGGGCACCTCTGGAGTTCAGGCGGGCACCGGTTGGGTACATCCCAGTGAAGAATGCAGAGAAGTATAAAACGGGCACCTCAGGAGTACAGGCGGGCACCGGTTGGGTACATCCCAGTGAAGAATGCAGAGAAGTATAAAACGGGCACCTCTGGAGTTCAGGCGGGCACCGGTTGGGTACATCCCAGTGAAGAATGCAGAGAAGTATAAAACGGGCACCTCTGGAGTTCAGGCGGGCACCGGTTGGGTACATCCCAGTGAAGAATGCAGAGAAGTATAAAACGGGCACCTCTGGAGTACAGGCGGGCACCGGTTGGGTACATCGCAGTGAAGAATGCAGAGAAGTATAAAACGGGCACCTCTGGAGTACAGGCGGGCACCGGTTGGGTACATCGCAGTGAAGAATGCAGAGAAGTATAAAACGGGCACCTCTGGAGTACAGGCGGGCACCGGTTGGGTACATCGCAGTGAAGAATGCAGAGAAGTATAAAACGGGCACCTCTGGAGTACAGGCGGGCACCGGTTGGGTACATCGCAGTGAAGAATGCAGAGAAGTATAAAACGGGCACCTCTGGAGTACAGGCGGGCACCGGTTGGGTACATCGCAGTGAAGAATGCAGAGAAGTATAAAACGGGCACCTCTGGAGTACAGGCGGGCACCGGTTGGGTACATCGCAGTGAAGAATGCAGAGAAGTATAAAACGGGCACCTCTGGAGTACAGGCGGGCACCGGTTGGGTACATCCCAGTGAAGAATGCAGAGAAGTATAAAACGGGCACCTCTGGAGTTCAGGCGGGCACCGGTTGGGTACATCCCAGTGAAGAATGCAGAGAAGTATAAAACGGGCACCTCTGGAGTACAGGCGGGCACCGGTTGGGTACATCCCAGTGAAGAATGCAGAGAAGTATAAAACGGGCACCTCTGGAGTTCAGGCGGGCACCGGTTGGGTACATCCCAGTGAAGAATGCAGAGAAGTATAAAACGGGCACCTCTGGAGTACAGGCGGGCACCGGTTGGGTACATCCCAGTGAAGAATGCAGAGAAGTATAAAACGGGCACCTCTGGAGTACAGGCGGGCACCGGTTGGGTACATCCCAGTGAAGAATGCAGAGAAGTATAAAACGGGCACCTCTGGAGTTCAGGCGGGCACCGGTTGGGTACATCCCAGTGAAGAATGCAGAGAAGTATAAAACGGGCACCTCTGGAGTACAGGCGGGCACCGGTTGGGTACATCGCAGTGAAGAATGCAGAGAAGTATAAAACGGGCACCTCTGGAGTACAGGCGGGCACCGGTTGGGTACATCCCAGTGAAGAATGCAGAGAAGTATAAAACGGGCACCTCTGGAGTTCAGGCGGGCACCGGTTGGGTACATCCCAGTGAAGAATGCAGAGAAGTATAAAACGGGCACCTCTGGAGTTCAGGCGGGCACCGGTTGGGTACATCCCAGTGAAGAATGCAGAGAAGTATAAAACGGGCACCTCTGGAGTTCAGGCGGGCACCGGTTGGGTACATCCCAGTGAAGAATGCAGAGAAGTATAAAACGGGCACCTCAGGAGTACAGGCGGGCACCGGTTGGGTACATCCCAGTGAAGAATGCAGAGAAGTATAAAACGGGCACCTCTGGAGTACAGGCGGGCACCGGTTGGGTACATCCCAGTGAAGAATGCAGAGAAGTATAAAACGGGCACCTCTGGAGTTCAGGCGGGCACCGGTTGGGTACATCCCAGTGAAGAATGCAGAGAAGTATAAAACGGGCACCTCTGGAGTACAGGCGGGCACCGGTTGGGTACATCCCAGTGAAGAATGCAGAGAAGTATAAAACGGGCACCTCTGGAGTTCAGGCGGGCACCGGTTGGGTACATCCCAGTGAAGAATGCAGAGAAGTATAAAACGGGCACCTCTGGAGTACAGGCGGGCACCGGTTGGGTACATCGCAGTGAAGAATGCAGAGAAGTATAAAACGGGCACCTCTGGAGTTCAGGCGGGCACCGGTTGGGTACATCGCAGTGAAGAATGCAGAGAAGTATAAAACGGGCACCTCTGGAGTACAGGCGGGCACCGGTTGGGTACATCGCAGTGAAGAATGCAGAGAAGTATAAAACGGGCACCTCTGGAGTACAGGCGGGCACCGGTTGGGTACATCCCAGTGAAGAATGCAGAGAAGTATAAAACGGGCACCTCTGGAGTACAGGCGGGCACCGGTTGGGTACATCCCAGTGAAGAATGCAGAGAAGTATAAAACGGGCACCTCTGGAGTTCAGGCGGGCACCGGTTGGGTACATCCCAGTGAAGAATGCAGAGAAGTATAAAACGGGCACCTCTGGAGTACAGGCGGGCACCGGTTGGGTACATCCCAGTGAAGAATGCAGTGAAGTATAAAACGGGCACCTCTGGAGTTCAGGCGGGCACCGGTTGGGTACATCCCAGTGAAGAATGCAGAGAAGTATAAAACGGGCACCTCAGGAGTACAGGCGGGCACCGGTTGGGTACATCCCAGTGAAGAATGCAGAGAAGTATAAAACGGGCACCTCTGGAGTTCAGGCGGGCACCGGTTGGGTACATCCCAGTGAAGAATGCAGAGAAGTATAAAACGGGCACCTCTGGAGTACAGGCGGGCACCGGTTGGGTACATCCCAGTGAAGAATGCAGAGAAGTATAAAACGGGCACCTCTGGAGTACAGGCGGGCACCGGTTGGGTACATCCCAGTGAAGAATGCAGAGAAGTATAAAACGGGCACCTCTGGAGTTCAGGCGGGCACCGGTTGGGTACATCCCAGTGAAGAATGCAGAGAAGTATAAAACGGGCACCTCTGGAGTACAGGCGGGCACCGGTTGGGTACATCGCAGTGAAGAATGCAGAGAAGTATAAAACGGGCACCTCTGGAGTACAGGCGGGCACCGGTTGGGTACATCCCAGTGAAGAATGCAGAGAAGTATAAAACGGGCACCTCTGGAGTTCAGGCGGGCACCGGTTGGGTACATCCCAGTGAAGAATGCAGAGAAGTATAAAACGGGCACCTCAGGAGTACAGGCGGGCACCGGTTGGGTACATCCCAGTGAAGAATGCAGAGAAGTATAAAACGGGCACCTCTGGAGTTCAGGCGGGCACCGGTTGGGTACATCCCAGTGAAGAATGCAGAGAAGTATAAAACGGGCACCTCTGGAGTTCAGGCGGGCACCGGTTGGGTACATCGCAGTGAAGAATGCAGAGAAGTATAAAACGGGCACCTCTGGAGTACAGGCGGGCACCGGTTGGGTACATCGCAGTGAAGAATGCAGAGAAGTATAAAACGGGCACCTCTGGAGTACAGGCGGGCACCGGTTGGGTACATCGCAGTGAAGAATGCAGAGAAGTATAAAACGGGCACCTCTGGAGTACAGGCGGGCACCGGTTGGGTACATCGCAGTGAAGAATGCAGAGAAGTATAAAACGGGCACCTCTGGAGTACAGGCGGGCACCGGTTGGGTACATCGCAGTGAAGAATGCAGAGAAGTATAAAACGGGCACCTCTGGAGTACAGGCGGGCACCGGTTGGGTACATCGCAGTGAAGAATGCAGAGAAGTATAAAACGGGCACCTCTGGAGTACAGGCGGGCACCGGTTGGGTACATCGCAGTGAAGAATGCAGAGAAGTATAAAACGGGCACCTCTGGAGTACAGGCGGGCACCGGTTGGGTACATCGCAGTGAAGAATGCAGAGAAGTATAAAACGGGCACCTCTGGAGTACAGGCGGGCACCGGTTGGGTACATCGCAGTGAAGAATGCAGAGAAGTATAAAACGGGCACCTCTGGAGTACAGGCGGGCACCGGTTGGGTACATCGCAGTGAAGAATGCAGAGAAGTATAAAACGGGCACCTCTGGAGTTCAGGCGGGCACCGGTTGGGTACATCGCAGTGAAGAATGCAGAGAAGTATAAAACGGGCACCTCTGGAGTTCAGGCGGGCACCGGTTGGGTACATCGCAGTGAAGAATGCAGAGAAGTATAAAACGGGCACCTCTGGAGTACAGGCGGGCACCGGTTGGGTACATCCCAGTGAAGAATGCAGAGAAGTATAAAACGGGCACCTCTGGAGTACAGGCGGGCACCGGTTGGGTACATCCCAGTGAAGAATGCAGAGAAGTATAAAACGGGCACCTCTGGAGTACAGGCGGGCACCGGTTGGGTACATCCCAGTGAAGAATGCAGAGAAGTATAAAACGGGCACCTCTGGAGTTCAGGCGGGCACCGGTTGGGTACATCCCAGTGAAGAATGCAGAGAAGTATAAAACGGGCACCTCAGGAGTACAGGCGGGCACCGGTTGGGTACATCCCAGTGAAGAATGCAGAGAAGTATAAAACGGGCACCTCTGGAGTTCAGGCGGGCACCGGTTGGGTACATCCCAGTGAAGAATGCAGAGAAGTATAAAACGGGCACCTCTGGAGTTCAGGCGGGCACCGGTTGGGTACATCCCAGTGAAGAATGCAGAGAAGTATAAAACGGGCACCTCTGGAGTACAGGCGGGCACCGGTTGGGTACATCGCAGTGAAGAATGCAGAGAAGTATAAAACGGGCACCTCTGGAGTACAGGCGGGCACCGGTTGGGTACATCGCAGTGAAGAATGCAGAGAAGTATAAAACGGGCACCTCTGGAGTACAGGCGGGCACCGGTTGGGTACATCGCAGTGAAGAATGCAGAGAAGTATAAAACGGGCACCTCTGGAGTACAGGCGGGCACCGGTTGGGTACATCGCAGTGAAGAATGCAGAGAAGTATAAAACGGGCACCTCAGGAGTACAGGCGGGCACCGGTTGGGTACATCGCAGTGAAGAATGCAGAGAAGTATAAAACGGGCACCTCTGGAGTTCAGGCGGGCACCGGTTGGGTACATCGCAGTGAAGAATGCAGAGAAGTATAAAACGGGCACCTCTGGAGTACAGGCGGGCACCGGTTGGGTACATCCCAGTGAAGAATGCAGAGAAGTATAAAACGGGCACCTCAGGAGTACAGGCGGGCACCGGTTGGGTACATCGCAGTGAAGAATGCAGAGAAGTATAAAACGGGCACCTCTGGAGTTCAGGCGGGCACCGGTTGGGTACATCGCAGTGAAGAATGCAGAGAAGTATAAAACGGGCACCTCTGGAGTACAGGCGGGCACCGGTTGGGTACATCCCAGTGAAGAATGCAGAGAAGTATAAAACGGGCACCTCTGGAGTACAGGCGGGCACCGGTTGGGTACATCGCAGTGAAGAATGCAGAGAAGTATAAAACGGGCATCCGTGTAATAGGCCTACAGGCGGGCGCGGGTTGGAAACATGTACATGTACATGTACATGTACATGTACATGTACATGTACATGTACATGTGCAGCCCTATTCATAAGACATAGTATACGTCATACGATTCATCGCCGTAGCGGATAGGAGCCCAGATAGCGCTTACCGGGCGCCGGATGGGTAGGCCTACATAGTGAAAACAAAGAGAAGTATAAAACGGGCACATGTGGAGTACAGTCGGGCGCCGGCCGGGCTGGGTACAGGCGTACAGGAGGACTCCACGGGTGCATGTTTTATACATTTCTTTTTGTTTCACTTTAAGTACCCACAACCCGCATGTACTCCACGGGTGCATGCCCGTTTTATACAATTTTGTTTCCACTTTAAGTACCAAAACCGGTGCCCGGCGCATGTAGGCCTACTCCAGCGGTGCCCGTTTTATACTTCTCTTTTTTCGTACCCAACCGGTGCCCGCCTTATACTTCTCTTATACTTCTCTTTTTGTTCACAACCGGTGCCCGCCCGTACTCCACGGGTGCCCGTTTTATACTTCTCTTTTTTTCATTACCCAACCGGTGCCCACCTGTACTCCACGAGTGCCCGATTGATACAGTTTTTTTTTCACTTTAAGCACCCAACCGGTGCCCGCATGTACTCCAGAGGTGCCCGTTTTATACTTCTTTCTTTTTCACTATTATTTTACCCAACCGGTGCCCGCCTGTACTCCACGGGTGCCCGAGTGATACATTTCTCCTTTTTTTCACTTTAAGTACCCAACCGGTGCTCGCATGTACTCTAGAGGTGCCCGCTTTATACTTCTCTTATACTTCTCTTTTTTTCGACCTGTGGCGTTTGAGATGGTTTGTGTGCATAGTGCAGCGAGTCCCATATTTTGGACGGAAAACCACAGAATATAACTTTCTGCCGTGTGATTGACAACCCTCAGCACTAAACAATAATTGTTGCAGTGACCACAGTTTCCAATTTTCAAAATTACTACTAATTGGCGTGACGGTCGAAAACACAAATCGATCTGTGGCATTTGAGATGGTTTCTGTAGCCTACATAGCATATAGTGCAGAGAGTCCTATTTTCGATCGGGAAAAAAATAGCTGATTAATTTTTGCCTTCTCAGGGACGTACCTCAGCATGAAACAATGATTGTTGAAGTGACTGCGGTTTGAAATTGCCCAATTTACAACGATATCATTTTATGGGGCGGCAGAAAACACCAATCGACCTGTGGCGTTTGATCAGGGAACGGCGAGCTAAATTGAAAATTTCTTAAACCCTGGCTCGGGCTTCACGTAATTTTATGTCCCCAGATTTGGCAAGACCTTGGATACTGTTTTTGCTAGATGTATATCAAAGTCTGATGTTTTAACCCGAAGCCTGAGTCTGTTAATATATTTTCGTATTCAAAGCTTTAGATTGGCAATGGGACTGGGGAATAGTTGGAGAAGAAGCCGAAGCCCAAGCCGAAGCCAGGGTTTGAGATTAGGGTCGCAAGGAGCGCGCGCGCCCCATCCCGAAAACATGAATATTAAGATATTATGATTATTCATAAGGTACGTCATAGTCATATGTTGTATTATTCATCGCCGTCGTACCGCGTATGATGTACAGTACATGTACGTACCGGATTGGCGCCCACATGACTTACCACGTACAGGCGGTATACTTGACAGGTTTAATATTCTATGTTCTTTTTAAGACTAACACAGGCAGTTCCTCTACCTGTTAAGGCGAACTTTAGAAGAAATATTGGATTTGGTAAGATTTTAGGTATAATTCTGTAAAATACAAATGATAAAGCGATGCGTTTGTGAGAAAAAATGGACTGCAATTTGTTTCTTGTCCAGTTTCCGGACACTACACGCAGTAAAGCATGTGATGCATTTAATTTATTGTGATTTAATTTGGAACAGTTAATTTTTTTTTTTTTAATAGGCCCTAGTTTGGGTTTTAATAATAATAATAATAATACATTATTTAAACCGACTTTCTTCAACTTGTTTGCAGTTTGGCGTTGATAAGTTTATTCAAATAATTGATCTGTGTACTTTCAGTCATTGCAACTGTCTACAATCACATGATGGCAGATTTGAACAATGGAGAGGGCGATGCAAAGCGTCAGTGCACACGACGACAGAGGATAGGAACACACAACGGGACTTTCCACTGTGATGAGGCCCTCGCCTGTTTTCTACTTTGCCAGCTTCCTGATTATAAAGATGCAGGTAGTAAAATGGTCAAAGCTGTGAGCCGTTCATGGGCAAGGCTTGACTTTCTTATGCAAGAAATGTTCAAGGAAACTTGTGACTTTGATACCAAGTGTTACTTTTATCTCACTTTTTTTCCCAGAAATCATCCGGACAAGAGATCAAGCAGTTCTAGACACGTGTGACGTAGTGGTTGATGTTGGTGGTGTGTTTGACCCAAGTAAGCACAGATACGACCATCATCAACGGTACGTCTAAAATTGTTTCATTTTTCCCCAAAGATTGCAACTCCACAATTAGAGGGCTTCATCGGTACACACACAGACCTGGCAGGAGAACGATAACTGAACATCTATATAATATTTTTTCACAGTTCGTTCTCACATTCCATGAACTCACTTCAGTCGGACAAACCATGGATAACCAAGCTCAGTAGTGCCGGGCTGGTCTATCTCCACTTTGGACACCGCGTCTTGAGAACCGTCAAAGGTCTGACAGATGCAGATAACAGTATAAAAGTGCAGGCAATCTACGACAAAGTCTACGAAAACTTCTTGGAAGAGATCGATGCAATCGATAACGGGATTGCGCAGACTGACGACAAACCAAGGTAGTAAATCTGATAGAGAATTACTGTCAAGTGGGAAATTTGGCTGGAAGTATTTTTTGGGAACAGGCGCAATGAGCCAGCGGTCGGATTCGTGGCCTAAATCATGCCAAGGCGACATAGGGGTGAAACCTTCTGTTATTGGATGTGATTTGCGTGCGCGCACGTGCTACTCCTGTTAAACATTTCAAGCTGCGAAGATTTTATATCATCTCTCTAAAATGCCCGCTGTGCTCCTCAAAATTGAAAACTGCCCGTCCAAAATCATTAACTAATCAGTTGGATTGTCAGGTTTATAGCTTTAGATTCTTCACTTCTGGATATTTATTTATTTATTTATTTATTTATTACATTTCTTTACCCAGGGTGTGCCCAAACAGTTTAAAACTGGTTTCCATTGGGGCCCTGCATATTATTTGTTAAAACTGAATATTTACACATTCATACAAAATATTTAAACAAATACAATAATGTTTACACAAATAAATATATTTTCGGTTAACTTTTCAACTCTCCAGAAGCCTATTGCTGATTTACGGGATGGGCGAAAAACCCGCGAAAAAAACCTTTTAGGGTGAAAAACAAGGGGAAATTCCCATCCGGCTCCAAAGTACTTTGGCAACCAAGTTTATAACTCCGCAGTTCAGCGTGAATGACAGAAATATCACTGACAGATGGCTTTACGTAGCTCCGATTTAAATGTACTTGAGGAGTTTATGGTTGTCATATTTCTTTTGGGGAGGGACGTAATGATTAGGCAGCTACACAAGACAACTGTATAGGGACGCTTTCAGGTTAGTGATTTTACCAATTTTTAATACGTAGAAGGAGTCCCTACCGTTTACTCATCGGGGAGGTAATTCTATTCAAAAGGCTTCACATTCCAGAAAAACGGAAAAAACGGAATTTACAAAATTGCAGAACGGAAAATGCAAAATTTTCGAACGGATTTTCACTGTCTCTATACATGCTGTTTAATGTTTCAAAGTTCTCCTCGTTTTTCAGGTATTTGATCACTAGTAACCTGAGTTCCAGAGTGAAACACCTCAATCCGGACTGGATGGACCTTAATCCTGACGAAGAGGTAAATTAACAGAACAAGGAGTTTTGTGCTGTAGCAGAGTCCCACAAAATATC
The DNA here is from genome assembly GCA_037893225.1 of Hippasteria phrygiana. Classification (NCBI taxonomy): domain Eukaryota; kingdom Metazoa; phylum Echinodermata; class Asteroidea; order Valvatida; family Goniasteridae; genus Hippasteria; species Hippasteria phrygiana. The sequence goes on along the minus strand of JAZGUH010000023.1, from coordinate 626,906 downwards.
TATTTCGGAAAGATTTTACTTTGACCCTAACGTCCTAGGCATTCACTTGGAAAGATTTTACTTTAATACCCCCCACCAAAATCGGTAAAGAATAGCAAATCTTGGAAAATAACCATCCATTTGTGTTCATAATGGTATAAACACTTGGCACAACCTTTAATTTTGAGAATTTTTTTGGGACATTTTAGTGCAATATAGGGGAAGAAAGTTTGTGTTTTCTGTGTTGGATTTTTCTTGGCACAGTGTATGGTCACTCAAGTCTCAAAGTGTTCACATACATGTTGATTTCTTCCTCACTTTTTTACAGATTTTGCTGACATAAATCTTGAAATAACAGGTTGTGTTAACATGTTTAGACAGTTGTTATCAAGGAGGGTTGGTTATTTTCCAAGATTTTTCTGTTCTTCACCGATTTTGGTGGGGGGTACTAAAGAAAAATCTTTCCTACTCAAGTATTATTTTGTAGTATTCACTAATAGGGAAGTTAATACCCCACCAAAATTGGTCAGGAAAATAACAAACCGTCCACGCTAACAGCCATCTAAACATGTGGGGCACAATCTGCTATTTAAAGATTTTTGTAAAAATCTGTAAAACATTAAGTGAGAAATGAACATGTATGATACTGTGCCAAGAACATCTAACACAGAAAAAACACTTCCTTCTCCTATATTGCAAAAACAATTCCCGACTATAGTCACAATATTGAAGGTTGTGCCAAGGGTTTATACAATTCTGAACACAGATGGATGGTATTTTTCAAAAATGTTGCTCTTCCTGTCTGATTTTAGTGTGGGTATTAAAGTAAAAATCTTTCTGATTTACCCTTCTTCTTTTTCTGTGTAAAGGGTGGTTTCCAAAAAGCAATGGCGCTGACGGGACTGGAATTCCTGGACAAAGTCAACTACTACAACAGCAGTTGGTGGCCGGCTCGGGAACTGGTGGAAGCTGCCCTGGATAAACGTTTTGAGGTCAGGGGTCAGTTTCATGGAGGTACTCAGAAAAAGGAAAAGACAATTGTTTTTTTAAATACGATTTGAAGCTTTGCATGGTGGGTACGATGCGAGAAGGACTCACTCCCACTCACACAGTCATGTAAACGGGTGCAATCGTGGACCTCCCATTGTTCCTCTTTGGTTTATACTCTAACTTTTTCGGAAGGCCTCCCATTGGTTTTGTACACGATTTTCAATCGTGGACGTTAGGTCAAACGTGGACCCCTTTGTCTACGCCCGAATTCTTTTGTCCTAGGTCCACGATTGCCGGCATATACAAACTCACACAAGTGTGTAAACGCCCTCAATCGCGGACCTCCTATTGTCCCTCTTTTGTTTGTACTTTAACTTTTTCGGAAGGCCTCCCATATGTTTTGTACACGATTTTCAATAGTGGACCTTGACTCAATCGTGGACCCTATTGTCCTCTTTGTTAAAAGTCCACGGTTTGAATAGCTATACAAACTCACACTCCTGAGGACGGACAGAGCACACTGTCCGAAACGTCGAGTTACACACCCATCCAAGTTCTTTTCAGAACCACACTTCTTCCTAGAAGAGATTTCTTTCACATGGTGTCACCCACAATCCCTGTCTTTCTCGAGTTTTTTTTTTACTTTTCGTCAAACAATCCACAAGGGAAACTGACTAGGTAAATTTAAATACATTTTTAAGGTGAACAAAGAAACTGGCTTGAGCGGGATTCGAACCTGCGACCTCCGGGATACCGTACCGGTATGGTATTCCAGAGGTCGCAGGTTCGAATCCCGATCCTGCCAGTTTCTTTGTTCACCTTGAAAATGTTTTTTTATTTTTTTTGTTTTGTTTATCGTAGCAGGCACTATTTTCCAAGATGGCCTCTGCTGACAGTGGCGTTCACCAAATCAATTTAAAAACATGCAATAGATGACTAGGACAGGGGGTGAGATTTGTCAGGATTTGTTGTCGAGATTTCAGAATATTTAAAGGATCTCTTTTGCAATCTGGAATTCCTGAGGTGTTTTTACCTGTAAAAGTGGATATAGACCAATACAAATGGATGTTTTAAGGGGGTGCCTTTAGGCAAATACAAACTGTGTGTTGATCTGGGGTCCTCGTGGATTTTTTTTTGATTTCGTGAAATTTTCATTTTTGGCCAATCTCACCCCTGCTAGGAGAAATTCCCTCTTTTAGAAAATAAAAACTTGTGGCCTCAAAGATTAAGAAGAAGTGGATGGGGACGCAAAACGATTTAGATTTGCTGTTGGCCTTCCCTGAATTAAATTGCCTGACGATTTTCAAGGACTGCTGATTGATTATCTCTGGTAGGTTGATGAGAGTGGGGAAATTGTGGTCTTCCAGCAAGGCGGATGTCCATGGAAGGAACACCTCTTCGCCTTGGAGGAATCCAAGAAAATTGAGAAACCGATTAAATACGTCTTGTACACAGACCAGAATGGGAAATGGAGAGTGCAGTGTGTACCGATCAGCAGTAACTCATTCACAAACAGGTGGGGGAAGAAACGGAATTATATTTTGAAGTGAATGAGGGTGCTGTAATAATGCTATGGGGGGGGGGGGGGGGGGGTAAAGTACTGCAAAGACGTAGCATTTTTATACCAATGTAAGTGACATAATTTTACCACAAATTGCAACGGTCTATTCGCAAATGTTATAGTATTTTGCTTAATTTGCCAAAATGTTTTTCTTTTTTAAAAATCCAGACTCTCGTTACTGGAAAAATGGTGCGGCATCCGAAACGAGGAGTTGTGTGACCTCTCGGGTATCCCAGGGTGCATCTTTGTCCACGCCAACGGTTTCATTGGTGGAAACGAGACATACGAGGGCGCTATTCAGATGGCCAGAACTTCGCTTGCTCAGGCCAAGTAAAAACTGGGTTCTTGTGAACCCGGGAGCTGAATAATCGAACAGGGTTACTGTGCAGTGGCAAATGCAGAAAAGTCATTGACGTTGGGATTTCTTGAATTTTAAACATTTCCTGGAGTTTAAATTTTGCCTGAAAAGTTTTGGAAAGTCTTGATAATCCTAACATGTCCTTTTGGTTTTTGGATGAAATGTTTTTTTAACATCTTTTTTCTCTCGATGTCTGAACAATTTCATCAGTGTAAAATAAACAACGGTCCAGAAAATAAGTTTTAGTGAATGTGATATTTCTTTTTGTGTTTGAAGGGGAGGGATGTGTCCACCCCCCCTTTTTTCAAGTCTGTTATAAAACGGGGATGAGATTGACCAAAAATGAAAAATTCCACGAGGACCCCAGATCAACATATAGTTTGTATTTCTCCAAAGGCACCCCCTTGAAATATCCGTTTTTATAGGTAAAAACCTCAGAAATTCTAGATTGCAAAAGAGATTCTCTAAACATTTCGAAATCTCACCCCTGTATAAAAACATGATGGGTACAGCCAGTTTAAAGTTACACGTAACAGGACCATTTTTATTTCTTTGTACACACTACATATGAAAATCACATACGGTAGCTATGGATAAAAATCAATTCTTGTGAAATAAACAAAAATAATGGTCAACGCAGCCATGAAGGATCTTGACAGAATCTTTGTTCCCCAAAGTGTATTTGTTTCAACCTTAATTACTTCAAATCCATTGTTGTGTAGTATCTTGATGGATTCTTGATGAATATACTTAAAAGAGCTTCACAATTATTTTCTTTGTTCGTCGGGAGTCGGGTTGGCCTTGTGGTACTTTCCTCGGGTTCGAATCCCACCAGGGCTGACATGTAGATTGGGTTTTCAGTCCCTGCCTGATTCCGTGGGTTTCCTCCCACTTCTAAAACTGAATATTTCCTCAAGCTTGCGTGCTGAAGTGCATTATGCCATTGTGAGGAATCCTTGGTTTCATTACTACTTAAATGATGGGATCACCACGATGCTTACATTTTCCAAAGGAAACTGACCCCTTACAAATGTCATTTTTTTGTACTGAACCTGCCAAAATTAAGGGCAGATCCACAGTGTCGTTTGCTGGACGGCATGCCTTAGTCTATGCGTGGGATTCCCTCCGCCAATCCCTCGCACATGATGGCTTTTGATAGAGCCAGGACCCTCTCTTGGTCTCGTTTTTTGTCTCTGATCGCACCCTCTAGACTCAAAGGGGAAAAAAAATATTGTCCTAACGGCTACACCTTTTCATTAAATATCTCCCATGTTATACCCCAAAAAGATTTTGTTCATTTTTTATTACTGTAAACAAAATTGACAAAACACGTAATTGCCTGTACAAATTGAATGGAGGGCTTCCCCTTGGCCTTGCCCGACGCCAAGTGCAATTGGTGGAACATCTTCCGACCAAGAGAATATGATGGTACATGCACAAGTTGACAAATTATCTTTTGTCCAAACATGCAAAGATTGGCGTCACCTTCCATCCACGACTACTGAATTTCACTTCTATATATAAAATAAGGCGTATACAAGATCATATTGTGGAAAGTAAAACTTACATAACCGAGTTATAATTTGGAAAATTTAACATTCTGTAAAATCGTAGAAATCAGTAAGGACACACTTCACCAATGAACTTCACAAGTTTAGGGTAGGTAGACACCAGGAAAAACAAACAGTCTTCATGTTCACAGGCTGTATTCCTTTTAAAATTTACTGAAAATGTTTACATTCCGCTCCAAATGCAGTCCTGAACCTGATTCAGAATGTAGACTGGTTCCTCAGGCCTGTGTTTATAATCCAGTTTGTGGCATTAAACAAGAGAATTCTATTCCCCGTGGACAGGATGCCAGTCCATCGCAGGTTACTCATTCTGCATGTGGAGAGAAGCAATTACAATCAAGTGTCTTGCTCAAGGACACAAGTGCCATGACCAACCAGTCCGCGAAATATTTTTTCCAAAACGTCATCCGATTGTTGAGCGCCCTCTATAATACTTTTAATATACGTACGCATATAATGCAATCAATTCTTGTGGTTCAGTTGATACGGTGTAAGGCTTTGAGGTTGGAGATTGTGGGTTCGAATCCTCGACGTTACCAATTTTGTTTTTGGAGGATTTTTTTTAAGGGAAGTAAAGTCTGAAATCTCGTACCGTTCATCCCATTCGGATGTCGTTTGGAGAGAAAAAAATTTGCAAACAGGCTAGGGTTCGAACCCATTCTCTGACTCGGCTGCAAGACTAAGTCAGTTCGGTATCTCGAAGGTCAAAGGTTATTCGGGATAAAATTGCTGATGTCATGCCATGTTACGCGAACGCCCATTCTGATGGAATTTAACACGTGCGCGTTAGGTCACGGGTCATTCGGGATAAATATGTCATTGTGCACATGCGCAGTTGAAATACCGAACTGGCTTATTGGGTCCACTGTCTTTAAGTGTATCTGTACAATTCTTAAATATTACGAGCTTAATTTATTATGAATAAAACATTTAAAGTTTGATTTACTACCACAGGGCATCTACAAAGAATGTAAAAGTACAGACGGGGCACACACTAACATCAATTTAATATGCAATAATGTAAAAACAAAGAAAGAGACAACTGTAAACTGAAAAGTATTTTATACAGTTCGCATTTAAATGGGGGAGACAAACATTATTGGTGGTCCCAGAACTTAACTTCTGAAGAAAAAGAAAAAAAAATTGATATATTTTAGATTACTTGTGTACTGTTGGTAAGTTGAGGTAAATCGTAATTTTTTTTTACAAAAATACTCTAAATTCCAAAGAGTTTACAAAACTGCAGTCGAGTGTTAAGGCACCCTGTGCCACCCCCCTCCCCCCTTAAAAAAAAACACCAAACACTGAATCAGTTTCTTTCACAAATCACACAAAATCACTTTTTCCTAAAAAGTGATGTCCAACCATGCTTCACCACAGAATTAAAAAAACAAACCAGATTTCTACAAAGACGGACTATTTTCATAAAAACACCTTAAATACCCCATTAATGATTCAGCTGTCGTATCGTTCGTCGACCATAGCTGTGATCTGCGCGATCGTCACTCCGAGTGACTCGGTTTCTACTGGACCCCCTGGATTGGGAAGGGCCAAGCTGCCAGGTCTGTACGGCATCCGTGAGGTTCCACTTGAGGAGGTTGACAAAGAAGTCTTCCAGCTTCTGGGCTTGTAGGCTGACATGTTCGTCATCCTGTAAAAAAGGAAAACAATTTTTAATAGACATTTTCAGAGATGACAATTTCAGAGATGACATTTTTGTTTGATGACAATAAGCCAGTTTGGTATCTCAAAGGTCAAAAGTTATTCGGGATAAAATTGCTGACGTAATGTCACGCTATGTTACGCGAACGCCCATTTTGATTGAATTTAACATGTGCGCGTTGTGCGACCACCTTTTACGTTCACACACGTGCGTTAGGTCACGAGGGTCATTCGGGATAAAATGTCATTGTGCACATGCGCAGTTGAAATACCGAACTGGCTTAATATTGATATTCATCTGCCCAGAGACCAAATTTCATGGATCTGCTAAGCATAACATTTTGCTTAACAAAAAAACCAACAACCACCAAAAATTGCATGTGAAGTGCACTGCATGTGACTGGTTCTCCGCTGATTTTTTGCTTAGCATGAAAATCTGCTAAGCGACATTCTGTGCTTAGCTGGTGAAAGAAATTTGGCCAAGGTAAAATTCTTTACTGGAAATTTTTAAGCGCTTAACTTAAAGGTAGTATACCACATTTGCTTTTGCTGTAATTTTCAGAAATGAATGGATTTGGGGGTTTAGTATTTTATAGCAAATACTGTAACACTGACCAATTTAAAGTTTTGTGTGCATAGATGCAGAGAAAACAGAAAATGGAGGGGAAACAAAATGCTGTTCTTGTAGTCTGGTTCCCTGACCCTACTTCAAACGAAATGGAATAATGTATAGACATCAAACAATTATCAGGTCAGGGAATTAGACTACTTCCAACGATTGTCGGTTGACAATCGCTGGAAATTGATAACAAAAATTCCCACTTTTCTTGAAAATGACAGCACACCAGGTGCCATGATTTCACAGGATGATTGAGACTTATTTACTTAGTCAAGTACGGTATTGCATGATAATTTGGTAGTTTGGTTTTTTTAATGTTTGCAAATGTATACTACCTTTAACCAGTTCGCGTCGGAGGACGGTTGACACGATCTGGCTGTTATACACGGGCACGGCTGACGGGTTAAAACGTCAAGCTTGCCTCGACTCACCTCCGGGTGACGTCTCAACATGCTAATCCCTCATTTGTTTTGTACACACACACAAAGTCCGAGAAGTCTGTGGAGGCGGACCGTGTGTTGAACTTGAACTTGGCCGCTGTGCATGGCCTGTTGTTCTACAATTTATGCTCCGGTGGGCGCACCCGGAGTATTGAAATATATGAGGTTTCGGCAAGAAATATTGTACAAATACTGTTGAAATGACTATTGCAAATCAGTATTTGTGGCGTTTAGCTGTATATCAGAAGTTGGCTGCTATATTTTGCCTTTTTTGAAAATAGAAATTTTCGGCAAAAATAATCCCGGCGCGAACTGGTTAATAAACCAGATATATTGGTGATTTTCAAGATTTGATACTCGTTTTAATGTTTCATTATGTGTCAAACTGCTGCTTGAGTCGATTGGTACACTCACTTCGTAGTATTGCTTGGCGTTGGTAAAAAGGAGACGAACGTCGTCCAGAAATTCCTTCTCATCTTCGTATTCTTCAGAGCTGCAGCGGTCCTTTAGCATATGAAGGTCAACCGGGTTAGCGACGACCTCTTCATAGTCTGGTGCCTGAATAATGCAGGACAGAAATAGTGTAGCCCAATTAATAGGATGGTCGGAATGCCATACATCGATCTTTTTCTCATGTGGCCCCTATCTCTGGAATGGACTACCTCTCCATATTCGTACTATTTCATCCGTCTCCGACTTCAAAATTGCTCTTATGACCCACTTATTCCAGGATAGCTACAGTATGTTTGCTTAGATGATTTTGGATTCATTTTCGATTTATATTGTTGTATTGCGCCCTGAGCGTCATTTTGGCAGATACCGGCACGTTATAAATGTCCTTTTATTATTATTACACTTAAAGTTTTTGTGGTGTTTAAGAAATGGGTCTTCTGGTTTAGGGAGTGGCTCAAAATTGTACCGAGGTAATAATAATAATATTAATAATAATAATAATAATTTAAAATTTATAGTGTGCCTTTTGCATACAGATGATCAAAAGTGCATTACAGAATCAAAATTCAAAGTAACTACTTTAAAATAAAACAAAAAGACACATAGGGATTTATATATAACGTCATAACGTCATGTCACCGCGCCAGCGCCCAAAGTGCATTATGGGGATACGTCTGTCCCGCAAACAGGGAGAATATATTACTAAGACCAAGGTATAACAAACCACAGAGGAAACTGACTCGGTAATTTTGAATAAATTTTCAAAGTGAACAAAGAAAAGTGGCAGGAGTGGGATTTGAACCTACGACCTCCGGAATACTGTACCGGTGCTCTACCAACTGAGCTATCTTGCCCTATGGTATTCCGGAGGTCACAGGTTCAAATTACGCTCCTACCAGTTTTCTTTGTTTTCATTTAAAAAAAAAAAATTTATTCAATTTAAAAACAGATACTAACAACAGTAACGAGCTCTAGGAAGAAACGTTACACTTGTTCACTTCGGGGTAAAAAATAACCTTTATCTTGAACGATAATAAATTATTCTTACATCTGTTGGGTCGGGCATGGTACGGAATGGCCCACTTTCTCTGTACCTCAGCATCTTGCTGACAATGTCCTCCGCAATCTAAGAAAATACGTAAAGAACAAATATTATTGTGAAGTCCATGGGATTTCTAGATTAACTCTGTGCAAAGTATATGATACATCGTACACAGTCAACTTGTTCGACAGATTTCATCAACTGTCAGTATGACAACACCCCTTTTCATATTGCAACACCGTATCCCAGCATTTTAACCAATTCTGGCGGGCTTTTATGAATGGGGTGCTTGTATGCCAAGATGGGCCGTGTACAGCTAAGCCTAACACATTAAGTATGTGCAGGAATGTGCATTTATACGACAACCGGCCAGGTGGTCTTTTTCAAGCCGCGGCCATTGCCTTCATCCGTATTCAAGAGGTGAATATGATCACAATTGTGACCCGCTCTGCAAAAAGGGCACTTATGTTGCACAATTTGAAAATAGTGTTTTATATATAGCTGGAAAGGCCATTTTATAAGCTTTCATATGGTATATGTCTGAGGTCTGTAGCATTTTGCAATCACGAGATATTTGGAAATTTGCATGTTTGTTTTCAGGAATTTCTTGAAATGACTTAAGGAGAAACAAGCCATTTAAAAAACAAAAAGCAAAGCAATAGATAGAAGCACTCGACAAAAACACATTCTTTTTTCAACTTTATTCACTGAAATCAAAGATTTTGGCTATGAAATAGAATAATATAGGTATCAAAGATGCACAAAATTCCCTCCCTTCAAAATCACTTGTTTGAAGAATTTTTCACCCTATTCACATTGAACTGCCCATAACTTGTAAAAGCATACAGCGACTTAGGTGCCCTTTTTGCAGAGCGGGTCACAATTATTGATGAACCGTTACGACCCTACTTGATGGTCATCACCTTGCAAGTGAAGACACTCTTAGTCTTCTTGGCTGCTCTGGTCTCTCCTTGAGCCTTCCTCTTTCTGACAGCATTTTCTTGCTGCTGCTTCTTCTTGGCTTGGGCAGCTTTCTTGGCCTTCTGCTTCGATCGGGAGGAGCGGGTTGGGTTGAGACAGGAGGCACACACCCAACGACCCCTGAAATGAGAAGAGGAAAAATGACAATCCATCTTAGAGATGCTGCAATATAAATTATTCTATTACATTACTTTAGTAGAGTGACTTGAGACTTGAATTGAGTCTTGTCTTCAAAGACTCGAGGCATGAATTGGGAACTCCATCAAGGGAGATGAGACTTGGTTATAAAGACTTGAGACATGGATTGAGACTTGACACAGGGGACTTGATGACAACCATGGCTGCTTTGTTCATACATGACTGTACCTGGGAAAGTTCCGCATGGGTGGTTCGTGGCAGTCCTTATGGTAAGCAAGAGGACACTCAGCGCAGAGTACCAGCTCACCGACCTCGGAACACACTGTACAGGCATCCTCATGCTCAATCTCGTCCTCAGAATCCACGTCCTCCGAGTCCTCAGAAGCATCGTCCTCGTCCTCAGATGAATCCTGGAGACAAAAGAAAAACAAAAACCGGGTCAATTCACAGTAACCGATATTGTATAATTTCTGGTAATGAAATCAAGGACTCCTCCGAGAATCAACACACATTGTTTGGATCAAGTACTTGCCTCCGATTCGTCTGAGTCATCCATGCCCTTGTAGCTTCGATTCCTCGCATTTCGTCTTGTAGACGGCTGAAACAGACACACACACATAGTTTAGCAAATGTGCCATTCTTACAAGGGACCAGTCCATTGGCAAAAATCCATTGAGGGTCGAAATTTTCGAGTTTCGTTTTATTGCTTAAAATGCTAGTTTATGTAAAATAAAATCATACTGTGTTTTTTTATTTTTCTATATTTCAGCACGATAAAATGTTAAAAAAAAAGAGATAATCACCGGAATTTATGTCATCTAATAAAACTAATATTATCATAACTTTGTTAATACTGCTGCGATTTTAATAATTCTTTCATCATTTTAAAGCTTATGATGCGTTCTTTCCAGTGGTATATAAATCCAAAAATTAATTTTTGCAATAAGAGACTGTTATCTATTGAGAGCGCCACACGTCTACCAGGTTACCCCGACTGGGTCTATAGGTCTGAAAAGTGGGATAATTTCTCTGGAATCAGTTGAAGAATTATCCTCTATTTAGATCTGGGCCCAACCCTACCACCTCTGGTCGTAACCCTTTATCTACAGTAGCTTTTAGCCTTGTACTGGGTGATTTCAAACTAAAATACAAAAAGGCTATCTTTACATAACTTTACAAAGTATCAAATGCAGATGTAAATGTAGTCGTCTACATGCGCATTTCTGCGTGTACTCAATCTATTCATAATTCAACTATATTGTTCTTAAATGGGAGTGTACTGAATAGATGGAACTTTTTCAAACAAAGCTTTCTTTCACACGAAAGGGGGCTCCAAGTGCGATGAATAGGACCACTCTATTCAGTGTGGTGCCTATTGTTTGCATTTACGCTTGGCGGCACAGCCTGTTCTTGGCATACCAGCACCCCATCACAGGCGGACACAAGGGGTCAAGTGTCACTTGCACTTACAGCGCAGGCAGGGCACTTCCAGTCTCCCTTAGGAACAGCCACGAGCGCAGGTCTAAGACAGAAGAGATGGAACGGCTGGTTGCACTCATCACATAACAGCAGCTTCTCATCATCCCCCTTGCGTCGACAAATCTTGCACTTGGCGTTCTCCGAGGACTTCTCCCATCTGACGCAAGCCTCGTAGACACTGAGAAGCAGGTGCATGCGTGATAGTGTTGGTGCGCTCTCCAGCGCCTCTATCCACTTAGCTACTCTCTCAGGTATGCCCGGCTCGTCATCTGTAAAAAAAAAGAAATGTTGATCCAGTTGGAAGCCTACGACATTCTGATGGTTCTAAGCATTTTCATATATGTGCAGATTGAAAATTGCCACCAAGCCGGTTGACATATATATGTGCCAATCTCTGCACTTAACCAAGACTGTACAATCAAAGTGTAGTGCTGTGGTGTCATGGTCTAGTACACCGACTAAAGATATTGGTGATACAACAGACTTTGGGTTTGAGTTCAGCAGGGGTTCATGGTGCTTGTGTCCTTGAGCAAGGCACTTTGTCACAAGTTGCTTCTCTCCACCCAGGAGTAAATGGGTACCTGTGAGGGCAGTGATGGTTACGAGTTTGATTAGCCCATCAAAAAATCTACCCACCAACTCTCACAGCTTGTGTGTGTTTCAACCTGTCACTTGATAGATTTTGATATATAGGGCAGTTGGCTCCATTTTGGCCCCGAGAGAGGGAGGGTTCCATGGGCGCGGCCTGATGAGGAGGGGAAATAATGTAGTGCCTAGAGTGCCACGATCAAGATGATTATTTATGTATTATTTATCTGATGTAGTTTTATACGCACAGTCGTAACATGACGATCATTAACACGATTCTGCACTGAACGATCTCGTCTTTCCGGCTTACCTTCATTATCACTTTCTTGCTCCTCCTTGTCAGCACCTTTAGTCTCCTGGTCCGAGGGTTTGGTCTTAGGCTTGGGCGGGGCCATGATCCCCTGCAGGAATTTGCTATTTACTCCAGCCTGGCTCTCAATGATCAACGCTCCCTGAAAACAAATCAAAATGACTGGGTTTATTTATTTATTACATTTCTTTACCCAGGGTGTGCCCAAACAGTTTAAAACTGGTTTCCTATGGGGGTCCTGCATATTATTAGTTAAAACTGAATATTTACACATTCATACAAAATATTTAAACAAATACAATAATGTTCACACAAATAAATCTATTTTCGGTTAACTTTTCAACTCTCCAGTAGAAGCCTATTGCTGATTTACGGGATGGGCGAAAAACCCGGGAAAAAACTTTTAGGGTGAAAAACAAGGGGAAATTCCCATCCGGCTCCAAAGTATTTTGGCAACCAAGTTTATAACTCCGCAGATCAGCGTAAATGGCAGAAATATCAATGATAGATTGCTTTACGTAGCTCTGATTTAAATGTACTTAAAGGGACACATTGCTTTGGATTTTGCGATTTGGGCTATAAAACTGAAATGTATATGGTTGGGAAGCTTTTTTAAAAGTAGAATATAAAGATTCACATAACTATCCCTTCAAATTGCGTGGTTTTTGTTTAATTTCGTGACAAATAACGGTCCGCCATTTTGTAGAACCAATTTTTTGACTCCACAAAATGGCGGACTGTGTTCACCAGTCGTATTTTTAGTCGCATCTGGTTGAAGTACGTTCTGTTGATCCATTTTGATGTACTGTGGCACGGCGCGCAGCACTGGCGATATGTATGTGTCGCGAGGTAGAGAATTGTACCTGCCGATCATCTGATAGGTTCACAAGGCCACTGGCTGCGGCGCCAGCCTAAAGACTCTTACAGCGTATTTTGCGCATTATTTAGACGGTGGTATTTACTACTGGAAATAAGTCTATGTTTCGCGGGTCAGATGTCAGGGGTAAGCGGCCAATCTTTTGTTTTGTAATCACTACTCACTAATTACAACACATTATACGTGTTTTTTGCATGAACAACTCTTATCAAAGGTAAGGAACATTTCTAAACAGCAAAATTTCATGACATTTGAAGGCAATGTGTCCCTTTAAGGAGTTTATGGTTTGAAAGTACGGTCTGCTTCTCTCAGGACGGCCAAATTTTGGGTAAAGAATGTACAGAGGCAGTCTAATTAATGCATGAAACTGCTCATTGTCATTAAAATAGATTCTCACTTTTATGACTATCGCCAGCACCAAGGAATGATTTAGTAAAGGTTTAGCAAAATTTGTATTCCCGACAAAAAGTGGGAACAGGTACCTTCACCATTACGTGTTTGTAACACAGATAGATAGCCTGCTGTCATACAATTATTTGGACAGGAACCAGTCACGAAGTCACGGATGCAATTTCGTTACAAAAAAATTGAACTTTCCCCCCCTAATAACCTTCGAATATTCAAACTTGAAAATAATTATTTGAATATTCAGCACAGCCCTACTGCCTGACCATCCATGGTTGTCAATGGAGGGCAACTCAAGTTCATGAAATTCTGCACTGACAAGCCTTACAGTACTGACACTCTGCTAACCCTAGTAAGCACACAATCCTTAGTTAACCCGAACCCCATAGGTACTTTTTTACTAGGAACCTTCCTCAACCTGTCAAAATCCAACACTGTGCAGTATACCCATGACACATTCTTTGGACTTGGACAAATTGGGGCATCATAGCTCCATGTAAAGTAATGATGCCAAGGCCCTGCAGTACTGAACCGATCAAAATTAGACAAAACCTGCTGTTGGAGTTTGTAAGGCTTGGGGTAGTTAGGGTTAAGGGATGTTCGCTCCTGCCAGTTTTCTTTGTTCACTTTGAACATTCATTCAAATTTACCTAGTCAGTTTCCTTTGTGGATTGTTTGACGGATTATGAGTTGTAAAGTTGTATCCTCATTGAGTGATCCCCACAATGTCGCTTCCCAGGTTGTATCGTGAAGTTGGGTGTGATCCCTGGCTATACGGCATTCTGGGTTTATGACTTCTGACTAGCGCCCACCTGAACAAAGATACTGACAATTTGGGAGACCGCCAACATAAGGCAAGATAGCTCAGTTGGTAGAGCGCCGGTACGGTAACCCGGAGGTCGCAGGTTCGAATCCCGCTCCTGCTAGTTTCCTTTGTTCACTTTGAACAATCGTTCACATTTACCTAGTCAGTTCCCCTTCTGGATTGACAACAAATAAAATAGTGATGGCTAAGTTTTCTCACCAAATCCTTGAGTTTGGTGGCGGCTTTGAGTCGTTCCTCCCAGCTAGATGGATCATTCACTCCACCCAGGTTACCCTGTCGGATGTGGCTCTCAATGTCCAGCAGGTCCTCCCTCAGCGATTGCAGGAGTTCCCTAGGGCCATCCGAGTCACGTAGCTCGGGACCAGACCTGTGGACAGAGGACATAGGCAGTATTGAAGTCAGGTCCGGATCAGAGTCTGATGCCAAATACAGCAATAGCCATTAGCCTTTTAGAGGTATGGCGGACACAATAGGAGGGCGCTATTTGATTTGAGTGAACCTTTTCTATGGCACAAAAGGTTTACCCAAATCAAATAGCGCCCTCCTATTGTGTCCACCATACCTCTAAAAGGCTAATGGTTTGAAAAAGACCGTCTAACTACATTCACATGATTCGGTCGCAATAGCTCTGTCAGAGAATTTGCACAACAAACTGACTGAATGGTTGACTAATGTATCCGAGAGAGATGTACAGAGGCTCAACTTCAAAGCTTCAACTTAACAAAATTTCCAATATTTCGTTGTGAATTTGGAGGCGGACTAGAGGAGGCGGACTAGAGGGGCCGACATACCTCCTGGAGAGGTTTATCATCTTGGTGATGTCCAGGTGACGTTTCTTGATCTCGACATAGAGGGCGCTCTCCCGGATTCCTTGGTTGTCGAGAGCTTCCATGAGACCGTCCAGCTCCTTGGTGTTCTCGTACTGGAACCAGAGGTTCTGGCCCACTTTGGGAAATCTGAAAATTGAAGAATTTGATGAAGTCTGAAGCCAACCTTTAGGCTCTGTGGAGCTCAGCTGAGGTCTGCAGCTATCTTGGTCAGTGGTTGCTAACAAGCAGCCAGTCTACAGACCAAGAGCTTCAATTTTTAGTCCCTACCTGACTTGTTTTTCCCCAGGAATACTTTCTCATTTGGGTTCTCTTTAAAACTGAAATTTCCTTCCTTTAACCCTGACATCACCTAAAGCTACAAAATACTACTAGTAGTAAAATGTAGTATGCAGTACTCTTACCTACTTGTGTGCAATGCCTGTAGTAATTTTTAGTATTTAGTACTTCACCCCAAATAGTGTGCGTAGTAATATGTAGTACTAAGGTTACTCAGTTTAGAGGGAAAATGTTTGTTACAGAAACACAGTATGAATGACTAGTTTTCACAGATGATATATTTTTTTTTATCTTAGCCATCCAATTCATTGACACAAATATAATTTACCCAGTAACTTAACTGTATTACATAGTAGTAGTATTTTGTAGTTGACAGTATCTAGACTGCTGTCATTACACACCCATTCATCAGTCACAGAGAGACTCAGTGCTACAAAATACTAAGTAGTATTCTGTAGTACGCAGTTCTTTATACCAAAGTAATGCCTGGGACGTTAGGGTTAATAAAACAATAATCAGCAGATCAATAAATAATACAAACTACACAAATAGAATAAAATTGATTCATAGATCAATAATCTCACGTCTTCTCTAAATTGCCGTTTCCGTCAGCCCCACCTCCAGCTCCGTTGTTCTTGCTCTCTCTCTTGGTACTGTAAGTGACGCTAGAGTCTACCCATCCCTTCTCAATAAACAGGCCTGGGATTACACTAGAGAAGACCCAGTAGCGACTGTGATTACGGTCTGTGCCGATAGGAACCTGACGAAGAGCCAGCTTGGCTTGCTGTATACCCTCCTGGTAAATAGAAAGTAGAAATGTGGAGATTACAAAAGTCAAATGAAATACAGTGGAACGCCGCTATAACGAACATCGCGGGATCCACAGATTTTGTTCGGTATAGCGATCGTTTGGTATAGTGATTTTCAGCTGCCGGTTACTTAAGGACGACTTTAAACATGTGCCAGCCATTAAATTATGTAATTACTTTCTAAGCTTACCGAATTCTTAAGCAACAGTTGGCTTTTTCCTTCTATTCCTTGGGGAAATAACAGCCACCTGTCACTCTTCAACATAAAGCTGCGGCCGTTTGGGAATTACAAACAGCCCAAATGCCCAGTACATTTTTTTGATCCGTTGCCTTTTTTCCCAACAACAATGTTCGGTAAGTTTTGTACACAAAATTTGGGAGCCAAGGATGGTGTTCGGTATAGCGGCGTTCCACTGTAATCATATTCTTCTACAAACTGGACTTACTGGACATTTTACAAGGGTAAGATTGGCCAAAAATGACAAATCCACAAAAGTCCTCAGTGTTTGGGGGTCGCCGAGGACCCCAGAACAACGTAGGGTCTGTGGCTTCCTATTGCCAAAAGGCACCCCTTAAAATACCCGTTTCTATTGGTCTATATCCATTTTTACAGGTAAAAACACCTTTAGGGTAACACCTCACAAATTCCAGATTTCAAAAGAAATTCTTCCAAAATCCTGAAATCAGTAAAAATCCCGACAAAAAATCCTGAAATCAGAAAAAATCTTGACAAATCTAAGCCGTGGTTTTTTTCAAAAGATAAATAGTTAATCTCCAAAAATCCAGCCATTTGGGAATCTTGATCCTCTGTTGGCCGAACCCAAAATGATTCGAAAAAAATGGTACTTACTTCAAATTTCTTCTCAAAACTTTCCTGAGCTCTCATTCTCCTGTACTCTTCCTCTCCTTTAATTCTCCTGAAAAAAAAAATCAATAAATTTAATTAAGATCTAATGGCCTGTTCTTGATTAGGAACACATTGTATTTCCAAAAGGCAGAGTTGTAATCAAGTCAATCACAATTCAATCACAAGTCAGCTCACAGGCTACATGGGATGAACAATGACAAAGGAATGCTTTTGTTATATAGTGTGTTTGAATAGCTTGTTACATGGCTTGAGACCAGAATTGTGAAGTGACTTGTGATGACTTGTGAAGTGACTTGTGATGACTTGTGATGACTTGTGAAGTGACTTGTGATGACTTGTGATTGACTTGATTACAACTCTGCCAAAAGGAGCATTCCACACAGAGAGGGGATGTAACAAGTCACATAAGTCTTACTTCTCTCGCTCAGTCTTCTCGAGTTCCTCCCTCTCCGCCTTAGTCTTAGCAGCCAGAAGACGTCTTCTCTTGACCACGGAAGCGAGGTCCAACATCTCCTCGGTAGTCTCTGCTGATGCTGGATCTTCCTTGATCTCCTGCTTCACGTCTTTCTTTTTGCGTACTCTCTTCTCTTTTGGCTTCTCACTGGGCTTACTCTCCGATCCTAGGGATGAGAAAACACTTTTCTTCAACATCTAGTTTTTCATTCTAACCGCTCAAAATCTACTGGAAGGTTTTGAAGGATTTTGTAGGATTAAGGTGCAGGTCCAGCCGTCACCCTCTTATTGTGGTTGTGGATCTGGAAGCACAGTGCAAATAAGTCTAACGAAAGAGTAGCACATCTGTCCACTGCAATCATGCACAAACTGTAAATAGACTCTCTGGTTGCTAAGGGTGGAGCACTCCGGTAGCCATGGGATAGTACTTTTTGAGGCAGGGGATAGTACTTTTGTGACCATGGGATAGCACTGTTGTGGCCATCGTATAGTACTTTTGTGGCCATCGGATAGCACTGTTGTGGCCAACGTATAGTACTTTTGTGGCCATGGGATAGTACTTTTGTGGCCATGGGATAGTACTTTTTGAGGCATGGGATAGTACTTTTGTGGCCATGGGATAGTACTTTTGTGGCCATGGGATAGCACTGTTGTGGCCATGGGATAGCACTGTTGTGGCCATGGGATAGCACTGTTGTGGCCATGGGATAGCACTGTTGTGGCCATGGGATAGCACTGTTGTGGCCATGGGATAGCACCGCTGTGGCCATCGGATAGTCTTTTGGGGAGTGCTCAGTAAACATACGGAAAACCCTGTGACACACTTTAAGCCAATCGAGAGACAGAATCTATGGATGAGATAATGATGTTAACTAGCCCTGGGTTTAGTGAGGTAAATGTTTCTGAATAAGGCTTCCTACAGATACCTTCTCCGTTCTCTGCGGTGCCAGAAGCCTCTGCCTTCAGCTTAAGCTCTTCCTCCCGTTGTATCCTCTCCGCTTCCCGTTGCTCTTTTAACTTCTGCTTTTCCTCCTTAATCTTCTCATTCTTCTCCTTCAGCGTCTGGATCTTGTCTCTCCTGCATTGGGGAAGTGATCGGGACAAGATGAGGATTTAGGGAGTACTGCCTAACCTATGGTCGGGTCTTGAAAAGCCTGGCCAAGCCCGGAGAACACCTGGGCCTTCAGGCTTCTATAATCCTGTGGTTGTACACAAACTGCCCACTAATACTGCAGCCCAGCCAGCTCCCATTGTTCACCCAGACTTGATCTCTGGCCCGTGAATGAAATGACAACAAAAGCAATCATCTAGTAGATGCTCTATTGTTAGTTGATTTGTGGCTCACAATAGCAAGACTAAAAGCCAGAAGGCCCGGGCGTTGCCAGGCTTTTCAATGGCCTGGCCCGACCACGGGTTAGGCAGTGCTCCCTTGAAGACCTTGATCTCAGACGTCGCATCGTCAAGTTGAAGAGCGCAACCACCAAGTCTGAATTTGCGATTTGAGGCCTTGTCACAAGGCAATTAGTACAAGCACCTTGAAAGCAACTAGCACTGCAGGATAAAGGAATGCTTAGACAGCAAAAAAGAAAATGTGTGGCTTGGGGATTGGAAACAAATCACAAACTCGGTCTTGAACTAAGACTACCCGCTTACCACAAGCGAGCGGCTACTTTCTGTTTGTTGTCCATGAAGTCTTGTACTGCGTAGGAGGCTAGAATCCGGTGGCAAAGGAAGACCAGAAGTTGCAGTTTATCCTGAGCCTCTAACTCAAAGAACTCACTCGTCTCCAGCAACTCCACAATCTCTTGGGGCTGCAGGAGAAAGACAGGTGTGTATAAGAGGGAAAAGCTCCACTCGAGAAAAAACAAACATTTCCACTGTCTTTTTGCTATTGACATTTCAACACCTTTGCCAGCTTCTTATCTTTGTAATCCCTTTCAGTCAAACGATTGCTTGTAATCCTTGAGCATACAATGCACAAACGCAAGTGCATGCACAAGTCACACATACAGCATGAAGAGCATCAAATTTATCCCAGTAATTATCGTTCTCAGCTTTGCAGTGGTCGATTTTCACGATTAAAAGTTTGAGAAGTAGTCGCACAGGATACTAAGGCATTCTTTCCAATAAAAGTGAAGAGTTCTTGCAGTAATTGTGTTAAAACTAACTCATATAGATAAGAATTAAAATCAACAAAGGATTAAACCACTGGTATCTTAAGTTTATCAACACAAGATAAACAATGCAAACAACATAACAACTCCAAAAAGGCAGAGCTTCTATCTGAGTTAGAGCCTCCTAACTGGGATACCTCAAGTGTGATGTGGACAGTATGAAACATTTTTTAAGGACATTATTAGCACACGGGCAGGGGGATATCAATATTCACCACAGCCGTTTTCGATTGAAAACATTAGCACGCTAGTTAGTGAGCATCAGCAAGCTGCTGCCTCACTTACCACGTCGTCGTCATTGATGAAATCTTCGCTGCCGCTCCTACTACTCTGATCATCATTCTCCTGGTCGTCATGGCGAAGACTGAGACGTAGGAGTTCCGAAGCGGTGTGCATGTTGACGGGGATCTGGGACAGTGACATGCTCAACTCTTTATAGTCCTGGGTCGTAAATTGAAAAGGAGAAATGTTTTTGATTTTCAAGGGACGTGTTGCCCATTACCCAACTGGGCTACAAAGAGGGCTTGTCCTAACAATGCTATGGTTCGAAAGATTGTCAAAAAGTATAATATATTTCACATGACCAAGCCTTAAAAAAATCAGCCGTTTGTCTTTGGAAATCTATAGCATGCACAGTTTTTTAATTAAACCCTAACTCCCTAAGCATTTTTACGAGAAACCTTCCTCAACCCGTCAAATTCCAACACCATGTTTGACTGTTGCTGGTTAACAATACCCAACCCGTCAAACTCCAACAGTCCACTTGCCATAACAGTACACAACCCGTCAAACTCCAACACCCCCTTAGCTGTTGGGTTTTGATTGAGTGGGTACACTTGGCCAAATGCACAGCATGAATAATGGGGACATACAGTACCCATCCCGTCAAAATCCAACAACTGTATTCATGTGCAAAATATTCAAGCCCTAATTATGCAACATACATTATTCAATGTATGTGTTCCTTAGAAGTATTATGTAAGACACCATACAAGCTGTTGATTACATTGTTTGTTCAACCTCCGTACCCCATTGTTCAGTGCATGTCAAACAAAACATACAGCCACACACACATCCCAACACCAGAGCTCTTTGTAGCCATTGCTCGAACCAACCTTCCCCAATCAGTCAAAACCCAACACTGTTACTGTGCAGCTACAGTACCCATCCCGTCAAAATCCAAAAAAATCCAACACCACATCAAAAGTACACAGTACCTAACCCGTCAAATTCCAACGAAACCTGGTGTTGGAGTTTGGCTGGATGGGGATTGTTAGGGTCAATGATTTTTCAGATAAATGGCACATTTTCAAGGGATGGTCATGTACATCATAATATTCTATTGTTTAGTGATCTTTCTGGCCATAGCAATTTTAGGACGAGCACTTTTTCTATCTAGTATAAGATCATTAACTTGGTTATCGTTAAGATCGGAGCAAACTCAAAGTTTACACATTATAGACATATCTTACAACATATCAGATGGTTTATGATCGTTAAATTGGTTATCGTTAAGATCGGAGCAAACTCAAAGTTTACACATTATAGACATATCTTACGACATATCAGATGGTTTATCATCGTTAACTTGGTTATCGTTAAGATCGGAGTATAAACCTAAAGTTCACATAAACTAGATATATCTCAACGATATATCAAAAAAGTAGAATCTATCACCATGGGAAAAAAGAGATTTAAACCTTTCTGGAGAGCCATGTAACAAGTATGATGACTAATTATAAAAGATTTAGACATATATCATACTCAGCAAGAGAAAAGAAAGTGTGAAAGAAGATACAAGGCTTAGACAAACCTTTCCTTTTTTCTTTAATATAAGGAATTATTGCAGAGGACCAACCATAAAGGGGCAAAGATATCTTGAGAAGAAGCAACTGGAGAAGACCCACCATCAAGGGGAGGATATTTTTTAGGAGCAATGGGTTAATTTAAATTGTAATGACACGGTAAATGACACTACCTCAGCGATCTTATCCTGCAGAAGGGTTTTCAACAGGATGACAAGGACACGAGACAAGTACGCAAAACCCTCGTTACCCCCAACCAGGGCCTTCGTCAGACAATCTGCGAAAAGAGAAAGGTATGCAATCAATTGCTGTGATGGCACAGTTTAGTCACATTAAAATGTTATGAACGTAAGTGTGTTTTTCGCATCCCATGTACATGACCCTTCCTGACAATGACAAGACCTGACCTCGCCGTCGTACACGCGATGATGCCTAAGTTAGGTCATGTCATTAGTCATGGTGCATACAATTGTATGTGCACCATCATTTAATTTAACCCCTCGTGTCTGGCTGTTATTAATGGGGGGGCTGGTATGTCAAGAACGGGCTGTGCAGCCAAGCATAAACGAAAACAATATTCACCACACTGAATAGAGTGGTCCTATTCATCGCACTTGGAGCCTCCCTTACGTGTGAATGAAAGCTTTGTTTGAAAAAGCTCCATCTATTCATTACACTCCCATTCAAGAATAATATAGTTGAAACATGAATGGATTGAGTACGTGCAGGAATGTGCATGTAGACAACTGGCCAGGCTATGGTTAAAGGAATCTATATTTAGTTTATTTAGCTAATTGTGAACAGTGCTATACAATGGTGAATGTAATGACACATATTTAATTCAATAATGGCCAATGAAAGGTGTGCCTGAAGGTAAGATCTAGTGACAGCCGTAACCCTGAATCACAGAATATTTTAGAATATTTAAACATTGTTGACTTTTGAGTCATGTCCGAAGGCAAATTAAAAAAAATGCATGGATATTCAACATACCTGCTGTAACAGGGTAAGGGTCATTGGGCATGAGCAGACCACAGTAGCAGTTGAGGAACTCGACGACCATGGTGATATCACCAAAGAGAGTGTTGGGGAGACCGTCTGGCATGGGTACCGGTTTCGGGGTCGGGAGGGACTTCAATTTCAGATCTTGATCTTCGTAGCGCTGCAACATTTGTGAGTGAGTGGTGGAACATTGACAAGTGGAGCATGGCTTTGGTAACGGGATTCGAACCTGCAACCTACGAAATACCGCACCGGCGCTCTACCAACTGAGCTATCTTGCCCTATGTTGGCGGTCTCCCAAATTGTAAGTATCTTTGTTCGGGTGGGCGCTAGTAAGAAGTCATAAACCCAGAATGCCGTATGGCCAGGGATCACACCCAATTTTACAATACAACCTGGGAAGCGACATTGTGGGGATCACTCAATGAGTGATAATTCGCAGGTTCGAATCCCGCTCCTGCCAGTTTGCTTTGTTCACTTTGTAAATTTTGTTTATAAAGATGATAGCAGTACCAATCCTTCTGGAAAATATCTCTATCTGAAATGCCGTCATCTTCGAGAAAAAAATATCTGACACTATGAACATCTAACAAAAGAAAACCCACGCAGTCCTTTGTTTGTAACAAAGGACTGCGTGGGTTTTCTTTTGTTAGATGTTCATAGTGTTAAGACCAAAAACAATATTTGCACATATGAAGAACGGTCTTTGGAAAAAACTAAAAAAATGGAAAACACTAAAAACAAACGAAACGAGAAAAAAGTGAAGATTTGGATGAGTGGATGTTTGTTTACCTTTGCCTGTTCCAGTCTGGTCTTGCGTTCCTCCTCCATCTTCTTCTGTCGCTCCTCATCTCGCTGTTTCTTCTTCTCCTCTCGTTTCTGCAGCATCACCTCCTTACGTTCCTCGGGCGTCATCGATTTCCTGTTATTGAAATGCCAGGAGAGTTGAATGGCCAATGAACCACTACATATATGCAGGAATGGAGGCAGGGTATGTGGCCCCCATGTGATTCCAAGTCATAACTCAGCACTTCAAGTTTGTACTGTACTCTTGAAATATACACCATCTCCAATTAACTTACCACTTCAGTTTCATTTTTGTACTCTGTCTTTGTCAAACTCACCACTTCAATTTTATCTTGGGGCATTTCTCAAACTCTGGCTTTGGCTTGGGCTTTGTCTCCAACTATTCCCCAGTCCCACTGCCAATCTGAAGCCTTAAATACGTAAATAAATGAACAGGCTCTGGGTTAAAACAGTGTCCAAGATCTTGCCAAATCTGGGGACATAAAATTACGCGAAGCCGAAGCCAGAGTTTGGAAAAGGGCCTTGTACTCTTCGTCTTTGTCAAACTCACCACTTCTGTTTTATCTTGTACTCTTTGTCTTTGTCAAACTCACCACTTCTGTTTCATCTTGTACTATTCGTCTTTGTCAAACTCACCACTTCTGTTTCATCTTGTACTCGTCTTTGTCAAACTCACCACTTGTTTCATCTTGTACTCCTCGTCTTTGTCAAACTCACCACTTCAGTTCCTTCTTGTACTCTTCGTCTTTGTCAAACTCACCACTTCAGTTTCATCTTGTAATCTTAGTCAAACTCACCACTTCAGTTTCATCTTGTAATCTTAGTCAAACTCACCACTTCAGGTTCATCTTGTACTCTTCGTCTTTGTCAAACTCACCACTTCAGTTTCATCTTGTACTCTTCGTCTTTGTCAAACTCACCACTTCTGTTTTATCTTGTAATCTTCGTCTTTGTCAAACTCACCACTTCAGTTCCATCTTGTACTCTTCGTCTTTGTCAAACTCGCCACTTCAGGTTTATCTTGTAATCTTCGTCTTTGTCAAACTCACCACTTCAGTTCCATCTTGTACTCTTCGTCTTTGTCAAACTCGCCACTTCAGGTTTATATTGTAATCTTCGTCTTTGTCAAACTCACCACTTCAGTTTCATCTTGTACTCTTCATACTTGGCAGTCACTTCCTCCTTGATGTCCGGTTTCAGGTTCTTAATCTGTTTGTCGTTCAGCTCCTTGACCGCCTTGGCCATCAGCTTGCCATAGAGCAGTGTGTCCTTACACTTCTTGGCCCGCATCAACCTGTCAAAAAATAGTTGCAGAATTCCAGCAATTAAAAGTATGAGTGGTTGACCAGGGAAGTCATTTCCAAATTATTTATTGTATTTTTTTTTCATTCAACATCCAACAGGATGTGTGCAGAGCAGACCAGAAGCACCAGGGCAAACCCCTACTCTTTCACGACAGGTGCTCTGGGTTCTTTTACGTGCACTGATCCAATAGAGCACACGAGACCTCGGCTTAACGTCCCATCTAAAAGACGTGGCCCTTTTGAGATGATTAAGGGCCTGTCATGCCCCAGAACAATGCACTATTTATTGCCAGGCACGCTAATGCAAGCAATACATGGTGTGGTTTCCCATCCAAGTACTGCCTGCAATCAACGTTGCTTAACTTCAGTAATGTGCCACTTGCTCTTCCACTGAGCCAACTGTCTGGGGACGACGGTTTCAAGGCAACGAACAATGATGTGTACACAATGGGACCAATTTCATGGAGCAGAAATGAGCAGACTTTACTTTGTGATGATTGGAGGTTGGCGAGGGCTCTGGGGCGTGGCCAGTTTGTATCGGATCTGCGAGTCCGGCGTCTTGGATTTTTTACCAGCAAGGTCAAACAAGGTCATCTGTTTGAGTGACTTCTGCAAAAGCGAAATGAAGAAGTTTTGAATGAACTGTGCTTATTTTATATTTGGGTTCTCAATGAAAGGGGCAGTTTGTTGGAAAATCAACAAACATTTTCAAGGTTTTATGGTGAGTTTGGTATAGATACAATACGTTGTATTAACATGTATTAGCTTGGATTGACAGAGGGTATAAACTTCAAATACAGTAAAGATTTGAATTAAAAATCCGACAAACCATGACAAAAGAAAGAAAAGAAAATACCTTTGATTTTGGTGTTTTGACAGGTGACGCTTTTTCCTTTTTCTGTGGTGTCTTCTCTGGAGATACTTTCTTTGTGGGCGAGTTTTTGGGCGTGGCCTTCTTGGGTGTCTTGAGCGGTGACTTCTTGAGCGTCCCTTTCTCAATGGCCTTTTTCTTGACCGGGGTCTTGGCGGCTTTCTTAGACGAAGCATCCTTCTTGGGGGTTCCGGGTAGGGCTTTCTTCGCAACTTTAGTCACAGGTTTTACTGCTTTCGCCTTTTTGGTTGTTGTTGCTGGGGTTTTGGTTTTAGCTGTGGACTTGGGCGATTTGGTTTTGTTGTTCCTTCCTTGCTTTGCTGGTGTCTTCTTGGGAGTGGTTTTGAACTCATCCTCGGATGGGGTGCTGCTCTGAAGCATCTTGAAGTGGTCCGTCAACTTCTTCTTGGAAGGAGTCTTACGCTCCTTGGCAGACCCTTCCTGGACAGTGTCTACATCAATGACTTCATCCTCAGCAGAGGAGGCTTTCTTAGCCGGTGGTTTCTGCCTCTTTTTTCCCTTATCCTTTTCCTCTTTTGCAGGTTTTGACGCCTGGGTGAGTTTCTTCTTCCCACCGCCCTTCGATTTTACTGCACTCTCCTTTTTCTTCGCTACAACTTCTTTCTTTGGCTTTTTTAAAGTCGTTTTGAGGAGAGCCTTCTTGGCGCCCGGCGATCCTTTCTTAGAGGCGGCGGCTTTGTGGGGCAACCGCTTGGGTGAGTTCTTGGACAGGGACTTACCGATGGGGGAGCTGTATGTATGATCCATGCGGACTTTCTCTGGACTGGGCATGAGATTGGGATCATCGGAACTCGGACAAGCTTCCTGGGATGACTTGGACTTGAAGCTCATGTCGAGCAGCGTGGCCTGTTTCATCTTCGGAGACCCCAGGCTCATAAACTGATCGGACAATCTCCGCTTTTTGGAAGATTTACCGCTGGTCTGTTGCTCTTCGGCCGGTCTCTTCCGTACTTTGGGCGTTTCGTAGCTTGTCTGCATACGAAGAGAGAAAAAGCAGAATTAATTTTTGAAAATAGCTGTAGTTTGTTTACACTATTCCTTGGTCCCATTCTACAGTGAGCATGCAAGTGCCTTGACACACTCTTCCAAATGGCAAAACCAACCGTAACCCAAAATCAGAATTAGACACATGACTGTACATCGCAAGTGCAGTAGGCCGATCACTGGCCACTTTTGGATACACACAGCTCGATTTTACAGGAAAGTCAGCGCTGAAACTGATGAGACCAGGGTCAGCTGATTTTAATCACGTTGATTTATATCAGCTTACCCTAGATGAGACCAACAACAAATGTGGAGCCAAAACGGTGATATGTTGAAAAAGGATGTTTTTTCCCACAAAGTTTGTGACATTTTCAAAATGAACAAAGAAACTGGCAGGAGCGGGATTCGAACCTGCGACCTCCAGAATACCGTACCGGCGCTCTACCAACTGAGCTATCTTGCCCCTATGTTGGCAGTCTCCCAAATTGTCAGTATCTTTGTTCGGGTAGGCGCTACTGACAATTTGGGAGACCGCTAACATGGGGCAAGATAGCTCAGTTGGTAGAGCGCCGGTACGGTATTCCGGAGGTCGCAGGTTCGAATCCCGCTCCTGCCAGTTTCTTTGTGGATTGTTTGACAAAGTTTGTGACATGATGGATTAGGCATTATACTCCGATGCTACTTCCAGTGAGAAACAGAATGTGGTCATAATTTTAGTCGGTGGTGTTCATGTAGAAACTTTCGACATGCTGAGAAGTTTCCTGACAAGCACATTATACCTTATAAGGGCTAAGGGTGATGTCGTCATATTTGTTGACGAGGTGGAACTTGGTGAAGAGGTCTTCCGAGACGACCCAGGGGGCATTGAAGGCAGAGCCGGTCTGGATGGCGTTGGCTCGGATAAAGAGCTTGATGAGATCCCAAGATGGCAGAGGAACAGTGTGGCTATGAGAAATAATGAAACAACCGTTTGTCAACTGTCCATATGTCAAATTTATTTTTGCTTCAGATGGAATTAAGTAAGATCAGTGAGACATTACTTATAATTCAATACAGAACATGCAAAATGTGAGAGAAGTGAAAATGACGGTACAAAATTTCAATGGGTTGTCTAAGGGATGTGGTTAACTCGCAAACGGTAACACTTACAGGTCAGTAGAAAGACTATATGACTTTGGATTTACACTCACATAAGTTCATGGCCGGGTACTGAACTAATAATCTTGTCCTCGTCACACAGTCGAATGGTGTACCTAAAGTTCTGGAGATAAAAAAAAAAGGTTTCCTTAATAAACGTGCATACAAAAAGTGCAGGTTTAGCAAGCTATAATCGTTGGAGTGCCAGACATGTTGCAAACAGTTTGTAGCATTATAGACTAATCCGGCGACCAAAATTAGAAGCATTTACTGCGGTGGTGAGGCGCTCGTGTGTGTTAGACGCACGCGCTCGACGCAGCTTCGACCAACAGGTGTTTACAACTTGCCAAAATGCACACGCGACTCAAATTAAAGAATGCGGGCAGCCTGCATGCGAGTGCGGCACCACTGTAAAAATTGCGTCGGCGAATTCCTGTATAGACTGGAATGGTCGTCCAAGAAACTTAGAGCTATGATGAATTTACCTTATTGCTAACCTTCTTGCTGTGTTTTAGGGGAGTCTTTGTTCCTTCATCCACGTGGTTCTCCTTGTCACTGGAAGGAGAACTTCCCTCTTTCATCTAAGACAGGAGGAAAAAAAAGACACTTTGTTGAATTTCTGCTCTTAGTTAAGACAATCTTTGGCTGCAGAAACAATGAGCAATGTATAAACTGCACATGTTTTTTTTAAAGTAGGGGAAAAACCCATCTTAGTTGAAGTTTGCCAAAATAGTAAACTTGACCATTCAACGACAGTTTCTTCGACAAGTCCCTAGGATATCCAGTGAACTAACTACGAATACACAGAGCAATGATATTGCAGCAACATACTAATCAATACAGGTTCATCTACCCACAATTTCTGGATTTGTCCATGACTTTTCTGGGACTCTCACAATCACCTGAGACAAGTGCCCCCCCCCCCCAAAAAAAAAAAACAGAGCCACTGACAATTTAGGAGACCGCCAACATAGGGCAAAATAGCTCAGTTGGTAGGGTAGCAGTGTACCGTGAATTTCAGTCACTATGAAATACGGGCTTAATGGCAGTATTGCACATGCCTAAGTGAAGATAATTAGGAGAGTCACCGGTCACGTGAGAGGGTTTAACCAATAATAGGGAAAAGGAGTCCGATTTTCATAGGAATCTGATTTTCATATGGCACTAGAACGGTTTTCCGGATGTCGCAGGTTCAAATCCCGCTCCATCCTGCCAGTTATTTTGTTCACTCTGAAAATTAAATTTTACCAGGAGTACAAAGTAAAGGGTGTTATCTGAGATGGTAGCATGTATAAGGAGCATCTAATCCTGTATGTCTACAGCATCAATGAACTTTATTTAACTTGGGATTAACAGTTTATCCCATCGGTTAGCAAAACGGTTGATACCCTGCACGATATGGAGGAAAACGGTACCCCCTTTTATCCCTATACCCTAAGCACACTCCCGATTATTGTTATCTAACACATCCCCCTAGATTTCTGAATAGAATTCCTGAGATTCCGGGAACACAATGACCAAAACAAAAGAGGGGGGGTTCCTTTTTCCTTCATATCGTGCTTCATATGAAACGGTTAGTACAACATGCTTCAATGAGGTTAGCATTGTGACCTGTTGCAAGTAGCAAGAGGAGGGCGATGGGGGGAGGGGGAGGGGGGAGGGGGGAGGGGGGAGGGGGGAGGGGGGAGGGGGGAGGGGGGAGGGGGGAGGGGGGAGGGGGGAGGGGGGAGGGGGGAGGGGGGAGGGGGGAGGGGGGATTGGCCAACAGGGATGTAGTCGAGTCCATCACAAGTCCATCACAAGCCCTCCAGTCCTAATTCCAATCACAAGCTATTCAAATGAGCTTTGACAAAGGCATTCCTTTGTCATTGTTCATCCAGTTACTTGTGACCGGCTCTATGAAAAGGACTTCTGGCTGGGCTTGCGAAAGGACTTCTGAACGGACTTGGAGGGACTCGACTACTAGTCTGGTGGCCAATGAGTAGCATTTGTTCCGTGCTGCGAGTGCGCGTACCTGTGCCCTGGCCACAGTGTTGGGAATCGTTATTGCAGTCCACTACAAATACATCAAATAAAACAGAGACAATAAGAAAAACAACTGGAAAGAAAACTTTTTAAAATTAGACTACTCCAAAGAAATGAATATAACTGAAGTCTTGGAATACAAAGATTACAAGTGAGTCAAGACTATAGAGCTATATTAAATTACTAGAGCGCTAACTCCCTATCTTAGGCGCAGAGATACTTTAAATTCTTCCTGCTCGCAGACATTTTGAATTGGTGTGTTTGCAGAACATAATGAAATTAGATGGAGTGAATTTTAAAAGTGTACTCTAAATGCAATGCAGAAGTACAACATACGCAAACAACTTAAGCGCGTCATGGCGGTTTTAAAACATCACGGCAAAAATCATCTGCAGCGCTGTACGCGCATGCGTTTGCATTGTTTGCGCAGAGCAAAATAAATTGCTCATTTACTGATTGTGCGTTTCGGGTTTCGGCGTATCGGCTTCGATACACGCAGACATGCAAATAGCCGTACAAAAGCCGTACAAAAGCCGTACAAAATTTTAAGTTTTCCATAGGTTTTTACACAAACATGGATGCGCCTAGCAGGCATCACTTTGTACATCGAGTCAGCGCTCTAGTAATTTAATATAGCTCTATGGTCCAGACAGAATATATTTGAGAATACAGGGTGGTCCAAAAAAACAGAACGGCATACTTCCGCTACCTTTAGAGTTAAACTATCTGTACCGATGGATGGAGAATCTTTCTAGAAGAAAAAATGATACTAAGCTCTCCTGTTTCGGTCCAGTATTTTTTGCTCCAGAGCCTATTTTGTGAAGCAAAGTCGGGGGTCAGTTGGTCCCGAGATGCTATCATCATCCTCTTTTCTGCATGGAACAAATGGCCAAGTGACCCGACTTTGTTTCACAAAATTGGCTCCACTATTCACAATAAGCAAATCAGAGAGGTACAACATTCACAACAGGCCAATCAGAAAGGTCCACCATTCACAATAAGCCAATCAGAGAGATCCAACATTCACAACAGGCCAATCAAAGAGGTCTACCATTAACAACAAGCCAATCAGAATAGTTGGTAGCCATTTCACATGCATGTGGGCATCAATGGTTTAAATAGCCAATCAAACAATGTGTTGTTGTGCTGCTCTAGTAAATATCCTGACATGTTAGACACTACTAAATGAAAGGCTGCCTGTGATTGGCTCTTACCTCCTCAGAGGATGACTGGGTGATTTTCAAAATTTTTCCCCGGATTCTGCATAGGAAAGTAAAAAATCAACTTTGTTACAAGTTCCACAGTCCCACAATTGCTTAATTCTCAGTTATACATGTAAATAATTAAGCAGAACCAATTAAAGGTCGTGCACACGATTGGTCACTGTTGCAATTTTCATAAATGGGCGGATTTGGGGTTAGTTTTTACCGGTAATAGGAAATATCGTTCCAGTGACCTGTTCAAAGTTTTGCGTTGTTGGATGGCGAAAAAAAACGGCACTCACTTTCAACCGTCGGGTGGATGATAGCCTTTAGTCAAGGCGCGGGTGGCTACCTGGACGCGTGACGTGCCCTAAATGCCAGCATGTCTGGGGCGCCACTTGTCCGGGTAGCCACGCGCGCCTTGACTAAAGGCTACAGGGCAGTTTTTCAATGGAAAACGATATAAATTTCCACTTTTCTTGACAACGACAGCACACCCGGTGCCATCATTTCACAGGATGATTGAGACTACTATTAACTTACAGTCTAGTAAGGTATTTCGTAATAATTCAGTAAAAAAAATTGGATGATTACCGATCGTGTACACTACATTTAAAGTACCATTTAATTATTGGTATAAGTGAAGTATGATGTATTATTTTGAACTTTTCGCTGTCAAATGGGGAGTTTTGGATAACCAAGACACGTGACTCACATTTTGCCCTTCAGTTGTACTTTTAGCTCCACTGTTTCTCCGACATCAAAACTGCTCTGCAAATGTGACTGGACTTCATCAACAAGGTCATCCAATGTGCAAGCACCTGTGAAGAAATATGATGAATATTCATGAGGGTATCACATTTTGGAAGACTTACACCATGGACTACCACATTTTGAGGATGCGAAAGGAAAATAATTTACTTTAAAACCCTCCTGTTCTCAGGGCCAAAATCGACCCAGTTGCTGTACAGATCAAAACCTATCAAATGACAGGTTGAAACACACACAAACTGTGAGAGTTGGTGTTAAGAGTTTTTGATAGGCTGTGATAGTTATAAGTATAGGAGGGTTATTACCCCCACCAAAATCGGTCAGGAACAGCAAAATCTTGGATAATAATTAACCCACATTGATAACAACTATCTAAATATGTAGCACAACCTGTTATTTCAAGATTAATGTCAGCAGAATCTGTGAAAATGAGGCAGAAATTAACATGTAAATGAACACTTTTAGTGACCATACACTGTACCAAGAACATCTAACACAGAAAACACAAACATTCTTCCCCTATATATTGCATGGAAATTTCCCAACTTAATTCTCAAATTTAAAGGTTGTGCCAAGTGTTTATACAATTCTGGACACAGATGGATAGTTATTTTCCAAAATTTGCTGTTCCTGACCGATTTTGGTGGGGGGTATCAAAGTAAAAATTTTCCTGCGAAAGACAGCCAAAGTGATGTTTTATTTAGCCCACAGAATAAACGCGGGTTGGAGTCGAAGCTACTGTTTTTCACTTACTATGGTGAGCCAACTCCAACACAGTTCGCTCGAGCTTGATGGGAAACTCATCTTCCAACTGCTCGCGTGCGCTGGCCTCTGACCTACGGGCCTCTTGATAGGTCAGCCCGCTAACACCTGTACATTGGCACGTCCATATTGGCTGGCGGTAGAACTCCAAACGTTTCTCATACTCACTGAACAAATCACAACTTAAGGAATTTCTCTAACTTCTGTTGTATCACTTCTAAAACATTTTTTTAATTTTTTTTTTAAGATTTAATTAACCCTAACCTACCTAAATCCTTCAAAATCCAAACCCTGTTTTGGAGGATTTCGGCAGATTCAGGATACCTCCATATTGAAAACTGGGGGATTTTGATGGATTGAGGATTGTAAGCCTAGCGTTACTGCAGGATTTTGATGGATACCTCCATATTGAGCAGTCACCAAAACCAACTTTTTGTGCATGACAAAATAGGTGGATTTTGGCGGATTCAGGATACTTTCTAGTAAAATTACCAAAGGGGTTAGGGTTAATATAGATCATGAATGAAGATTTAGTAATTACAGGTAGATTATGCGTATGAATTACAGGGGAGAAAATGCGCGCGCCTCGGGGCTCGATATACAACGGCTGTTTGCTGATCGCTGTCAGTATTTCAGCAAACACTCAAACAGCCGTTGGATATCGAGCCCCGAGGTGGGCGCAGTGCCGCTGGCCGATAATCGATCGGAAAACATCGTTCATGTTCAAAAATCCGCTCCATTACTTTGCACAAAGCTGGTTTGTGCATGCACTGAAGTTGCACGAAAAATTCACTTTTTTCGGGTTTAACTTGAGCATATTCTCATTTTGAGGGGATGACAAGCTGCATGAATTACTACTCTGCATTTTTGGTGAGTGTTTGGTTGATATATTCAGGGAAACGGAAGATATCGGCAATAAAAAAACCGACCCTTGCCAACCCAATACTAGGAGTGTTTCCAGCTCTAAATGGCGAATCTCACATGTCATGAGCCTAGAGCTGGAATTTTCAAGCTAATACTACACACAGTGACCTTGCACTGACCACTGACATTACTGTTTTCCCCCCAAAAAAGGCCAAATTTAACTTGAAATTTTTCTCTTTATTAAACTACCTTAAGCCATCCAACATGCATGTAATAATGCCCAATATGCCCTGTATTAAATCATGACTATTTAGTCCATCTTTGTCACCCCTTAACTGAACACAAATTGACAAATTTATAGCACAGATTTCTGCAACAGCAATTTTTTTGTGCGAATGGTGGGGATTGTCAATATCTTACATGGGGGCCGCCATCTTGTTTTCGACTCGATCACTCGAACCAAATTACACAAAGGATACTCTTTGTTTTTGCAGACTTCATTCGTGAGGGAAACTTTGAAGAGGCCTTCCTGGTGTTTCCCTATATTGTCCTGTGTCCTTGGAATGTAGATTTTTCTCCCCAAAAGCGGCATTTTTGGTCAAAAAGTGACCGATTGCCGGCTTCACTAGGCCGTATTTGAAATGTGGCGCGAACAAAATGGTACGGCTCAAAAACCCCTTCGTTAAAAATGGAGTATTCGACTAAATATTTACATAAATGCTTATTCATGTTATATACATTTTTTAAATAAATAAACCACTGAGTGACAATAAAAACATTATTGTTCTAAAAAAAATATGTTTAAAAATAAGTTACTATAATTGTTTTTATATTATGCTTAAAATAATGTACTTTTGTAACAATATTGTCTTAACATGTTTCTTTAATATATAAAATATTGACAGAGGGCATTAAAAAATGGCGGCCCCTTTGAGAAATTAAAAGTGTTTGTTTTTTCTAATTTTCTGTGACCTTTTTTTTTGCACCTCACAAACTGGATAATGGGAGTGAACCAGTTATGGAGCATTCTTGCTCCGGTTAAATCGCACCAAACGCTTCAGTCACTAAAAGGCCAAACAATTGTTGTAGATCTCAGCATTTGGATATGCGAAAGCGCATCGGCGTTGCAAGGACTGCCCCTTGCAAAACCGCACCTCCGGTTTGTTGACACTGATTGATTGATTGACATTTCAAGCTACCTTCCATCTGTATCCAATAAATAACGAAGCTTTTAATTTTGAAATTAGGCCTATGCCCTCATTTATTTATTTATTTATTTATTTATTTATATATTTATTTATTTAGGCCTAACGTTAACAGTGAGAAATCCAGAGTAGGCTCATCAAGACATCAGACATAATCATAAACATAATCATGCCATCTAAACGGCGAATCTCACATGTCATTATGAGCCTAGAGCTGGATTTCTCAAGCTAATTTATTTATTTATTTATTTATTTATTTATTGTATTTATTAATATTTTTTTTTTTTTTTTTGGGGGGGCCTATTCCTCCATGCTTATGCAATGTGCACCTAATGACCTATGCAAACCCGCTCCTGCATTGCCCCACCCCCGATGTCAGGGCGTGGGGAGGGTTTATGTGGCCAAATCCCCAATCTTGGCTAGCTAGAAAATTCCAGCAATCTCAGATTGAATTGCATCAAGTCGAGACAGGTAAAAAAAATATATACACAATACTTATAAATACATCCAAGTAAGATAAAAGTAAACAGGTACTATTAAAAACAATTACCCAAATGTCAACCACCTGAAGAATTGTTTGTCCCAACTTCAGGCCCAGTACTGCCTCAACCCCAAAACTACATGTAACTTGCAAATCCCGAACTTCATGAGTTTATATTTTCCCATTGAAAAGCTAAAAACAAATGTCATATGGTATCAGATAGGATAAAAAAATTGACAATATTAAATTGATAACAGCCCAAGATTTCCATAGTCATAGTCATACTCAAAGGAGCATAAATCATAAATTTAAGACGTTAAAAGTTGAAGTATCTGAAGTTGTACAATGAGTTACTTCTTTAGGTTACAACTACATGCTGGTTGCAGCAGACATACATGTACATGTACCAGTCGTTTCCATTGTTTTTACCCCACTCATGCGCATGCTCAGAACTATGCGCACATGCTCAAAAATAGCCAAAAGGACCGGTATGTCAGTCTAAAAAATCTTCCATTCACAGGAATACAATTTGCATATTTTATTATTCACTCTTCTTTGCTGATTTTTCATCCCACCCCTTTCTCCACTAGGAACCTCTTCTTCCGTGTCACTAACCTGACACAGATGGGGGTCAACCTCATCTTTGTCCTGGATGGGGAACCCCCGGAGCTCAAGCAGGCCGAGATGGAGAGGCGCGCCAAGATACGCTTCGAAGGAGGTAGACGAGGCAGATGGGGCCATCGCAGGAGCAAAAGAGCTGAAGCTGGGGATGGAGCTTCTGCAAAAGTGGGCATGGCAGGAGAAAAGAAGAAAGGACGGACGAGGTTCAAATTTGTTTTGAAAGAGGTATACTTTAAATTTAAACAAAAATCAAGCAGTTTCGTATTAAAATTTCTGGGACATTTTCAATTTTCCTGCTTATCAAGAGCCTGTCACATGATGCAAATAATATAACCTTTGTTTAATATTTGTAAATTTGTTTCAAGAGAAGTTGCTTAAGCTCGAATCAATGTTATGGACAATTTCTGGACATTTATTACAGTTGAATGGAGATTTCTATGTTTGTGACGCTGATTGCACTTCTGTTTGATGCTATGGAACAGTTTCAAAATGTTATGGTCAGTGGGGCTGTTCATTTTAGAGTCATTTAGTATTCGATATTCGAAACTGGGTTTAACCGAATATTCGATATTCGCCGATCAAGTTTTCCAGTGAATGCCGCACCGGTAAAAAAAACATTGCACGTAAAAGCATGGCAATGTTTTTCGTATGGCGATTGATATTATGGACCGTTCAAACGGCATTTTTTTGCATGCCCCTGTTGTATCATAATCAAGGGTTTTACGGACGGGAACAATTAACCTCCGTCCACAAAAAGTTATGATTGACAAAAATGCAGAATATGACACTGCTAAGCGCGGTAATTTTTCTATTAAAATAGCATCAGAGTCGTATCTGTCTGTGCATATATATCTTTTCGAATATTCGAACTGGCAAAATGGTATAATCGAATATTCGCTTGACGATCGAATATCGAATATTCGGTATATTCGGGACAGCCCTAATGGCTTTGTACACAGTACTGTAAGTGATTTGTGTTTTATCTTCACTTTAGCTGCAGTAACAATAGTCAAACTCTAATGTCCATAACAAATAGGAATACTCTAGCCACTAACGATCTTATTTCTATTTTCTTTCAGTGTGAAGAGATGCTGGGGAATCTTGGCATACCCTGTGTACAAGCTGTAGGGGAAGCTGAAGCTATGTGCGCTTTTCTTAATCAACAAGGGGTAAGAACACTTGATTGGTAGGGGTGTGCATCGGAACGGGTACCCGGGTACCCGACCGTTCATGTCAGATTATGGAATCGAGTACCCGTACAACTTTACTTTATCGCATAGTATTACTTCCCAGACAATGAAAAAGGAAATGTTTTAAATGTTATTTGTAGAGGAATTTTCAAAATTATAACCCGACTTCATGGGGAAACCAGCACAGGTTTCACGTTTATGACGCTCACGAAAGTTGAAAATAAAAGGGAATTTACCAGTCGTTTTTATAGTCTGGGTGTGGATAAAAGCCTCATTATACAATAAATGCAACTGTATAAAGCTTCCGACAACTTTCTTTTGTGATATACCGGCGCATGCATGTGCCAGCACAATCACATGAGTTTTTTTTTTACTTTTGTCTGAAATCAGACTTTTTGAATCTCAGAGAAAGACATTGGGCTGAATAAATAAAAGCTAGAAATTGCTTAAGAATCAAATTTTACAAGTTTTACACGTTAATTTTCCTATTCAAGGTCTCCGTATGCGCGCCACCAGGGGTGAACTTTCAGACTCCATTGCTTGCGCTTTTGCTAGATAAGCAATTGCTAACTTTTATTTATTCGGCCCATTATTACAACTTCCGGGATTGAAAGTTTTGGTTTGGGTTTCTTTAACGGGTACCCGGGTACCCGTATTTGTGACCCGCTCTGCAAAAAGGGCACATAAGTCGCTGTATGCTTTTACGAGTTATGAGCCATTCAATGTGAAGAGGGTGAAAAATTCTTCAAACAAGTAATTTTGAAGGGAGGTATTTTTTGCATAACCAAAATCTTTGATTTCAGTAGATAAAGTTGGAA
Source organism: Hippasteria phrygiana (assembly GCA_037893225.1). NCBI lineage: Eukaryota > Metazoa > Echinodermata > Asteroidea > Valvatida > Goniasteridae > Hippasteria > Hippasteria phrygiana. The sequence goes on along the minus strand of JAZGUH010000023.1, from coordinate 589,347 downwards.
AAAGAATGTGTTTTTGTCGAGTGCTTCCATCTATTGCTTTTTTTTTTTTTTTTAATGGCTTGTTTCTCCTTAAGTCATTTTAAGAAATTCCTGAAAACAAACATGCAAATTTCAAAATATCTTGTGATTGCAAAATGCTAGAGACCTCAGACATATACCATATGAAAGCTTATAAAATGGCTTTCCAGCTATATATAAAACACTATTTTCAAATTTTGCAACATAAGTGCCCTTTTTGCCGAGCGGGTCACATTTATTTTAATCGGGTACCCGATTCTTTACTACCCGTAAATGCACACCCCTAGTACAAAGACCTTTGCCTCAGGGAATTTTGTATATTTTGTCCCCCACACCCCCCCCCCCCCCCCCCCATCTTCCCCATGAATGTTATTATTTGTGTTCGCATTGGATGTTCATTTAGTTGGCAGATGCGTGTTTGACGGAGGACGGAGATGCATTTTTATACGGTGCCAGGACTGTCTACAAGAACTTCACTCTTGACAGACAGGCAAGTTTTATTTTCATGGCTCCCTGCTCCCTGGCAAAATGTCTTGCTCAAGGACACATGTCCCGTGAGGCTGCAGGACTCGTACCCACAATCTGTAGTATCACCAGGATCTTGAGTCAAGTGTTTTTTTTATAATGGAGCAACTGGTATCACATAGACAAATTAGGCCAAATAAAAAAAAAAACATGTTTAGCGTCCTGCCTTTTTGAAAAATAGGAAGGAGGAGGCCCTTTTTTTTTCTTTTTTTTTTCAAAATGGCCGCTCGACACATTTTCCAAGACGTCCGGCTGGGCTATTTTTCAAGATGGCCGCCAGCATACACAAGGTGATGCTAGAGTCTAAAAATACGACTTTTTGTTTTGGGATTTTTTTTTTTTTTCGAAAAAGATCAAATATTCTTCATTTTTTTTCGTGTTTTTTTCATTAAAAAAAATATTTAAAAAAGCAGGCGGCTTCAAAAAAGGAAGCGGGCGGGGACGTAAACATGGATTTTTTTTTATTTGGCCTTAAGGAATAGATTACAAACTGGATTAAGATATAGGACTGGATTAACCCTAACCCTGCTAAATTAAAAATATTTAATATGATTGTGCATGCACCCCAGAAGGTTAGGGTTTAGGGCTATTAATTTTGAATAATTTATTATTCAAATATTCGAAATTGGGTTTGACCGAATATTTGAATATTCGATACTCGCTGATCAAGTTTTTCAGTACATGCCACACCGGTAAAAAAAACATTGCACGTAAAAGCACGCCGGTGTTTTTCGTATGGCGATTGATATTATGGACCGTTCAAACAGCATTTCTTTTGCATGCCCCTGTTGTATCAAGGGTTTTACCGACAGGAACAATAAACTTCCGTCCACAAAAAATTGCGATCGACAAAAATGCGGCATTTGACACTGCTAAGTGCCGTAACTTTTCTATTAAAATAACATCAGAGTCGTATCTGTACGTGCATATATATCTTTTCGAATATTCGAACTGGCAAAATGGTATTCGAATATTCGCTTGACGATTGAATATCGAATATTCGGTATATTCGGGACAGCCCTATTGGGGCTAAGTGAGTTGTTAAAGATATTTTTAATTGAGTAAGAGTAGCTCCCAAAAAGAAAACCTTTAGCAGATAGGGAACATAGAATGTTCATGCGTGTTCTAATCTTTCTACAGGACCCTCACATTGAATGCTACTCTATGGATGAGATTGAGTCACGTCTAGGCTTAGACCAGAGCAAGCTCATTGCACTGGCTCTGCTTCTTGGCTGTGACTACACCCTGGGTGTGCTGGGGGTCGGCCCGAAGCTAGCCCTTACACTCCTGGGCCGACTAGGGCAGGAAGTCGACGCTCTGGATAGGTTCCGAGAATGGGCAGACGGGAGGATTTCAAGGGAATGCTTAGAGCAAGGTAAAAAGGTGGTGATATACTGTCCTCGCCTTTCATCTCCGGTGAACTTGGTTCGAATCCTGTCCATGCGCACTCAAGCGAGTACATAGGTTTATAGGTTTTCCCTGAGGTTTCTTGCAACTTCCTGCCAGGGGAATCCGGGATACAGCGTCAAACAAGTGTAATGCAGGCCCTGTCGCCAGCTCCGGGCATTGGGGGGCGGGGGGGGGGGGGGGGGGGGGGGGGGGGGGGGGGCACAGTGCCAGCTGGGAGGCACGTTACAAGAGAAAAACACAACCGTATATAATTTCTCACAGAGCTGCTGAGCATAAAAAATTGCTTAGCACAAAAATGTCTTGCTTAATAAAAACAGGTTACCAGCCAAAATGCCATGGGATTTTCATGCTAAGCAAACAACAGTCGAATACCAGTCACAGGCAATATATTACATGAGCATTTGGCTGGTAATCTTGTTTTTATCAAGGTAGAAATTCCATGCTAAGCAAATTGTTGTGCTTAGCAGCTCCATGAAATTGGCCCCTGGTGTAACGTCAGAAAATCGTGGCACTTGTGTCCTTGAGCAAGACACTTTGCAGCTCCTAGTTGATTTTTGTTTCAGGATAAAGATCACCATGTTCAATATTTGATTCTCTTCAGTAGCACCTAAGAAACCACCGCATTGCACTAGGTGCACCCACGTGGGCTCGGGTAGAGAACACAAGGTGTATGGCTGTGCATTGTGCAAGACGGACGTTGCTTGTCATCTGAAGTCTTCCGACACTCGGGAGTGTTCCTGCCGCTGGCATATCTCGTCAAGGTCAAGGTCAGGAGAGATGTCATCTGTGGAGTTGCAGGTCATGAAGTAAGAAGGAATGAATTGACATGTAGGGCTGTTCCAAATATACTGAATATTCGAATATTCGATCGTCAAGCGAATATTCGATCGTCAAGCGAATATTCGAATACCATTTTGCCAGTTCGAATATTCGAAAAGATATATATGCACGTACAGATACGACTCTGATGCTATTTTAATAGAAATGTTACCGCGCTTAGCAGTGTCAAATGTCGCATTTTTGTCAATCGTAACTTTTTGTGGATGAGGTTTATTGTTCCCGTCCGTAAAACCCTTGATACAACAGGGGCATGCCAAAAAATGCTGTTTGAACGGTCCATAATATCAATCGCCATACATTGACTTGAGACAGATCTGGGAAATTTGATATGCTAAATGAGAATACTTCTGATAATATCATCATACTCTCCCTACCGGCGCTTTTTCAAAGCCAACAATTTCTCAGAAAGAGATATCTTTCCAAAGTGTAACCGCAAACCTTCCCTACTTTTCACTCCGCCATGCAAAGCTTCAAACAACACTTATCCATGTAAAGTTGCATTCATCATGAAACAACAACGGACATTTTTTGGAGTGAGCAAGAAAATTAACATGAGCAGGATTTGAACCAGTGACCCCTGGATTACCATACAAGCACTCTACCTACTGAGCTAAGCAAAGATGCCGACAGACTCAGAGATTTTCATCATAGGCAAGATAGCTCAGTTTATAGAGCGCGGGTACGGTAACCCGTAGGTCACAGGTTCAAATCCTGCTCATGTCAATTTCTTTGATTACACTAAGGCCCTCTCCGAATTACTTGGCTGCAGCTTGAAATTACACACGAGTCTATAGGAAGTGGCTGCAGCCGCTACCATAGACATGTGTGTAACATCCAGCCGTAGCCAAGTAATTCGGACAGGGCCTAAATTGTTTTGTATTATTCCAATAGACCAAATGTATTACTGGATATTCTACTTTTGATAGGAAAGCGTGTGCTGTACCAGACTTCCCCAGTGAGGCAGTGATTGAGGAGTTTTTGTCTGTTAAAGACAAGCGTCCGCAACGGAAACTTTTCTGGAAGAGGCCGCAGCTTATTAGTGCACAGGTAAAAGTTATGAATTAAAAATTGAATTTTAGCCCTTCCAGCTGTTATTATTGGGGTGCTGCTCAGTGTTGTAGTCCAGACCATTTCGAAACCAGGCACAAGATCAGGCAGAAGACCAGGCACAAGACCAGGCACAAGACCAGGCACAAGACCAGGCACAAGACCAGGCACAAGACCAGCTTGTAACAGGCACAAGTAACAGGCATAAACCATGACAAAGGAATGCTTTTGTTACAGTTCATTTGAATAGCTTGAGACTTGGATTAAGACTGCTGGTCTTGTGTGGTCTTGTGCTGGTCTTGCAGGGTCTTGTGCTGGTCTTGCAGGGTCTTGTGTGGTCTTGTGCTGGTCTTGTGCTGGTCTTGTGCTGGTCTTGCAGGGTCTTGTGTGGTCTTGCCTACCACACTGGTGCTGCTATGCCAATACGGGCTTGTGCAGTCAAGCGTAACGTACACAATAGGCAAACAATGGATTGAGTACGCGCAGGAATGTGTGTATAAATGACAACCGGCCATGTGGTCTTTTTCAAACTGCAGCTATGGCCATTGTCCGTATTCAATGGGTTAACCGATAAGGGAAATTTAATCGGTCACATGATTACTCAAACAGGTTTATATAAATGGTGCTTGCTGAGTGCAAGCACCATAGAACCATTCCGTACTCGGGTGATTTAGGTACATTTTTGTGACGTGATCTGAAAAAAAAAAATTTTGAAACAAAACCTGATTATTCTCTTAGCTTAACCCATGGAGCATAAAGTAGAAGCATAACCATTCAAAGTTTCTTCAAAAACATTGACACCTGTACAATTGTTAAATGATTGATTGATTGATTGATTGATTGATTCTTTTCCATTGCAGAAGTTTGTGTCGTCAAAGTTGGAATGGCCCGAGGACTACACGGTTGAGAAGGTTTTCCCATTGGTCACTTTGTGGGACCTTACGGCCATATCGTCTGGTCAGCCCTTTGACCCCAAACTCCACCTGACACCAACATCAGTAATCAAGAAGAGAGTGAGGCAGGGTGTGGCTTGTGTAGAGGTTCAGTGGGAAAGTAAGATCATAAAAAATTATTCCAATCTTTCTAAGCTCGGACAGAGCCAGTAAAAAAACCTCAAATAGTTACCCATATTTAGTTATACAGTGGAACGCTGCTATAACAAACATCGCGGGATCCACAGATTTTGTTCGTTATAGCGATCGTTCGTTATAGCGATTTTCTGCCAAATGCCCATAAAAACATGGTGTCCGTTCTTTTAAATAGCGCCCTCTTGCATCGTTTTTGAAGTGCGACCTCTTTTAACCATTGTCAAAGTCGTCCTAAAGCAACCGCCAGGGCGTGCAGGGTGACACTAAACCACTGTCCATTCATCTTAGCAGCACGTCACCCTGCACGCCCTGGCGGTTGCTTAAAGGGACACATTGCCTTCAAATGTCATGAAATGTTGCTGTTTGGAAATGTTTCTTATCTTTTATAAGAGTTGTCAATGCAAAAAAACACGTATAATGTGTTGTAATTAGTGAGTAGTGATTACAAAACATAAAATTGGCCTCTGACCCCTGACATCTGACCCGCGAAATATAGACTTATTTCCAGTAGTAAATACCACTGTCTAAATAATGCGCAAGATATGCTGTAAGAGTCTTTCTCGGCCACCAACTTACGCTTCTCAGCAGATGATTTTCGTGGACGTCCCCTAGTTGGAGTTGGAGATGGCATGGATGATGAAGGTCCACCGGATGCGTCCATGCTTCAGCTTCAATTCATATACAAATCGTCCCCTATGTTCAAGTCTATTTGGCAATAAATTTAGAGGCCTGATGAGGCGCACGAACCAATATCTATACTATATCATCATGATACAAAAACAGCATTGGGAACCAGACCTTCTTGTACCACACAATGCGTTAGCGCCAGGCTGGCCCCGCGGCCATCCATTTACGAGTACCGTCCGTGTCCCGTGACGAGACAGTCCCGATATCCCTACCATATATCACCCAAGACGCGGGGCAGGACGCCCAGAAATTTCGAGCAGAATTTTTTATTATTTTTACATACGCTATAAAACACGTTGTTGTAAACAATACCAGTTAAAACTCACGTTGGAGAGGTTTCTATTATAAACACTGGCAACCTGACCCAACAGCGGGCCCTGTGAACTCTACTGTAATGATAGTAACATCAGTGGCCATGTGCCAGAAGCCGGGAAAATCAATAAATCTAGTCTGGTATGTTTCCCAATGGCCAATCGCTTCTTGGTTTGCGCAGCTGAATCTGAATTATTCATTTAATACGAATGTCCAATCAGCTACCTGGAATGTTTTACCGTTGACCTTTGTGAACCAACGCTCGTTCATCGCGCGATGATGCCATGTTTTTCACGCGCGCATGTAGCATGAATTATTTAACGTGACATTCAATTTAGGACCAATCAGATCGCGCACGATTGCAAATAGCTTAATCATTAACATAACGAAAAACCCGGAAGTAAACAGTTTCATCAAGGCTGTGCTCCTGGCAGAGCACGGAGAGTACGGGGCGGTTGCATATACACAAGCACTGCAGGCACCGTGCGTGCCACGGATCGGCGTTCGCTATACGTACGTACGTAGGTATTTGGAGCAAGCTCGCTGCACTATAAAATATAGAATATAAATTGCCCTGATGGACCTTTTTGCCACAAGGGTTCTGATGAGAAACAACAATTTTTTTATGTTGCCTTATATGACCCAAATGTGTTATAGCCGAATGTTCGGATTAGCGGTGTTCGTTATAGCGGCATTCCACTGTATATAAAATTCAAAAAACGGCATCCTCCGCTCCTGCAGAAGAAGCTAATTGTGAATTTTCTCGTCTCATACTATGTCCTTGATATGTTCTTCTGCTTCTGTCTCTGTTTTTTGTGGAATAGCCGGGATACCCCACTCGGAGGTAGAGTTTCCAACCACCATTGAGAAGGAGGAGTTGTTTGCGAAGGCCTTCCCTGAGTTGGTCGTGGCCTTCGAGAAAGCCAAAGCTTCAAAATCAAAACAGAAACGTAAGTTTTTTTATGGAACTCGCCCATACAAGGTTAAAAGCCACTCTAGGTGAAGGGCTACAGCAGAGGTGGTGGGGTCGGCAACATTGTATGTAGAAGATTCCTTTAATAATGTTGTACACAATTTAGTCACAAACTGGAAACTGGCACAAACTGGCTTGCTTTACTGGATGAGTGACTCCCATCAGTAACTCCCGTGATCTCCGAGATTTCCGTTTAATCTGAAATTAATAAACCCCAAAACAAATCTTACAATAATAATATATTATTAGAGGTACTGACAAATGCAATACTAATTAGATAAACCAATTAATACACTTAATCCACATGAAATATCAAATGGGTAGGACCACCCTTGAATAGATGATTCGAAATAGAACTTGAACCCTAAATGCGGCAAAGAACAAATGGAATAATAACAGAAATGATAAACTTACGACTTTGTTGAGCTTGTGGTGAGACTACAACAATAATTGAACTTCTAGACCTTGCCCTCGGACTTGTAGATACAAAGACTTGCAATTAATTGCGGGATGTACCACAGACTGGAGGGAAACTTTAGATGTGTGCAGCAGGACGGCTACTGGTATAACTGCCTCACTGGCCACGTAGCAACATATTTTACATCGAGACAGAGGGACTGCATTGACCTACCCCAAAGCTGGGTCAGGCCCGAACTTGGGCTTTAGGAATTATTTACGACTGATCATAATAATACTGAGGCATATGAGGCCAACTAAGAAACTAAGAAAATATTAAAGAAACTGTGTGAGCCTGTTACATTGTAGGTTGCCAGCCCAACCACCCTTACGGTTTTCCTGGGTCCAGATCTAAATACAGGATCAATCTTCTATAGATACCAAAGAAATGATCCCAATTTTCAGACCTATAGACCCAGGCGGGGTAACTTCCACCGTCGGTGAGACCAACTCATCTCCCCCTTAATGTAAACAATTCTGAGGGTCAGAGCACACCGACTAAAATGTTAAGTTGATATTTCTGGTGCTTCTCAAAACCTCACTTCTCTTTTCTTTTAATTGTTCGTCAAACCTCAAGGAAACTGACTGAGTAAATTTGAATACATTTTCAAAGCGCCCACTGAACAAAGATACTGACAATTTGGGAGGCCGCCAACATAGGGCAAGATAGCTCAGTTGGTAGAGCACCAGTACGGTATTCCGGACGTACAGGTTCGAATGCCACTACTGTCAGTTTTCTTTGTTTGGTTTGAAAATTCGCTTTTCTTGTAGTCACTCCACGTAGTGTATCTAGAAACTTCTCTCCAATTTTAATCTCCCCTCAATGCACAGTTGTATTAATAGCTTTATGAAGCATCAAGCACCACTCTGGCACGAAAGACCAAAAATGATTACCTTAATCCAATACTTAGGATTATCAAATGCAGAAATAATTTACATTTCCTGAGTCCTGTACTTAGTAGTAAACCAGGCCTTTGCGTTTTTACTTTGAATTCAGGAAAAAAGACGGTGAAATCCAGGAAAGCCGTGGATACTTCCCCCAGCGTTGATATCGACTGTCTAGCATCAGCTGTTGCAGAGTTAAGCTTGTTTTGTCCAAGAACCGAACTGGAAGAAATCAGTAGTGTGAATGAGAATCCGTTTGTAGAACAACCATATTCTACAGCTCCAGTGGTGGACATCTCATACTCCTCAAGCGATACTGATGCCGATGCAGGGCCTCTTCCGCTAAGTGAGCGACTTCGGTGTAGGAACATTCTCGAGACTATATCCTTAGATGCTACCTCATCTTCATCATCAGATGAAGAAGATGATAATCCTGTCAGGAATCCTGCGACAACAATATTCTCTCATGAGCCACAGTCAGGGAAAGAAGTGAATGAGAAATCATCGTCATCACAGATTAAAGAGTCCATCAGTCTTGCACAGCTCCCAGATGATACATCAGAAGTTAATGTTTTCTCCTCCTCCAGTGACGACGATAATGTTGATTCAGGACCACTTCCCCTGAGTGAGCGACTACGGCACAGGAATGTACTTGAGACCATATCCTTAGATGATTCTTCTTCATCTTCGGATGAAGAAAAGCATAACCCTCTCATGAATACTCTGAAGAAGGAATCTCCTTGTGAACCAACAATGTCTTCCTTGGCGACAACGGATGAGAACTCATCGCCACTGGTTACCATGTCTAATTCATTTTCTTCTGTCATCCCAGAGGAAGCAAACTTCAGTCTTGGCTTCGAGCTAACCAAATTACTTTTAGAAGATGACAGCGAGCTTCAAATAAAACAGCCCACCAGTCCTGCCAAGCGCTTAGACGACGAGACACCTGAAGTTGAAGTTTTGTCTTCCTTCGGTGCTGGAGCCAGAAGGCATCAACCCTCACTACTTCACGTAGCACCTGCATATTTGTCTATTGCCAGCCATCATCTTAACTTCAGTTTGAAATTTGAAATGACAAACATACTTGAGGAAGATGACAGTCTGCTCCAGAGGAATGAGAGAGTCTTGATAAATTATGAGAGAGCAGACAGAGAAGAGAACTGGTGCTCGAGCAATATCCCAGAGCAACAGGACACTTCCAGAGATGCGGAGGATTTTCCTTCAGCCAGTGTGGAAGTTCGAAAGATACTTGTTCCCAGTGCAGATCAAAGAAGTACGATACCTCCACCTAGGTTGGGGAGCCAATATGAGGATGCGATGGACAACCATGGCCATTGCAAAGAAAACATCAGATACTTCTCTCAAGAAGAATTTGAAGATAACAACGGGCCGCTTCGACATAAAGAAAGTTATGACAAGCTGCTCGCGAGTGACAAATCAGAAATGAATATATCCCTTGAAGACGTCTTAGAGAACAGTCCTGTGTGTCTGTTGGACAGGCTGAAAATGAAACATGGCACCGGGGTCCATTCTGCTGCCCTGTCGATGAAGAACCCACGACACCCGGGCAGGAAACAGGAAAGACGAAGAAGAGCTCTCATGGAAATTTTCAGCGATGATGAGAATGACAGTGTAATTTTTAACTAGAGAAAAATCGTCCAATAAATAGATAGGCACTAATAACTGAGGGTCGCGGCATTTTATAAATACTTCACTCATGGTGGCGGTATTCATTCAACATTACATGTCTGGGTCTTTAACACGAATAAACAGCTTAAAAAGAGTTCTAACATCCAAACTTTGCAAAGATTTTCCTTGGTACCGGCTCAAATCAAACCACTGTAAAAATAATTTGATCAACTTTAGGACTAAAGTAACTTCATTCACTCATAAATTCGAATCAGTAATTCACCTCGTTAGCCAAAATATAGATAGGTAACTATTTAGATTGAAGTTGGTTCGAAATTCACAGAATTGTTAAATACTTGGAAAAAATCTTCTTTTTGATCACGACTTTATTTTATCATTCATGGTTCACCAATCAGCTGCTCCAATAACCCAATAACTTGACAAAACTCATTCATTATTATTTCAGAGTCGGTCAATAGTTCAGTCTGAAGAGTTGTATTGACCGCATGTTGGATTCGGGTTATCCAAATGACCTCGTAAATATTTGTCGGTGATAAATCAGCGAAGCTAGAGTACTTGAACATGTTATTGGTGTTGTACCGTATCGAGCAGCCCCAAAGATCAGATCGTCTATAATTCAAAGGGACCAATGTTACCGTGGCAACAAACAACGAGGCATGAAGCTGACCCTCAATATGGGAATAGTAGGTGCAGGCCTCGTGGGAGAACCATTGAGATCAGTGGGGGATACGATTGGGGGATATATACATGCACGGCTTTTAAGGGTGGGACACAATAGAGTGGAACTCATCAATGGGACGATTGGTGCGTGGATGACAATGGGTTACAGTCCCTGCCCTTCTTAATTCAACACGTCGGGATTCGCTTTAGAAATTAAAGGTCGTGAAGATTCAACACTAAGCCGAGTTGAGCGTGCTTAACCAACTTGTAGTACCATGGAGAAATAAACCTTTGTAAATTCATGGTTTTATCAGCGAGAACGGAACTTGGCACAACTACTCGTGTTCACGGTTATATTGGCCAATTGTATCGTTTACGATCGTATCTGATAAGTGATGAATTCAGCTGGCTATTCTAATTATCAGTGACTGAATAATGTACCATCGAAGGTAAATATGTTTACTTTGTAACAGTTATAGTTGCCACGATCGCGATAAATTAATTAGAACCCGTGTGTTGATTGGCCAGTGCCTACCCAACAAGTACTTCATTTTGTATTGTTTCACATCCAGCCAATTATCAGCCTCGCGGAATATGACCACGGCTTTGTCACATTTCTCGAACAAAAAAATTCTGTTGACGAATCACTCGAACTCCCTGAATCAATAACAGCCAAATTAAGGATTATAATGTTATATGGACGCCACTGGATTCATACTAGATGCTAGCAGACACAGTGAGCATCGTTACAAAAAAGACAGCGGATATCTCCACGGGAGTGCCGATGGCCAGCGAGGACTGGCAGACCACCACTGCCGGCCGCCGGCGCTTTGAGGCTGCCGAGCGCCGGCGCTTTGAGGCTGCCGAGCGCCGGCGCTTTGAGGCTGCCGAGCGCCGGCGCTTTGAGGCTGCCGAGCGCGGCTTCATGTCCGCTAGTGCTGCTGAGTTTAACCGGCCACGGCGTGGCAGGTTGATTATTCCACGAGAGGCGTCCAACCTCCAAAAGAAGGTAAGCTTTATTTTATTTAAGCTTTTATTTTATGGAATGTTTAAAAAAAATGTTTTCAAGGGAGCCTTCTGCAGTATAATTCCACATTACGTAAAAACATTCCGTTGAGATAAAAAAAATAAAAAATAAACAAGGATTTGTTCGAAATTAATTTAATAAAAAAAGAATCACGATGTCGGAGTGTGTTCTTGCCGTTGAGAGGCATACAGTGAAGAGGTACTTTTATGTATTAAACTGGATTTATTGTAAATTGTAATGAATCTGTTAAAATAGTTCAATATTTTAATATCAAATTATTTGCGACCGGACAATAATTTGGGCATATCCCTGTGTGCATTAGATGCGTTTTGGAGGGTTGCAGACTCCCAAAATAGCAAAAAGTATAATTTTGTTCCGTTAAAATAAAACATGTAAGAAGAAAGAACTTAGAGCACGGACAGTATATCTTTCAGTAAAGAATGAAAGAATTATCCAAAGAGAGCGCTATATTGAATTTTATCCTTCCTTGGTGGGAAAACAAATCGCTTTACTGTGATTGGGCTGTGGAATGCGATGCGAATTTATGTGACTTTCAGTTTGGTGTAAACAAAAGATCAGTTAAACAACGGATCAGTTATGGAATTGCATCCCCTCGTTCACTTTGGAAAAATTCCAAGTATGTGATTGTTGTGAAGTTTGATATAACCTGTGACCTTGTAAGGAACCAGACGCGTTCACCATTGCAAGGGCATTTCTCAAACCCTATACATGTAGCTTCGGCTTCGTCTCCAGCTATTCCCCATTCCCATTTGCAACCTGAAGCCTTGAATACGTAAATAAATAAACAGGCTCTGGCTCTGGGTTAAAACAAAAGACTTTGATATACATGTAGCAAAAACAGCGTTCCAGATCTTGCTAACTGGGGACATAAAATTACACGAAGCCGAAGCCGAAGCCGAAGCCCAAGGCAGGGTTTGGAAAAGGGCCTAAGTCTGCAGGCCACATTGCTGCACATTGCTAATGTTTGAGTTTCCGCAATGAAACTTCAAGTTCACTCGAACCTTCAACACTTAAGACCTTTCAAAATCCGTAGCCGCTGTAAGGCTACTGTTCACATCAAACTATAATGTACAGGCACTTCAACTTTCCACCTGTGATCTATTTTCTGCGTAGTTCCCGCGGTTTTCAGATTATGGCCTTGTCCTGGTCGTGTCAGATAATGGCGGGAAATATGTCAACTGTTATCATCCTGATTACAGTCGTTAGTAATTCGAGTGTTGTAATATTATGTGGAAATAATAAGACATGAGACCCAGTTGAATTTGATTAATCTTTATCAAACAAAATTTTTTAAAGCATGTCATTTGAAAGCATTTTTTTTACATTTTTTTGTTTTTTTGATGTTTTTTGTTACCCTTGTTTCTGTGACCAACGGTTCAAAATAGGTATTTCATCTTCACTAAAGAGTAAATACGGAACCAAATACACTCGGAATTAGTGCACCTGTTGTCCAATGTTTGTGTGCACTCACTTGACATTTTATCCCGAATGACCCGCGTGACCTATCGCGCCCGCGTTAAATTCAATCAGAATGCGCGTAATATGGCGTGACATACGTCAGCAATTTTATCCCAAATAACCTTTGACCTTTGAGATACCGAACTGGTTTGTTATGGAGAGACAATGCAAAAGGCGCCGCTAATTTCATGGATCAGCTTAGCGCACAAAATAGCTTAGCATAGAACAGTTTTGCTTACCATCTTCATGTTACCAAGGATGTCATAATGTACCGGTACTGCGTTAATTTGCTGAGAATACTTTCTGTTTGTTAGGCTGCATCCGAATCGCTTGGCTAGGGCTATTGTCTAGGTGTTCGTCCGTTACAACTATACGCGTGACGTAGCCGTAGCTGTAGCTCTAGACGCCCATTTCGGACACGGCCATAGCCCCGTAAAATTGGGCCCAGATATGGCTGTCAAAATAGAATTATTAAAGACCTGATTAGATTAAAGCAGTCTCCTCTGGGTAAATACGGTTTTCGGTTCGAGAGTCAACACGACTACTTGATAGCTATGGCACGAACTAATTACTCAAAAAGACCAAATTAATCTTTATTCGGTGTACATGAGTACCTTTGTCCCGTCCGAGTTGCCCAGAAAAATATCAGTCGCGTAATGTCTGTGGCCAGTTTGCAAATTGATCACCAACCCGATTTCCTAATTTCGTGCAAACCATGTACTTGTATTTTATAATAAACTGAACAACACAATTGAAATTGCTTCTGTGGCATTAAATGCATATTTCATCTTCTTATAGTGACTCTGTTCAGTTTTTGCTTCATGGCCGTGCTAAAGTAAAGATCGCCACAAATAGCAGACATTTTCGCTCATCGTAAGCGTATTTCTCGCGAGTTGCCAGGTTTTGACTACGATTGCCTACAGTCGGTATTAAACTTACTGATGGCGCATATTTGACTTCAGAATGGTGATATGATAAGCGCAAACTTGTGTTTTCCAGAGCCGTGAAAGTTGACTCTGGATTTCGTTAATGATTATATGTACAATTTAGGATCATACTTGTTTATTAATATTTTTGGGTCCCTCCAGTCAACTGGATGCTGGAACACATGACTATATAAGCAATTGCATCATCTCACACTTGTGCTGCATGCATTGTACAAAAAGTAAAAATCAATGAGGTACATACCTTCAGTTTTATGGCCTTTTGTTAAAGGCAAATGCCTGCTCTTTAACTTGTTTGAGTATAATCCGCATTGCGATAAACAGCTAAATTTTGTTAAATTATTTTCCCCACGAAATTCAATGAGTCCACTCTTTAAAAAATCTGTCGCTGGTCAGGCAGGATTCACCTGTCTCATTCCTTCCTAGTTTCCCCACTTTCCGATATCTATCAGGAAATCCGATTAATGTACTCCTGGCCCAAAGCAAACATGAGTCACTTTCGGAAACAGTCCCGTATTCGCGGTGTTGCTAGGTTGCACGTTGTTGGTACTTGCATGGAGGTAGGAAACATACATGATATTTTGTCGTCACACAATAATGATACAAGCCATTATGTAATTTCGCAAGCAATTTCTGATAACACGGAGTGCCCTCTGACCATAATGGACCTATCGCGTGAATGAACGCCTGTGTCCAATCATATTAGTTATAATTGGACGCGAAACGCGCAGAATTTGATTCAAGGAAAAATTACCGCACAAAAATCCACAATTATCTAAGGGGCGTGGTTAACCTGCAAATAGCGATAAGTGAAAATGCACCTGTTATAGGGCTAATTTCACGGAGCTGCTATGTAGGGCAACACCTTTTACCAGCCAAAATTCCATTTGATTTTCATGCTAATAAGCAAACAACTCAACACCAGTCACGAGCAAAACACATCACATGGAAAGTTGGTTAGTAATCGTGTTGTACCGAGGAAAACCATTCACGATAAGCACATTTGCTCAGCGGGTCCAATTGGCCCTGCCCTGTACATACAGTGCATCGATTACCAGAATGTTTCCCGCGGTTGGAATATTAACCAGACCTAGTTAATATTAACCAGATATTATTTGATTTATCGTTTAAACTTGAAGGTATATTGACACTGTTCATCGGGCGCCCGATCACCTATACACACGAAACGTTCTATTGCATTTTCGATCGAGAGACTCGCTAAGGGTTATGTGGCTTAATTAGGCCGACCAATCGGAAGTAATGGAGAACATTGTAGATAGACTATAGCTTATAGATCTATAGGGATATGGAGTCACAGCATTCAAGTGATTTCAGACATTCATTTCCAATGAGCATTAAAATGACTTCAGACAAACACTCGTGGAGCATACATGAACACGAACAAATAGTAGGCCCCATTTCAAGGTCAAATTTATTAAATAGATTCAGGTATACTGGATCCATGGGTCTATTTCAGGATTTGCCTTGATCTAGAGATTGGGCATTCTAGCTCCCAATTACGATCAGGGCATGCTGTCCGAAACGTCGAGAATACGTCTGGCTCGTCTTAGAAACATGCACTATATAGTCATTTCACGTGGTGTTTTACGGCAAACCTATCTCAATGTGTCCTCTCTACGGCGCGTGAAGGCCTCAATCAACATACATTCAGGCTTCGAATAGAAAATTTTTCAATTCATGCCCAATCAAAATCAGCCTATTACTGTAAGTTATGATCGCCCGCTGTCAACACGGGTAACAAAACTCCGCACGTACGATAGCGAAACACACACACACACACATGACAGCACGGCAGGTATCGAACCGTAACAAATCACCCATT
The DNA here is from genome assembly GCA_037893225.1 of Hippasteria phrygiana. Taxonomy (NCBI): domain Eukaryota; kingdom Metazoa; phylum Echinodermata; class Asteroidea; order Valvatida; family Goniasteridae; genus Hippasteria; species Hippasteria phrygiana. Next base: position 573,503 of record JAZGUH010000023.1, on the reverse strand, counting down.
TTCCCCTGCTTGGCAACCGACACACGGTGCACTTTATTGTCCGTTCATGCGATCGCGCGAGAGCACTTGGGGTGTCGGCTCACAGAAAACAGCGTTATTGTAGACAACTGGCGTGAACTCTTATCCCAGTTTACAGAAAAACGTGGGGTTGGGTTGCCGTGATTATGTTGTGTGGGGAGTAATAAATGTCACACTCACAACGAACGACTGCCATCATTACTTTGAAAAGATGTGGGGGGAAAATGTTAATTATTTCGAAATTAGAGAAAGATTTTCATGTGTGCACTAAAAAGTGAAATGTACGTTGAGTTGTGTGGCTTTGAATTTATAATAAAGGAAACTAATTTGAACGGAAACGAAAACAAATAACATTTAAATTACATTTTAAGACACTGTTTGATTAATAATTTGTTGTCATGTGTGTGTTGCTTGTGTGTGTGTTTTTTTTTTGGTTTTTTTTACCGGTACCTCACATTACAAATGTCCGCGCTGTGAAGAAGCTCTTGTTTAAAAGGACAACACGGTTCGGTAAAAAAAACAAGTATATAGACAAACAAACAAAAACAATTGTCAAAGTGTACCTTTCGAAAGGAGATGGGTTTGTCGTTACAAAGTCAACAAGTTAGCAGGTAGCAATACCCCCGATGCGTGAGTATGGACATTTGATAAATACTTCAAATATGCCTAAATCGAATACAGAGCTTGAGTATAATTTTGATTACGATCCATTGTTTAACCATGGAGGAAGGATATCCTTCCTCCATGGTTTAACCAGCCGAAATCTGCCAAGTTGGGACAAGTTTGGCTGACCTCGTAATCCAGCATATCAATCATAAACGACCCATCGTTGCCTTAGTAACCAGCCGTCAACACTTGACTGCGTGGCTCCAACAAGCCCTCTACCTCAAAACGACCTTTGTATTCGTGGCGCTTGTAATTTTGTGCACCACTCGTCGCGTTTTTGTGTGTTCGGACAAATAAGTCTACTACAGTCATATTACTGTGTGTGTATACCGAGAGTTGAAATCGTTTGTTCTACTTCACCCCTCTTGTGAAATTAATCCAGATCTTTTGGGAACTTTGGGCTATGACATGCCAATAATATTACTTCAGATTTGACAGTCAAGTGCTGTGTCGTTTTCGTGGGACGCTTGTCGGATCGGTTGAAGGCTGTTATGATTCAATATAGATTTTCGTGAGCTGTATGTGGTACACTGTCCCGTTGTAGTTTTGCACACTAAAAAGTAAAGAGGTTTCCTTCTTCAAAGGTAAGACTTGCAACAAGTTAACCGGGGCTTACTGCAATTGGCTTATTTTAAGTTGTTCAGGAGTTATTTTTCTGTTCGAAGCAGCGCCTCGATGTTTCAATTGACGAATAGTCCACTTGTATTGTTTTATTTGGCAGACGTCCTTGTTCGTTGTGTTCTTCCTCCATGGTTGAAGACAGGTGGAAGTTCGCGTTTTCAATTTCATGAACGGCATGGCCATGTGTGCGGTCGTTAATTAATTGCTCCATACTTCCGGCTAGACCTATAATCATGTTGTAAAACCATGATGGTGGAATTACTTCGATTTTGAAAATTTGCTCTCTGAGTTTTGCTTGCGGACATTATCGATGTGGTTTATTCGAGCAAAGTGGGGAACATTTGCCGACGTTGGGTTTGCGTTGTTCGCGCGCGTGAATTTGATGAACAATTAGATTTTGCTTTGATTCCACCAAATGTGCTGCATTCCTAGGGGCATGCACATAGTTGTAATCAAAGGTTGATTTTTTTTCTCTGTGATTTAAATTAATGACTTGATTGATTTAAATCAAGTGATTTTTAAGTAAAACGAACCTGACGCCTTGATTTATTTTATGGTGATGATGGCTCTTCCATTCCTTTTTGGTCAGATTAATATTGTTGCTTGATCATACCCGTATATTTTAAGAGCATGTTTCATACTAGTCCTTGCTCATGAGTCGTTTGGATTTTAGGTTTACAGCTTTGGGATATATTGGAGAAAAAAATTTGCAGGACCGAAAGTTTAAGGCTTTAAAATGATCAATTTATCCATCTTTCATTGCTTAATTAATTTTCTGTCATGCTCCTTTTTTGGTGTGAAGGGACATAAATCCTTGCTTCAGCCAATGTCTCATGACGTGCGATTCGGACCCAATGGACGGCCAAAGTTCATGTCTGCGTCCCTCTCCCCTCCTGGACAGGAAGGAGTAAGTTTTGAAATCTCTTGACCGATCCAGAGGTATAACGGTAGTAACGAGGTACACTGTAAAAATGCCTGCACCTCATGAACTTCTTCACTAGCACCCATTTGTCTAAATCAACAATCAGCAATAGGCTTCTACTGGAGAGTTGAAAAGTTAACTGTAAATATATTTCTTTGTGTAAATTATCTTGTATTTGTTTAAATATTTTGTATGTGTGTAAATTATTTAGTTTTAACTAAAAGTATGCAGTGCCCCAATGGAAACCAGTTTTTAACTGTGTGGGCACACCCTGGGTAAAGAAATGTAATAAATAAATAAATAAAATAAACAAATAAGAAACACGAAAAAATTGAGGTGCATTAAGTGAGGTAACTAAAATTACTAAATCTATCGATCACATGTGGTACCTCAAATCACATGTGGTACTTCAAATAAAAAAGAAAAGAAAAGTCAGGGGCATTGGCCAATCGCCTCCAGTACCTCATGTATACCGAGTCACTACGCATGAGGTGCATACCTCATACTAACCTTACTTGCCCAAAACACAAGAATGAACAGAGACATTTTACAAGTGGGATTTGAACCATTGACAGTACCAGTGATCAACCGATTGAGGTAACTTTTGCATGTTGGTCGTCCAATATTTGTTGATGGCTTTGTTCAGTTTTTTTGTTTTCAATTAATTTCAAGTTTGGAGACCATTCCTACCTGCGAGGTACCGAAAGGAGGATCAGCGCAAACAACAGCAAAGTCATTGTGTCATACCTCAGGGTGAGTACAGTGGTCTTCAGGACAGGTTGAGGTAGAGTACAGTGGTCTTCAGGACAGGTTGAGGTAGAGTCCAGTCAGGTGTTTCAAATTAGTATAGTGAGGTATGTATCAAGAGGTTCTAAAGTAGTAAACTACAGTAAGGTATTATTTGGTTCAAGGTGAGTACGTTGAGGTTCAAATGTTCAGAATGTATAAAGTGGGGGACAGATGTTTGAAAAGAGTTCAAATCGAGTTGAACAGCTCAAGTTCATCTTAGAATCACACTTTACTTCATTTAGAAATATTTACTATCTACCACGCAAAGTCTGAACTCGCCTTTGTTGGTTGTTACTTTAACAGAAGCAGCTGAGACAGCGTCTCGTCCAGGGGGCGGGGCCAGAGGACTTTGTTAGCGATGAGGAATCTACCGCTGATGACGCAACGCTTCACATTCCTCGCAAAACGGTGAACCTCACTTGCTGTTAACCAGTTCGCGTCGGATGACGTGTATACACGCACTCAGCGAGGCAAGGGTCCAGCGGAAATATCTGTCAACGACCGGCTCGCAGTGAGCGAGGCCAGGGTGTGCTACCCGCATATAAAGGCCTGAACCCGTCTGGCACCCGGGCTCGTGAAAAATAATCCCGGCGTGAACTGGTTAATGAATGAACTCTTCAGTTTGATTTTATACTACATCATTTGTTACCCATTCTCAGCTGAACAATATTGTCTACCTTTAGGTATGCACAGCTTGGTCAAGATGGGAAAATTAATTCTGGTCAATTTTCATCCCCACAGAATGTTGGGAGACACAACATGTTCTCCAGGTACACAGATTATGGAGGTCGACTAAGCCGTGAAAGCCAGGTCAGACGTCAAAAGTCGGAAGAGGTCACAAGCGAGGGGCCTGACCAGTCGCCAGCAAGGCAAGCTAGTGCGCATGCTATCCTGCCTCAAGTTGTCGTCGAACCAAGAGGAAATGAGCCTTCAGCTTCAGACTTGTCTGACAGAAAAATGCCTCTGCTCGGTGGCAGCAAAATTCTCAGTGATACGATGGCAGGTTCTGGGGAACCCCCCGTCGTAAATGTCGAAGCTACAAAGCCGTTAACCCCCAAAACTTCCGACATCACCCAGAAGGGTTTGAGGAGTGGCTCCCCTACTTTGAGCGTCAAGTCCCTGAAATCGAGTTGCAGTGGGGATAGCCATGACAGTTGCCACGATGATGGACAGGGAGCGCCACACTTGCCTAAGATTGGGCGAGGCTCAACGGGACACTCTAACAGACCCCACTCGTCAACTTCTCTGGACGAGGAGATCAGATTACCGGCAATTGGCAAGGAATCTAAATTAAGAACAGAGGATAGCTCCGAGTCGAAAACTAGTGAACCAGTGAATGTGGATGAATCTACTGATGCATCAGTGAGTGCTTTAGAAGAAGAAACCAAGTCACCCCAAGATGAAACGGATAGCTGTATCCCTCCACGGGATGAAGTTAGTCCCGTTTCAAGTCAGTACCCATTGATACGACAGCTGGACACATTGGACTGTGGGAAGGATGAATGTTTCAGTCGCATCGTGAAGGGATACTTTGACGTGGAATATCCGGTGCAGAAAAATATCATCAGGGTTTTCATCTCATCGACTTTTCCAGGTTCGTACAAATGTAAGAGGAGATTCAGGGTTGGAGTGCCATACATTTGTGGGGTTGAAGCTCAAGATAACTCTTCTTTAATTGTTCATTTACCCCCCACAGCTCAGTCAAAAACATTAACATCCACTTTGCATCTCTTTTTTAGATTTTATCAAATAACACACTTAGCCGCGTTCGCATTGGACTAATTATTGTCAAAAGTTACCGTACGTGATTGTACGTAACATTCCACTGTGGTTATTCTTCCGTGCGTCCGCACTTGGATTACACGGCTCGCTGAAAGTCCTTGGCCAAATAAACTATTATGCAGTGATTGTCCTCTGTGGTTTTGTAGAACGCACTAAATTTACACGCATCTCATTGTGTATGCCAACGTAGAGGCGCGGCATGCATTGATCTGCAGACGGCACGTGATTAAAATGTAGGTTTGACTTTACCGTGGCTGTCCGCATTGGACTTTTCAGCGACGTAAAACCTACCATGTAACTCTTCCGCTACTCGCTTGGGCCTGTAAAACTTACTGCTGCGGAGGGTAAAACCGACAATCGACACTTGACAATTTGGCAAGTTTACCGGCTGTCCGCATTGGACTTAATTTGGTTAAGTTGACAACAGTCTCCGTAGGTTTTACCCAAAAAAGTCAAATGAGTACATGGCTTTAGAAAGACCTGGATTTTTTCTGTTGGCATATGAAGTGTAGAGAGTGAAAAATTCAGAAGGGTTACTAGCCTAGCAGAAGTTCCAAGGGCTAAGGTGAGCTCACTTTATTTATTTTTTTTCCTTGTAGACTTCGAAGCTGAGCGGACGACCCTGGTGTCCAAAGTCTACCCAAGGCTCCGCAATTACTGCAAGGAACGAGGCTATGAGTTCCAAGTGTGTGATCCCCATTGGGGTATCAAGGACGTGACGGATGATGCTCATACCTACGCCAAGCACTGCCTCTCCGAGCTGTGGGAATGCCAGAGGGTCTCCATGGGCCCAAACTTTGTGGTGAGCATTAGGGCTGTCGAAAATATACTGAATATTCGATAGTCAACCGAATATTCGAATACTTTTTGGCAGGTTCAAATATTCGAAAAAATATATATGCACATACAGATACAACTCTGCTGCTGTTTTAATAGAAAAGTGTCAAATGCCATAATTTTGTCGACGGTTACTTTTTATGGACTGAGGTTTATTGTTCCCTTCTGGTAAAACTCTTATTCAGAAAATTACTGCAAAAATGCAGGCTGGAGTTCAATCATAACATTATACAAACTCGTAATGATCAAATTGTCGATCGGGCGGTCCATAATCTATCGCCGCACGTTAAACACCGGCGTGCTTTGCGTGCAACTTTATACCAGAACTGATACAGTTGCAGCTGAGGCGTGAAAAACTTGATCAGCGAGTTTTGAATATTCGGTCAAACCAAATTTCGAATAAATGAATACTAAATTATTACAAAATGAACAGCCCTAGAGAGCATTCAGAGGAATATCAGGGCTTAAAGTTTTGCGAAAAGGTCGGCTAGACCAAGGGCAACAGCTACAAAAATCTACTCGACCAGAAAGTAATTTCCAGGTCAATAAAAAACTGACTATGAAGAGGGTGAGATACATTTGAGCCTCAGGCCGGGAATCCATGCATCCGTACTGCATTATGCGTAATACGTAAAGCGTGACGAAATGCAATGGGCATACTTCCATTTATCCGCAATGCGTATTGCGTTATTCGTTTTGAGTGATCCACTGCATGTCGTGTATTTTTATTTTGACGCACCCCGCATTACGCATCGGAATAACGCAATAAGGACCCATGGATTCCTGGCCTTACTTGGTGAATGAGTAAGCAGTACTTAACCTGATTCTGGACTGTTAGACAGAACATGCAGAATTAAACTTGAGGTACCTTGTGGTGCGTGGCACTCTAACCCAGTTACCTCTTCCTTAATTCTGCCAGTTCGGTATCTCAAAGGTCAAAGGTTATTCGGGATAAAATTGCTAACGTAATGTCACATGTTACTCGAACGCCCATTCTGATTGAATTTAACACGTGCGCGTTGTGCGGCTACCTTTTGCGTTCATGCGCGCGCGTTAGGTCACTCGGGATAAAATGTCATTGTGCACATGTATGCGCAGTTGATATACCGAACCGGCTTATTGCTCCTAGATGTTTGTCAGAGGAGCTTTTATTATTTGCAATCACACATATGTACCTGAAGCTGATGAGAATGTTTTTACAAACCGTCGGCGGTATCTGTTACTATCCCCCTGTATTTCTGCAGTCCATCCTGGGGCAGAAGTACGGCTACGAGCGAGTACCAGCTAACATCCCCGTTGATGATTTTGAGGGGTTGATCGCAGCGTTGCAGAGTGCCAGAGAGCAAGCTTTGTTATCAAGACGGGCGTCGAGAATTTCTCAATCGGACACCTCCTCAACTGGGTGAGTCGTGAGTGGTACTTTTTACTTTTTTAACAATGATTCTCAATTGTTTGACAAATGGTAGCAAGGTACATTGTACTGTGAACTGAAGAGAGAGTTCTATGGCAAATAAAACAAAGACAAAGTTCAAAATCAACTTTGCAAGATATCAGTGATGTCGTTGAGACCATCACAAGACCACACAAGACCCTGCAAGACCAGCACAAGACCACACAAGACCTTCAGTCTTAATCCAAGTCTCAAGCTATTCAAATGAACTGTAACAAAAGCATTCTTTGTCATGGTTTATGCATAATAATTGTGCCTGTTACAAGCTGGTCTTGTGAATGGTCTTGTGCATGGTCTTATGTGCCTGGTCTTGTGATGGTCTCGACGACATCACTGCAAGATATAGTAAGATTGTTTCCGGAGGATAACCTGTGTTCCCAGTGGTATTTCTTCATGAAACTTCTGGAGACTTTAGACTTTTAAGACTTGCTCTTAAGGGAGAAATGCATAATTAACCCTCCTATACTTATAACGATCACAGCCTATCAAAAACTCTAAACACCAACTCTCACAGCTTGTGTTTGTTTCAACCTATCACTTGCTAGCTGGCTCCATTTTGGCCTTGAGAACAGGAAGGTTAATTGGAAAAAAATTCTGTTTGACAAATAGTAGTAAGGTACATTGTATTGTGACCTGAAGAGAGAGTTCTATGGCAAATAAAACAAGGACAAAGTTCAAAATCAACATTGCAAGATATAGTAAGATTGTTTCCGGAGGAAAACCTGTGTTCCCAGTGATATATTTATGAAACTTCCTGGAGACTTAAGACTTTTAAGACTTGCTCTGAAGTAAGGGAGAAATGCATAATTGAAGAGGGGGATAGCTGAACGTTACCCTCAAGGATTTGGTTGGAGTGCCATGCACCTTGAGGCACCCCGAAAAAGCCTGCATTACCATGGGGTTGAACCCCAATTGACCTCTTCCTTCTTTTTGCATTGCTCCCTAAGGGAGCACGCCTAACCCATGGTCGGGCCAGGCCATTGAAAAGCCTGACCACGCCCGGGCCTTCTGGCTTTTAGTCTTGCTATTGTAAGCCACAAATCACATAACAATAGAGCATCTACTAAAAATTGCTTTTGTTGTCATTCCAATCATGGGCTGGAGATCAAGTCTGGGTGAACAATGGGAGCTGGCTGGACTCTAGCATTAGTGGGCAGTTTATTGTGTACAACCACAGGATTATAGAAGCCCGAAGGCCTGGGCGTTCCTGGCCCGACCATGGGTTAGGCAGTGCTCTCAATGGCTGATCAGTATACGTTTTATGTTAAAAAGTTTAAAAAGCTAGATGAGCAACTCAGAAACTCAGAAAGTAGGCGCCTATTAAATTGCAGGTTTGCTGAATACATCATGAACATATAAACACATTTTTCGGGGTATGCCCTGTTTGGATACTTTAGTGATGGCCAAGAGAACCGCGAACGACGTTGGAGTTCTCTGTCTACCGTGACGGAAAGCAAGTTATCCGTCAGTGAACCACCCAAAATTAATCTTGAAACGACAATTGAAGAGGGCGACTCACAGCAGCAGCAGCAACAGCAACAGCAACAGCAGAAGGCGCGATCAAGAAAAATTTCTGATAACAGAAAGCCTCAAGTTGTGTAAGTAAATCTCAGTTTCTGGTATCGTTTGTGATCATAACACAGCCAAATTTGTGTTCATTTGACAGCACAAACAAAGAGTGCTGTTGCATAGAATGAGCCAGTTGAGTTGAATCTTAGCAATGTCTGGTTTGCGAAGTTTGATTGCACGTGCCTCTTGAAAATGTGAATTCTGCTAATCTTGGTCTGTTTAATGCTCAGTACGACATAAAATGTGACCGGTTCTGCAAAAAGGGGTATTATGTCGCATGTGAAAACACACAAAGGGCAGTTCTATGTGAAGCGGGCGAAAAAATCTTCACGTAAGTGATTTTTTTGTTTTTGGTTTGTTGGCTTCTGTTATATCTATATTTTCAGAATTTATTTTCAGAAACATTAATATTGATGAATAAAGATGCAAAAATCAATGTTGATAAAAATTACTTTTATCTTATTTCTTTGCACTTTTTGTGTTTCAAGGCCTGTATCTCTAAACGCACTTCCGTTAAATTGGGAAAATAGGAGTATACAAATGTCAAGATATCTGGAGAACACAAAATGCCACAGGGGGTCAAACCTACACCAAATTAAAGCTTAGGATGTTACCAATTCAACTATGGATACACTGTATAACTAATTTTTCAAATTTTGCGACATAGTAGCCCTGTTTGCAGAGCCGGCCACAAATGGCACATATTTATTGCTTGGTCCTCAAATATCTGCATTATTCCGCAAAATACTCCTGATTTGCTGGTTTTGCCTGTTGCCCAGGATATATTTTTCTTGGAACATCAAGAAGTGTTTGACAAATAGTTGCTGATCGAACTTGTCCTTGATGAGCTAGTTCACCGATTGCTGTTAATTTGCATAACTAACATGCATGTATTACACCAATTTGCATATATTTGCATTAATTTACAACGTTATGACCTCATGTTACTAACACTTTGCGTGTTTCTTTTTTTTATCTGGATACCGCTCGCTTTGGGATAATCCTAGCTCGCCAGTTCACTTCAGAGAGAAAGGTACCCTCTTGATAAACGCGGTTAGAGCGATCGACCTGGTTAAGAGACGGTAAATGATACTTTAGTAAGGGGATAAAAGTGTGATGACCCGGTCTTTACCACGTCAATAATAACCGAGGAGGGGCGTGACCGCTGTTAATCGACCGAGCCGAAGGCGAGGTCCATTAACAGCGGTCACGACCCTTCGAGGTTATTATTGACTGGTAAAGACCGGGTCATCACATTTTTATCCCCATTCTAAATGCCTTCTTACGAAAAATGCAAAACCTTCCGTAAAAAGGACAAAATGCAAAGCTTTTTCACCCCACTTTTTCTCCCATTTGCTCAGTACAAAACACATGCGCGTGAAGATGCTCCGCACCTGTCTGTCGCGTGCGTTTACGCACACGCACGAGATGCAGCGTTTTATACGCGTGCATTAGCGTTGTCTTACATTATGAAGTTCAGTACATCTTGTGCGCGCACCTACTACGCTCTCCCTGTTGCGTATCGGCTGAACACAGCTGGTTATGACGCGCTGTGTTTAAACAACTTCTAGCCGTGTTTAAACAACTGTCTAAACACACCCACGTGATTGGCTCTCGACCAATAGGGATAGTGAAACTCGCTGAGGTATTTATGAATCTGGGTTTATTTCAATATTACAATCTCTAATCCACTAATTGGGATTATAAAAGTTTATTAAAAAATTCACAATAAAGGTGGCTTAAGGGAAACTGGAGATATACTGTTTATGAAGTATATGATAGTGAAAAGGTTCAAGACTAGCCAGTGTAACGTGAGTTACTTTCATTTAAGATCATCCATATCTCGGGTTATTGTACTTTATTTTTAATGTTTCGAGGGAAAGGCGTAGTTTCATGAAAACTTTGTTTTGTGCTGCATGGTCTAAAATACAACTGAGTTTAAATACTGGATCCCTCATTAAAATCTTTTTGAACTGTGTGAAATGTTTTGAATTGATGTGATTTTTAACTAATTTTTTTTTTTTTTAAATGATCGTATGTCAAGGCCATTTTAATTTCCCATGCGAGGGATAATAAAGTTTTTCAATTCAATTTGATTAAGAGATTATCCTGTATTTGCCTAAGCCTCACTAATCCATACAGTCATTTGTTGCATGCATCACTCATCAATAATCCATCTCTTCCCACCCCCCTCCCCCCTCCCAATGATCTGCATGCTTTCCGATTGATAACTGCAGTTGGCCGACATCTTTGCTAGTGTGAAAGTGTGAGATATTGACAATCATGTACATGTACATATCAGGGGGCAGTAGGATATCCAGTTTTTTGTACCAGGGAGGGCAAACAACGGCGGAACCATCTAAAAACCGTCTTTACAATTTCCCCAGCTTCAACCTTCATCTTAATCCCTCCCCTCCTTCATCCTTACCCTAATCACACCTCTTTGTCCCTGTCTTTCTGGCTGTCCTTTCCTCTCCCTTTGATGTTTACCCACTGCTTATCTGCCATGCTCTTTTGCATCCCTCTTTTGTGTTTCTCCACCCACCCCCTCATGCATGTGTGTTCCCTACATGTTTGTTTCTTGTACTCTGTCATTCACCTTTGAGAAAGAACTTGCTTAAGTTTGAAACGTCAGGCCAGCTAATTTTTTGATTTACAATTGTCTGAACAACACTATTTCTTTTTGTTTGTTGACATCTCAAATACCGCCCGGTAGGGGGGGGGGGGGGGGGGGGGGGGGGGTGGGGGGGGGGGCAAGTTTTTCCCCTTTCCCCCTGCTGGATACGCCACTGTCAGGGACAGATTGGGAGACAGAAGAATGAAACCCTGTCCCTTCCCTGTGCATTTTTCTCCCACCCCGACAGTTTCTGTCCAGGTCTTGTGCTTGGTCTTGTGATGGTCTCGACTACATCACTGCTCACAGCTCATTTTACCGTTTTTTTTTTCAAGGGAACTAGACAAAGTTGGCGCTATGTAAAAAAAATCTGATGTTGAATGTTTCCCAAACTCCCCTCTTCTGTAAGTGGGCACTTCTAATTTATTAGCTGCTGTTTGTTTCTGATGTTGTAGAGATGACTCCATTGATGGCGGAGGGGTGTTTGAGACCGATGCGGAGCTCGATAAATACACAGAGAAGGAATACGATAATGACTTAACCCTACTGAAGAACTGGTTTGAACTGGATGAGAATAGCGTGCCACCCTGCTACAGACTGCAGAATATAAGGTTGGTTGGTTGTGAGACAGTACAGGAACAAGACTTGGGCTTATTGAAGAGTAAAGCTAGATCAAAGATTTCACGCTGCAGAATATAAGGTTGGTTGGTTAGTGAGACAGTACAGGAACAAGACTTGGGCTTATTGAAGGGTAAAGCTAGATCAAAGATTTCACGCTGCCCCCCCCCCCCCCCCCCCCCCCCCCCCTACCTTTTCACCTTTGTAGTTCCGTGTTTAAGGACATCCAGAGTAATGACAAACAGAAGAGGCAGCGTGCCAAAAACCAGTGGCTAGCGGTGCAGCGACGACTGCAGAGGATCTTACATCGCTACTTGAAGACGGACGAACAGAAGAAAGATTACTTCCTATCAGGTCAGGAATTATAACAACTTCAATAAATTTGGAACAATTTCAATTTCAGACTATATTATTAACAATGGTTGGACTATCCTTGCCTGAACCTTGGTTAGTCAACCACGTCTGGTCGACCATCCGGAACCAGCCTACAGGGCATGGTCGCGCTGGTTATCAGCAGCCACATCTGTCATGCTAAAGTGTGACATGTAAAGAGGGGACCAGTGACACAGTAGTTAGGATATTTTGGGCGTTATTGCATAGTTGTAGCACTGAAACCCATGTCATTTTCTATTTAAAATGGTCTGGAGGCTACCAACTATTTTTGTATGCAAATCGCCCATCACAAGGCAAAAGGCCACATTTGAGGTGTGGGCTACAGAGGAAAGTGTGGAAGAACCAGCCCCTTACACTGAAACAAGACCAGATAATCTGATCTCTTCACAGTATGAATAGGCCAGTGTTGTAGTCGAGACCATTTCAAGACCAGGCATAAGACCATGCACAAGACCAGCTTGTAACAGGCACAAGTAACAGGCATAAACCATGACAAAGGAATGCTTTTATTACAGTTCATTTGAATAGCTTAAGACTTGAATTAAGACTGAAGGTCTTGTGATGGTCTGGTCTTGCAGGGTCTTGTGATGTCTCGACTACATCCTTTAATAATCTCTACAATAAGCCAGTTTGGTAGGTCAAAGATTATTCGGGATAAAATTACTGACGTAATGTCACGCGATGTTATGCGAATGCCCATTCCGATTGAATTTGACACGTGCGCATTGTGCGAACACCTTGCACGTTTATACACTAGCCTTAAGTCACCGGGTCATTCGGGATAACTATGTCATTGTGCACATGCACAGCTGAAATACCGAACTGGCTTATGGTATGCAATTACTTTTCAAACCTTCACCTCAACAGTCACTGAGAAAGAAGTAGAATCTGGAATCCTCGGTTTGACCGGAGAGGTCCACGGAAGAGTGCTATCTTTTAAAAGATTCATCACCGACCTCCACGCTCATCTACAAGACTACAATGCCAGGGACTACATTGACCTTCACCCTATGAGGTCAGAGGTTGACGCCCTTGCTCAAGAGAAGGTGGACGACCTCAAAGAGGTCAAGATCCCGGAAAAGGTAATTGGACTCGTAACAAACAAAACAAGTTCAATGCCCCTCTGGTGTCTGTTTAAGGGGGTATATATGCTTTAACCAGTTCACGCCGGGATTATTTTTGGCCTAAAATTTCTATTTTCCAAAGATTTCTTTTTTCCAAAAAGGAAAAATATAGCAGCCAACTTCTGATATACAGCCAAACGCCACAAATACTGATTTGCAAGAGTCATTTCAACAGTATTTGTACAATATTTCTTGCCGAAACCTCATATTTCAATACTCCGGGTGCGCCCACCGGAGCGTAAATTGTAGAACAACAGGCCGTGCACAGCGGCCAAGTTCAAGTTCAACACACGGTCCGCCTCCACAGACTTCTCAGACTTTGTGTGTGTATACAAAACAAATGAGGGATTAGCGTGTTGAGACGTCACCCGGAGGTGAGTCAAGGCAAGCTTGACGTTTTTACCTGTCAGCCGTGCCCGTGTATAAAAACAGCCAGATCGTGTCAAGACGTCCTCCGACGCGAACTGGTTAAAAACAAAAACCATTCAAAATGCAAAAAGAGGAGATCAATTTAAGTTGATCTATTGATCTTTGGAACTGACTTGATGTAGCAATTAAATTATAAACCAGTGAAAACATCCACATTTTTTTGGATGAAAATCCGTGTTGGTTGACATTCTCAATTTTATTTTTACATCTTACCCTAATAGTTGAAGTACACTGACATCTATGAATTCACCACGGAGTGGTACAAAGACGGTATCAACCCTGCAGTCAACCGCGCCCATTCGCACTACCTGGATAAATTTGGCAATGAATTCTTCGAATCGCTCAAAGCGATGATAGATGGCGCTGCAAATGTCCAGGCCGGGTCCAGCGTGGTCCCAGCAGACAACGCTTTCTACTGGCGGGTCGTTCCTCACATGAACTTTGTCCAAGTGTGGTAATTAAGACCCATCGTCTTTTTCTTATTGTGCAGAGAGTCGGCAGATGTCTTCGAGTATATCTGCATTACAGTCTGTGGTTGCTAACAAGCAGCCAGTCTGCAGACAAAGTGCTTCAAGTGCACTCAAGCAAAGCTGAGATATAAAGGCAATCCCTGCTCACGTGCTGTTAGGCTTGCCTTCAATATTGACTCTGCAGAGAGTCGGCAGAAGTCTGCAGATATCTGCTTACAGTCTATGGTTGCTAAGAAGCAGAACAAAAAACATTGCATAATATATTTGGTTCAGGATTTTTTGGGGCCCTAGAATATTATTGAATCCACTTTCAGCGATTTCAATATTCTTTGTTTGGAAGCAAACAATTCATCGGACGCTATTTAAGTATATCTTCTAAGAGGTGGAGAATTTTAAAAGAAAATTATGCAGCATTGAGAATTCAGAAATGCTCGGTTTTTTTCCCTGATCAGTGCCAAGTCATTCAACGGATGCCAAGATATTTTGACGAGCATCAAGCGTTACATCAGGAGCAACTCGCAGCATCCAATGGTCATCCATGGCAAGTCGGGAAGTGGGAAAACATCCCTCATTGCCAAGGCAACGGAATTGGTCAGAGATTGGATGAAAAGGTATGATCATTAAAACTGAGCAACTGAGCAGAATTAATGTTGCCCCAGATTTAGATTAATTACTTTGCAAATTTTGTATTAATAGCAGACTGCTCAGTGCAGAAACCCATTTTTAATAATGTGATCAGGGCCTCCAAATGCAAACAATTTTTTTCTTTCTGAAAGGACATATTACTTAAAAATGTATTCTTAAAAACTAAAAATTTGAAAGAGCACAGCAGACAGGTAGAAGCAAATGTGTTTCATTAGTCTCCGGATGGTTTAAGAGTTTTTCTTCTCTGTGAACCCCTCCTAGTGAGGACTTGGCGGTTGTCGTTCGTTTCGTCGGCCTGACTGCAGAATCTCAACATATTCGGAAGCTTCTTGCTGGTATCTGCACTCAGATCTGCCATGTTTATGGTCAGGATGCTTCTTCAGTACCAGAGGTAAGTCTGCGAGTTGTAACAAGTCTACAAAATGTGCGGAGTAGAAACGAGCATTTACGGATCTATTGGGAAAACCTCTTCCCCTTTTGGGCCATAAAAATTACATTTCTTTTTTAATCGCCCACTTATAGTGTGCAGCGTAGTATAATACTGGAAATAATGTCAACAAAATGACACCACCAATTTCAGAAAGAGTGCCATTTCTGGCCTGTTTTTCAATTTATTTTACCAACGGAAAATTGTTGGGCCTGATTTTTAGGCAGTTTATTTTTGAAAATATTTTTAGTGGATTCTTCGCCCTTGAGCCACATTTGGATGTACCTGAGAGAATTTTGAAGAAGTTTTTTTAATCTAATAATAATAAAACAGCTGAATTTGCATTAATATTTATAGTAAATAAATAAAGTTGACAAGAGTAGGACTTTGTGCCTTCTCCCTCCTGAACATCCGACTCGCACTCACCATTACTTTTAGGGCTGTTCATTTTCTAATAATTCAGTATTTGCTTATTCGAAACTGGATTTAACCGAATATTCAAATATTCGATACTCGCCAATCAAGTTTTTCACATGTCAGCTGCAACATTATACCGGTGTTTTACGTGCAGCGATTGATATTATGGACTGCTCGATTGACATTTTTTTGCATTGCGCCTGTTGTATCAAGATCATTACGGGTACGTAACATTCTGATAAGAAACCTAACTCCAGCCTGTGTTTTTGCAGGAATTTTTTTTTACAAGTGTCAAGGGTTTTACGGACGGGAACAAAACCTGGCCACAAAAAGTTACCTTCGACAAAAATGCGTTTGACACTGCTAAGCTCCGTAACTTTTCTACTATCAGAGTCGTATCTGTGCATGCAAATATATTTTTTTGAATATTCGAACCCACAAAAAGGTATTCGAATATTTGGTTGACGATCGAATAGTCGGTATATTCGGGACAGCCGTAATTTCTTTTGTTTCTCTCTTAGGACTATTTTGGCCTCATGAATGATCTGGAGAACCGTCTCTGTGCCGCCACGGCCGAGAAACCACTTGTCCTTTTCATCGACGCCATAGACCAACTCTCTGACGAGAACAGCGCTCGCAACCTCAGCTGGCTTCCAAGATCCCTACCGGAGCATGTACATCTTGTTGTTTCCACGGTAACGCATGAGGAAGAGCAGCACGAATGCTTCAAGGTGTTAAAGGTGAGGAGGTTAAACTCGGGATCAAAAAGCAGCACTATTATGAAACTTCTTGACAGATGACAGAATCCGTACATTGAATGACTTGATACAGAAATCTTTTTCAGTCATTCACCTCCTCATGAATTCGGATTTCAACCATAAAAACGGGAAAAATATCTTGTGGTGTAACTAATAATACAATTATTTTGTAAGGGGTTGGCGAGTTGGTTTTACCACTGGTGGAAATTACCCCGCCTGGGTCGTTACGTCTAATAATTGGTATAATTTCTCTGGCATCTGTTGAAGATGTATCCTCTATTTAGATCTGGACGCAGGAAAACCGTAAGAGTGATGGGGCTGGCAACCTAAAATGTCACCAACCCTGCCACCTCTGTTGTAGCCCTTTTACCAAGAGTGGCTTTTAGCCTTGTATTAGAGGACTTCCATGCAAATAAAATCAATACGATTATCGTTTCTATTTCAGAGACTTCTGCCAGAGGACAGCCTGTTAGCTGTACCCGAGCTGAGCCCGAGCAACATTGCATTAATCCTTAGCCATCGCCTTGCAGCTAGGAACCGTCGGGTCACCTCGGAGCAACACGCCGTGGTCATGAAAGCTTGCCAGGAGAACGCTGTCCCGCTCTACGCATCGCTAGCAGCCGACGAAGCTGCCAGATGGTCAAGTCACATGACAGGGAGGGCGCTGTTCTTACCGGCGAATCTGAAGAAGCTTGTGAATCGTGAGTATGCGTGATGAATTGGTTTTCATAAAGGATATGTAGCACTGCTACGACGAATGCATCAACCCATTTTTAAGCGAGTCTACGGCCCTGAATTTCCAACTTTTTCCCAATTTCAACAAAATGTGGGTGATCTTTTTCTCCTCTCTGTCATGTTCTAGACATCCTGATCCGCATGGAGTCGTCCTACGGTGAACCTTTGGTCCGACGAGCTCTGGGCTACATCACGGCCTCACAGAATGGTCTGGCTTGGTCCGAACTAGAGGACCTCCTGTCTTTAGATGACGCTGTCATGAACGACGTGGTAGCACAGAACGGCACGGCGCTACGACGCCTACCACCTGCGTTGTGGTGCAGGCTGAGGGCGGAACTGGAACAGTATCTGTCCCTGGGATGTGTGGATAGCATGTGGACCTATGGATGGCTCCACAGAGAGTTCCACGAATGTGCGACTGAGCGGTAAGATCCACAACCGTTTTACAAACCAGTCTTAATCAAAAGGCCAAACAGTATCACTTCTTAGGTGTGACGTTATTCCTTCATAAGCCACGCCCACTTTCCATATGCTGGATCCACCCATTATCGATGATCCGATGGAAATCAAAACTCATTCACTTCAAGATTTGTGTAATAACTTGGAAAGCACAAGACTTGTCTTCAACATTATGCATTGAAATTTGCCAAAGGTATTTACTTTGTGTATAAATGTTTTGGTGCAATTTTTAGGCCAGCTGTTATTAATGGGTGCTGGTATGTTAATACGGGCTTGTGCAGCCAAGCGTAACACTATCAATAGGCAAACAATGGATTGAGTATGCGCAGGAATGCGCGTATAGATGACAACTGACCAGGTGGTCTTTTTCAAACCGCCGTCGTCCGTATTGAAGAGGTTAAAAACATTTAAATCCATTTAGCCTTGCGTACCTTGAATTTTGTTGCTTACTAAAGCAGGGATCGAAATATCCACTGGACGGCTGGACCGAGTCCAGTGATTTGAGCGTTGGTCTAGTGAACTCTTGACAGAACTTGTCCAGTGGTCTAGTGATTTTTATATAAACTGCGCGAAAGTCCTTTTTTTTTGCTAAATCTGGTGAACTGAAAAAGCCCCATAATTTCTGGAATGGCCATTTTTAGTTTTGAGGCAGGGAGTTTCAATCAAAACAGCATTTCTAACCCCTCCCCCAACAAGGTCGGCAAAGGGGAAAACAAATTGAAACAGCAAACTCATTCAAAACACTGTGTTCTTATTTTTACCAGTGGTCTTGTGAAATACCTTCCGGTCTAGTAAAATCTTTGTACTGCTAGCCCAGCTGTCTCGTAGATTTTTACCTGAAATTCGACCCCTGTAAAGTATAATTTACTGATCAGTCACCGGCTTGGGTTGTTTTCGTTTTTTCCTTAAGGTACCTGAGGCAGAGAGACAAGGCTCCGTCTTACCATTCTGCTCTCAGTGAGTACTTCATGGGCAGATGGGCTGGGATAAGCAAACCTTATCCAGGCAGCGACAGTGGAGCTGATCGTCTCGTTGATCCGATGCCTTTTGCCTGGAACCACCTCATTCCAAATGGTACCTTCCTTGGTTGTTACATCAAATATGTTACATCGAACATGTGTGGCTTGAACTATTTGGGAGAGGAGGGTGAATAATTTGTTGTGCCTACCTACATAGAGCTTTATATACAGTGGTGTGCAAAATTATTCAAACACTTGGCATATTTTAGGTACTTTAGTTGTTTGTGATGAAATGGCAATCAATATACAAATGTACATTCAAATGAAACCCTCTGGAACAAACTTCAGAAGACTTGGAACAGCATTAGTGTAGAAACTCTCAGGAAATATATAGACACTATGCCCGAAAGATGTGCCACTGTGATTGCTGCCAAGGCTGGACACACCAAATATTAGAGTAAAGTTTGATAAGGAAGATGGTAGGACTGGCAGATACTAATGTGAGCTACATTATGCTCACAATTACCTTTTCTATTTAATGCAGCTGAACAATGTAAACCAGGCAGTGTAAGGCATTAAAGATCAATTTCTTCAGATATGTCAAGTGTTCGAATAATTTGGCACACCACTGTAAATGTCTCAAAGTGCTTCGCATGATTACCTCTGGTAATCAGATTTCACGAATAAGTTTGAGATCTACGTGATCTGTTTCCTATCCTTGCCTTGCGAGCACCATGCTTCCCTTGGCAGGAGTCAAACTAACATACCAGTCACCTGAAGCAAATACCAGAGATGTAGTCGAGTCCATCACAAGTCCCTGCAAGTCCCTGCAAGTCCATCACAAGCCCTCCAGTCCTAATCCCAATCACAAGCTATTCAAATGAGCTTTGACAAAGGCATTCCTTTGTCATTGTTCATCCAGTTACTTGTGACCGGCTTTATGAAAGGACTTCTGACTGGGCTTGCGAAAGAACTTGTGAAAGTACTTGCAGGGACTCGACTCTAACTCTGGCAAATACTGTACCCACTAGCAGCGCTGCCAACTCTCTCTGATTTTGCGGACTTTTATTAATATTCAGGAAATAGCAGTTACAAAATACAGGTAAATTAAAAAAAGTAAAAAAAATTGACAATCCGGGAGATTTTCAAGTTGTGTCGGGAGCCGGGAGATCGACCAATTTTCTGGGAGTCTTCCATAAAATCAGGGAGAGGTCGCAGCTCTGCACTAGCACAAACTCTTTGAAAAAAGTGGGATTTAGATTTTTACATCGGTATTCCAACACCAATATAGTGATACTAATGTCTCTCTCTCCCGGAAAACATAAAAATACTCTTAGGGGGTTGCCAAGCACCAGGTAATTAACTCTACCTTCTTGGGTACTTATTTATTCCTGGATTGACAGAAGCACCTGCAGCTTAGAGACGCATGTTGAGATCTTTAGTCTGGTTCAAATCCAAATTTGGAAGTTCTGCCATGTGGGTCCTTTTTGTAATCATTTGATTAATCTCAGATTTATTTTGGTTGTCCAGGTGGAAGCAAGCAAGTTCACAACCTGCGGAAGCTGAACGAGTTGCCCTATCATCTCCTCCATGCTGTTCAGATGGATAAGCTCAAGACGGAAGTGCTGCTTAACTACGAGTGGACCCTGGCCAAGCTCAAGGCCACCTCACTCCGAGCAGTCCTGGATGACATTCAGAGCGCCCTTGTTGTTCAACCGAACGACCTGGAGTTGCGGTTGATGAGTGAGACACTCCAGCTTTCAGCGGAAGCCTTGCAGAAGGACCCCAATCAACTCGGCTCGCAGCTGATGGGACGGCTGTACAACATCATCAAAATGGACAAGCCTATGTCGGTCGGAGATCCTAAGAAGTACCCCTCGGTGGGGACCATGCTGGCCGCACTCGGTCGGAGCTCAGTGCCGCTCTTGATGCCCTCGGCTACGTGCCTGGCGCAACCTGGTGGGGTGCTGTTCGACCTCCTAGCAGGGCATACCAACACGATCACGGCCGTGACGGTGTCGCCAGATGGCAGCATTGCGGGGACCGCCTCAAAGGATGGTACGATCAAGCTGTGGGACTTGAAGAGCAGGAAGGTTGTGAAAACTCTGCTCAATGCGGGGACGGAAGTCGGCACCATTCGTTTCGCTCTCAAGAATCACATGCTTATGTCCGTCACCCACAACACAATCCGTGTCTGGAACCTGGACACGAGCGCCTGCATTAAGACCCTGGATGACTATATTGACCCGCCAAGCATCACAGTCGCTGGGGAAAATGAGGAATACTTGTGTGCCTTCTTCAGTGGCATCAATGCGATGCGCACGTGGGAGCTTGGGGATGGAACCTGCAGCCTGGTTGTCGGGCGTGAGATCTCCGGGCGGGGTATCCACAAGGATGGGTCAGTGTGCGTCGCCACAGGTTCGTCCGGCGAGAAGGTGCTCTATGCGTTCAGGAGCGACAACAAGGCCTATGTTCTGAATGCAAAGTCGGGCCAGAGGGTAAGTAGCTCGAAGGATTTTACTTTACAATGAGCTATCTATGGCAGTCACCACCATAGACTGATTAACCTCATGAATACAGACGGCAGCCATAGTCACGGTTTGAAAAATCTTGAGAAACCTCTCCCCTGATTTCTGCCTGTTTTGGGCACAAACACCCAGGGCGTATTCAAAAGCCCGTTCTAGTGTTGAATGAACACGCGAACAGAGTTTCGAATGACGAGAACCAACACGCGAACGGTGTTCGCGAACAGGATTTTCACTCGCCACGTATTGGGGAGTAGATGAAGAACGTCAAGAACAAAGATGGTGGACTTAGGCCGTTCCATAACTTGAGTTAATTTTTGTAAAATTTAAAGCACTCATTCAGTCCGAGAACAGTGTATTTCTATTTTATGGTCAAGATAATATTAGAAAATAAAATTGTACGTCATCATAGGAGTGGGATTGTCTTTGCTAATTTTTATTGCTGTTTTAGGATTAGAATTATTTTCGTAAGATGGTGAATTTTCCTTTCTTTTTATTCGTAGTATTAATATGGTGGCTGCCATCTTGAATTTTTGCCCACATACACTCTACACGTCACTTTGGCATTCGTAATCAGCAACCAGAGAACACTGTTAATGGGTTCAATGGGGTTTCGAATACTCACCCAGACGACATTATTCAAGCTCATAAGGAAACAACAATAGTGTCTTAGAGGTCTCTAGTACAAAGTAAAAATAAGACTCAAAATAAGCATCTGTTACAAAGTACCTGTCGTTGGAGAAACCATATATTTACGACGCGGTAATCTTTCTGAATTCTCCCACTTGGTAAAAGTGGTAAACACAACTTTGATGTCATGTCTTCCGAGGGCCCTATATCCATTCTCGCCCGGTATGTATACCGGGCCCTGGTAGCCAAACCAGTTCATTTTAATCCTCCCAAACCGGGTTGGGTACCAGTCTAGCCTCTACTGAAAGGCTGGTCCGGTTTTGGGAGTCTATTGTGTCCAGTTCCTGGGCCAGCAAACTCCTTCTGGATGCAGACAATAGGGTGACTTTAATCCGTTAATAATCCTCCACT
Organism: Hippasteria phrygiana; assembly: GCA_037893225.1. Lineage (NCBI taxonomy): Eukaryota > Metazoa > Echinodermata > Asteroidea > Valvatida > Goniasteridae > Hippasteria > Hippasteria phrygiana. Next base: position 551,235 of record JAZGUH010000023.1, on the reverse strand, counting down.
GGCGAACAAAGGCCTTAAATGTTCGCTCAGTTTGCCGCTGGACAGATTTGACCACACAGCGTTTACACTCCAGTGATCACCCACACATACGCGGATAATTAGTCAGTCAATAAACTTTCTATTGTAAACATTCTGGAGAGCCAGGCAGCAGACTTGCGAAGCTCGACCGCAAGTCTATTCATTAAAGTGGCTTTGAAATGTCGACGAGCAAGAGGACTTGTACCGGTCCGGGAGGGCATAATACCGGCCTAGGTTCAAACCAGTTTGATATCGGGTCAAGTATACATACCGGGCGAGAATGGATTTTGGGCCTAGGTCAATTCAGGTCAGTCATATTATTTCTTTTTTTGTAACTTCTGTACAGCTGCATGAGTTGAAGGCACCAACTCAGTCAGCTTCAATCGCCGCCTTGGGTATCTCCAAAGATTACTACATTGTGGTCTGTCGCTACCTTTATATGAAGTTATCTGAAATCCATCACCTAGAGCTGTTTGACATCAAGGCGGGGAAGTACGAACGGGCTGTCAAAGGTCAGACAAATCTGTCATTCTCTAGACCAAGCACTGTGTTTGTAAAATGGCTCCGAAATTTCATGAGTGGTCAAACGTAGGAAGTATGCGTTCTTTGGTGGTTTTTTAATGAAACCGTTACAAGTTCAGACGAAAAACAGTTGATTGCAACTTCAATAAAAGCTGATTAGATAAATGTGACCCACTCCAGAAAAAGGTGATATAAGTCGCGCTATGCATTTACGTGTAATCATGGTAATGGCCCTTTCAACGTTGAGAGGGTAACATTTTTCGTCAAAATTAATTTTTTGTTTTTGTCTTTAATGACATCTTAAATATCTAAATTTTCAGGTTTGATGCACAACAATGTTGATTTCAGTAAATAAAGTGAAAAAATTACCTTTTTAGAGTGCATTGTTCCATTGCATTGTATTAGAACTAGCTATTTCAAAGCCTGTTTTCTCTGCTGTGCATTTGAACTCCATAGAACTAATTAATAAGCAAAAACACGCTAACGGAAACGGCTTTGGAGCTCTATCATGTACCAAATGAAAGTTTACATTGCGGGCTTTCCAAACATACATAAAACTCACTTTTCATATTTTGCAACATAATATACCTTTTTCCAGAGCGGGTCACATATTTCAAACTATTTACAAATTTTGTTAGAAACTTCGGGGGTTTTCGAAACGCTGGCTTCGGCTTGGCTTCGGCTTCGCCTCCGATTTCTGAATATCTGAGAAGCAAACAAAATGTAAATATTCTAATTTTTACTTTCATAATCAACTGAATGAATGTTCCTGAAGCAGAACATGTACCAAAATTTAGAATATTTTCATTTGGTTTGCTTCTCAGTTATTCAGAAGTCGGAGACGAAGCCGAAGCCAAGCCGAAGCCAGCGTTTCGAAAAACCCCTTCATTAACTCTAACCCTGCCAGACGCAGCACAGTGCATCTGTGGTGACAGCTCCACTTTGCTGCACTCTCCACACAAGTCAATGCGACAAAAGTTTGCAATCTGATGCGTCTGGCAGGGTTCTAGCCAACATGCCCTGGAGGGTTAGGGTTAACAAAATGAAATTTGTTTGATGTCTGTGAACATGTTCATGATCCACTGTCTGGTCTCAATCCCACATAGACCTGAAGGCAACATTGCTCCAAAATATCGCTTTTCACCATAAGGGACATTTCCATTTTAAAATGTCTAAATTTGTATTACATGAATCATATTTCCCCCCCTTAAAATGTCAGGTTGCACTCATGACGTCATCAATGAACTGTACATCAATAAGTTGGGATCCCACGCTCTTTGCCTCAGCCCCTCCACACAGTCCAACACAAGCCACATATCCGTCTGGAACCTAGAGACAGAGGACCACAAACACATGGCAAAGCACACACAGGTATCAGACCATCACAAGACCCTGCAAGACCAACACAAGACCAACACAAGACCTTCAGTCTTAATTCAAGTCTCAAGCTATTCAAATGAACTGTAATAAAAGCATTCCTTTGTCATGGTTTATGCCTGTTACTTGTGCCTGTAACAAGCTGGTCCTGTAAATGGTCTTGTGCCTGGTCTTGTGCCTGGTTTTGCATCACTGACAGGTACCACTCCTTCCACAGTTTTGCAAGTTTTTCTGATCGGCCATTTTCTCCAAGATTCATGAACATTTAGTGTAATTTTTGTTTTCACTACGGCCAGGGCCCAATTTCACCGAGTTGCTAAGTGGAGAGTGTTGTCCTTTACTTGCTAAGCTAAACCAGAACCAGCCACAGCAATATATATATAACATGACGTTTTGTTAATAAACAAAACATGAAATTGGCCGTTGGTTAACATTTTTGTCTCGCCTGAACAAAGTTCAGAAAGAGACTATGCAATGACTATTTCTGTATGTAGTCCGTAGTCCGTATGTGTCATTTTGGTTAAAGTTTCGACAAATTGGTCTTATACGCAAATTTGAAGTCCAATTGTAATCAAACTTGGGTCATGCATTCAATAGTGCAACCTTTATATGATGCTTGTGTCAAAGGTCAAGTACTGAGGTCAAAGGTCATGTGAGGTCAAGTTGTAAAAGAGGCTGGATTTGTAAAATTGGTCATTGTGCTATTGTGCCGATCGAGGTGTCAAAATGTGCAGAGAACATGATTAACGTTTAAGCAGGCAAGACGTGTGCTTCGAGAACCACCTTGTTATTAAAAGGGCTCTGTAGTAAACGGCAAATCACAGTTCTGGCCACATTCAGCTTTGATTTTGTTTGAAAATATGGTGTTCGACAAAAATTCAATTGTATATTTTCAATTTTGCTATAGTTAGTTGCATAAATCTGATTTATACTTTTAACACTGGACTGCTACAAGGCTAAAAGCTAAAAACGACTCTTGGTAAAAGGCCAGCAGCAGAGATGATTGGGTTGCAACCCACAACTCCGCTTGTCTTGGGCCCAGGGGCCAATTTCATAGAGCTGTTAAGCACATAAATTTGCTTAGCATGAAAATGTCTTGCTTAGTAAAAACATTTTACCAGTCAAAGGTCCATGTAATTTTCATGCTAAGCAAACAACAGCTGAATACCAGTCAAAAGCAATATTCCACACATGGAAATCTGGTTGGTAATCCAGTTTTTATCAAGGAAGCATTTGCATGCTTAACAGCTTTATGAAATTGGCCCCTGATCTAAATTGAGGACTAAATCTTCAACTAAAGCTTTGGAAATTATCAAATTTCAGACCGGAGAAATTATCCCGATTTTCAGACCTTTAAAACCACTTGGAATAAGCCAGTTCGGTATCTCAAAGGTCAAAGGTTATTCGGGATAAAATTGCTGACGTAATGTCCTGCCATGTTACACGAACACCCATTCTGATTGGATTTAACACGTGCGCATTGTGCGACCACCTTTTGCGCTTCACACACGCGCGTTAGGTCACGCTAGTTATTCGGGATGAAATGTTATTTTGCACATGCGCAGTTAAAATACCGAACTGGCTTATTGTATAAAGTGATCATTAATCGTTGAGTCTGAACTTCTCTTGATAGATTTCGACCATGGGGGCATGCGTTGACCTGAGCTTCTGTCTCAGTGCGTCCAGCCAAGACAAGGCCCTCCGCATCTGGAACATAAGCAAAAAAGTAAACGAACGCGAGGGCACCGACTCTAAGAGTAAGAAACGAGAAGGCGTGTCCGTCCTCGTTCCCATGATCAACAATCCCAGGTATGTTGTAGCTAAATCCATCGATAACGGACCCTTGAGCGTATGGAACGTCGTCAAGGGGAAGTGCTCGGGAAATGCGGTCCGCATCGAGCGGGGACTGGTGGATCAACACGATGTGTTCTTGATCCGCAACCACATGGCTGTGATTCTTTCTGATCGGGGCATGTCGTCCGTCAGCGAGAAACCCACACCTGTCTTTCAGACGGTCTACATGTACAACCTGAAGCTGAAGAAGTATTACAGGAAGCTGACAGGGGTCTTCATCGTCCCCTCTCCGGCTCATGAGTATCGCATCCTGGAGGGAGAGCTTCTGTTGGGATTGTCGGAGAGCCGTGATCATCTCATCGCTTGGAGCTTGGTGACGGGCCACATCAAGTTCCGCATCAAGAGTAAGTTCAAGGAGCTTGAGAGATGGCGGGGGATGAGAAGGGAAGAAGAGGAGGAACTCTTGAGGCAGTGCAACAAGAGGAGCACAAGTTCCATGATGACGCCTTGGGATCGTCGCTCCGAGTCCCGCACTGCCAAGCAGCGTCGACGAGACAGTGAGTTCACCGAAGAGAAGAAACGGTTAGAAGACCTGCGAAAGGAGAAAGAGAACACCATCGAGCAGTACGTCATGAGCCGAGATGAGAGGATCATCGTCTGTTGCTACTTCGCTCACCACATGTGCATCTTCGACGTGGAGACGCAGACCCACTTACGCACTCTAGAGAACGAGAGCTCCATGCTCTACCTCTACAACTCAGCGCTGACAGCTAGTGGCAGCCATCTTGCCCACGCCAATTATGACGACCAAGCAAAGTGCAGCTACGTCACCCTTTGGGACCTGCAGAGCGGACAGGTCAGGAAGCGAATCAAGAATGAAGCCAACGTCTGCTGCGTCGGCATTAATGACGATGCCACCCGCGTGCTGTTCGGCAAAGAAGGCAGTAGCCTGAAAGTCTGGGATGTCCGGCGGAAGTCCACTCTGCGGAAGCTCCGTGGCTACAGCGGCATGAAGCTCACAATGGAGAGCAAGATATTCATGGTCGATGACGGGGCGCGGGCTGTCGTTTTCGCCAACGATATCTCCCTGTGGGACTTGGACCGAGCCACGTTAATCGCCCTCTTCACTCCGGACATCCGAATAACGTGCGTTGAGGTGGTCATGGGAGGCAAGCTCATCGTGATGGGTCTGCGAGAGAGCGCCGATCTAGTGACACTACGACTGCGGGGGCGCGACATCAAAGCAGTTGATCTGGTATCTGGGGCAGGCGGAGAGGAACTATTTGGAGAAACGACAGGGGACACAACCGATGAAGAAGACAACGATGAAAACGAGGACAGGAGTGAGGTAGCATCAACAAAAGGATCAGAAAAGATGTAAAGTCTTTTCAGTGATAACAATTTGCCATGAACTTAGTTACGTCTGAAGTGAGAGGGGTTGGTTTAACTTTCCAAACAGTCACGTTTAATCTGTGTTGATGAGCATATCCAGGTCAACAAATTTGTTTAAAACCTTCAGGGGCATTAAAAAACCAACAGGGATGTGCCAAATACTTCATCCTGCCTTTGTTTCAGTCTGAACGATAAAATTATATTAACGTCCTAGGCATTCACTTGGGGTCCAGTACACTGTACTACAAAATACTACTCAATTCTCATAGGCCTGTGTAGTAAAAGTACTGCATACTCCAGTTTACTCAAGTAGTATTTTGTAGTATTTGGTGACGTTAGGGTTAAGAAACAATGATACTTACTTTTTTTTAATGCAGAATTGCCCCAAACATGACTATAAAAGCCACTCTGTTCAAAGTGCTAGAAGAAAAAATAGAGGGGGAGGGGGAAAGCTGGAAGTAGGAATTAATATTCCTCTTAAACGTAGTGTACATGATTGATAATTGTTGCAATTTTCAGAAATGGGCGGATTTGGGGGGTTAGTATTTTATAGGAAATATTGTTCCACTGACCTGTTCAAAGTTTTGCGTTGTTGGATGACGAAAAAACGGCGCTCGTTTTCAACTGTCGGGCGGATAATAGCCTTTTAGTCAAGGCGCGCGTGGCAACTCGTCCGGGTAGCCACGCGCGCATTGACTAAAGGCTACAGGGCAGTTTTCCAACGATTTCTAGCTGGAAATTGTTGGAAATATATTTCCACTTTTCTTGATAACGACAGCACACCTGGTGCCATCATTTCACAGGATGATTGAGACTGCTATTAACTTAAAGTCTGGTAAGGTATTTCGTAATGATTCAGTAAAAAGAAAAAATTGGAGGATTAAAAATCGTGTACACTAAATTTAAAACAGACTTGATCATAGGATGGATGAAAACACGTACAAGGCAAGGAGTTACACTGAGCTACAGCATTGATGAAATGTTAAAACCTCTAACGGTCCTGAATCCTCCAATTTTAATACGATTTTTCACACCACCCAGGGAGTTTATGGTTAAAGAACATTTTGCATGTTGTAAAGAAATGTAAGATATATATTTTTGTAAGTGCCATGCATGAGATTTACAGCCATGTATGTAGACCATGATGTAGTCGAGACCATCACAAGACCACACAAGACCCTGCAGGACCAGCACAAGACCTTCAGTCTTAATTCAAGTCTCAAGCTATTCAAATGAACTGTAATAAAAGCATTCCTTTATCATGGTTTATGCATGTTACTTGTGCCTGTTACAAGCTGGTCTTGTGAATGGTCTTGTGCATGGTCTTGTGCCTGGTCTTGTGATGGTCTCGACTACATCACTGATGTAGATTATGCGTAATTATGTGTCATGAGTAGAATTTTTGGCAATTTAGAAATTGCCTTTCAACCAAACAGATCAGATACTGCGTAAATTGTAAGAAGAGCCTATTGAAACAAAAACTGAAATTTGATTTTGTATACAAATTTGAAAGTTAATTTTACCCTTTTCAGTTAACCTTCTGCAGTGTTGTCATACAGAGTGTATTTTTGTCTTTCAACTCGCCTACTTTAAAATATTTAAGATTTAACCTATGTAGCATTAGGGTGGTTTCCAAATGTCTGCCAAACTAAATGATCAAACTTTGTAAGGGAGAACTTCCTAACCCATGGACCGGCAAGGCCGTTGAAAAGTCTGGCCAAGGCCTGGGAACGCCCGGGCCTTCAGGCTTCTATAATCCCCTGGTTGTACATAATAAACTGCCAACTAATGCTGGAGTCCATCCAGCTCCCAATGTTCACCCAGACTTGATCTCCAGGCCCGTGAATGTAATCACGTAAAAAAAGCAATCACTTCTGATTCGTGTGGGAGGGGCCAAAGCCCGGCCTAGCCTGGCAGAGGCCGGGCTTTATCAATTAGTAGATGCTCTATTGTTAGGCCCTCTATTGTGGCTCACAATAAGACTAAAAGCCTGGAGGCCAGGGCGTGGCCGGGCTTTTCAAGGGCCTGGCCCGACCATGGGTTAGGCAGTGGTCCCTAAGTGTATCCTCATTGAGTGATTCCCTTATTACCGTTTCCCAGCTGATAATAGGGATGTGATCCCTAGCTATGATATTATGGGTTTATCATTTCCGACTAGCACCCCAGAACAAAGATATTAACAAAAGTGGAGACCGCCAACATATTTGGTAGAGCACCGGTATGCTAATCCGGAAGTTGCAGGTTCAGATCCAGCTGTTGTCATACCTTTTTTTGTTGAAGACAATACATTCAGTTATTAAAATATATACACAAGTGCACACCCAACACAAAATTGTCTGTATTTTTGTTTTCTGTGGGTTTTTTCCAGAGATTTTATTTCATTCATTATAGATGGCTTGATATTTGTATAATAAATATCACTATGAGAAATAGTACATTACTAATATCAATATACATATATCAATGCATATACATTTTTGGATCGCATAATTCTATGAAGTACTTTTCGTCATAAATGTAAGTCTTATTGCAATCAGTGGCGTAACTATGGTGAAACATCGGGGGGGGGGGGGGGGGCATCTCGGGGTACTAACACTTTTTCAAGGGGAACTGAAAGTACATGAACTGCGGCTTGTATAATCTTGTTCTTTTGAAGTTGCGTCACTGATTGCAGTAGCTCGTCCATGTGCATGGGTGTTCGTTTATCCTGTCCACAATTGTTTGCACCTCGTCCATCGCCACCTCAAACTGATAGATGATGACTCTCTATGGTCATGCACAACACCAAGGGATTTACCAAACCCAGAGAGATGTGGACGGTCATCCGACCATTTGCGCGCAAGCCTGTGCAGGACATTTCACCCGGATATGTACACAAAGCTCCCAGCGGTACAGAGGAGTTTGCAAGTCATTGCAAAGCCTCCGATTGGTCAATCTGACGCAACGAAAGCATATAGGCACTGGCGCGCAGCCAAGCAATCGGCTTTCAAACGTGCAAATATCGGTATCCGCGGAAGGTTTGCGGAAATCAGAATAGGAAAATCGATGTGAACGGTTATGAAACTATGATGGATGTGGGCCTATAAACAGTAAACAGTTTGATGTGTTTGATTGTTTAGTAATTATGAAGACGTACTACAGAAAAAAAATTATGGGCTGTGTCCCCGCGCACAAAAATACCCCTTCCTGCTGTGACGCCATCAGTGGTAAGTAATAATAATAATAATGATAAACAATTCTTAAATAATGCATAAAGCCCGGTTCATACTTCATGCGAATGCGAGGCGAATTTCATGACGTCAACAATTGAAGTTTCATTGTGACGTTCTCCGTTACTTTAACGAAGATCGCTTCGCATACGCATTCGCATACGCATTCGCATGAAGTATGAACCTGGCTTAATACAAGGCCGGGAATCTATGTGTTCATAATGCGTTGTGCGTTGTGCGTTGTGCGTTGTGCGTTGTGCGTTGTGCGTAACGCGTTAAAATATAAAATGTCACAAAATGCAATGGGCATACTTCAATTTATCCGTATTGCGTTATCCGTTTTGAGCATTGATCTCCATTATATATACATGTAGTCTATGTATATTATAATGGAGATCAATGATTTTGAGTATGCAATGGCTTTCCGTGTAATTGTATTTCCCACACGGTACAAAAACGGTGAGAATGAACGCCATTGATTGGTGGAAGTGTCGCGCGTGTAATACGCGCGCGTTCCACCCACCAACAGAGAGCGTTTATTAGCATCGTTTTGGTTTTCGTCCTCGTTAAGCCCGGTTCATACTTCATGCGAATGCGTATGCGAAGCGAATTCGTTAAAGGGACACATTGCTTTGGATTTTGCGATTTGGGCTATAAAACTGAAATGGATATGGTTGGGAAGCTTTTTTAAAAGTAGAATATAAAGATTCACATAACTATCCCTTCAAATTGCGTGGTTTTTGTTTAATTTCGTGACAAATAACGGTCCGCCATTTTGTAGAACCAAATTTTTGACTCCACAAAATGGCGGACCGTGTTCACCAGTCGTATTTCCAGTCGCAGCTGGTTGAAGTACGTTCTGTTGATCCATTTTGATGTACTGTGGCACGGCGCGCAGCACTAGCACTGGCGATATGTGTCGCGGTGTAGAGAATGGTATACCTGGCGATCATCTGATATGTTTACAAGGTCACTGGCTGCAGCCTAAAGACTCTTACAGCCGTATTTTGCGCATTATTTAGACGGTGGTATTTACTACTAGAAATAAGTCTATGTTTCGCGGGTCAGATGTCAGGGATCAGAGGCCAATTTTTTGTTTTGTAATCACTATACTCACTAATTACAACACATTATACGTGCGTTTTTGCATGAACAACTCTTATAAAAGATAGGGAACATTTCCAAACAGCAAAATTTCATGACATTTGAAGGCAATGTGTCCCTTTAAGGTAACGGAGAACGTCACAATAAAACTTCAGTTGTTGACGTCTTGAAATTCGCTTAGCATTCGCATTCGCATGAAGTATGATTTGGGCTTTAATTTTATCGTGGCCTGTGTGACCGGCCCTTAAGTCGCTATACGCCAGAGAGAGTGAACAAGTGTTGTTGTTTTTTAAGTTGGAGTTGAAATTGCTCCAGAGTGGGAGAGAATTTGATGTTTTTGTGAAGATTGTTCCGCGGTTCAAGTGCAGTAAATTGGAAGGCACGTACGTTGACCGTATATGATTTGGTGAGACTTGATATGGAGTAAGAAGATCTTTGCTGCTGTAGCGAAGAGTTTTCGGTGGATGGTATTTTGGTATTTGCTAATTAATTCTTGGCGACAAACCGGCGCTGATTCATGTGTGCATTTGTAAAACAATATACTCATTCGGGACTGGAAGCTATTGTAGTTGGTGTAAGACTGGGGAAATGGGTAAAACACTGCTTGGTACGACCACATACTTGGTGAGGTTTGTACACGGTTCCAGAAATCAGGGGCGTGGCAGGCAATGAACGTTTGGTGCCGATTTTGTAACAAGTAAAAAGGGGTCGTTGTGGGCGGGGCATGCCCTATGATTTTTGCATCTTAAATCTCGACAATTTACCGTCAGGTTTAACTATTGCGCTTCCCTCGGCTTCCATTCCAAATTCTGCGACCCGGATTCGAATCCCACCAGAGCCGACATGTGTGGGTTTTCAGTCCCTGCCTACACTGAACATCTAACAAAAGAAAAAATTGGCACTAAATCCATTGTTACTTGTTCATAGTGTGATTCTGTGGATTTTACCCAGAATATTATTCTGGGGTTTTCTTCCCACCTCTAAAAAACAAACAAACATTTTTAACAAGTTTCTACATGCTTTCGAGCTACAGTGCGATGATTATGCGCTTTTTAGGAATCCTCGGTTTCATTAATTACCAGAAATGAATACAAAAAATACATCAAAATCTTTACTTCTTCGTCATCATTGTTTCATACCCATTATAATATTTGTCCCATTTTGATTTCTGTAAACCTTTCAAACCAGGGGTCAATTTCATAGAGCTGCTTAAACCAAAATATTGCTGAAGCACAAAAAAAACTTGCTTAGTAAAACCAGGTTACCAGCCAACACTCCACGTGATTGTCATGCTAAGCAAACATCTAAATACCAGTCACAAGCAATAATATATAAATCACATTGAGTTTTGGCTGGTGACCTGATTTTATTAAGCAAGAGTTTTTGTGCTTAAGCAAATTGTTGTGCTTAAACACCTCTGTGAAATTGGCCCCTGGTCAAGATTCCTGTGATGCTTCTATACTTAAAACTCTGCAATGGTTGGTACCTTGTGGCCGGAAGTCAATAAGCCCGTTCGGTTCAGCTGCGCATGTGCACAATGACATTTTATCCCGAATGACCTGCGTGACCTAACGCGCGCGTGTGAACGCAAAAGGTGGTCGCACAACGCGCACGTGTTAAATTGAGTCAGAATGGGCGTTCGCGTAACATCGCGTGACCTTACGTCAGCAATTTTATCCTGAATAACACTTGACCTTCGAGATACCGAACTGGCTTATTGCAAAAACTAACCCTTGTAATTTTGCTTTGTTGTGAAGTTTAAAACGCTAGCTTGTGTCTGTTATCACCATTATTACGAAGATCAAGGGCCTGGTCATTTTGTGGGGTTATGTTGTTTTAATTTTAGTTTTAAATTTTTTGTATTAAGGGCTAGAGGCTGTCATCAATGATGTAATTTGAGTCTTTCAAGGCTGAGAAGATAATGATATAAATGTTGCGCATACACCATGTGAAGTAGAAGAACCGTGCAGAGATGTATAAAGTCGACGTTTCGGCCGGAACGCTTTGACAACCACCACTTTCTAAAAACCGCACATCTTTTCTTTTTTAGTTAGTTAGTTAGTTAGTTACTTCACATTGTGTATTCTCCAATTTTTTCCCTCGTTAATCAAGGCCATTTAAAAATTCTGGCTCTTCCCAGAGCATTATTGGAAAGGGGGGAGGGAGGATACAGCACATTCGCGTCATGTGTAGAAGCCTTTCCAATTTGTCTTTAGATAAGTAGATCTGGAAGAAATTATCAGAGGCCCCTTCATTTTTAATCTAGTGGGGGGGGGGGGGGGGGGGGGGGGGGTGCATACCAACCAATGTATGGGCACTTGCTTACTTGTCCAAAGTAAAAATGGTGACCTTCGTGAAAATGGTGATGACAAATTGTAATATTCCCTTCAGTAATCCCAAATAACTATTAATATTAATGCGTTTTGGAAAACAAAATTACAAAATATAGTTTTAAGAAAGTAATCGTCTCCATGTTAGCGTTTTCAAAAAACATCCAATTGCAGCCAAACTATGAAGGATTAGAATTGTTTCTAACAAAAGTTGTCATGCATTGGGATTGACAATTTGAAAAAGTAAAAATATTACAGTTGGAAGTTAGTTTAAAAGGAAAATTATGGAAATGTTGGCCGATTATTATCGTGTTTGCTCCATACTATATTTGTATGTTAAAACAACAATTTTAGGCATATAAAATCGGAAGAAAAAACACTTTCTGAAATTTTGAAAAGAAATTCGGAAAAACAGAATCTTCAGCAAAATATCCGAAACAAAATGCGCGCGTCAGTCTTCCTAGTACGCGACGATATTGGGAACAAAATATATTAACCGACATAAACTAAGGCCGTGTCAGAATTACTTGCCTACGGCTTATAGTTGCGGGATGTGGATGCAACCTCTACCATAGACATGTGTGTAATTTCAAGCCGCAGCCATGTAATTTTTTACACGGCGTAATATTCTTTCGAATTGCACGACGGACTTCCGGTTGGGTCACGACCTGTGTACCGAGTTTTGATTGAGAAACACCATAAGACTGGCCGTGTCCGAATAACTTGGCTGCGGCTTGAAATTACACACATGTCTATATGGTAGTGGCTGCAGCCACATCACATATTAGTAATTTCAAGTCATAGCCGAGTAATTTAGACACGACCACTGTTAACTACTACCAATTATATTTGCACGCTTGAAAACCAATCTGCCGGAAACGAGCCAATACCCAGTTGCATGGCTGTGTCAGATTACCAATCAAAAAGGCTGTACAATGATATGCGAACCTTTCTGTACAGCTAGTGGCTTCTTGTACCTACCCAGGCGTGCCCTGCATAGGCTTGTGTGTAAATGGAAAGATGTCCTGCCATATCCCTGCCGGATTTGGACAAATGCCCTCAGTGATGTGCATAACCTTTGGAGCCATCTTGAGCAGTTTGAGGTGACTATTCGAAAAGGATTAGACGGCTGATGCGATGAACGGACATCTATTCTGAAGTTATGTGAGACTATATCGGTGAGTGGTTACCTTGTAGTTGTACTATTCCTTGGCAGATATCAGTCAGTATACCAAGTCTGTAACTATTTCAGCGACATTCAAACCAGGTTAGGCAGTTTTTCCCGTATGCCAAAAGGACTATTGCCCCAAACAACAATTCAGATTGGAACAAGTTCGATCAACGAACATTGGTTAACCGGTGATTGATTTGTGACTCGGACGTACTTTGCAACTGCGCGTAAAAGTTTGAACATTTTGGACCCGTGGCCAAACACGAAAACTTCAATCAGAAATGAAAAAGCTTCTATTTCATTCAAAACGTATAATGCAAGATGCTGTACCACTGGCCAACGGGAAAGCACATCTGAAATCTCATCTTACTGAAAAACAAAAACCTGTGATGCCCATGACCTTTTCACTAACGATTGGCCGCAATCAACTTTGCTCTCTAACAAAATCTCTCACAGATACCCATTTGCACTTGGGTGAAGTGATGTCTTTGCCGCAACGTGTCTTGCTCAAGGACACAAGAAGCATGATCCCAGGACTTGGTTCCCCAGTTTAACCTGGGTCGAGGAAAGTAATTAAATTAGAGTAAAGTGTCTTGCACAATGATACGGGAACCACGGTCCACTTGCCGGAATGGATGAGTTTGTCCAAAGATGGGTCCCATCCACTATATGTATTGTGGATCGTTCTTATTACCTCATGACAATAGAGTATGCAAGTGTTGCGTCTTCACGAATCACTCTCATCGGTTTTTATGTGAACGTATTGATACATACACTGACTATAGTATATAGCGACGGGCTCTATATTCTGCCTCTATCCCATAGCAATGCGAATAGAGTATATTGATCGGAAGTTGGGGTGAATTTTTTCATTATTATTTTGGTCATTAAGTTTCAACATTTTAAAAATGTGCATTGAGATGCTCACGCTATAGCTCCAAAACGTATTCTCGCCAAATTGGGATTTTGAGGTTAATTTGCAAGCTCTATTCATTTCCAGACTTTTCGTAACGCATGTAAAAATACATAGATAACTTGGAATAGTATTTGCAAAATTCAACTGTCAAATGCTGATAGTTTTGCAAAGTCCTAACACGGAAACAAACAGAGAAATCGTATTATTTCTATTTCCATAATTCCGTACAACCGTCAAGGTTGATTTTTTTTCATCATCCTTCTTACCTTTATTTCGTCGGCTCAGGTCTAAAAGATGGCGTAAGCTTTGGTACATTATTTCGGTGTCTAAGGACCTAGCATTTCTCTAAAAACTGTGTTTTTTTGGAATGTACAAAAGATTTCACATGAAATAAAAATTTCCAATGAGTGTTTAGCAAAATAATGCTTGGTGTGATCTCATTGAATATGTTCAAGGTTGTTCAATCTTTTGCGCCTTTTGCAAAAGTTTTCACAATTATTCAGAGTTTGTTTTGTCCACTAGTCTTAATGCTTGGAGTCTTTCAGTTCTGAGCCGAAGATTTCTATAAAACTATAATACCCACAACTACTATCTCGTCTGGTTTTTCGTCTGCGCTTCCTTCATTTTTCGCGCCACCAATTTCTCGTGGAATTTCTGCAGATCTCCCAACACGGTTGCCAAGGTGGGTCGCCTCCCGGGGTTCTTTTGGCAACACCTCATTCCCAGTTTTCTGACGTATTTTAGGTCGCGGATGTTGAGGGCGATATCCCGGAGGAGTATTCCCAGACTGTACACGTCACTCGCCTCACTGCATTGGGACGTACCCTCAACGATTTCTATGGGAACCTGCTGACAGCTTTTGTAGTAGTATGCTTTCATGTTCTTGCAGAACCGGTTGGGAGGTGGGGGTTTGCTGATCCGGCAAGCTTTACCCATGTCAATGATCTTAGCCGTCGGTTGACTGGTGTTAGGGTCGGTGCAAACCAGGGCATTCCCGTTGTGGAGGTCATTGTGAAGCCAACCTACCCCGTGCAACGCCATCAAACCGCGGGTGATATCAATGGAAACGCGCGCTCTGTCAACCGGGGTTAGGATACTCCGGTCCAGCATGCATGAATGGACGCTCTGAGCGGAGTAAGTCTTAGCATCCCCGACAAACTCCATGGCAAAGGAACTCTCATCTATGATCCCAATGAGCAGTGGGAATGCCTCAAGACCTTGTGTAGCCATCATGGCCTTAATCTCCACCATCATTTCCTTATAGGCTTTCATTGGGTAGCTGTAGTTCTTGAGCCGTTTCACAGCCAAGAGACTTCCGTTGGATTTTCGTCGCATCAGCAGCACGTCTCCGAAATCGCCGCTCCCTAAACGAACTGGATGACCCGATGAGTTGATTACACTCTCGATGTCGTTTGGGTCCAGGGATGGGATGGTGATGGGTGAGGAAGGGCTTCGCGGGGAAGAAGATACTTGGGAAATACCAGAAAATCCCTTCGTTTTTTTGCAAGCACTCTGACCCTCCACTGGCGAGGGGTGCGGTCCAAGATTCAGCTTCCTGTAAAATCAAATTTGTTTGGAATTATGTGATGTCACGCTGTAATAATCCTTTTATACTCTTAAAAGAAATGGCCCCACTCCATGCTTATAATAAAACAAAAACTGGTACTTGAGTCCCGGATCAGACTTTGTTGTATAGATAACATGAAAGAATGTAATGGACCTTGCGTTGTCTATGTCACCATGGATATGATAAATTCGTCTACGGTTAAAACATATATTCCATTCAAGTATAAACGCAGCTGTCAAATGACTCGTTACAAAATTGGATCCGTTAACAACTGTTTGAAATAGACCTTTATCATGCTGTCACCATCTTTGTCTTGTTCCCTGTATGCATTAGCAATTATGAATAGTGATTCAAATTACTGAATGAAGGTGCCAGACTATTTTTCCTACCAGCCTCGGTTTAGTTACATTGATTTTAATAGGAGAAAAACAAGATGGATGTACCATGATAAAGGTCTATTAAGAAAAAAATGTAGTCCTACGTGTTTTGATGATCGAAAAAGCATAACTCCATCAGTTTGAAAATATTTCATGACGTGATAGAAACTTATTGCAAAGTCATCTTTATATTTTTTTTCTAAACTTTATATACATCTTGTATTACCTTTTACAGAAAGCATTCTTTGTCCAACTATGTGGTAGAGCTATTGCACCAGAAACCAGTACTGCTTTCTGGGCACTTATCTTGCCTGATAATCGAAGATGGAAGCCCCGAGTTGGTGTTTCAAAGAGCCTCTTAGGTGGTGTTGGCGGTAAAACACTCCTGAAATTTATGGATAAGAACAGCCCTCTTACACAATGCAGCTGTTTGGAACATAATTTCTGATTAGAAATGACAGGTTATATACAAGCCAAAATGCTAATAATATAAACTGATTTTGTCTGGTACTCAACTTATGTTAACTTAGCAAGTCAAATTTCTCAGCGCTAGTTTCTGAAAATGGGACACGGCATATTATCCTGATGTCTAAAAACTACTAGAGTCCACACAAGTTCCTCCCCAGTGGGGACAACTATAGGGTTTAAGTCAGTATCGTCCCTTCACAAGTCGTCATCATCCTTTCATCATCCCTTCACAGCCATCCCTTTGCCTTCAGATTCAATATGTTTTTTTTTATCATTGTCATCATTCCTTTTGTCTCTGTCTTGAGTGTCCAGTCTAGTCAATATCGTTCGTCATATGTTTCCTTGTCTGTTTGTTTTGTCTTTACTTCAATTTGTCTGTAAAGGCTGTTCTCTACAAGCCTCGGCTTTATATATGAACAGCCCCATACTTTTCCCCCCCTTTTATTTCAAGTCCTTTACAATATCAGATTTGTGTTATCATTTTGTTATCATTATTATTACATGTACTATTTTGATTCACGTTATTCAATTTGATGTACTTCTGGAAAGTATGGAAATAAATGTTGAATTGAATTGAATTGAATTGAATTGAATTGAATTGAATTGATTTGAATTCCACATCTTGGGATATCTGATGACTGCCAAGCATGCAATAACGGTATCCTCGCTGAAATCGAACTTCTTTGGCAGTGAAGTCTCAATAGATTTTTCAGTCAACCTATTAAAGAGGTCTTTTAATTTGTGGAATCATTCTCACCTGATGAAGGCGCATCTTGGATGTGTTCCATGATTGTTCTGCCTGTGCTTTGTCAGCAGACTCTCGGCAGACTCCGATGTTTGGGATGTTGAGGGTCTGTTTTCAAAACTCTGGAGTGCCACCAAAGACTCGAACCTCCTCTTCTTGAAAGGAAGTGAAAGTTGAGCCGACCCTCCTTGCCTTTTGAAAAGAAGGGATGGGAAGAAAAGGGGAAAGGGGTGGTAGAGAGGTGGAGATGGGAACTAGGTGAGCGGAAGGAAAGATGTAAAATTAACATTTACAGAAATAAAGATATTTAGATGATGTTAGCAAATAAAGGCATACTCGGGATGTAAGATATCTGGCAGTGATAAGTATGCTCTAAAAAAGGTCCGATTTCAATTGGAAATGCTCTGGTACTTGAGTACTTCAGCTGAAACAAGTGAATATCGTTTTGTGTGGACATTAGAGTAATGTAACCCTTCATATTCCGACAACTTTATGCAAAGATGTGTACCTTTTGTTTTTGAAAGTGCTACACGATGTTTCCATCTTTCCATTGCCGTTGAGCATAGTCTGCACACCCACCGTGACGCACTGCTTCACTGGTATCCTCCCTGTTTCTTCATCCTCTGAGATTGGTGAGGATGTTCTCTTCCTCTTTGGATGTTCATCTGGAGGACTAAAGATGACACCCAGGTTTTTCCTGCAGAGTAAAGCATTGTCAGCTCCTTAAGAGGTTTAATTGAAAGAGGTATTCAAACTTCCCTGAGAGTGTCAAGTCAGGTTCAGCGGTCATTTTGAAAGATTTTTGTCTCTTTTCTTTCCGCAGAACAGTTTCTCAACAGCTGTGGTTTATGGTTTAACTTTCTGTGTCCGTTGAAGTATAATACTTTCGAATTATATTAGGCATATGCCTCTCTAGTGGCACAGCATTACATTTGTTTCCCCTACTAACATCTCCTAACCGAACATTCTTGAAGGCCTTTATCACAATATGGAAGCCTACCTTTTGCAGGTGCATTTTCGAGGTGCGGGAGGTGGAGCCGCACCTGAAGGTGCCGGCGGGGGTATGGTCAGAGTGGAATTCACATCCGATGTAGAAGGAGCCAGTGCGTCTGCTGTAGGTTGGCGAGTCGCGATCCCTGCGTCACGCGGGCGCGTCTTGGTATGCATTGAGCGTAGCTCTGCTGCTGTTGTTGCCGAGTCGAAACGAACCCGCCTTTTCAGCACGTGGTTGGATTTAATGGTCTCCTCGCTTAGAGGCCGTGCTTCTGGTAGAGCTTCTTGCAGAACCTTTCCACGACGGACTTGTTTTTTCAAAGTCCCTCCGCGAGGAACATCTAGCGGGAATTGCTGTGCTGCTGAGGCTGTTTCTCGAAGGTTAAGACGGGCTTGGTCTTGAAACCTAGTGTGGGTCGCTGGGCCTTGGATACCGGCAAGGGTGTCTTGAGATGTCCCTGGAAGTCTCGACACATCCCTGATAAGACATAATTGAGACTTAAGACTTACACTGCCAACCAGTTTTATCAAGACGATATTAAGTTAATTATATGGCATTCATAATTAAGTCATCCACAAGTCTGTCAATCACAATTTAATCACCGTCAAATCAGGAAACAGGATTTAAACCTTAAAATTTGCCCGGGCGTCCACAAAACAACTTGATTACAAAGCTGCTTAATTGCCGATCTTTGGATTGGATTCTGAATTTTTTTTTTACAACTTTAAACGCCCGATTTAGGTAATTATTTGTTTAAGCTGCAGCTTTAATTAACATCCTTTTTTTTCGTAAAGGAACGCCATGTTTTTTTTAAATAAAAGGTGTGTGTTTACATATATCAGAAAAGCAAGATTATTTGGAAATTTTCCTCATTCTGTGGAGGTTTCGCTTACCCGAGCCGCTGGGCATCAGTAGGTGTATAGGAGGGGGAGATCCTGAAGGGTCTAGCCCCTCCGTGTCCACTGACCTGAAGGTCTGAACCAGGAGGTCCAATCAAGCGATAGAATCCCATAGAAGCTGCCGACACCAATGGGTGAGTAGTACCCAACGCTTGGCTGCAGTAAGTGGTTGAAAGAATTAAACCTGGATCTAATCTCATCTTAATGTTAAAAGCTTGTACAATCACAGTGATTTGTACTGTTACGTCACTCGTTGCTTTGCAAATATCATTGGTACTCTTCCAAAAACACATCTTAGCGCTTCATGAAATCGGGCCCTGCACTTTTACTAACTTTCTTGCAGTTTCTTTTTATGGAATTCTTTTCCAGACCACATCCCCAATAAAGAGATCGGTGGCAACCTGTCTAGAGTAACTGACAAAATTGCAAGATGATGGGTTCACCCTGTGCGCTGCCACCAGAGATCTGAGCTACCGACAAGCAAGGATATATGGGAACCAACACGTGAACAACATAACCAAGGACGTCATCACACCACCATTCGCGAGACCCATGTGGGTAATACACTAATGGAAAGTTGCCAGCCTCATGAAGGATCGAGAGAGTTTGGCATTGCAGTGATTGGACCCAACTCAAGAGATGGACGGGTAATAAAGGTACATAGAAATATCCAATTTCTGAGGTCATAATTGCGATACAATGATTGATAGCTAATAAGGAGCTCCGAATGCCAAAATCATTCATAAGTTTGAATCTTTCAAGTCATTTAGTTTCACCGTGTACTACATACAAGGCATTTGCGATTTCATGCGCAAAAGGTAACTTCGTTTTGGTGCTTAAGTCACTTGAGATGATTCGAATAGGAAATTTACTTGCCGGAATCATCGCAATTGTTTGAAGTAGGCCTACCAGATTGTAGTTATCAGTTGGCAGTTGCACATAAATTGTACAACTTTTTAGAGTGACTTCAAAGCCTGCCTCACCTTTGCAATTGTTGGGCATCAAGGGAAGCAGTGGAAGGGGACATCCTGACGGGTCTATCCCCTCCAAGTAGAGCATTCCTGGAAGCAGTGGAGGGGGACATCCTGACGGGTCTATCCCCTCCAAGTTGAGCATTCCTGGAAGCAGTGGAGGGGAACATCCTGACGGGTCTATCCCCTCCAAGTGGGGCTTTCCTGGAAGCAGTGGAGGGGGACATCCTGACGGGTCTATCCCCTCCAAGTTGGGCATTCCTGGAAGCATTGGAGGGGGACATCCTGACGGGTCTATCCCCTCCAAGTAGATCATTCCTGGAAGCAGTGGAGGGGGACATCCTGACGGGTCTATCCCCTCCAAGTTGGGCATTCCTGGAAGCAGTGGAGGGGGACATCCTGATGGGTCTATCCCCTCCAAGTAGAGCATTCCTGGAAGCAGTGGAGGGGGACATCCTGACGGGTCTATCCCCTTCCCCTCCATGTTGGGCATTCCTGGAAGCAGTGGAGGGGGACCTCCTGACGGGTCTATCCCCTCCAAGTAGAGCATTCCTGGAAGCAGTGGAGGGGGACATCCCGACGGGTCTATCCCCTCCACTCACGCCAACTTCCTGAGATGCAGATGAACTTTGAACAGAATACGGAGAAGAAAAATCATCAAAACATACCAAACAGTATCAAATAGAATGTATGTTCTTAAAAAGAAATTTTCCAGATGGCTTATATATGTTTCTTTTTTCATCCTCCCTTTTGATTAAAGAGATGATTGAGAAGGACAAGTGAGCCGGTGCGAAAGTTCCGTTGTTTTAATAAAGGAGGTGCTTGAAGAATAATATTGTCCCTTGGGTTATTTATACAAAACTGTTTAACTATAGAAGACAAAGTTTTTGTCGGAATTTTCTTAATACCAAGCCTACTTGCTAATCTGCGTACTAAAATACACAATGGTATTCCTTTCATTGTTAACTAAACAAAGTAATACGGACAAACATTTGATATCAATGTTATATTAAGTTGGAAAATTCCTTTAATTAGAACCGTTATACAGAAAATGGGGTAAATACGTGAGCCTGTAACAAAAGTATGGAATTTTTATATGGCATAATGATTGCAGTGTGATACCCAGGAATGACAAATGCATTTTCTAAGGTACTAAAATAGATTTGATATTGATATATTTTATAATAAATTGGTAATTTGTTTGATAAATTAATGCTCGGCTATAGCCAGTTCTTACTTAACGAAATTTGTCAGGGTAACATTGAACGTAACAGTGAAAGGTTGACGTCATTAGGTTCGCTTTATTCTCTTTGTAAGTGTGATGTCATTGGGATCCATAGGTGCATTACAAGAGAATAGGGTGTGCGCGCGTCCACAGAGGCCAACGTATATCAGGAAGTTAACGCTCACTGGGGGAGAAGATGATACAACTTTCGTTCTCGTGGGAAGTTAAGTTATAAACAGTCTTAAAATGCTAAAAAATATTGAAATGGGAAAACAAACTTACCGGGTTACACCCGAACGAGATCCTGATGTTATAGGAGGCATTGTAGGTCGCTGGTAAAAAATACCGGGTTCGCTTTCTTAACGTCGCAAAACGCAACTCAGAAAAAAGCACTTGTTCGCACGATGAACGCCAAACAATTACATTTTTTCCCCCTACTCACATCTCCTAACCGAACATTCTTGAAGGCCTTTATCACAATATGGAAGCCTACCTTTTGCAGTTGCATTTTCGAGGTGCGGGAGGTGGAGCCGCACCTGAAGGTGCCGGCGGGGGTATGGTCAGAGTGGAATTCACATCCGATGTAGAAGGAGCCAGTGCGTCTGCTGTAGGTTGGCGCGTCGCGATCCCTGCGTCACGCGGGCGCGTCTTGGTATGCGTTGAGCGTAGCTCTGCTGCTGTTGTTGCCGAGTCTAAACGAACCCGCCTTTTCAGCACGTGGTTGGATTTAATGGTCTCCTCGCTTAGAGGCCGTGCTTCTGGTAGAGCTTCTTGCAGAACCTTCCCACGACGGACTTGTTTTTTCAAAGTCCCTCCGCGAGGAACATCTAGCTTGAATTGCTGTGCTGCTGAGGCTGTTTCTCGAAGGTTAAGACGGGCTTGGTCTTGAAGCCTAGTGTGGGCCGCTGGGCCTTGGATACCGGCAAGGGTGTCTTGAGATGTCTCTGGAGGTCTTGACACATCCCTGATAAGACATAATTGAGACTTAAGACTTACACTGCCAACCAGTTTTATCAAGACGATATTAAGTTAATTATATGGCATTCATAATTAAGTCATCCACAAGTCTGTCAATCACAATTTGATCACCGTCAAATCAGGAAACAGGATTTAAACCTTAGAATTTGCCCGGGCGTCCACAAAACAACTCGATTACAAAGCTGCTTAATTTTCGATCTTTGGATTGAATTCTGAATTTTTTTTTTACAACTTTAAACGCCCGATTTAGGTAATTATTTGTTTAAGCTGCAGCTTTAATTAAAATCCTTTTTTTCGTAAAGGAACGCCATGTTTTTTGAAAATAGAAGGTGTGTGTTTACATATATCAGAAAAGCAAGATTATTTGGAAATTATCCTCATTTCTTCTGTGGAGGTTTCGCTTACCCGAGCCGCTGGGTATCAGTAGGTGTATAGGAGGGGGAGATCCTGAAGGGTCTAGCCCCTCCGTGTCCACTGACCTGAAGGTCTGAACCAGGAGGTCCAATCAAGCGATAGAATCCCATAGAAGCTGCCGACACCAATGGGTGAGTACCCAACGCTTGGCTGCAGTGAGTGGTTGAAAGAATTAAACCTGGATCTAATCTCATCTTAATTGTTAAAAGCTTGTACAATCACAGTGATTTGTACTGTTACGTCACTCGGTGCTTTGCAAAAATCATTGGTACTCTTCCAAAAACACATCTTAGCGCTTCATGAAATCGGGCCCTGCACTTTTACTAACTTTCTTGCAATTTCTTTTTATGGAATTCTTTTCCAGACCACATCCCCAATAAAGAGATCGGTTGCAACCTGTCTAGAGTAACTGACAAAATTGCAAGATGATGGATTCACCCTGTGCGCTGCCACCAGAGCTCTGAGCTACCGACAAGCAAGGATATATGGGAACCAACACGTGAAAAAAATATCCAAGGACGTCATCACACCACCATTCGCGAGACCCATGTGGGTAATACACTAATGGAAAGTTAGCAGCCTCATGAAGGATCGAGAGAGTTTGGCATTGCAGTGATTGGACCCAACTCAAGAGATGGACAGGGAATAGAGGTACATAGAAATATCAAACTTCTGATGCTCATAATTGCGATACAATAATTAATAGCTAAGGAGCTCCGAATGCCAAAATCATTCATAAGTTTGAACCTTTCAAGTCATTTAGTTTCACCGTGTACTACATACAAGGCATTTGCGATTTCATGCGCAAAAGGTAACTTCGTTTTGGTGCTTAAGTCACTTGAGATGATTCGAATGGGAAATTTACTTGCCGGAATCATCGCAATTGTTTGAAGTAGGCATACCAGATTGTAGTTATCAGTTGGCAGTTGCACATAAATTGTACAACTTTTTAGAGTGACTTCAAAGCCTGCCTCACCTTTGCAATTGTTGGGCATCAAGGGAAGCAGTGGAAGGGGACATCCTGACGGGTCTATCCCCTCCAAGTAGAGCATTCCTGGAAGCAGTGGAGGGGGACATCCTGACGGGTCTATCCCCTCCAAGTACAGCATTCCTGGAAGCAGTGGAAGTGCTATACGATGTTTCCATATTTCCATTACCGTTGGGCATAGTCTGCACACCCACCGTGACGCACTGTTTCACTGGTATCCTCCCTGTTTCTTCATCCTCTGAGATTGGTGAGGATGTTCTCTTCCTCTTTGGATGTTCATCTGGAGGACTAAAGATGACACCCAGGTTTTTCCTGCAGACAAAAGCATTGTGAGCTCCTTAAGAGGTTTCATTGAAAGAGGTATTCAAACTTCCCTTAGAGTGTCAAGTCAGGTTCAGCGGTCATTTTGAAAGATTTTTGTCTCTTTTCTTTTCGCTGAACAGTTTCTCAACAGCTGTGGTTTATGGTTTAACCTTCTGTGTCCGTTGAAGTATAATACTTTCGAATTATATTAGGCATATGCCTCTCTGTGGCAAAGCATTACATTTTTTTTTCCTACTCACATCTCCTAACCAAACATTCTTGAAGGCCTTTATCACAATATGGAAGCCTACCTTTTGCAGTTGCATTTTCGAGGTGCGGGAGGTAGAGCCGCACCTGAAGGTGCCGGCGGGGGTATGGTCAGAGTGGAATTCACATCCGATGTAGAAGGAGCCAGTGCGTCTGCTGTAGGTTGGCGCGTCGCGATCCCTGCGTCGCGCGGGCGCGTCTTGGTATGCATTGAGCGTAGCTCTGCTGCTGTTGTTGCCGAGTCTAAACGAACCCGCCTTTTCAGCACGTGGTTGGATTTAATGGTCTCCTCGCTTAGAGGCCGTGCTTCTGGTAGAGCTTCTTGCAGAACCTTCCCACGACGGACTTGTTTTTTCAAAGTCCCTTCGCGAGGAACATCTAGCGGGAATTGCTGTGCTGCTGAGGCTGTTTCTCGAAGGTTAAGACGGGCTTGGTCTTGAAGCCTAGTGTGGGCCGCTGGGCCTTGGATACCGGCAAGGGTGTCTTGAGATGTCCCTGGAGGTCTCGACACAGCCCTGATAAGACATAATTGAGACCTAAGACTTACACTGCCAACCAGTTTTATCAAGACGATATTAAGTTAATTATATGGCATTCATAATTAAGTCATCCACAAGTCTATCAATCACAATTTAATCACCGTCAAATCAGGAAACAGGATTTAAACCTTAAAATTTGCCCGGGCGTCCACAAAACAACTCGATTACAAAGCTGCTTAATTGCCGATCTTTGGATTGAATTCTGATTTTTTTTTTACAACTTTAAACGCCCGATTTAGGTAATTATTTGTTTAAGCTGCAGCCTTAATTAACATCCTTTTTTTCGTAAAGGAACGCCATGTTTTTTGAAAATAAAAGGTGTGTGTTTACATATATCAGAAAAGCAAGATTATTTGGAAATTATCCTCATTTCTTCTGTGGAGGTTTCGCTTACCCGAGCCGCTGGGCATCAGTAGGTGTATAGGAGGGGGAGATCCTGAAGGGTCTAGCCCCTCCGTTTCCACTGACCTGAAGGTCTGAACCAGGAGGTCCAATCAAGCGATAGAATCCCATAGAAGCTGCCGACACCAATGGGTGAGTACCCAACGCTTGGCTGCAGTGAGTGGTTGAAAGAATTAAACCTGGATCTAATCTCATCTTAATTGTTAAAAGCTTGTACAATCATAGTGATTTGTACTGTTACGTCACGGTCGTTGCTTTGCAAATATCATTGGTACTCTTCCAAAAACACATCTTAGCGCTTCATGAAATCGGGCCCTGCACTTTTACTAACTTTCTTGCAATTTCTTTCTATGGAATTCTTTTTCAGACCACATCCCCAATAAAGAGATCGGTGGCAACCTGTCTAGAGTAACTGACAAAATTGCAAGATGATGGATTCACCCTGTGCGCTGCCACCAGAGCTCTGAGCTACCGACAAGCAAGGATATATGGGAACCAACACGTGAAAAACATAACCAAGGACGTCATCACACCACCATTCGCGAGACCCATGTGGGTAATACACTAATGGAAAGTTAGCAGCCTCATGAAGGCTCGAGAGAGTTTGGCATTGCAGTGATTCGACCCAACTCAAGAGATGGACAGGGAATAAAGGTACATAGAAATATCAAACTTCTGGTGCTCATAATTGCGATACAATAATTGATAGCTAAGGAGCTCCGAATGCCAAAATCATTCATACGTTTGAAGCTTTCAAGTCATTTAGTTTCACCGTGTACTACATACAAGGCATTTGCGATTTCATGCGCAAAAGATAACTTCGTTTTGGTGCTTAAGTCACTTGAGATGATTCGAATGGGAAATTTACTTGCCGGAATCATCGCAATTGTTTGAAGTAGGCATACCAGATTGTAGTTATCAGTTGGCAGTTGCACATAAATTGTACAACTTTTTAGAGTGACTTCAAAGCCTGCCTCACCTTTGCAATTGTTGGGCATCAAGGGAAGCAGTGGAAGGGGACATCCTGACGGGTCTATCCCCTCCAAGTTGGGCATTCCTGGAAGCAGTGGAGGGGGACATCCTGACGGGTCTATCCCCTCCAAGTGGGGCTTTCCTGGAAGCAGTGGAGGGGGACATCCTGACCGGTCTATCCCCTCCAAGTTGGGCATTCCTGGAAGCAGTGGAGGGGGACATCCTGACGGGTCTATCCCCTCCAAGTTGGGCATTCCTGGAAGCAGTGGAGGGGGACATCCTGACGGGTCTATCCCCTCCAAGTGGGGCTTTCCTGGAAGCAGTGGAGGGGGACATCCTGACGGGTCTATCCCCTCCAAGTTGGGCATTCCTGGAAGCAGTGGAGGGGGACATCCTGACGGGTCTATCCCCTCCAAGTTGGGCATTCCTGGAAGCAGTGGAGGGGGACATCCTGACGGGTCTATCCCCTCCAAGTTGGGCATTCCTGGAAGCAGTGGAGGGGGACATCCTGACGGGTCTATCCCCTCCAAGTGGGGCTTTCCTGGAAGCAGTGGAGGGGGACATCCTGACGGGTCTATCCCCTCCAAGTTGGGCATTCCTGGAAGCAGTGGAGGGGGACATCCTGACGGGTCTATCCCCTCCAAGTTGGGCATTCCTGGAAGCAGTGGAGGGGGACATCCTGACGGGTCTATCCCCTCCAAGTTGGGCATTCCTGGAAGCAGTGGAGGGGGACATCCTGACGGGTCTATCCCCTCCAAGTGGGGCTTTCCTGGAAGCAGTGGAGGGGGACATCCTGACCGGTCTATCCCCTCCAAGTTGGGCATTTCTGGAAGCAGTGGAGGGGGACATCCTGACGGGTCTATCCCCTCCAAGTTGGGCATTCCTGGAAGCAGTGGAGGGGGACATCCTGACGGGTCTATCCCCTCCAAGTTGGGCATTCCTGGAAGCAGTGGAGGGGGACATCCTGACGGGTCTATCCCCTCCAAGTGGGGCTTTCCTGGAAGCAGTGGAGGGGGACATCCTGACGGGTCTATCCCCTCCAAGTTGGGCATTCCTGGAAGCAGTGGAGGGGGACATCCTGACGGGTCTATCCCCTTCAAGTTGGGCATTCCTGGAAGCAGTGGAGGGGGACATCCTGACGGGTCTATCCCCTCCAAGTTGGGCATTCCTGGAAGCAGTGGAGGGGGACATCCTGACGGGTCTATCCCCTCCAAGTTGGGCATTCCTGGAAGCAGTGGAGGGGGACATCCTGACGGGTCTATCCCCTCCAAGTAGAGCATTCCTGGAAGCAGTGGAGGGGGACATCCTGACGGGTCTATCCCCTCCAAGTAGAGCATTCCTGGAAGCAGTGGAGGGGGAAATCCTGACGGGTCTATCCCCTCCACTCACGCCAACTTCCTGAGATGCAGATGAACTTTAAACAGAATACGAAGAAGAAAAATCATCAAAACATACCAAACAGTATCAAATAGAATGTATGTTTTAAAAAGATATTTTCCAGATGGCTTATATATGTTGTTATTTTCATCCTCCCTTTTGATTAAAGAGATGATTGAGAAGGACAAGTGAGCCGGTGCGAAAGTTGCGTTGTTTTAATAAAGGAGGTGCTAATATATATACAACTTTCTTAAAGATTAATATTGTCATTTGGGTTATTTATAAAAAACTGTTTAACTATAGAAGACAAAGTTTTTGTCGGAATTTTCTTAATACCAAGCCTACTTGCTAATCTGCGTACTAAAATACATAATGGTATTCCTTTCATTGTTAACTAAACAAAGTAATACGGACAAACATTTGATATCAATGTTATATTAAGTTGAACAATTCCTTAAATTTAAACCGTTATACAGAAAGTGGGGTAAATACGTGAGCCTGTAACAAAAATATGGAATTTTTATATGGCATAATGATTGTAGTGTGATACCCAGGAATGACAAATGCATTTTCTAAGGTACTAAAATAAATTTGATATTGATATATTTTATGATAAATTGGTAATTTGTTATATAAATTAATGCTCGGCTATAGCCAGTTCTTACTTAACGAAATTTGTCAGGGTAACATTGAACGTAACAGTGAAAGGTTGACGTCATTAGGTTCGCTTTATTCTCTTTGTTAGTGTGACGTCATTGGGATCCATAGGCAGGTGCATTACAAAAGAATAGGGTGGGTGCGCGCGCGTCCACAGAGGCCAACGTATATCAGGAAGTTAACGCTCACTGAGGGAGGAGAGGATACAACTTTAATTCTTGTTGGAAGTTAAGTTATAAACAGTCTTAAAATGCTAAAAATAGATATTGAAATGGGAAAACAAACTTACCGGGTTACACCCGAACGAGATCCTGATCTTATAGGAGGCATGGTAGGTCGCTGGTAAAAAGAACCGGGTTCGCTTTCTTAACGTCGCAAAACGCAACTCAGAAAAAAGCACTTGTTCGCACGATGAACGCCAAACAAGAACAGATGCTGTGCTCGTGTTTACAATCTCACCGCGCGAAGTGGTTGCCACGTTTTTCGAAGGGCGCGCCTTTGCATTGTGACGTCACGCAACACTTTTAGCGAGTTGAGATTCTTGAGGGCGCTGTGTTCGGCGTATTTTGTAGGTGTGGTGTAGCTGCGTCCGGCCCAATCGCTTGTCTTGGGCTATTGTCTATGTGTTCGTCCATTGCAACTACGCGTGACGTAGCCGTAGCTGTAGCTCTAGACGCCCATTTCGGACACGGCCTAGGTTTAACCCAAATTTTCCAAACCCTGCTTCGCGTAATTTTTATGTCCTCAGATTTGGCAAGATCTGGGACACTGTTTTTGCTACATGTACATAAAAAGTCTTTTGTTTTATCCTAGAGCCAGAGCCGGTTTATTTATTTACGTATTCAAGGCTTCAGATTGGCAATGGGACTGGGGACTAGTTGGAGACGAAGCCGAAGCCCAAGCCCAAGCCAGGATTTTTGAACAATAGAAAGGATACAAGGCTGGTGTGTAAGTTACATATTTTTTATTTCATGGCATTATTTGTACTCTTGCAGGCCTACTGGTTTCAAATTAATCATACATGTACATAATGTCACTTAAATCCAAGTAGATCTAGACTTTAATTCAATTCCTGTACTGATCTCTTCCCAATTCCCCGTTTGTTTTTACATGTCTTGTTTGAAATGTTTAGTAAGGCGTAGATCTTTCTTTTGCTACGCCACAACCATGGTTGCCATATGAGGTATTTTTATCATTCACTCATGCAACATTTATATTTTCGGCAGTATTCTATATTGCTGAAAAGTCATGATAAAATTATGATCCGTGGAATGGTCGTCATGAATAAGCCAGTTCGGTATCTCAAAGGTCAAAGGTTATTCGGGATAAAATTGCTGACGTAATGTCACGCCATGTTACGCGAACGCCCATTCATGATTGAATTTAACACGTGCGCGTTGTGCGACCACCTTTTGCGTTCACATATGCGCGTTAGGTCACGTTGATCATTCGGGATAAATGTCATTGTGCACAGTACATGCGCAATTATTACCGAACTGGCTTATTGTCATGCCACTCCTCTTACTCATACTGGCGCCTGATCCGCAGCCGACTAATAGTGTTGTTGATGATAACGGCCATGTGGGCAATTAACGCAAACACCATGCACGACAGCTTTGAAAGATCAGTTGCGCGTGTAATTGGCAAGACAAATAGATCGCAGTTACGTACGTGGCTAAGTGCGCATGATTACAGGGTTACGATGCAGCATATCGTCGTTGAGGTATAGACAACTGTGCATGCAGTTCAGTCTCTCCGCCATATCGCTAGCCAACTTCCAGTAGCCTATGGGTGACAGGCGGAAAGCTTGGCCGCATTCCTGACCAGCCTTTTAGTATTGAACGCAGCCGTAAAGGAGTCGATTCTGCGGTAATCTTTCGAGTGTTCAGCCACTCTAAATTCTCAAAACCAACATTTACACTTTCAGGTCCCACTTAGTATCGAGAATATCTGGAGATGATGAGTCACCTAGGCTTGTTCCTACTGATGGCAATAGCTTACCGGGCAATAGGTGAATATTGCCCCCCGAGCTGGGAGTACTGGGGTGGTTCTTGCTATCGCATCATATCGCCCGTGAGTACCGGTACTTGGCTTGGGGTTCGCTCGGCTTGCTCTCAGCTGGGTGGGCATATGTTGGCCCCTCGTTCAAGTGCTGAAAACGGCTTCATGGCGAGCCTAGCACGCACTGCAGATCTCGGGTGGGTGTGGCTCGGCTGCACTGACGTAGAGGTGGAGGGAGACTGGAAATGTGAGGACCATACTTCATACCGTAACTGGAAGTCTGGAGAACCAAATAATTAGAATGGGGCTGAGCACTGTGCGTATGTGGACACCGCGAGCGAATTATGGAATGATGCGTTGTGTTCATATCCCACTGGCAAAACGCCCCCAGCTATCTGCATTCGTCTGCCAGGAAGTCATCGGTACTGCATCTTCACAGGCGAAAATGGAAGGCCTCTAGTGAACTATTGCCTTCGTGGTCACGCCATGATGGAGTTCGTCACCTCGAGTATTTCCCACTGTGGCCTGGCATGCAACAAAGAGCCTCGCTGTCGTTCCTTCAACGTCAGAGGAAAGGGGGGAAAGAAGAGAGCGTGCCAACTTAACAATTCCACACGACGAGATGAAGACCAGCAGAAGTTTCAAGAATCAGATGGATTCTGCCTTTACTTCGAGCCGTGAATAAACACGAAGACTCTACTTTATCTACAATTGAATTCATTTATGGCACATCCCAAACTAAACATTATTGTGGGGAACTGTTGAGTTATCTTCAAGCACTAATTCGGTCAAACTGAGAGGAGTTCACATGAGCAGTGTTGAACCGTACGAAGTAAATGGGTTAAAACAAAATACGTTCGGTATGGTATGGATGAAAAGCTTTTGGAAAGGATAATGCACCCTTGAAATGTGTTTAGATGTACGTCCGTCACTTAATCATCGTTTTGTTCTAAAAAACAAAAAATAGATTCGATATATATGTTTTCCTTTAAAAGTAGATCAAAACAATTGGATTCTTTACTGTGGAAATGCTGTTGTCCTGTCAATTTCGCTGCGTGCTCAAGGACTGATTGCAGCAAACTTTACCTCTAAAAAACTGGACATTGGACAAGGAACGAAGTATAAATACTCACCTTTGTCAAGGGATTTGGGGCGATATTTTCTTCTAGCACAATGAAAGCAATATGGCGGATGACGGGAGAAAAGTACATGTGTATTTTAAATTTTTGAAAAGTAAATAAATTGTGATAATTATATTAAAGGCACTGCACCAGTGCGTCCATTTGAGAAAGCTAAAAGTGGAAACGTACAGTTAATTTAAATCTATTTAATTAGAGATTCTACTATAGTCTTATTTCCGAGCACATTTTAATCTTTCAAAGAAATTGTGAGGTTGTAGTGAGTGATTTGACATTTTAAATTCTAAGCAAACTTTAAAAATGCAATCTCAAAACATTTCCTTAAATTGAAATAAAAACAGATACTCAAGCATTGGTCTAATGTACTTTCCCTTCGAGTGTTTGGTCTCGTACATGCACATATTCTCTGGGTCATTGCTTGAAATCCATACACAAATTAACACAAACCCTACTTGCCGCTTCAGTTTGATAGAGTCCTTCATTTTGCTCACTAAAAATTCATTTCCCGGGGGGGGGGGGGGGGGCAGGGGGACATGTCCCCCACGTTTTGAAGGGTGAGGGACACAATATCAAATCCCCCTCCATGTTTTTTAACTCGTGTAGGATCGCATATAGGGCCCTATATGTGCAGGGGCGGATCTAGGTTTTAACTAAGGGGGGGGGGGGGGGTTTACCTGAGGTGATTGGCCTACACACCCCAGCGTGCCGAATTTTCGACACCCGACACTGCTGGACATCACTAAATTGTTCAAGACCGCGATACCAAGGCCTTTTGTATTAAGCCACATCTCAGGCCCCTTTCTGCAGGTTTCGAGTGTTTTAAATATAGGCCAACATTCAATTGAGTACGACATTGACCTGGCACCTCGTCTGTTTTTTGGGTTTTGTTTCGCCGTTATTTTGGAATTTCCGGGAGGAATTCCCCTTGTCCCCCCCCCCCCCCCCCCCCCCCCTCGCGACGCCCATGGGCAAGTCCCTGCCGTGTGCGCTTCACTGTGCATAATAATTATTTACTTCAGTGATGTCCCCCCCCCCCCCCCACAGTTGAAATTGGATTGACGCCAATGGCCCGGGGCGGATCCGGGTGGGGGGGGGGGGGGGGGGGGGGGGGGGGGGGGAGGGGGGGGGTAGAAACACCCCCCCCCCCCCCTTGCTCGTTGTCAAATTTATATTTATGTTGTTGTCTTGTAGGGGCCTACGCCTAAAGTACCGTAGCAAACCAGAAAAGAAAAGCAAAACCCTGTAAAGGTCTTATTTTGCGTGTACGGGTAAGAACAAAACAAAGAGGTCAAATGGCGCCACCAACGTTGAGAAAGTGCCCCCCCCCCCCCCACTTGTAATTTTGTTAGCAGGCGAAACATTTTTGGAGTGAACATTTTGGGCAAATTTACAAATAGATCTATACGAGTGGAAAATGCAGTATGCTCCCAACAGTGTGCTGTTATTTGTTTAAATCTCAAAGCACGACGTAAATCGAGAAGATGGGTATGATAGATAGGATCGCCCCCCCCCCCGAAAAAAATAAATATATAAAACAAGTATTTGAAAATGTGAACCAATTTCCTAAATAAAACGCAAAAAACGTGAATTTTACAATGAAGTAATTTGTACCCATGTTTATACAGCTACATGTGGGATGCCAAAACGCTGATGTGTGTTCCTATATGTTCCTACGAATCCACCTGATCCTTATCCGGGGATTTTCGGCGTTCACTATTCGAGGTGATTTCTGAATCTGATTCTACTATTTTTGACCTGAACGTCTAGGCCTTTCCGAAATGTTCGAAAGAGTTTTTAATTATCTCCGAATGCACTTAGGAAAGAGTGCAGCCGGGCATGGAAAATTCGCCATGTCTCCAGATCTTCGGCTGAGCTAAAAATGTAATGGTAACGACCAGCGTTTCCATGGAAACCTTGAAGCTGCTACCTCCCCCCCCCCCCCCCCCCCCCCCCCTGCTTGGTAAACACCACACTTATAATTATTACTGCCTGAAATAACAATGCAATTATTATACAATATCGCGTATAGGCAGCGACGGCGATTTCTCGTTAATCCCGTGTTTCACATTGACGTAATTTCACGCAACACCGGACCCTATCCCAGTGGCGGATCCAGGATTTTTGCAGGGTAGGGGGGGGGGGGGGGAATTTAATCTCTTTGTTTTGTTCTTACCCATAGGCAAAATAGGACCTGTAGGGTTTCTGCTTTTCTGGTTTGCAACTTTAGGCGTAGGCCCCTTAAAAAAATGGGGGAGGGGGCACTGTAGCTCGAAAGCCTGAAGAAACATGTAGAAATAAGACAATGGGAAGAAGTTACAGTTTTAGACGGGGGGGGGGGGGGGAGAGGAAAACCCCAGAAGAATATTCTGGGGAAAACCCACGGAATCAAGTAGGGACTGAAAAACCCAATCCACATGTAGACCAGGGTAGGAATCTAACCCGGGCCACAGCAGTGAAAGGCGGGGACAGTAACCACTGCGCCAACCTGACGTTCAGGGAGTCTGGTATTGACGCGACACCGGGTCATTTTCCCCTCCGCAATAAATAGTTCAACCTCTCGAAATCGCCAGTCGTGAAAAATGCGGGTACGTTATTCTTAAAACAGCCGTTGGGCTTTTGGTCCATTGTGTCTGTGCCCGCAACAATGTGGGTCCACGATTGCATTGGACTCAGTCTGGTATTTACGTATGCGCCGCTGACGTGTTTGCGTGCAACAGTTCTCTATTGTCCCCCATTGTCCCATTGACCCCCAAGTAGGATAAACACCGCCCCCCGAAAAAACAGACAACATTTAATTAAAACTTTTCTCTTGATGTGAATGCGCTAAATTTGTTGTCCCTATTCCCTTGTCCAGTGTACAGTGTACACTTTGAAAAGCATAAAATAAACCCCAGCCATGCATTGCAGTCACGTGGTGGCTTTCGAGAATCCTACATGTACCAGCATAACTGCTGAGTATTAACATTGAATGTTCTTGGCTAATATAGAATACGTGATTCCTGATGTAAAGACATTCTGTACTGCGTGTTCACTTTCCCTTCGTTCTCCTTTCTTTTTTGTGCTCCGATTTGAAGGCTTGCAATGGACTTGTGTTCCGGTAGACAGTAGAAACCTTAACTTCACGGACTGGATTATAAAACTCGTCTTCTTCATCATAGCATGTCTGGTGTGTGGCCCATCAGTGACTCATAATTCTACCTGAGAGCGGGAAAGACGTGAGTAAAAATAATAAATTTGTTCAACAAGAATTGTCTCTAAAAATCATATCTGTCCTGCAGTGATCATCTGCTATGAATTGATGCTTGAAAGCTAATAGAATATTTACTGAGATCGCGACAGAAAAATTGGAATTTAGAGACGGGATATCTGAATAAATCTTTGCTTTGAAGTCGGACACCCGTCAACGTCAACATTAACATTTTAATCCTTAGCATTATCGCCTTCGTAACCATCACCGTCATCCCACTATCACCACTATCACTACCATCACCATCACCACTACCATCACCATTACCACTCTCACCACAACCATCATCATCCCTTCACCATCATCCCCATGTACCCTTCACCACCATAATCCCCACCACCACCATCACCACGTCACCATTACACCATCATACATCCACCATCTATAGCACCACCGAAGCACCACA
This sequence comes from Hippasteria phrygiana, assembly GCA_037893225.1. NCBI lineage: Eukaryota > Metazoa > Echinodermata > Asteroidea > Valvatida > Goniasteridae > Hippasteria > Hippasteria phrygiana. The sequence continues at coordinate 516,466 of JAZGUH010000023.1, read as the reverse complement.
AAGAACCCATACAACAAAAAAAGGCTCTTTCATTAACACGTTTTTTTTTTTTATTTTGGTGTATTTTTTTGCAGACCTTCAGTCAAAATGTCTTCCCCACCAGAAAAACACCTACATTACAAGATAAAATACCCTCGCATTACTGTGGAGCCCGTAGTGTTAGTCTTTTTCGTGTCGTACAGTATGATTGTGACACTCAGAGCTGAATACGTCACTCTGAGAATCGCAGACGGATTGGATGATACAAAAGGTTCAAGGGCTGCAGTACTCGGACCCGAAGAGACTCTCTGTCGTCTACATAGCAACCAATCAGTGGACAAGTTGTACGCAGAGACGCAGTCCAGAGCCTCATATTGGCTACTGCTACTCAACCTCTTCCAAGTAGTGCCGTCGCTTGTAAGCGCTCCTCTGATTGGTGCCTGGAGCGACTTAGGTGGACGCAAACGCGCCATGGTCATTCCCATTATCGGCTACCTGATTGGATCTTTGATATGGATCTTCGTGACGTACACCAACTCCAAGCTTTGGTATCTCCTGTTGGCCGAGTTCGCCCTGGGCATCACCGGAGATTTCTCTGCCATCCTTGCCGTCTGCAACGCCTACCTTGCAGACATCACCACGGAGCGTGAGCGGACCTTTCGTTTGATCCTAGTTGGGATCATGATTGAGCTCGGTACCGGGGCGTCCCAAATCCTTGTCGGGTATTGGGTGGAACGGCAAGGTTTTGGTGTCCCCTTCTGGTTTGTAGTAGCCGCCATGATGGCTAGTCTCGTCTACATCACCGTCATCATGAAGGAATCTCGTAGTAAATCCGGAGGCCTGCAGGATTTGGAACTGTTTAACAACCGTCTTCTAGACGACATCTACGGGATGCTGATGAGGTATGGAAGCGAACGTCGACGTCAGATGATCTTCGCTCTGATCATCCTTGGAATCCACATGACCATTCTCTACACAGCGTTCCTCTTAATCCTGTTGTACGTGCTAAGCCCACCTCTGTGCTGGTCACCCATTACTGTTGGATACTACGTGGCATCGGCTCTCCTTCTTGGATCTGCAGGTTAGAGCATGGATGTCCTACCTCCATGGTTAGAGTAACGACGATTGTGCAGTGTAGGGCCCTGTTCCCAATAAGGGAACAAAAATCCACTTTTAGGTTATTGGAATTGCCAAACTAGTTGGCGACATTACAAGCCAATAGGTATGTTGTAGATAAAGGGCAGGGTTTTAGTTTTTGAGGGAAATTTTGGGGTAAAGACGACAAAACGCAACGCGAAAATAAAGATGGCGATCACAACAAACCCGCGTTGATTCGCATGGCGACTGCTGTAAAGCGCGGAAGAAAATTGCATTTTCTACCGCAACAGACTGTTCCAAATTTAAAAAAATGATGTCTGTAGAATTAGGAGAAGTCTGCTTTAGGTTGAAAAAGTCATTTTGGAATGAGAAAAAATACCCTTGACTCTAATTTGATCAAAACTAAAAAAGGGTCCTACACTACACAATCGCCAGAGTAACTTTGTCTCCTAAAAGCTAAGGGCCAATTTCATGAGCATGAAGCACATGCACTATATAAAGCCAGAGTTGTATACTCGAGCATGGGCGGCGATCCTGGGGGGGGGGGGGGGGACGGCTGTGGCAGTGGTCCCCCCAATAATACATTTTATGGGTCATTGGCATTTACATGCACCAGAATGCACCAGAATGCACCAGAATACACAAAGATCAGCACACATTTTCAAAATTTTCCCAGGATACACAAGAGACACAGAGTACAAAATGCTTAACAATTATTGTTGCTTGTGCGCTTTTTCCTCGCCCCCCCCCCCCCCCCCCCCCCACCCCCAACCTTGACGAGAAATCGCCGCCGCTATGTACTCGAGTCCCTGCAAGTCCTTTCGCAAGTCCAGTCACAAGTCCTTTCATAAAGCCGGTCACAAGTAACTGGATGAACAATGACAAAGGAATGCCTTTGTCAAAGCTCATTTGAATAGCTTGTGATTGGGATTAGGACTGGACGGCTTGTGGTGGACTTGCAGGGACTTGCAGGAATGGACTGGAATACATCTCTGCACTAAGCACAGACAAGATTGCTTCGTAAAACAGGTTACCAGCCAAAAGTGTCGTGTGATGTGTATTGCTTGTCACTGCTTCCCAGCCAATCTTTTTACTTAGTATGAAAATGTTACTAAGAAGTATTTTCCGATAAGCAGCTACATCAAATTGGTCCTAGGCTATTTCTCTTTCCGGAAAGAAGGATTGTACGACTTTATGCGCAACAAGTGAGGTGAGTTCATGGTAAAGTGTTACAAATTTGTCCCACAGGCGGTGGGAGTTACCCCGCCTGGGCCTATAGGTCTGAAAATTGGGATAATTTCTCTGGAATTGGTTGAATTATCCTCTAGATCTGGGTTCAGAAAAACCGTAAGGGTGGTAGGGTTGGCAATTCAAAATGTTGCCAAGCCTACCAGCAACCTTTGATCGTAACCCTTTACCTGGAGTGGCTGTTAACCTTGTATTGGATGATTTCAATGAAAGCAAAAAGAACAAAACAAGAAACAGGTAACAAAAATCAGGTAGTTGTGGCATTTGAGGCGATTCAAAATGAACACATTTTCACATTTGTATCGTTCCAGGTGCCATAAATTCCAGACTTTAAACACCTCCTATCTTACGCATGGGATCAATTAAACAAAGGATTAGAGGGTGTGCGTGGACATTGCGCCTTGTATTTCGTAACATTCGGAGATTCTTTTTTCGTAGGCACATTACTGGGAGGAAAGCTCTTCAATATGTGCGTGGATGATCTGGGCGTGGTCCAACTAGGGGCGGTATCCTTCGCAACCAGCCTCGTCCTTGTTTCCTTCAGTCGCTCCACGATAATCCTGTTTATTGGTAAGCGATTGGATTCAGTTTGTATACCCTTCGTGCATTCCCGGCTTTCAAGCGGTGATTTGCAGACAAACGAACGCAAGGGTTACTCTAGTCTTTATGACGCCCCTCTTATATTTGTATGGTGTTTAAAATTTCATGTTTGCGTTCGATTAAACGTCATGTTCGCGTTCGTTTAAACTTCATGTTTGCGTTCGTTTTTGCAGCTGGCGTCTGTGGTTCTTTCCGATTTTTGGTGTCTCCTGCGGTGCGTTCCATGCTGTCAAAGCTTGTTGATGAGGAAGAACAAGGTAAGCCTGAACAATCACATCGACAGCTAGACCGACGGACTGACCAACCGACCCAATACCCCCTAAATTACTGATGTTATCACTGAATTTAGTGGATTCTGGTATGCGACATATATTGTTCATGCTGTTTGACGCTAATGCTATGACGATTTTTGCCTTGTCCCAAAGGGCATGTGACATATCTAAATCTAAATTGATGAACTTCGGGTAAAACTTTGTTATGAAAGGAGTAAGACTTAAAAGCAACCCTTTTTGGTAGATAACAACCTGCGAATTTTTCTTCAGCTACTTATCAAACAAGACAACCACACTGGCGTCTCTGAGAAATTGTTCCGTACGTATGGCGTAACCAAAAAACTGTTACTTGAGCACGTGATGAGAGGATTCATATCAACACATTTCCTGATCTGTTTCATCTCAAGTAGCTCAAATACCAATTAATAGTTTTTACGCATGGAATCGGACATTTTCTTTTATAGTTAGTCAGTATCTTCAAGATAACACGTGATTGTTTTCGTCTATAGGAGCGATGTTCTCATTGGCTAGTAGCGTCGAAAGTATCGGACACTTGATTGGTCCTCTCATTTTCAACCTGATGTATGGCGTTACTACCGGTTTCTACCAGGGCTTCACCTTTCTTGTGATGGCGTCCGTTTATATCCCAATTTGTTTGATGACGGGGTGATTATTCTGTTTCTGTTCTTCACACTCAAAGTTAATAGCCGCTAGGTGGCAGCAAACACCATAGCGTGTCTGACACAAAGTAAAGCCATAGCCAGGAGCAAGTTCGATCAAGGACCAATGGTTAACTAGTGGTTGGTTTGTGACGTACGTAGCGCATGAGCACTGAGGTTGAAGTGCGAACGACTATAGTCGAACTATTGTCATGTCAACGCGACCATAAGAAAATGGCGGTAGCTAGTTTGTTTATGTTTTTGGACGAGTTCATAGATGAAAGCGAGACGGACGATATTTGCTCAGTATATCAACAATGTCACAAGTGGTAACGTGTGCATTATTTCAACATGTTCAAAGAAAGACAAAGTAACAAAAAATGACCGTTCACTGCTGCTGAATACTTACGTTTTTTCGCCATTTTTCTGATAACTGGTCCTCTCTGCACTGTGCTATTAAAACGGCTATTGGTAACCAGCGATGCGACCAACCTCGGTAGGCTGGTCGCGAATCGTCGACTAGACTAGTCCAACCATCGTCGACTAGTGTGCGTTCGATTAGAGTTAGTCGAACTATGGTGAACTATGGTCCTTGGTCGAACTTGCTCCATGAAATACCTGATTCGGGCAATCAAAGTTAATAGCCGCTGGGTGGCAGAAAACACCATAGCGTGTCTATGACACAAAGTAAAGCCATAGCCAGGAAATACCCGATTCGGGCACGGCCATTATTTTTTTCTCAAAACGATTGCTGATACGTTTGGAATTAGCATCAATGAACCCTTGCTCTTTTTAATGTACACTTCTTGTAGGTACTACCAGTGGCGTGGATGGATATCCAAGGGTGAGACAGCTACCGGCAGGGAGAGACTGATTACGCCATGATGGAGGTCCACTGGAGACGTTGCATTCTGGGAGCCAGGTTTTTTTAATGCAAGTTTGTCCCGAACAAGGCTAAAAGCCACTCGCGTTACGGAGCTACAAAAAAGAAAAAAATTCAAACATACAAGAGGTAGGAATTAATATTCCTCTTGAAGCAGAAAGGTCGTAAGATGAAGGGAAACTTGCACCAGGCAAAGAATTAACATTCGGCAAAAGGTCAAATTCGGGCTCAAATTTCCCCTAAATTGAGATTTATTTTTAGCTATGAGGAATCCCTGGTTATATTATCAGAAAGAATGCAAATAAATAAAATAATTGTGTTTATTGAATGCATGTTCAATACCCTATAGGCACACCAGGAAGAAACGCTCACTGATAACTGATGAACTACCCTAGTAATGAAGTACCGTATAGTAAAGCAATACGTAGGAACTAAATATACTGGTGTACATTATATATACTTTGATAGTTTTGACATGCGATGCCGTTAATAAACAGATGGTTAAACTATACTTATGTGTGCTCTTCCGGTTTTGTTTTGTTTTAGTTTATTGCTGTTTCTATTAGTTTTATTTTATTCTATTTTATTTGTGTTTGTTTCTTGTTTTGTTTTTACTACGAAAGGATAGCGTCGGTCTAACTGTAGACGCCGATTTCAATTCATTGAAAATTATGCGCCTACAAGTCAAAGCTGGTGTACGTATACACGATGGTAAAATTATCAATTTTTTAAAAGAATCGCCAGCACTTCACAGTAAACGGCATTTAAGAGCCCCAAAATAGTCACATGCGCGTTCAGTAATATCTCCTGCAGCGTTTTAAGCACATGTCGTAAATTAGGCCAGATTTGTTTCCAGAAATTGTTGTCGGTGGCTGAATGTTAATTGATTTTACCAATTAGGCAACAGATGTTACTCATGACTATATATACTGCTGCCTGTGCACTAATCAACTTTGTTTACCTGACATATCTCAGAAAGCTGTGTGTCGTACATTTTGCTGGAGCTATCCGATTAATTTCCCGATTGTAGGCAAGTTGAGCTTATTTAAGTACGCTTTCTGAACGATGCCATCGGTCCAAATGGAGGTGGGGCCAAATACGCCACGCCCATGGCGCTGGATGATCTTATTCTCCCGTCTCTTCTGGGCGTTCATTGCCTTGGGGAGTTTCAAATCTCTTGGGGTGTTCATCCCTCACTTTGTCGACAGTTTTTCTATCAACACGGCGACAGCTGGGTTCGTGAGCAGCGTCACTTTTGGGTTTGGTCTGTTAAGCACTGGTAAGTAGCGGTTGTAGCAGTCGTTGTTGTTGGGCAGCTTCGAAATAGAATCTCAAAATGGTAAGGATTGGGTAAGGAACAGTTACCAAGTGTATCTAAACTTTCGGCCGCATGAATGCAGGATTATTGTTTTTATCTGGAGTCCCCAACCATATAAGACTCATTGTTTTTCTTCACATTCTCAGCTACGTAGTATGAGAAGAAAAAAGAATATATATATAATCATTTTCTCTGAAACGTACAATAGACCCAAGACGTAATGACGTCACGCTTTGTTTACATGTGCGCATTCCTATGGGAGCCAGGTGGGGACGATTGTCTGGTGTCCTGACCTGGCTCAAATAGGAAAGCGCACATGTAAACAAAGCCATTACGTCATTACGCCATTACGTCTTGGGTCTATATTGCATCCGGTATCCATGCATAGTAAATAAATTAATATTATGTTTCTCCCCATTTTCCAAAATACATAATGGGTTAATGCATGAAACAAACGTTCATGTGATTTGTTGAGGGCTAAGATTTATTAAAACTTTGGGACCATAATTTTAACAACCTACTTTCTGCAGTCATAAAATAATAATAGTTTGTTTGTCAGATAAACGTTCAGAAACAACTACGACGTTCATATTTGACTCTTATTGCAAAGGAATTAAAACTACAAGGTAACCAGGGAGCTAGACTACAAGAACGGCATTTTTCTCTTTGTTTTCCCAGCATCTATGCACGAAAAATGTGCTGTAAAATACTCACCCCAAATCTATTCATTTCTGAAAATTACAGCAAAAGTAAATGTTGTATACAATCTTCAAGCAAGAAACATTTTTTTCTGCTATTTTAGATCACGTTTTCTGCTTACCGTTTAATAAGCAACATGCATGACATTGGGACCCGTCACTACAGTGTTGATTTTCAATTGGTCATCGTTGTTTAAATCAATCTACATAAAATCGTCATCAATAACATTAAGATTGTATTCTCATATAAAAGACAATTATTTAAGTGCATACCATACAGGTATATACATTGTGCTTTAAGCCATATCAGGCACAACATATTTCGTCTCATAGAATATTATATTGCCATTTTTTAATTATCAAATTCAAGTCAGTGCTCGGTAGTGCGAAGAGTAAAGCCTCTCCAATCCGTGATAATCGGTTTCGGCGCCAAGGTTACACAGGTGTTACACAGCTCATTATGCATGTTTGCATTTAGGCAGAGTTGAAATCAAGTTAATCAATCAAGTTAATCAATCCTGAATCAGTCACAAGTGAATCACAAGTCAATCCCGAGTCATGCAGTCATAATTAAGTCAGTCACAAGTCAACCATAAGTCAGTTCCAAGGCAATCCCAAGTGAATCACAACTTAATCATATTAATTATGAAATTTATTTAGATCTGGGCCCAGAAAACTGTGAGGGTGGTAGGATTGGCAACTCAATGTGTGGCCAACACCACCACCTCTGTTTGTAGCATTTTACTGAGAGTGGCTTTATAGCCTTGTATGGGCGATTTCCATTTTTTTATATTTTTTTTCTCCTATCCCCAGGTCCTTTCGTCGGTGCTCTGATGAAGATTCTAGACTCCAGGAAGATACTAATCTCAGGAGGAATTCTGGCTGCAACTTCAACTGTGGCTGCTTCTTTCGCAACCTCGATAACCCAACTGACAGTTTGGTTTGCTGTGCTAAGTATGTACATTCAATTATTTTAAGAATATTAAATTAAAGGAAAAACCACTAAAGATTTACATGAGGTATTAATCGCAAACAAACAATTCTTGCACAGTTCAGTGAGTCTTGCGGTTCAGTGTGGTGTTGTAAAAGGTGTGGAGCATGTTCTGTAATTTTTCAAGGAAAGTTTCGTGAGTTTGTAATTGTAACACCAGGGAAATTTAAGGTTAATTGTAACACCAGGAAAACGGCAATACTGATTTTTGTTTCATTTAAAAACGGACATGGTACTTTCTGAATTTCAACAAAACCCATGGACGCCAAAAAGCACGCACACATTATAGAAAAAAATCACATCTTGGTTCGATACGTGACAAACCAAAACAATGCTCTTTTCCGCCCATTTTAAAGACGTAAATTAAGATAAGGGTGTGTTTTGGCAGTTTGTATGGAATATTTTGGATAGCTTATGATTTCTCTTGCTTTGCTTTGGATTGGAGTTAAAAGTTAGTTTGATTGGGCTAATGTAAGATTTAATTTGGTTTTTGTTGGGTTTATTTGCTTCAGTCTGCTTATTTTTTGTCCCTGTTTCGTAGTATTCTATGCCCATGCAATAAGCTAGTAAGGTATCTCAAAGGTCAAAGATTATCGGGATAAAATTGCTGACGTAATGTCACGCCATGTTACGCGAACGCCCATTCTGATTGAATTTAACACGTGTGTGTTGTGCAACCACCTTTTGCGTTCACACGCGCGCGTTAGGTCACGCGGATCATTCGGGATAAAATGTCATTGTGCACATGCGCAGTTGAAATACCGAATTGGCTTATTACAAATTACAGGAACAATTTCGCTTGTCTATTTTCAGGTATTGGCCTAGCTTTAATACAAGTTTCCAGTGTCAAACCTCTAATGGATTACTTCCCAGACGACTTCGCCACTGTCAACGGCGTTTCTCTTGCCGGGGGGTCATTGGGTATGATTGTACTCCCCCCGATAGTTCAATACCTGGTATCGCTGTATGGTTGGAGAATTGCCTTTGCGCTTCTCGGCGTCTTCTCCTACAATTACGTTGTGTGTGGAGCTCTGCTCAGGCCTCTGCGTCATGAGCAATCAAATTATAGTCGGTTGCCCAGCAAGGCCAATGCCGAGGCTCATACATACACATCAGATCCCAGAAAGCCTTCTGAGGACATGCCGAATGAAAAAGCAAGTCATTGGAGACTCAAGGCTGTTTTCTTGACAATCTTGGAAGTCGTCCGCGACCGCTTTGACACTGAATTCTTGACGGAGCCGATCTTCATCGTCTACCAAGCGGTGGCCGTACTGATTGGCGCGGTATACAGCATGTGGCATTTGTTTCTTATTCCGCAAGGACTTGAGTTGGGTTTCGGGGAAGCGGCGTCGGCCGCCTTGGCAGTTTACGGCGGTATTGGAGCCCTGGTAGGGCGTCTCACCCACGGGACTTTGGTAGACCGAGGTCTGACCAAAACCTCTACTCTCTTGACTTTGTCATCCTTGCTCTTTGCTGCATCTTCCGGTGTGAACCCACTGGCTGTGTCGTCCTACACAGCTCTGGCTGCGCTGGCCGTGATTTCAGGGATAGCTATCGGAGCTTTGTATCCTTTATCATTCGTCATGATGAGAGAGGTGACCGGAGATAGGTCGACTTCAGCCTACAGCTGGCTCTTCTTGTCTCACGGAGGTGGTCAGCTGCTGGGCGGATTCCTTGGCGGTGAGTGATTCTACACTAAAAGCGTGTACTCAGATCACTTGACTGACTTGAGGTGGTCAAATATCCTCATTTGTAGCATCCAGAGTGCCAAAGCACAAGTGTTTAGTTTTCTTGACACAATTTTTTTTTTAAATAATACTATTGTTTTCTCCGTGGGGTTTCTGTACTGAACAAATAATTCAATATTGCAACCACACTGTGGTAATTTGACACCACAGTTTTTAAAGTGTAAGAGACTCGATCTATTCAGCTATCCCCGAGACTACCAAAGCAGAAACCTGCAGGCCATGTAGGTCTTTACTCTCTAAATACCCTAGGAGTGAAAATTCACTCTAATCGATTAAAATAACGGTTCAATGGTCCCAAATTTCAAAGCGATCATGAGGGAATTTCAGTCTTCAGAATTGAAAGAGTAGATATCTCGCACTGCAGCTGTAATTGAAACTTGCACATTTTCTTTAGAATATTGTCGTCAGTTTATATCGGAAAGTGCTGCTTTTTTTACCTCATACCTCTAACCTCGGTTCTCTTTCTTTTATATTACATGATTTGAGCTTTCCGTTTCTTCTTCTAGATCTGTCAGTGACCCTGTGAAAAATAGAATCATTGTTACGAACTGCATTCTTTTACAGGATTGGTTCATGACATAACCAATGCGTATGAATATGTCTTCATGGAAATGGGTGCACTAGCTTTCACCACAGCCGCCATCTTGGTTCTGACCCGATGTCTGGAGTCTTGCTGTGAAATACATGGCCAAGATACGTCGTCTTGTCAGGAGTCTCAGGACTCTAGACATTCATGAAGAAGCTGGTGGAAATTTGGCATTTAGAATTTAGAGGTGTTTTGAAATGTAGTTATGTCATTTACCCTTTTCGTTTGACCAGTGGGATATGGGGTAGGGGTGGGTGAGGGGTTGCATTCTCCCAGCCCCTTATACACTAGCGATTGCAGCTGTGCACACGTTAAACCTATTTTATTTAAGAATTTGCTTTTAAGAAGCACCCTTTAAAATAAACACCAATCAGTTTAAAGGAGATCGCTTGAAATCAGGCAACCAATGATGTGCTGAACTCTAATTGGTCGATTTCAAACTGGTTCCCGATTGGCTGATTCTCAACCACTGTTTCTTTTGTATTCTAAATAATGCAGATTTCTAGAAAGGTTTATACATTTCAAATTTGGCTTAAATTGGTTGAAGGATTTACTTATATTGTAAAGACTTGTATTATATGCTTTCAGTTTGTATAGAGGAAAACGATTATCTGAATTTTATTGGCATGCATGGTAATTTGGTTCATTTTTCCAAAATTGCCTTAAATTTTTTGTTGCTGGTGGCAACAAAATAATTCACAAAAAGATCATAAGTTCTTTAGGAGGTAAGCGCAAACGACAATTCATTTCAAAGAAAAGCCATAGCCAGGAAATACCCGATTCGGGCACGGCCATTATTATTTTCTCAAAACGATTGCTGATACGTTTGGAATTAGCACCAATGAACCCTTGCTCTTTTTAATGTACACTTCTTGTATGTACGTACTACCAGTGGCGTGGATGGATATCCAAGGGTGAGACTGCTACCGGCAGAGAGAGACTGATTACGCCATGATGGAGGTCCGCTGGAGACGTTGCATTCTGGGAGCCAGATTTTTTTATGCAAGTTTGTCCCGAACAAGGCTAAAAGCCACTCGCGTTACGGAGCTAAAAAAAAAATCAAAGGTACAAGAGGTAGGAATTAATATTCCTCTTGAAGCAGAAAGGTCGTAAGATGAAGGGAAACTTGCACCAGGCAAAGAATTCACATTCGGAAAAAGGTCAAATTCGGGCTCAAATTTCCCCTAAATTGAGATTTGTTTCGAGCTATAAGGAATCCCTGGTTTTATTATCAGAAAGAATTCAAATAAATATAATAATAGTGTTTATTGAATGCATGTCCAATATTCTAGGCCCGGCAGGAAGAAACGTTCACTGATAACCGATGAACTACCCTGGTAATGAAGTACCGTATAGTAAAGCAATACGTAGGAACTAAATATACTGGTGTATATACTTTGATAGTTTTGACATGCGATGCTGTTAATAAACAGATGGTTAAACTATGCTTATGTGTGCTCTTCCTGGTTTGTTTTGTTTTTGTTTATTGCTGTTTTTATTAGTTTTATTATATTTATTTATTTATGTATATTAGTCACATGCGCGTTCAGTAATATCTCCTGCAGCGGTTTAAGCACATGTCGTAAATTAGGCCAGATTTGTTTCCAGAAATTGCTGTCGGTGGCTGAATGTTCATTGATTTTACCAATTTAGGCAACATATGTTACTCATGACTTTACTGCTGCCTGTGCACCAATCAACTTTGTTTACCAGATATATCTCAGAAAGCTGTGTGTCGTACATTTTGCTGGAGCTATCCGATTTATTTCCCGATTGTAGGCAAGTTGAGCTTATTTAAGTACGCTTTCTGAACGATGCCATCGGTCCAAATGGAGGTGGGGCCAAATACGCCACACCCATGGCGCTGGATGATCTTATTCTCCCGTCTCTTCTGGACGTTCATTGCCTTGGGGAGTTTCAAATCTCTCGGGGTGTTCATCCCTCACTTTGTGGACAGTTTTTCTATCAACACGGCGACAGCTGGGTTCGTGAGCAGCGTCACTTTTGGGTTTGGTCTGTTAAGCACTGGTAAGTAGTGGTTGTAGCAGTCGTTGTTGGGCAGCTTCGAAATAGAATTTAAAAATGGTATACCTTTTGAAGGATTGGGTTACAATTGAAGAAAGAATTACCAAGTGTATGTAAACTTTCGGCCGCATGAATGCAGGATTATTGTTTTTAGCTGGAGTCCTTAACCATATAAGACTCACTGTTATTCCTCACACTCTCAGCTACGTAGTATGAGAAGGAAAAAGAAAGAAGAAAACGGACCCTCTATAAGAATTTTCTCTGAAACGTACAATAGACCCAAGACGTAATGACGTCACGCTTTGTTTACATGTGCGCATTCCTATGGGAGCCAGGTGGGGACGATTGTCTGGTGTCCTGACCTGGCTCAAATAGGAAAGCGCACATGTAAACAAAGCCATTACGTCATTACGTCTTGGGTCTATATTGTATCCGGTATCCATGCATAGTAAATAAATTAATATTATGTTTCTCCCCATTTTCCAAAATACATAATGGGTAAATGCATGAAATAAACGTTCATGTGATTTGTTGAGGGCTAAGATTTATTAAAACTTTGGGACCATAATTTTAACAACCTACTTTCTGCAGTCATAAAATAGTATAAGTTTTTGTTGTCAGATAAACGTTCAGAAACAACAACGACGTTCATATTTGACTCTTATTGCAAAGGAATTAAAACTACAAGGTAACCAGGGAACCAGACTACAAGAACGGCATTTTTCTCTTTGTTTTCCCAGCATCTATGCACACAAAATGTGCTGTAAAATACTCACCCCAAATCTATTCATTTCCCGAAAATTACAGCAAAAGCAAATGTTGTATACAATCTTCAAGCAAGAAACCTTTTTTTCTTCTATTTTAGATCACGTTTTCTGCTTACCGTTTAATAAGAAACATGCATGACATTGGGACCCGTCTACATAAAATCTACATAAAATCGTCATCAATAACATTAAGAATGTATTCTCATATAAAAGACAATTATTTAAGTGCATACCATACAGGTATATACATTGTGCTTTAAGCCATCTCAGGCACAAAATATTTCGTCTCATAGAATATTATATTTCCTTTTTTTAAATTATCAATTTTAAGTCAATGCTCGGTAGTGCAAAGAGTAAATCCACTCCAATCCGTGATAATCGGTTTCGGCGCCAAGGTTACACAGGTGTTACAAAGCTCATTATGGATTATGCATTTAGGCAGAGTTGAAATCAAGTTTATCACGAATCAATCCTGAATCAGTCACAAGTGAATCACAAGTCAATCCCGAGCCATGCAGCCATAATTAAGTCAGTCACAAGTCAATCATAAGTCAGTTCCAAGGCAATCCCAAGTGAATCACAACTTAATCATATTAATTATGAAATTTATTTAGATCTGGTCCAAGAAAACTGTGAGTGTGGTAGGGTTGGCAACTCAATGTGTGGCAAACCCCACCACCTCTGTTTGTAGCATTTTACTGAGAGTGGCTTTAGAGCCTTGTGTGGGCAATTTCCATTTGTTTTTCATTTTTCTTCTCCTACCCTCAGGTCCTTTCGTCGGTGCTCTGATGAAGATTCTAGACTCCAGGAAGATACTAATCTCAGGAGGAATTCTGGCTGCAACTTCAACTGTGGCTGCTTCTTTCGCAACTTCGATAACCCAACTGACAGTTTGGTTTGCTGTGCTAAGTATGTACATTCAATTATTTTAAGAATATTAAATTAAAGGAAAACCACCAAATATATACATGAGGTATTAATCGCAAACAAACAATTCTTGCACAATTCAGTGAGTCTTGCGGTTCAGTGTGGTGTTGCAAAAGGTGTGGAGCATGTTCTGTAATTTTTCAAGGAAAGTTTCGTGAGTTTGTAATTGTAACACCAGGGAAATTTAAGGTTAATTGTAACACCAGGAAAACGGCAATACTGATTTTTTGTTTCATTTAAAAACGGACATGGTACTTTCTGAATTTCAACAAAACCCATGGACGCCAAAAAGCACGCACAAATTCTAAAAAATCACATCTTGCTTCGATACGTGACAAACCAAAATAATGCCCTTTTCCGCCCATTTTAAAGACGTAAATTAAGATTAGGGTGTGTTTTGGCAGTTTGTATGAAATATTTTGGATAGCTTATGATTTGTCTTGCTTTGCTTTGGATTGAAGTTAAAAGTTGGTTTGATTGGGCTAATGTAAGATTCAATTTGGTTTGGTTGGGTGTATTTGCTTCAGCCTGTGCTTATTTTTTGTCCCTGTTTCGTAGTATTCTATGCCCATGCAATAAGCCAGTAAGGTATCTCAAAGGTCAAAGGTTATTCGGGATAAAATTGCTGACGTAATGTCACGCCATGCTAATACGCGAACGCCCATTCTGATTGAATTTAACACGTGTGTGTTGTGCGACCACCTTTTGCGTTCACACGCGCGCGTTAGGTCACGCGGGTCATTCGGGATAAAATGTCATTGTGCACATGCGCAGTTGAAATACCGAACTGGCTTATTACAAATTACAGGAACAATTTCGCTTGTCTATTTTCAGGTATTGGCCTAGCTTTAATAGAAGTTTCCAGTGTGAAACCTCTAATGGATTACTTCCCAGACGACTTCGCCACTGTCAACGGCGTTTCTCTTGCCGGGGGGTCATTGGGTATGATTGTACTCCCCCCGATAGTTCAATACCTGGTGTCGCTGTATGATTGGAGAATTGCCTTTGCGCTTCTCGGCGTCTTCTCCTACAATTACGTTGTGTGTGGAGCTCTGCTCAGGCCTCTGCGTCATGAGCAATCAAATTATAGTCGGTTGCCCAGCAAGGCCAATGCCGAGGCTCATACATACACATCAGATCCCAGAAAGCCTTCTGAGGACATGCCGAATGAAAAACCAAGTCATTGGAGACTCAAGGCTGTTTTCTTGACAATCTTGGAAGTCGTCCGCGACCGCTTTGACACGAAATTCTTGACGGAGCCGATCTTCATCGTCTACCAAGCGGTGGCCGTACTGATTGGCGCGGTATACAGCATGTGGCATTTGTTTCTTATTCCGCAAGGACTTGAGTTGGGTTTCGGGGAAGCGGCGTCGGCCGCCTTGGCAGTTTACGGCGGTATTGGAGCCCTGGTAGGGCGTCTCACCCACGGGACTTTGGTAGACCGAGGTCTCACCAAAACCTCTACTCTCTTGACTTTGTCATCCTTGCTCTTTGCTGCATCTTCCGGTGTGAACCCTCTGGCTGTGTCGTCCTACACAGCTCTGGCTGCGCTGGCCGTGATTTCAGGGATAGCTATCGGAGCTTTGTATCCTTTATCCTTCGTCATGATGAGAGAGGTGACCGGAGATAGGTCGACTTCAGCCTACAGCTGGCTCTTCTTGTCTCACGGAGGTGGTCAGCTGCTGGGCGGATTCCTTGGCGGTGAGTGATTCTACACTAAAAGCGTGTACTCCGATCACTTGACTGACTTGAGGTGGTCAAATATCCTCATTTTGTAGCATCTAGAGTGCCAAAGCACAAGTGTTGAGTTTTCTTGACGCAATATTTTTTTTTAATAATACTATTGTTTTCTCCGTGGGGTTTCTGTACTGAACAAATGATTCAATATTGCAACCACACTGTGGTAATTTGACACCACAGTTTTTAAAGTGTATTAAAGAGGAACTAAAACGGCAAATTTTTGTTTGACTTTTTGGACTTTTCCGACAGTTTAAGTACTCTTTTAACTGATGGAGATTAGTTTGCAGACGAGAGAAATGTTTTTATTAAAAAAAAAAGGGTTGTTATTCTGAACCATTTATCCTGTTTCGCGAAAGCTCATTATGTATGTTAAATGTATGTACGTGACCCCGTGACGTACACGTGTAGAGTCGGTTGATGCTACAGCCAAACACTATGCATGTACGTACGTGGAGTTGATGCTGCTGAAGAGTTTTTGTCGACCTAACTCCTCCGTTTTCCCGTCTATTTTGTCCAATTTTGATATTATTTCAGTATGAGCATGGATCTGAGATAATCATTATGCCTCGATCGTGTGTATTTGGGGGTTGCACGAGGAACAGCGACAAAAACCCTGACCCAACCTTACTGCGATTCCCAGTGCTGAATGGAGCTCAAAGGCGACAGTGGGTCCGCTTTGTAGACAATACAATATTTGATTTTGGGCTGTCGAAATGGTCAAAAATATGTGCAGAACATTTCGCCAAAGACTGTATAGAATAGATGATAGTGTTAGTATGAAAACTCAGCTGGGTTTGAAGGCACAATTCCGTTTGAAGGATGGAGCCATTCCAACTCTAAAAGCACCGAGCATTCCAATCGTGTCCCGGACTCACGCGCACCAGCGCGACGACGTTAACTGCGGTTGCCGTCTCGAGCAGCCAGAGAGCCCCGGTCGTCTCCCTGTCCACGCTCGCTTGACTCAACATGCATTGTACACGCACGGTACCACATGTATACCCTGCCGGATATGAGGCAGCTTTTTTCACTCCGTTTTTTTTGTAGGATCCTACACTTCCTACAGTCCTACACCATTGAAATGTGCACAAAGTAAAAAGCAAAGACGGATACAGTGAACCAGTTTTGTGTAGGACTGTAGGAAGTTGTAGGCCCTGCAGATGATGCATGGTGAAAAAAGCTGCCCCATATCGTGCTGCATATGACCGCATGCGCTGCATGCGATTGAGTCTGGTACCTTATAACAGAAATTGTGTTTATAGTTCTGAGAAGGTGCGGGTCCTTATGAGGGCTGCATAATCAAAGTCGCCAGACTAGCATCACCTCACACACAACTCACCGCGCAGGTCCCAATAAAAGCCGACTGCAAACAAAGGAAAGTATGACTCATAACTAGCTTTTCAGCAAGAACAAGCCTACAACCCCAATTCTTAATGTGTCTCACAAAGATGTCAACACTTTAAAATATGTTTATCGTAGTGTTACTCCTGAATCATGAGCAAAAAGCACAGCAAGTAATACTAGCCTTAGACAAACAAATACGTACAGACTCTACGTAAAACATTGTCGTATAATACAGTGACGTCATATGTTTCTACACGTGTACGTCAATACTCGCGCGATACGGCACGCAGTTGACCTCGGCCTTTTCTGAATCGAGTCAAAGTGGCTCAGAAAGAAAAGGCTCAAACATTTTTTTTTTGATTTTTCAGAATCATGAAACTTGTTACATTAGATTTGGGGAGGCATAAACTATCAGATAAGTCAAAAATGTAAAAAAAAAAGTTGGCGTTTTAGTTCCTCTTTAAAGAGGCTCGATCTATTCAACTATCCCCGAGACTACCAAAGCAGAAACTTGATGGCCATGCAGGTCTTTACTCTCTCAAAAGAACAGGAGTGAAAATTCACTCTACCCGATTAAAATAACGATTCAATGGTCCCAAGTTTCAAAGCTATCATAAGGGAATTTCTGTCTTCAGAATTAAAAGAGTAGATATCTCGCACTGCAGCTGTAATTGAAACTTTGACATTTACCTCATACCTCTAACCTCGGTTCTCTTTTCTTTTATATTACATGATTTGAGTTTTCCTTTTCTTCTTCTAGATCTGTCAGTGACCCTGTGAAAAATGACATCATTGTTACGAACTGCATTCTTTTACAGGATTGGTTCATGACATAACCAATGCGTATGAATATGTCTTCATTGAAATGGGCGTACTAGCTTTCACCACAGCCGCCATCTTGGTTCTGACCCGATGTCTGGAGTCTTGCTGTGAAATACATGGCCAAGATACGTCGTCTCGTCAGGACTCTAGACATTCATGAAGAAGCTGGTGGAAATTTGGCATTTAGAATTTAGAGGTGTTTGAAGTATTTCAATGAAATGTAGTTATGTCATTTACCCTTTTCGTTTGGCCAGTGGGATATGGGGTAGGGGTGGGGGAGGGGTTGCATTCTCTCAGCCCCTTATGCACTGGCGATTGCAGCTGTGCACACGTTAAACCTATTTTATTTAAGAATTTGTTTTTAAGAAGCACCCTTCAAAATACACACCAATCAGTTTAAAGGAGATCGCTTGAAATTAGGCAACCAATGGTGTGCTGAACTCTAATTTGTAGATTTCAAACTGGTTCCTGATTGGCTGATTCTCAACCACTGTTTCTTTTGTATTTTAAATAATGCAGATTTCTAGAAAGTTTATAAATTTCAAATTTTGCTTAAATTGGTTGAAGGATTGACTTGTATTGTAAAGACTTGTATTGTGCGCTTTCAGTTTGTACTATAGAGGAAATGGATTATCTGAATTTTATTGGCATGCATGGTAATTTGGTCAATTTTTCCAAAATTGACTTTAAATTTTGTGTTGCTGGTGACAACAAAATAATTCACAAAAGGAATATCAGTTCTTTAGGAGGTAAGCGCAAAAGACAATTCATGATCTCCGTGGAGATTATTGACATACGCATGTAAAAAGTGCGTGCATGCGCATGCAACTTTGCGCATGCGCATGCAACTTCGTTTTTCGCCTTTCTCTGGCGATGACAGTGAAAAATTGACATTCATGATTCAGAATAAGGTCTTGAGTATTTATTTCTAATTTGAATAGAATATTACTAATGGAAATTTCTGTCTTTAAATCATCTTTCTCCAATTTTTGTCGATCTATTGTCTGAAAATGTTCATTATTTTTGGATTGTAGATTTCATTGCTGTGGGAAAAACAGTTGGTTATTCTGAAACGGGGATATAAAAAAGTTGGGGCTTCGGAAAATTCCCCTTTTTTTTACCGTAAACACTGTATAGACCTACTAGAGTACCGTTTGCAAGTTACCAGCTAGCTGCGTGGGAGGAATAGCATGAACATTGACAGGGGGAATGATTGCTTTTCTTCGAATTGCCTAAAATCGCAAAAGACAGGAATCCCCTTTCAAAACTACAACATAACAATTCCCCAATCCGGATTTTGTGAGTAAGGTAGAAAACACAGGTTAATTTCGAAAATTTGAATTTTAATGTTTGTTAGAGGAGAAGTTAATACCCTTTGCACCACACTCTTGATAACAAATTAATAAACAAAAGAAATATTGACAATCTTTGTCTCTTGCTCTGCTGATAGTTTAATATCTACGTTCGGTATAGGTTGAGAGGTAACAATTAAAGGCAAAGAATAAAAACTCCAATTTGAATCAGGCCAAATGAAGAAATTAGCTTTGAAATGCCAAGGTGAAAATGCAAAACGAATTAGTGATCAAAATAACTATTTGAATTACGAATAATAATTTGATGGTGAGCGACGTTAGAGACATCTTTTAAAATAGATTTGGATGTATATCAGTATGGCGGGTTGAGTAGTGCTTTTCCGTTAAAAAACAATTTCCTCCATAATTCGTTAGTTGGGGGAAATCTATTCAGTTGAAATTTTCAGTCAAATTTCTGTACGCTAAATCCAAATTGAAAGTTATCAATACACTTATACACCCGGGCAATACTTCCTTTCCGTTCTAGTGGAAAATACAAATTCCCCAATTTAAAAAGTGTTACAGTATTACACTACTTTAAGTCTTAATTAAATCTAAACTATGTTTAATGTGGTGTCTATTATTAACCACCGTACCGTTAGGTTGAGATGCTTTACGAAGAAAGACTTTATGCAAAAGTCGAGGTATATTTTTGTCCTGAATTTTTGTAATTTGTCTATTCTGTAACAATGAAAACACAAAAGGTCTACCCATATACCTGCCCAAGGGTAACAGAGACATTAGCCTTGAAGATGACTGCTGTTCATAAGGTATGTTATCAATCTCTAATTAGTTATTATGCCGAAAAGTATCATAAAATTAGTGCCGTATTTATCTACATGAATATGTAAATTCACATTAGCATAAAATATTAAAGATTCCTGAAAAGTCACCAATCACCTCACCAATGTACTTAAAATTGATACAAGTTACAGATTTTGACATCTATTTCGGGGTCCCTTTTTACATATTTAGAGATTTCAGATAATCAGCAATGACACCGACCGCCTTGTTAGTATTTCCCTGTTGACTTCCTTCGGGGCAGTGGCCAATGACGATGGCCGTTTTGGACCTTTATTATTATTTTCTCAAAACGATTGCTGATACGTTTGGAATTAGCACCAATGAACCCTTGCTCTTTTTAATGTACACTTCTTGTAGGTACTACCAGTGGCGTGGATGGATATCCAAGGGTGAGACTGCTACCGGCAGGGAGAGACTGATTACGCCATGATGGAGGTCCGCTGGAGACGTTGCATTCTGGGAGCCAGGTTCTTTTAATGCAAGTTTGTCCCGAACAAGGCTAAAAGCCACTCGCGTTACGGAGCTACAAAACAAATCAAAGGTACAAGAGGTAGGAATTAATATTCCTCTTGAAGCAGAAAGGTCGTAAGATGAAGGGAAACTTGCACCAGGCAAAGAATTCACATTCGGCAAAAGGTCAAATTTGGGTTCAAATTTCCCCTAAATTAAATTTATTAGCTATAAGGAATTCCTGGTATTATTATCAGAAAGAATTCAAATAAATAAAATAATAGTGTTTATTGAATGCATGTTCAATACCCTATAGGCCCGGCAGGAAGAAATGTTCCCTGATAACTGATGAACTACCCTAGTAATGAAGTACCGTATAGTAAAGCAATACGTAGGAACTAAATATACTGGTGTATATACTTTGATAGTTTTGACATGCGATGCCGTTAATAAACAGATGGTTAAACTATGCTTATGTGTGCTCTTCCGGGTTTGTTTTGTTTTTGTTTATTATCTATTTATTTATTTGTTTTATTAGTCACATGCGCGTTCAGTAATATCACCTGCAGCGGTTTAAGCACATGTCGTAAATTAGGCCTGATTTGTTTCCAGAAATTGCTGTCGGTGGCTGAATGTTAATTGATTTTACCAATTAGTCAACAGATGTTACTCATGACTTTACTGCTGCCTGTGCACCAATCAACTTTGTTTACCTGACATAACTCAGAAAGCTGTGTGTCGTACATTTTGCTGGAGCTATCCGATGTATTTCCCGATTGTATAGGCAAGTTGAGCTTATTTAAGTACGCTTTCTGAACGATGCCATCGGTCCAAATGGAGGTGGGGCCAAATACGCCACGCCCATGGCGCTGGATGATCTTATTCTCCCGTCTCTTCTGGACGTTCATTGCCTTTGGGATTTACAAATCTCTCGGGGTGTTCATCCCTCACTTTGTGGACAGTTTTTCTATCAACACGGCGACAGCTGGGTTCGTGAGCAGCGTCACTTTCGGGTTTGGTCTGTTAAGCACTGGTAAGTAGTGGTTGTAACAGTCGTTGTTGTTGGGCAGCTTCGAAATAGAATTTCAAAATGGTATACCTTTTGAAGGATTGGGTAACAATTGAAGAAAGAATTGTGTATGTAAACTTTCGGCCGCATGAATGCAGGATTATTGTTTTTAGCTGGAGTCCCCAAGACTCACTGCTAAAAAAGGAAAGAAAAAACGGACCCTCTATACGCATTTTCTCTGAAACGTACAATAGACCCAAGACGTAATGACGTCACGCTTTGTTTACATGTGCGCTTTCCTATGGGAGCCATGTGGGAACGATTGTCTGGTGTCCTGACCTGGCTCAAATAGGAAAGCGCACATGTAAACAAAGCCATTACGTCATTACGTCTCGGGTCTGTATCCGGTATCCATGCTTAGTAAATATTTAATATTATGTTTCTCCCATTTTCTAAAATACATAATGGGTAAATGCATGAAACAAACGTTCATGTGATTTGTTGAGGGCTAAGAGTTATTAAAGCTTTGGGACCATAATTTTAACAACCTACTTTCTGCAGTCATAAAATAATAGAAGTTTTTTTTTCAGATAAACGTTCAGAAACAACTACGACGTTCATATTTGACTCTTATTGCAAAGGAATTAAAAATAGAGTTTTGTCAAAATGTGAAGAAGAAAATGTTGTGCTTTATTAAAGTTATTAGAAATTGCTCTTATTCTCAACTTGTGGTAGTTTCAAACATGAAATGAAAATCAAAGAGCACGATATTTCCTTCGTGTAAAATTAAGGACATTTCGTAGTTTAAGGACACGTGTTAAGTGATAGCCAGGATCAAATTGTACAGGGTTTTATGCTAAGGGGACCTCCGTCCTTTTCGTAGACAACGCAAGTAGTAAGCATTGGAAAGAGTTCGTTAACTTCTAAGACAGAATTTGCTTTAAAAAGTAATGCAACAATAGAAGTTTCCACGCAGGCGCAGACGTTAGAATAACTTGGCGGTGAAACGGAGCTTAAATGTTATTATGAAATAGCTTACTTTGACTAAGTAAATAGCAGTCTCAAGCATACTGTGAAATTATGGCACCTGGTGTGCTGTCATTTTCAAGAAAAGTGGACTTATTGTAAAAATTTCTAGCGATGGTCGGCCGACCATTGTTGGGAAAAAACTGTTTCCCGACCTGGCCTCTATAAATTGCTCTGTTTTGTGAGTAGGGTCAGGGAACCAGACTACAAGAACGGCATTTTTCTCTTTGTTTTCCCAGCATCTATGCACATAAAATGTGCTGTAAAATACTCACCCCAAATCTATTCATTTCTGAAAATTACAGCAAAAGCAAATGTTGTATACAATCTTCAAGCAAGAAACATTTTGTTCTGCTAGTTTAGATCACGTTTTCTGCTTACCGTTTAATAAGCAACATGCATGACATTGGGACCCGGCACTACAATTGGGCATCGTTGTTTAAATCAATCTACATAAAATCGTCATCAATAACATTAAGAATGTATTCTCATATAAAAGACAATTATTAAAGTGCATACCATACATGTATATACATGTACATTGTGCTTTAAGCCATATCAGGCGCAAAATATTTCGTATAATATAGAATATCATATTGCCACTTTTTTAATTAGCAAATTCAAGTCAGTGCTCGGTAGTGCGAAGAGTGAAGCCACTCCAATCCGTGATAAATTGTAATCGGTTTCGGCGCCAAGGTACACAGATGTTACAAAGCTCATTATGCATTATGCATTTAGGCAGAGTTGAAATCAAGTTAATCACGAATCAATCAGTCACAAGTCAATCACAAGCCAATCCCGAGCCATGCAGTCATAATTAAGTCAGTCACAAACCAACCATAAGTCAGTTCCAAGGCAATCTCAAGTGAATCACAACTTAATCGTGAAATATATTTAGATCTGGGCCCAGAAAACTGTGAGGGTGGTAGGGTTGGCAACTCAATGTGTGGCCAACCCCGCCAGCTCTGTTTGTAGCATTTTACTGAGAGTGGCTTTATAGCCTTGTATGGGCGATTTCCATTTTTTGTCCTTTTTTCTTCTCCTACCCTCAGGTCCTTTCGTCGGTGCTCTGATGAAGATTCTAGACTCCAGGAAGATACTAATCTCAGGAGGAATTCTGGCTGCAACTTCAACTGTGGCTGCTTCTTTCGCAACTTCGATAACCCAACTGACAGTTTGGTTTGCTGTGCTAAGTATGTACATTCAATTAAAGAATATTAAATTAAAGGAAAAACCACCAAAGATTTACATGAGGTATTAATCGCAAACAAACAATTCTTGCACAGTTCAGTGAGTCTTGCGGTTCAGTGTGGTGTTGTAAAAGGTGTGGAGCATGTTCTGTAATTTTTCAAGGAAAGTTTCGTGAGTTTGTAATTGTAACACCAGGAAAACGGCAATACTGATTTTTTGTTTCATTTAAAAACGGACATGGTACTTTCTGAATTTCAACAAAACCCATGGACGCCAAAAAGCACGCACACATTCTAAAATATATCACATCTTGCTTCGATACGTGACAAAATAATGCCCTTTTCCGCCCATTTTAAAGACGTAAATTAAGATTAGGGTGTGTTTTGGCAGTTTGTATGGAATATTTTGGATAGCTTATGATTTGTCTTGCTTTGCTTTGGATTTGAGTTAAAAGTTGGTTTGATTGGGCTAATGTAAGATTCAATTTGGTTTTGGTTGGGTGTATTTGCTTCAATCTGTGCTTAATTTTTGTCCCTGTTTCGTGGTATTCTATGCCCATGCAATAAGCCAGTTAGGTATCTCAAAGGTCAAAGGTTATTCGGGATAAAATTGCTGACGTAATGTCATGCCATGTTACGCGAACGCCATTCTGATTGAATTTAACACGTGCGTGTTGTGCAACCACCTTTTGCGTTCACACGCGCGCGTTAGGTCACGCGGGTCATTCGGGATAAAATGTCATTGTGCACATGCGCAGTTGAAATACCGAACAGGCTTATTACAAATTACAAGAACAATTTCGCTTGTCTATTTTCAGGTATTGGCCTAGCTTTCATACAAGTTTCCAGTGTCAAACCTCTAATGGATTACTTCCCAGACGACTTCGCCACTGTCAACGGCGTGTCTCTTGCCGGGGGGACATTGGGTATGATTGTACTCCCCCCGATAGTTCAATACCTGGTGTCGCTGTATGATTGGAGAATTGCCTTTGCGCTTCTCGGCGTCTTCTCCTACAATTACGTTGTGTGTGGAGCTCTGCTCAGGCCTCCGCGTCATGGGCAATCCAATTATAGTCGGTTGCCCAGCAAGGCCAATGCCGAGGCTCATACATCCACATCAGATCCCAGACAGCCTTCTGAGGACATGCCGAATGAAAAGGCAAGTCATGGGAGACTCAAGGCTGTTTTCTTGACAATCTTGGAAGTCGTCCGCGACCGCTTTGACACGGAATTCTTGACGGAGCCGATCTTCATCGTCTACCAAGCGGTGGCCGTACTGATTGGCGCGGTATACAGCATGTGGAATTTGTTTCTTATTCCGCAAGGACTTGAGTTGGGTTTCGGGGAAGCGGCGTCGGCCGCCTTGGCAGTTTACGGCGGCATTGGAGCCCTTGTAGGGCGTCTCACCCACGGGACTTTGGTAGACCGAGGTCTCACCAAAACCTCTACTCTCTTGACTTTGTCATCCTTGCTCTTTGCTGCATCTTCCGGTGTGAACCCTCTGGCTGTGTCGTCCTACACAGCTCTGGCTGCGCTGGCCGTGATTTCAGGGATAGCTATCGGAGCTTTGTATCCTTTAACCTTCGTCATGATGAGAGAGGTGACCGGAGATAGGTCGACTTCAGCCTACAGCTGGCTCTTCTTGTCTTACGGAGGTGGTCATCTGCTGGGCGGATTCCTTGGCGGTGAGTGATTCTACACTAAAAGCTGGTACTCAGATCCCCTGACTGACTTGAGGTAGTCAAATATCCTCATTTGTAGCATCCAGAGTGCCAAAGCGCAATTGTTTTCTTGACGCATCGGCAAACAGAATCGTAGCCAGGGCTCTCTCAATGGGACTCGAGTTGGGGGTGGGGGGAATGCTACAGTGGGGCGGTCGTAATATTTTTTTAAAATAATACTATTGTTTTCTCCGTGGGGTTTCTGTACTAAACAAATGATTCAATATTGCAACCACACTGTGGTAATTTGACACCACAGTTTCTAGAGTGTAAGAAGCTCGATCTATTCAGCTACCCCCGAGACTATACCAAAGCAGAAACTTGCTGGCCATGCAGGTCTTTACTCTCTAAAAAAACAGGAGTGAAAATTCACTCTAACCGATTAAAATAACATTACTATTCAATGGTCCCAAGTTTCAAAGCGATCATAAGGGAATTTCAGTCTTCAGAATTAAAAGAGTAGATATCTCGCACTGCAGCTGTAATTGAAACTTGGACATTTACCTCATACCTCTAACCTCGGTTCTCTTTTCTTTTATATTACATGATTTGAGTCCTTTTCTTCTTCTATAGATCTGTCAGGGACCCTGTGAAAAATGGCATCATTGTTATACGAACTGCATTCTTTTACAGGATTGGTTCATGACATAACCAATGCGTATGAATATGTCTTCATTGAAATGGGCGCAATAGCTTTCACCACAGCCGCCATCTTGGTTCTGACCCGATGTCTGGAGTCTTGCTGTGAAATACATGGCCAAGATACGTCGTCTCGTCAGGACTCTAGACATTCATGAAGAAGCTGGTGGAAATTTGGCATTTAGAATTTAGAGGTGTTTGAAGTATTTCAATGAAATGTTGTTATGTCATTTACCCTTTTCGTTTGGCCAGTGGGATATGGGGTAGGGGTGGGGGAGGGGTTGCATTCTCTCAGCCCCTTAGGCACTGGCGATTGCAGCTGTGCACACGTTAAACCTATTTTATTTAAGAATTTGCTTTTAAGAAGCACCCTTTAAAATAGACACCAATCAGTTTAAAGGAGATCACTTGAAATCAGGCAACCAATGATGTGCTGAACTCTAATTGGTCGATTTCAAACTGGTTCCTGATTGGCTGATTCTCAACCACTGTTTCTTTTGTATTTTAAATAATGCAGATTTCTAAAAAGATTATAAATTTCAAATTTGGCTTAAATTAGTTGAAGGATTTACTTATATTGTAAAGACTTGTATTATATGCTTTCAGTTTGTATAGAGGAAAACGATTATCTTAGTCTTATTGGCATGCATGGTAATTTAGTTCATTTTTCCAAAATTGCCTTAAATTTGTTGTTGCTGGTGGCAACAAAATACTTCACAAAAAGATCATAAGTTCTTTAGGAGGTAAGCGCAAAAGACAATTCATGATCTCCGTGGAGATTATTGACATACGCATGTATAAAGTGCGTGCATGCGCATGCAACTTCGCGCATGCGCATGCAACTTCGTTTTTCGTCTTTCTCTGGCGATGACTGAAAAATTGACATTCATGATTCAGAATCAGGTCTTGGGTATTTTTTTCTGATTTATATATATTATTACTAATGGAAATTTCTCTCATTAAATCATCTTTCTCCAATTTTTGTCGATCTATTGTCTGAAAATGCTCATTATTTTTGGATTGTAGGTTTCATTGCTGTGGGAAAAACAGTTGGTTATTCTGAAACGGGGATATAAAAAAGTTGGGGCTTCGGAAAATTCCCCTTTTTTTTACCGTAAACACTGTATAGACCTACTAGAGTACCGTTTGCAAGTTACCAGCTAGCTGCGTGGGAGGAATAGCATGAACATTGACAGGGGGAATGATTGCTTTTCTTCGAATTGCCTAAAATCGCAAAAGACAGGAATCCCCTTTCAAAACTACAACATAACAATTCCCCAATCCGGATTTTGTGAGTAAGGTAGAAAACACAGGTTAATTTCGAAAATTTGATTTTTTAATGTTTGCTAGAAGAGAAATTAATACCCTTTGCACCACACTCTTAATAAGAAAATAGAAACAAAAGTTGAAATTTTCAGTCAAATTTCTGTACGCTAAATGCAAATTAAAAGTTATCAATACACTTATACACCCGGGCAATACTTCCTTCCCGTTCTAGTGGAAAATACAAATTCCCCAATTAAAAAAGTGTTACAGTATTACACTACTTTAAGTGTTAATTAAGTCTAAACGATTTTTAATGTGGTGTATATTATTAACCACCGCGTACCGTTAGGTTGAGATGCTTTACGAAGAAAGACTTCATGCAAAAGTCGAGGTAGGCCTATATATTTGTCGTGAATTTTTGTAATTTGTCCATTCTTTAACAATGAAAACACAAAAGGTCTACCCATATACCTGCCCAATGGTAACAGAGACATTAGCCTTGAAGATGGCCGCTGCTCATAAGGTATGTTATCAATCTCTAATTAGTTATTATGCCGAAAAGTATCATAAAATCAGTGCCGTATTTATCTACATGAATAGGGCCTATATATGTAAATTACATTAGCATAAAATATAAGAGATTCCTGAAAAGTCACCAATCACCTCACCAATGTACTTAAAATTGATACAAGTTACAGATTTTGACATCTATTTCGGGGTCCCGTTTTACAAATTTAGAGATTTCAGATAATCAACAATGACACCGACCGCCTTGTTAGTATTTCCCTGTTGACTTCCTTCGGGGCAGCGGCCAATGACGATGGCCGTTTTGGACCTTTACGGGGTAATGGCGCCATGATGTTTTTAGCTTAGCATACACAACCTCCTGATGGAAGAACAAGATAAGCCTGAACAATCACATCGACAGCTAGACCGACGGACTGACCAACCGACCCAATACCCCCAAATTACTGATGTTATCACTGAATTTAGGGGATTCTGGCATGCAACATATATTGTTCATGCTGTTTGACGCTAATGCTATGACGATGTTTGCCTTGTCCCAAAGGGCATGTGACATATAGGAGCGATGTTCTCATTGGCTAGTAGCATCGGAAGTGTAGGCTCCGCCCTACAGATCGTCAGAGTTTATATAAACAAACAATGTGGCTAATAGTGTCAAATTTTACAACTCAGTAATACTCAGCAATGAGACGCATGTGACTCGTGATGTAAACTGCAAAACTGGTGTATTGACGATACATGACGATTCAAGATACAATGTACTTGGCGTTACTTGGCATAATTCACTTGACAAAGTTCACTTCACAAAGCGATGGTGGTACATGACATATGGCATGGTTACAGTTGACATGACATGACCTGTGGCTTTGACGTGTGGCTTGACATGTGACAAGACATGTATGACATGTGTCTTGACATGGGCTTGACATGTACATGGTTCGACTATAAAGAGAAGAAATAAAATAAAGCTTACTAAATATGTGAAATTAACATGTGTCTGCACTTGTGTAAACAAGCATAAACTGAGCCTGATCTAATAATTCTCCTTAATAACATGCATGCCTTTATCCAAAGTAATATAATACCAAATCTTCTGCCTTCTTAGCATAAGCTCGTAACCTTTAAATTCTAAGAGTAAATAAGGTAAACTCAACGTTTCTGCAAGACAAGTCTTATCTGTCATGTGAAAATGGGCCTTATAAACAGCGCCACCAATGGTTTCTCAATATCTCCCAGGCGGCATGGCCTATGCCTCTAAAACTTCAGAATCTTTTCCCAACAAAACTCCTCATGCTATGCAGATTATACATTAATAATCACCTCAATAATATCCTCATACAATAATAAAACGGACTCAAATTACTCACTTTGCTGAGCTGTCCAAGTATCAAAGAAAATACTGAGGAAACTTTACGGAATTTGTGGCGAAAATGATCACATTGCAAAATGATGACAAGTATGGTGTAAATGAATGGCGCCCTCTGGCGGTACACTAAATGATATTCTGGACACAACATCCCGGCCCCTAATGCCAAGTCCGGGAGGTGGCATTACATAAACTAAACAGAAGACAGAATATCGAATTAACAAAACTGTCCAAAATGTCCTTGGAGAAACTTGATGAAGTGGCTGTTCATTGGGGTCGCATATCTTCACCTTCCAAGAGACATGGCTTGTCCACTGGCC
Organism: Hippasteria phrygiana; assembly: GCA_037893225.1. Classification (NCBI taxonomy): domain Eukaryota; kingdom Metazoa; phylum Echinodermata; class Asteroidea; order Valvatida; family Goniasteridae; genus Hippasteria; species Hippasteria phrygiana. The sequence continues at coordinate 487,096 of JAZGUH010000023.1, read as the reverse complement.
TGTCGTAGACTACCGACTGTGTCTTCACCCGAACAGATCTGACGTTCCCATCCTTGGCTGGGTAGGTCTTCGTCACCAGACCTAGAGGCCACTGGCATCTTGGGGTGTTTTCATACTTCACAAGTACAAGATCTCCAACGCGCACGTTGCGTTGTGGGTCGAGCCACTTCTGTCGTTGTTGCAGGGACGGCAGATACTCTTTGAGCCAACGCTGCCAGAATATGTCGGCCATATACTGTACTTGGCGCCATCACTGCTTGTAGATATCTTGCCTCACAAAGTTCCCAGGGGGAGTTCAGGACCCGAGCGAAGAAGCAACAGGTGATTTGGCGTGAGTGGCATGAGATCCCGTGGATCGTCTGAGAGCTTGGTGATGGGTCGACCGTTAACAATGCCTTCAACAATGCACACAAGAGTCAGGAGCCCCTCGTCATCGAGTGATTGTTGATTCAGTAAGCTGTTAAGGACTGCGCGTACAGTCCTTATTTGTCGCTCCCACACGCCACCGAAGTGGCTGGCTGCAGGAGGGTTGAAAACCCATTTAATTTCCTTCTGGCGCAGAAAGTCATCAATTTTGTCTCGGTTCCACTCTTGGATGGCTTGACGTAATTCCCGCATCCCTCCTACAAGGTTGGTGCCGTTGTCTGACCGAATCTCTAATGGTTTGCCCCGGCGACTGATGAAACGATGCAAGGCGTTGATGAATGAGCTGGTATCTAAACTGTGGCATACTTCCATATGAACTGCCCTTGTAGTAAGACAAGTAAAGAGGCATCCGTACCTCTTCAGCTCGCTCCTCGCTCGTCTGACCATAAATGGGCCGAAAAAATAAACTCCAACCATACTAAAGGGCGCAAGTCCTGGAGTTACTCGGTCCTTCGGCAGGTCAGCCATTCGTTGTGTCATGGTAGGTGCTTTCCTTTTGCGACATGGGATGCATGTGTGAATGATGCTCTTGACTGCAGCACGCCCTCTGATGATCCAAAACTTCTGGCGGATCTCTGCAAGGGTGCGTTCACTTCCGGAATGACCAGTCGTAGCATGGTAGTGTCTGATTATCAATGTTGTCACTGGGTGTCTTGTCGGCATTATCCAAGGGTGCTTGATGTTGTCGGCTATAGTAGCATTGGCAAGTCGTCCTCCTACCCGAATGATGTCATCGTTGGACTTGGTTGGTGATAGCTTACGGTAGCCACCAGACTTCAGTAGGGCGTCATCAAAGTTGGTTTTCTGAACGTACTTGACGATCTCTTTCTCCGCGGCTTTAATTTCAGCAACTTTCAGTGGCTGGGATGGCGTGAAGTCAACATTGGTTTTCCTGACCTTGGTGAGGAGTAGAGACTTGACACGAATGATCCAGGCAACTGCCCTCTTCAAGCGGTACCAAGAGGAGATACTTCCCAATAGGGTGTCCACGACATCAGGTGTATCTCTGGTGGTTTCTGCCTTGTAAACTTGGATAACTGGCTTAAGCTCCAAGTCCCTGGATGGCGTCATCTTGTCAAAGTCGGGCTGAGGTGGCCAAGCATCTTCCGGATGACGTAGAAACTGTGGTCCACTAAGCCAACGGTCACTTCCAACCAGTTCACGTGCTGTAAAGCCTCGTGAAACATCATCTCCAGGATTGGAGTCACTGTCTATGTGCCGCCACTGTTGTGGGGTAGAATGCTCTAGAATTCTTGTGACACGGTTGGCGACAAAGGTCTGGTACCTCTTATCTTCATTCCTCAGATACTGAAGTACGATCATGCTGTCACTCCAGTAAATTGACTCCTGAAGCGGTAGTGTCAAATGCTGATGCATCATCTCGTCAAGCTTGATGGAGACAACTGCGGCAGCCAGCTCCAAGCGTGGGATGGTTGTCGTCTTCAAGGGTGCCAGCTTGGCCTTTGCCATAAGCAACACACTGTGTATCAGTCCACTGACGTCCTGAAGACGGAGGTAAGTAGTGGCACCAAATCCCCTTTCGGAAGCATCCGAAAAATGGTGTAGCTGTGCTGAAGCAATAGCGTCGAAATTCAGTGGCTTGATACAACGAGGAATTGACAGGTTCCTAAGGTCTGGCAAGTCATTCATCCATTGGGCCCACTGCTCTGCAATGTCATCAGGGATCGGTTCGTCCCATGGAATCTTCATCCTGCACAGTTGCTGGAAAAGTATCTTTGCAGTGAGCACGTATGGAATGGCAAACCCTAACGGGTCATACACAGAACTAATCGTGCTCAAGAGACCACGTCGTGTCAGGGGTTTCTCTTTCGCATGCACGTCGAAGGTAAATGCGTCACACTCGATGTCCCACAGCACTCCCAGGGCTCGTTCGGCAGGTAGCATCTCATCGTCAAAATCCAGCGAGGGAACTCCCTTTGCCCGCTCGGTTTCAGGAACTGACCTCAGCACTTCACGGGAGTTGCTGATCCATTTGGTTAGACGAAAGCCCCCAAGGGCCAATGCCCCACAAAGCTGAGTGATAAGCTTTATGGCTTCTTGCTCTGTGGCAACTGACGTAAGGCAATCATCGACGTAGAAATCTTTGTTGATGGTGTCGATGGTGATGGTGTCAAAGTCGTGCATGTTGTCTTCTGCTGTGCGTTTCAGAGCGAAATTGGCACAGCTGGGCGACCATACTACGCCAAATAGGTGAGATATCATCCGGTACGTCTTTGGGGTGTCAGCCATGTTGTCATCTTTCCACCACAGGAAACGTAGGACGTCACGATCAGGCTCGTTGACGCAGACCTGATGGAACATCCCCTCTATGTCTGACATCAGTGCAATTTTCTCCTGTCGGAATCGAAGAAGAACACCGACGAGCCTGTTAGTCAAGTCAGGCCTCTGGTGTACTCTGTCGTTGAGCGATACACCCTGGTGTTTGGCAGCACAGTCGAAAACTATGCGAATCTTTCCTGGTTTTCGGGGATGGACCACTGGATGATGTGGTAAGTACCAAACAGCTCCATCCGCTCTGTCTAGCTGTTCCTGAGGCACTTCCTCTGCGTAGCTCTTGGCGATAAGATCTGCGACTCCTGCCGAGTACTTCTCCTTCATGTCAGCATCTCGCATCAGCCGTCTCCCGAGCAGACGCAGCCTGTGTTCAGCAACCGCTTTATTGTCAGGTAGGTACAATGGTCTGGCCTTGAAGGGAATATCCATACTGTAATTCCCCCCATCTCGGGACAGAGACCTCTCCCAAGTAGCGATTGCCTTCTTGTCACTGATAGACATACTCGACTCGTTGGCACCAGTGTCGTCTAGTCTCCAGAATTTTTCTACTTGCCGCTGTAGAGTGGCATCGGTGTCGATGAACAGTGAGGTCGTGTGGCTTAAGGGCCCTGCCTCAAACGGTCCATTCAGAGTCCAGCCCAGAATGATCCTTGTAGCATAGGGTGCTCCAACACCGTTCTCACGAACTTCCTTTGGTACGAGAGCAGAAGGGTTGTCTTGGCCAATGAGAAGGTTGACTTCCTCGATGTTGACATCTGGCAAAGTGATACCAGACAGGTGGGGCCACTTGTTCAGTTCATCTTGGGTGACAAGGTTCTTGGTGCCAATGTGGAGCCTTGGCATCGTCATGACATGTGGCATGATGACTAGATTCTCATCATTCACATCCGTGACTTCAAGCTTCACAATGTAGGTGTCAGTGGTGGCGTCGTTGTTGTCAAGAGTAGTTAACATCATGGTGTCAGGTTTTCCATTGACTGCAAGCCTTTTGATCAATTTCTCTGAACAAAAGGTTTGTGTGGAACCACTATCAAGCAAGGCATAAGTGGTGACGAAATCGGTAGAACTTTGATGTCCTCTCACTTTCACAGGTACGACAGGTAAGGCAACCTTTCTCGCCCCGGCCCCAGTGCTGCTACAGGTCACATTGGCTGGGTAGCTCGCAGTCGGACCATGAACTTCAACAATGGGTTTGGCGTTGCTCCCTGTCTGGTTTGTCTGGGTCACCGAATTAGCACCTGTGGACGTCGGAGTGTTCCCAGTGCGGACGAGGTGTAGAAACTTGGTATGTTTCAACCCACATCCTGGAACGGTGCATACGGTGTTTCTGGTACAGTCTCTTGCCTGGTGTCCCGGCTGAAGGCAGTTCACACAAAGTCGCTTGCTTTGCACGAAGTTCAGCCTGTCATTCACTCTCAGTGCCTTCCAGCTGTCGCAGCTGAACAGTCCGTGACCTTGACCACAGTACAGACATGAGCGTGGTTGCCTTTCCCTTGAACTTGTCCCAGCTGCCGCTGGCACGGTGGTATTCTGGCAAGATTCGGAAGCTGGCTTAGGTGGGGGTGTCGACTCAACCTGCACGTTGAAGGTGGCTCGCTGTCTTGACTTTGGATTGTCCTTGGGCTTCGAATCTTTGTGGAACTTGTCAGCATGGACCCCACTCACCAGCTTGCCAAACACTGGGTCGTTGGCCTGCTCCGCAGAAGTTGTCACAAAATTCAGGACGTCATCAATGGTGGGAGATCTTCTGCAAACATTTTTGATGTGATGGACCCTCTTGAGCCAGGCCTTACGGAGATCCCAGGGTAACTTCTGCACAATTTGCGACAAGCTTTTGCTGTTATTGAGCTCATTTAGCTTGCCCATGGTGTCCAATGTCTCTCGGCAATTCCGGAGGTCATCAGAGTAGTCCAGCAATGCCTTGTTGTCCCGGATGTCAGGCCTGTTGACAATTTTGTTGATCCAGGCCTCGGCAATGTCATACTCATTGCCAAATCTGTCTTTCAGCAGCTTCCTCGCCAGCGCAAACCCTTCACTCGGTGCTTTCACCACGCAGCACTGGATCAACTTTCTGGCAGGCCCAGTGCAATATTGTTGCAGGCGGGCAAGCTTGGCAGCATCACTTACAGACTCCTTTTCAACAGCGTTCTCAAAAGCTCGGATGAACAACCAATACTTGGTTGGGTTACCGTCAAACGTCATCAGCTCTGTCTTTGGCAGCTGCAGGGATTCAACAAGGGACTGCTGCTGAAGTTGACTATTGTTCAGCATCTGTGTCAAAATGTCTCCTAATTGTGTATTTTCCACAATGGATGATGGCATGTTGGATGCTAAATGAATGTCCCGTTGTTTCTCTGCATCCGTGTCTTGACCAGGTCTTGTGGCATGATTCAGATGACCGATGACGGGCTGACCGTAAGGCGTTGAGTAGTTAACGGGTACTGACTGCGCTTCGAGATTCTCAGCTTCAGCATAGGTCTTTTCCATGGCCGCAACCTTGGCAATTTGGATATCCAAATCAATCTGTCTGCGTTTTTGCCGAAGCTTCAGCTCGTCTTCCTCAAGAGCCTGTCTCCTTTTCTCTGCTGCTGCTTCAGCCTCTAATGCAGCTCTCTCTGCAGCTGCTCGCAATCTCGAACTCGATGCGACAGACACACCTGACACAACACTTCCTGGTCTTGAGTGCTGTGTTCCAACTTGGCTGACCGAGTCCATGTAGCCAATGTCCTCAATTTCAGAGGAGCTGAATACAGTTTCGTCTTCTTTGCTCACCATAGCAGATGATGTTGACCTTTAACCTCGGAGCAGAAACTGGTATAATGTCCTCAAGTGCGAATAATCACACTTATGTCCTGAAGCTCAAATCGAACTAATGTAGGCTCCGCCCTACAGATCGTCAGAGTTTATATAAACAAACAATGTGGCTAATGTCAAATTTTACAACTCAGTAATACTCAGCAATGAGACGCATGTGACTCGTGATGTAAACTTCAAAACTGGTGTATTGACGATACATGACGATTCAAGATACAATGTACTTGGCGTTACTTGGCATAATTCACTTGACAAAGTTCACTTCACAAAGCGATGGTGGTACATGACATATGGCATGGTTACAGTTGACATGACATGACCTGTGGCTTTGACGTGTGGCTTGACATGTGACAAGACATGTATGACATGTGTCTTGACATGGGCTTGACATGGGCTTGACATGTACATGGTTCGACTATAAAGAGGAGAAATAAAATAAAGCTTACTTTATAAATATGTGAAATTAACATGTGTCTGCACTTGTGTAAACAAGCATAAACTGAGCCTGATCTAATAATTCTCCTTAATAACATGCATGCCTTTATCCAAAGTAATATAATACCAAATCTTCTGCCTTCTTAGCATAAGCTCGTAACCTTTAAATTCTAAGAGTAAATAAGGTAAACTCAACGTTTCTGCAAGACAAGTCTTATCTGTCATGTGAAAATGGGCCTTATAAACAGCGCCACCAATAGTTTCTCAATATCTCCCAGGCGGCATGGCCTATGCCTCTAAAATTTCAGAATCTTTTCCCAACAAAACTCCTCATGCTATGCAGATTATACATTAATAATCACCTCAATAATATCCTCATACAATAATAAAACGGACTCAAATTACTCACTTTGCTGAGCTGTCCAAGTATCAAAGAAAATACTGAGGAAACTTTACGGAATTTGTGGCGAAAATGATCACATAGCAAAATGATGACAAGTATGGTGTAAATGAATGGCGCCCTCTGGCGGTACACTAAATGATATTCTGGACACAACAGAAAGTATCGGACACCTGATTGGTCCTCTCATTTTCAACCTGGTGTTATGCGTTACTACCGGTTTCTACCAGGGCTTCACCTTTCTGGTGATGGCGTGTGTTTATGTTTATATCCTAATTTTTTTGCTGACGGGGTGATTATTCTGTTTATGTTCTTCACACTTAAAGTTAATAGCCGCTGGGTGGCAGCAAACACCATAGCGTGTCTGCGACACAAAGTAAAGCCATAGCCAGGAAATACCCGATTCGGGCACGGCCATTATTATTTTCTCAAAACGATTGCTGATACGTTTGGAATTAGCACCAATGAACCCTTGCTCTTTTTAATGTATACTTCTTGTACGTACTACCAGTGGCGTGGATGGATATCCAAGGGTGAGACTGCTACCGGCAGGGAGAGACTGATTACGCCATGATGGAGGTCCGCTGGAGACGTTGCATTCTGGGAGCCAGGTTTTTTTTAATGCAAGTTTGTCCCGAACAAGGCTAAAAGCCACTCGCGTTACGGAGCTACAAAAAAAATCAAAGGTACAAGAGGTAGGAATTAATATTCCTCTTGAAGCAGGTAGGTCGTAAGATGAAGGGAAACATGCACCAGGCAAAGAATTCACATTCGGCAAAAGGTCAAATTTGGGCTCAAATTTCCCCTAAATTGAGATTTTTGTTCGAGCTATAAGGAATCCCTGGTTTTATTATCAGAAAGAATTCAAATTAGAAAAATAATTGTGTTTATTGAATGCATGTTCAATACCCTATAGGCCCACCAGGAAGAAACGCTCACTGATAACTGATGAACTACCCTAGTAATGAAGTACCGTATAGTAAAGCAATACGTATGAACTAAATATTTTTGACATGCGATGCCGTTAATAAACAGATGGTTAAAGAGGAAAGAAGACCAAGTTGCATTTTCCGCTTTATTGGCTTTTCTGAGAGCTTGTATATTCTTCTGACCGAATACAAATTGGTAAAGAACGATTACAATTTATTTCATTGAAAAAAAATGACTAAAATTGCCCCTTGGAGTGAGCGTTTGGTCTCAATTCCTGCAAAGGTCATTAAGATGCAAATGTATGCATATGACCTTATGACGCGTGTGCGCTTACTTGGCCTCGGTGGACCAGCAGCGCGGCCACTGCATGCACCACGTCTGCAGCGTGTATGGCACTGTCATCCGCGTGTGTGTTATGACATTTTCGTTGTCAGCTGGTTGTACTTTCTTGGCAATTTTTGCCGAATTCACGGCCTTCCTAGCTTACTTTTGGAGTTCAGAGCTCGAATGTATTACAGTTGACGGTATTATGCAGCTGAAAATCTTCAGAATCTACGCTATACTCCTCCCACGAGCCACCAGATTCTGCCATTATTCCAGAGCGAAAATTAAAAGTACGTGTACGTCTGTACGTATCGGACGTCACTGTATGTTTTCATTTCATTGAAAATGAATTAAACTGTTGCAAACTGCTGATGACTGACTGAATGGACCTGAAATATACAAATCCAAAAATTAGCTGGCCTGACGTTTCGAACTTAAGCAAGTTCTTTCTCAAAGGCAGTTGGAATTTGGAAACGTCAGGCCAGCAATTTGTTTTATTCATTTCATTGAGACAGATACAATGCAGTTACCAGACTATGTTCGCGGCGCACACACAGATCCATCCACATTTCTGCGTTTTTGCATCCCTGTGGAGACATGGCATTGTTCTCCCCTTTGTCCCTGTACTTAAGCAAACCCCCATAGTCTTTGTACACAAAATTCCTTGTGGAGACAACCTAACCTATAGAATTGCCTTGTGGAGACCTATTCAGTCCCTTTGTCTCTATTGTTTTCATGTCTCCACAGGGTACGGTATATCTCTCCGTCCACACAAATTCCAAACCCAAATTTCAGTGTCAAAATATGGATGAATAAGACACGAGTAAGCTTCCTGCTCCACAAAGACCCCCATTAAAAAAATAATAAAAAACTCATCAGTGCAACGTTCATGCAATAATGCACCGCCAGGAACATTAAAAATAGGACAAAACCAACACATAGTACACACGTACACGCACACAGTCATGTAAACGGGTGCAATCGTGGACCTCCCATTGTTCCTCTTTCGTTTATACTTTTAACTTTTTCGGAAGGCCTCCCATTGGTTTTGTACACGATTTTCAATCGTGGACGTTAGGTCAAACGTGGACCCCTTTGTCTACGCCCGAATTCTTTTGTCCCAGGTTCACGATTGCCGGCATATACAAACTCATAGAAACACAATGGGCACTCGCATAGTGACGTCATCTATCTCCACGCAGCTACGTCACACGATTGGATTGTAAACACGCGGTTGACCCCGAGCTTTTCTGATTCTGAGCGAAAAAGACTCCAAAGTATATAAAACTTCTCTAAAATTGCCAAATCCATGCATAAACTCTTCAAACCTACTTTGTTAGGTTTGGGGAGGCATAAGCTCTCAGAAAAGCCACTAAAGTAAAAAAATGCAAATTGGTTTTCTTTCCTCTTTAAACTATGCTTACGTGTGCTCTTCCGATTTTGTTTTGTTTTTGTTTATTGCTGTTTTTATTAGTTATATTTTATTCTATTTGTGTTTGTTTCTTGTTTTTTTTTACTACGAAAGGATAGCGTCGGTCTAACTGTAGACGCCGATTTCAATTCATTGAAAATTATGCGCCTACAAGTCGAAGCTGGTATACGTATACACGATGGTAAAATTATCAATTTTTTTAAAGAATCGCTAGCACTTCACAGTAAATGGCATTTAAAAGCCCCAAAATACCGGTGGTCACATGCGCGTTCAGTCATATCTCCTGCAGCGTTTTAAGCACATGTCGTAAATTAGGCCAGATTTGTTTCCAGAAATTGCTGTCGGTGGCTGAATGTTAATTGATTTTACCAATTAGGCAACAGATGTTACTCATGACTATATAAACTGCTGCCTGTGCACGCACGAAGTACGCTTTCTGAACGATGCCATCGGTCCAAATGGAGGTGGGGCCAAATACGCCACACCCATGGCGCTGGATGATCTTATTCTCTCGTCTCTTCGCGGCGTTCATTGCCTTGGGGAGTTTCAAATCTCTTGGGGTGTTCATCCCTCACTTTGTCGACAGTTTTTCTATCAACACGGCGACAGCTGGGTTCGTGAGCAGCGTCACTTTTGGGTTTGGTCTGTTAAGCACTGGTAAGTAGTGGTTGTAGCAGTCGTTGTAATTGTTGGGCAGCTTCAAAATAGAATTTCAAAATGGTAAGGATTGGGTAAGGAACAGTTACCAAGTGTATGTAAACTTTCGGCCGCATGAATGCAGGGTATTGTTTTTATCTGGAGTCCCCAACCATATAAGACTCATTGTTTTTCTTCACATTCTCAGCTACGTATTATGAGAAGAAAAAAGAATATATATATAATCATTTTCTCTGAAACGTACAATAGACCCAAGACGTAATGACGTCACGCTTTGTTTACATGTGCGCATTCCTATGGGAGCCAGGTGGGGACGATTGTCTGGTGTCCTGACCTGGCTCCCATATATAGGAAAGCGCACATGTAAACAAAGCCATTACGTCATTACGTCTCGACAGCTCTATATTGTATCCGGTATCCATGCATAGTAAATAAATTAATATTATGTTTCTCCCCATTTTCCAAAATACATAATGGGTTAATGCATAAAAACAAACGTTCATGTGATTTGTTGAGGGCTAAGAGTTATTAAAGCTTTAAGACCATAATTTTAACAACCTACTTTCTGCAGTCATAAAATAAACGTTCAGAAACAACTACGACGTTCATATTTGACTCTTATTGCAAAGGAATTAAAAATTGAGTTTAGTCAAAATTTTAAGAAAACAAATGTTGTGCTCTATTTAAGATATTAGAAATTGCTCTTATTCTCAACTTGTGGTAGTTTCAAAGATGAAATGAAAAACAAAGAGCACGATATTTCCTTCGTATAAAATTAAGGACATTTCGTAGTTTAAGGACAGTGTTAAGTGATAGCCATGATCAAATTGCATAGGTTTGTTTGCTAAGGGGACCTTCGTCCTTTTCGTAGACAACGCAAGTAGTAAGCATTGGAAAGAGTTCGTTAACTTAAAGACAGAATTTGCTTTCAAAAGTAATGCAACAATAGAAGTTTCCACGCAGGCGCAGACGTTAGAATAACTTGGCGGTGAAACGGAGCTGAAAAGTAGTATACAACATTTGCAAACATTAACCAACAAAACTAATAAATTATTTTGAAATAGCTTACCTGTGACTAAGTAAATAACAGTCTCAAGCATACTGTGAAATCATGGCACCTGGTGTGCTGTCATTTTCAAGAAAAGTGGACTTATTGTAACAATTTCCAGCGATGGTCGGCCGACCATCGTTGGGAAAAAACTGTTTCCCGACCTGGCCTCTATAAATTGCTCTGTTTTGTGAATATAGGGTCAGGGAGCCAGACTACAGGAACGACATTTTTCTCTTTGTTTTCCCAGCATCTATGCACACCGTAAAATTTGCTGTAAAATACTCACCCAAAATCTATTCATTTCTGAAAATTACAGCAAAAGCAAATGTTGTATACAATCTTCAAGCAAGAAACATTTGTTCTGCTATTTTAGATCACGTTTTCCGCTTACCGTTTAATAAGCAACATGCATGACATTGGGACCCGTCACTACAGTGTTGATTTTCAATTGGTCATCGTTGTTTAAATCAAACAACAAAAAAAGGTCATCAATAACATTAAGAATGTATTCTCATATAAAAGACAATTATTAAGTGCATATCATACAGGTATATACATTGTGCTTTAAGCCATATCAGGCACAAAATATTTCGTTTCATAGAATATTATATTGCCATTTTCTTAATTATCAATTTCAAGTCAGTGCTCGGTAGTGCGAAGAGTGAAGCCACTCCAATCCGTGATAATCGGTTTCGGCGTCAAGGTTACACAGATGTTACTCAGCTCATTATGCTTGTTTCCGTTTAGGCAGAGTTGAAATCAAGTTAATCACGAATCAATCCTGAATCAGTCACAAGTCAATCACAAGTTTGTCATCAGTCAGTTACAAGTCAATCACAAGTCGGTCATAAGTCAATCCCGAGCCATGCAGTCATAATTAAGTCAGTCACAAGTCATTCATAAGTCAGTTCCAAGGCAATCCCAAGTGAATCACAACTTAATCATATTAATTATGAAATATATTTAGATCTGGGCCCAGAAAACTGTGAGGGTGGTAGGGTTGGCAACTCAATGTGTGGCCAACACCACCACCTCTGTTTGTAGCATTTTACTGAGAGTGGCTTTATAGCCTTGTACAGGCGATTTCAATATTTTTCCTTTTTCTTCTACCCTCAGGTCCTTTCGTCGGTGCTCTGATGAAGATTCTAGACTCCAGGAAGATACTAATCTCAGGAGGAATTCTGGCTGCAACTTCAACTGTGGCTGCTTCTTTCGCAACTGACAGTTTGGTTTGCTGTGCTAAGTATGTACATTCAATTATTTTAAGAATATTAAATTAAAGGAAAAACCACTAAAGATTTACATGAGGTATTAATCGCAAACAAACAATTCTTGCACAGTTCAGTGAGTCTTGCGGTTCAGTGTGGTGTTGTAAAAGGGGTGGAGCATGTTCTGTAATTTTTCAAGGAAAGTTTCGTGAGTTTGTAATTGTAACACCAGGAAAACGGCAATACTGTTTTTTTGTTTCATTTAAAAACGGACATGGTACTTTCTGAATTTCAACAAAACCCATGGACGCCAAAAAGCACGCACAAATTCTAAAATATATCATATCTTGGTTCGATACGTGACAAACCAAAACAATGCTCTTTTCCGCCCATTTTAAAGACGTAAATTAAGATTAGGGTGTGTTTTGGCAGTTTGTATGGAATATTTTGGATAGCTTATGATTTCTCTTGCTTTGCTTTGGATTTGAGTTAAAAGTTGGTTTGATTGGGCTAATGTAAGATTAAATTTGGTTTTTGTTGGGTTTATTTGCTTCAATCTGTGCTTATTTTTTTTCCCTGTTTCGTAGTATTTTATGTCTATGCAATAAGCCAGTAAGGTATCTCAAAGCTCAAAGGTTATTCGGGATAAAATTGCTGACGTAATGTCACGCCATGTTACGCGAACGCCCATTCTGATTGAATTTAACACGTGCGTGTTGTGATGCGACCACCTTTTGTGTTCACACGCGCGCGTTAGGTCACGCGGGTCATTCGGGATAAAATGTCATTGTGCACATGCGCAGTTGAAATACCGAACTGGCTTATTACAAATTTCAAGAACAATTTCGCTTGTGTATTTTCAGGTATTGGCATAGCTTTCATACAAGTTCCCAGTGTCAAACCTATAATGGATTACTTCCCAGACGACTTCGCCACTGTCAATGGCGTTTCTCTTGCCGGGGGGTCATTGGGTATGATTGTACTCCCCCCGATAGTTCAATACCTGGTGTCGCTGTATGATTGGAGAATTGCCTTTGCGCTTCTCGGCGTCTTCTCCTACAATTACGTGGTGTGTGGAGCTCTGCTCCGGCCTCTGCGTCATGAGCAATCAAATTATAGTCGGTTGCCCAGCAAGGCCAATGCCGAGGCTCATACATACACATCAGATCCCAGAAAGCCTTCTGAGGACATGCCGAATGAAAAACCAAGTCATGGGAGACTCAAGGCTGCTTTTTTGACAATCTTGGAAGTCGTCCGCGACCGCTTTGACACGGAATTCTTGACGGAGCCGATCTTCATCGTCTACCAAGCGGTGGCCGTACTGATTGGCGCGGTATACAGCATGTGGCATTTGTTTCTTATTCCGCAAGGACTTGAGTTGGGTTTCGGGGAAGCGGCGTCGGCCGCCTTGGCAGTTTACGGCGGTATTGGAGCCCTGGTAGGGCGTCTCACCCACGGGACTTTGGTAGACCGAGGTCTCACCAAAACCTCTACTCTCTTGACTTTGTCATCCTTGCTCTTTGCTGCATCTTCCGGTGTGAACCCTCTGGCTGTGTCGTCCTACACAGCTCTGGCTGCGCTGGCCGTGATTTCAGGGATAGCTATCGGAGCTTTGTATCCTTTATCCTTCGTCATGATGAGAGAGGTGACCGGAGATAGGTCGACTTCAGCCTACAGCTGGCTCTTCTTGTCTCAAGGAGGTGGTCAGCTGCTGGGCGGATTCCTTGGCGGTGAGTGATTCTACACTAAAAGTGTGTACTCCGATCACTTGACTGACTTGAGGTGGTCAAATATCCTCATTTTGTAGCATCCAGAGTGCCAAAGCACAAGTGTTGAGTTTTCTTGACGCAATATTAAAAAATATAACAATACTATTGTTTTCTCCGTGGGGTTTCTGTACTAAACAAATGATTGCAACCACACTGTGGTAATTTGACACCACAGTTTTTAAAGTGTAAGAGGCTCGATCTATCCCCGAGACTACCAAAGCAGAAACTTGCAGGCCATGTTGGTCTTTACTCTCTAAAAACCCTAGGAGTGAAAATTCACTCTAATCGATTAAAATAACGGTTCAATGGTCCCAAATTTCAAAGCAATCATAAGGGAATTTCAGTCTTCAGAATTAAAAGAGTAGATATCTCGCACTGCAGCTGTAATTGAAACTTGGACATTTTCTTTAGAATATTGTCATCAGTTTATATCGGAAAGTGCTGCTTTTTTTTTTACCTCATACCTCCAACCTCGGTTCTCTTTTCTTTTATAATACATAATTTGAGTTTTCCTTTTCTTCTTCTAGATCTGTCAGTGACCCTGTGAAAAATGGCATCATTGTTACGAACTGCATTCTTTTACAGGATTGGTTCATGACATAACCAATGCGTATGAATATGTCTTCATGGAAATAGGCGCACTAGCTTTCACCACAGCCGCCATTTTGGTTCTGACCCGATGTCTGGAGTCTTGCTGTGAAATACATGGCCAAGATACGTCGTCTCGTCAGGACTCTAGACATTCATGAAGAAGCTGGTGGAAATTTGGCATTCAGAATTAAGAGGGGTTTGAAGTATTTCAATGAAATGTAGTTATGTCATTTACCCTTTTCGTTTGACCAGTGGGATATGGGGTAGGGGTGAGGGAGGGGTTTCATTCTCTCAGCCCCTTATGCACTGGCGATTGCAGCTGTGCACACGTTAAACCTATTTTATTTAAGAATTTGTTTTTAAGAAGCACCCTTTAAAATAAACACCAATCAGTTTAAAGGAGATCGTTTGAAATCAGGCAACCAATGATGTGCTGAACTCTAATTGGTCGATTTCAAACTGGTTCCCGATTGGCTGATTCTCAACTACTGTTTCTTTTGTATTCTAAATAATGCACATTTCTAGAAAGTTTATACATTTCAAATTTGGCTTAAATTGGTTGAAGGATTTACTTATATTGTAAAGACTTGTATGTATGCTTTCAGTTTGTATAGAGGAAAACGATTATCTTAATTTTATTGCCATGCATGGTAATTTGGTTCATTTTTCCAAAATTGCCTTTAATTTTTTGTTGCTGGTGGCAACAAAATAATTGACAAAAAGATCATAAGTTCTTTAGGAGGTAAGCGCAAAAGACAATTCATGATCTCCGTGGAGATTATTGACATACGCATGTAAAAAGTGCGTGCATGCGCATGCAACTTCGTTTTTCGTCTTTCTCTGGCGATGACAGTGAAAAATTGACATTCATGATTCAGAATCAGGTCTTGGGTATTTTTTTCTGATTTGAATAGAATATTACTAATGGAAATTTCTGTCTTTATATCATCTTTCTCCAATTTGTGTCGATCTATTTTCTGAAAATGTTCATTATTTTAAGCTTGTAGGTTTCATTGCTGTGGGAAAAACAGTTGGTTATTCTGAAACGGGGATATAACAAAGTTGGGGCTTCGGAAAATACACCTATTTGGACTTCATCATTTTACCGTAAACACTGTATAGACCTACTAGAGTACCGTTTGCAAATTACCAGCTAGTTGCGTGGGAGGAATAGCATGAAAATTGACAGGGGAATGATTGCTTTTCTTGGAATTGCCTAAAATCGCAAAAGACAAGAATCCCCTTTCAAAACTACAACATAACAATTCCCCAATCCGGATTTTGTGAGTAAGGTAGAAAACACACGTTAATTTCGGAAATTTGAATTTTTAATGTTTGCTAGAAGAGAAATTAATACCCTTTGCACCACACTCTTAATAAAAAAATAGAAACAACAGAAATATTGACAATCTTTGTCTCTTGCTCTGCTGATAGTTTAATATCTACGTTCGGTATAGGTTGAGAGGTAACAATTAAAGGCAAAGAATAACAACTCCAATTTGAATCAGGCCAAATAAAGAAATTAGCTTTGAAATGCCAAGGTGAAAATGCAAAACGAGTTAGTGATAAAAATAACTATTTGAATTACGAAAAATAATTTGATGGTGAGCGACGTTAGCGACATCTTTTAAAATAGATTTGGATGTATATCAGTATGGCAGGTTGAGTAGTGCTTTTCCGTTAAAAACAATTTCCTCCATAATTCGTTAGTAGGGGGAAATCTATTCAGTTGAAATTTTCAGTCAAATTTCTGTACGTTAAATACAAATTAAAAGTTATCAATACACTTATACACCCGGGCAATACTTCCTTCCCGTTCTAGTGGAAAATACAAATTCCCTAATTAAAAAAGTGTTACAGTATTACACTACTTTAAGTGTTAATTAAGTCTAAACGATTTTTAATGTGGTGTCTATTATTAACCACCGCGTACCGTTAGGTTGAGATGCTTTACGAAGAAAGACTTTATGCAAAAGTCGAGGTAGGCCTATATATTTGTCGTGAATTTTTGTAATTTGTCCATTCTGTAACAATGAAAACACAAAAGGTCTACCCATATACCTGCCCAAGGGTAAACAGAGACATTAGCCTTGAAGTATCATTATGCCGAAAAGTATCATAAAATCAGTGCCGTATTTATCTACATGAATATGTAAATTCACATTAGCATAAAATATAAAAGATTCCTAAAAAGTCACCATTACCTCACCAATGTACTTAAAATTGATACAAGTTACAGATTTTGACATCTATTTCGGGGTTCCCTTTTTACAAATTTAGAGATTTCAGATAATCAGCAATGACACCGACCGCCTTGTTAGTATTTCCCTGTTGACTTCCTTCGGGGCAGTGGCCAATGACGATGGCCGTTTCGGACCTTTACAGGGTAATGGCGCCATGATTTTTTAGCTTAGCGTAGACAACCTCCTGATCCTCTTCCCGAAGGAATTGGTATTTGGTTCCCTCTGCATACACCCCGCCGCTTATAAACGGTGTAAAATCCTTGCTTTTGAATACGCTTGCGATGGTCTGAC
This sequence comes from Hippasteria phrygiana, assembly GCA_037893225.1. Taxonomy (NCBI): domain Eukaryota; kingdom Metazoa; phylum Echinodermata; class Asteroidea; order Valvatida; family Goniasteridae; genus Hippasteria; species Hippasteria phrygiana. Next base: position 470,230 of record JAZGUH010000023.1, on the reverse strand, counting down.
GCTCTGACTGGGTTAGTTTCAGAGCGTGAGGATGAGCATCTGTGGTCCACGGTGCGCCCCCGTCTAGACCGATAATACAAGCGCGATCAACGTGGGGAGTGCCAGTCGCATCCTTGCTCTGGGCGATGAGATTGTCGATGTACGAATCCCACGATCCCTGGAGAATCAGAAACAGATTTGTAAGCAAATTATTGGCATCGGTTTTACGTTTGGCTTCGACTTTTAGTCCGGCTAGATCTGGGACTTTTTTTCTTAAAGTCTATATTGTGTTCATTTTTTTATTCAAGTATTTAATCAAGCAGTACGTCTTGATCCAAGACATTACTGTTTGATACTTGTCACTTTGCATTTTTAACGTTTCTTAACAGAGGGCGCAATTTACTGGCAGAACGGCCATGGCCTGTCCACAGCTGTCGTGCAGTAAGTAAAGAATCGAGTGAAGTGCGGTGGAATACATTCCTACTAGAGCTATAGCAAACGAGTACAATTCAGCATTTGAGAATCGAATACATTGCAGATTCATAACCATCGAGAAACAGCACCTTCGTTCACGGACACACACACAGTTCGACTAGCTGTCGTTTCCAAGTGGACGTCACTGCGCAAGCAGTTTAAAGGAGTGCGTTCCACTCACGCGAACAACGCGAACTTCGGCAAACGTTCGCCAATTTTGTGTGCACATCCAATGGAAAATTGTTCGCGTAGTTGGCAACCGTTTGCATAGAGGAATTTCACATTAGCCCCTTCTGCGCACTGGGGTTGAAAGCGAGAATGTCAGTGGCAAACAAAACAACGCTTTTCAGCACATTCATTCATGCATGAATTAATCAGGCCATAAAAGGATCAGCGCAGTCGCACGATCAGCATAAAGTTGTTTACTGTGACATTGAGATCCTCGTTTTCAAACACGGAAGAGCGCAGATCGGCGCTAAACTCGTCGTTGTGGGATTCCTCTATTGTTCGCGTGACGTGAGTGAACGCACTACCTCTGGCTGTAAACCAAGGAGGTTTCTCAAACCCTGGCTTGGGCTCGGGCTTCGGCTTCGCGTAATTTTACGTCCCCAGATTTGGCAAGATCTTGGATACTGTTTTTGCTACATATATATCAAAGTCTAACGTTTTAATCCAGATCCAGAGTCTGTTAATATATTTACGTATTAAAGGCTTCAGGTTGGCAATGGGACTGGTATGGGGAATAGCTGGAGCCGAAGCCGAAGCCCGAGTTGAAGCCAGGGTTTGAGAAACTCCCCAATTCCCTGATCAAACTTGGTCATAGCGCTCTCTACTGCCATGATTATTAAACTTTGGGGCTGGGGTTCGGAAAAAATACGGTCTAGATTCAATATATTACTAATAAAGGAGTTCGATTTGATTTATTTTCTTTTATTTCTTCTCGCACGAGGGCGCTGTTTGATGGGTCCTCCACAGCAAGAGTTTTCGAATCCCGCCTAAATACGCTGGTTGGATTTCCCTACTGAACAAAATTCATCACTAAGACAAATGAACATTCTTTTTCAAGTTTAATACTAACCTGACGGGTGTACTCCTGGTGGCGACTTTCAAGTCGTTCGAGAACGCGCTTCATGAGGTCCTCCAGAGAGCCATCGTCGTTTCCTTGGTAACCGCTAACGAGATCACCGACGAGCAAGGAACACAGGAGCAGAATCTTCAGGGCAATCATTGTGCTAGGAAACTTTAAACCAAAAAATAATGCTGTAATTAGGATCTCTTTTTACATTTTCAAAGTGAACAAAGAAACTGGCAGGAGCGGGATTCGAACCTGCGACCTCCGGAATACCGTACCGGATCTTTTTTTCGTAGCCTTGAAGTTGGCACAGTAATAGACAGATTGCGCCCTCTAAGTCACGTGACCTACAGTGGGTATCAAACGTCAACAAACATGGCGTCCTCCATAGCAAAGTGCCGCTGTTGTAAAGTACATGATGATTGTTGCATTTGTTTGTTTGTTCGATCGAGGCTTTTCTTTCTCGAAATCTCTGAAGAATATTCTGGAGTTTATATATACCCGAGACCTTACCGGAATGGTTTAATAAAGCTAGTAAGGACAGTTCCAGCAAGTCTTGGAAATTCTATAACTTTAAGGAACGATGTTCACGATTAGTCCCAGTAACTAGGACCTAATTACTTATCGCTTTTTTAACATCTGGACATGATCTGGCGATACTATCGCCAGATCATGCCTAGATGTTAAAAAAGCGATAAGTAAGGTCCTAGTTACTGGGACTAGTTCACGATGTGATAGTTGCACGGAACGTTGGGGTACTAATACAACTAGCACTAGCACCAGCAGTTGCAGCAAAAATACATGAAAATCTAGTCTTGGGGGAAATAACAATTAAAAACAAAAAGGATGCGGCTTCCAAAAAGTATGCGGGCAAGGACGATCAACTGGTGGTTTTTTTACATGGCAAAAAATGTTGCTGCCAATATTTGTAATGAAAATGTACCGAAGCTGCAAATTTCTTAATTGCATCCTAAAATTAATTGATTAGAAGGGGTGGCTGTATAGCAGCTAAAGTCTGACAACTTCAGTCTCGCTTGACATTCAGGCCCGTACACTGGGGGGGGGGGGGGGGGGGGGGGTTCGGGGGGTTCGAACGAACCCCCTGTTTGCTGATGAGTTCCGCTTCTTGTGTGTGTGTAGTGTTTTTGTGTGTGTTTTGGGTTTTCTTTTTATAAAAAGTTCCACTTTGGGGTTTGACGACCCCCCCCCCTCCTCCAGTATCAGGTCAGGGCGTACGTGCAAAAAGTTCCATTTTGGGCTTTGACAAACCCCCCAGTCTCAGGTCAGGGAACAGGCCTGACATGGCACATCACAGAGTTGACTTGGCTTGAGATTGTACACTGTACGTGTACATGTAAACATTGACTGCATCTAACAAGATGGCCGCTCACATGGACGGCCGCGATCACACACAAAAGCTGCGTCCGAATCGCTTGTCTAGGGATATTGTCTAGGTGTTTGTCTATTACAACTACGCGTGACGTAGCCGTAGCTGTAGCTCTAGACGCCCATTTCGGACACGGCCTTAATGTCACAATTTTGAAGCTGCAATCATCCAAAATAAAAGTCTTAATTTCTTCTTCAAAAATGTGTGATTCCTTTGTCTATTTGAAATTCCGCAAGGTATAAACGCTCACTTTTCCAACGCTTTTTAAATTTTACGGTGATAACATTATTTACATTACAAACAAAGGGGGTCTAACCATAGCTCAATTCCCCTCAAAAGAAACCTCTTTTGTAGTAGAATTCTCGTAATTTATGAAACAGATAATGTGATTTAAATCAATGTCACAACATACAATTACTTCAATAAAAGGGCTTCGTAATTGTGTTATAAGCATTATTTACCAAAAATACAGCCGATTGTCGGTAAAGTACTCGGCACGCATATTCTACTGCATGCACGTCCCACTGCATCAGCTGAGATGACGTAATACCAACTATAAGTCACGTGATGACATGTCAACATTGGTCGCGCAATCGGTCAATTGCAATAAACTGAATGGCACAATCCATTTTTACCATCGCAATAGTAGAAACTATACACTCTTTAAGGGTGGATCACGGTCCAACTTATTTTTGCAGTAATAATTGTGAATGAAACATGCTGCGTTAACTGCTATTAGGCCTAGGTCTTTAAGGCGAAACGCTCAGAATGCACGCAGCAGTGTTAAAAATTGCGCCACAAACGTCACAAAGTTTCCCCAACCTCCGGCTGACGAAAATTTGTTTCGGGAGGTCTTTTCTATATTATTATAAAGTAAAAAAAATGGCCCAGTCTGTATTTCAAGAGGAATTTCAGTTCCTACCTTTTTGCTTCTTTGACTCTTTCCCTCATTCTAACACCTGCAGTGTCTCTGTCTTCTTCGTGGCGACCTATAGAAAATAACTTACCTTAATCACGCGCACAGAAACTTATCCTCGCTGACAACAAATTTATACTTTATCGTTAGCCGCTACCAAACTACCCAACAAGTACTATTGAATTTTGTCAAGGTCGAGTGCCGCACCTATCTCTATTATCCATGCTCGGTGAGTTTCACCTTTTTGTATAGTAGCTAGTGTCGATCCGTGACGTATATTGAAATAATTTCAACCAATTGAATACCTGATTGAAAATAGGGCACAAGTCCACTTGAAAAGATTTTGAAAAAAAAAGTCGCACACAGGATAGCCCATATGGTGTTACCAGTAACTTCCTGTGTCTAAACCATGGAGGTGATGGTCTAACTCGGTTTGGACAAAATGGCGGACTTGAGGTCAACGTTTTAATCAGGTATTTAATTCTTACGGCCTCTAAACACTTTTCATATTGGGGGAAACTGGAAAAGGGTCACAGCATGTGTGGGGCTTATTGTGTTATTTCGAACAGCAGTCGGAGCACCTTTGGTCCGCCTTTGAACTTTATAGCGCCACATAACAATTAAACACCTTTTTTTATGTGTGCTTGACTCGTTTTCGAAATCATAGCCAAAGAAACTGACATAGTTGACCGACTGCTTTATCGTACACTTTTCACCCTTATAGCCTATGTGGTTTTGTGTACACAATTCCTGCGCAAACTGCACAATGAAGTTTCACTGCACGTTTTCGAGCTATCCGAAACGAGCTGTTCTATTTCTCCATGATGCCTAATCGAGCGGCGTAGCTAGGGCTTTCTATAGGGGGAGAGTAGGGGGGGGGGGGGGGGGGTAATTGATCTCCATTATATAGACTGGATAGGACACCGCGTCTAAACGCCGTCCCGAGTGCGCGTTTTAAATGAGGGTAAAGAACAAACGTGACGCGACTGCGTTGTGTGTACTTTCAAACGGAGTTTTTGAAAAAGTGGAAGACTTTTTTTCTTTAATTCTTCATTTTCGTGGGGAAAAAATGGATTTCGCAACCGATTTGGTCAAAATAGACAAGAACAATGGTTAACGTGTGCGCGGCAGTGAATTGCCCGGAGAAGGAAGGAAACTTGAGTCGGGAAAAGGAATATCCTTTCACAAGTAAGCTGATGATTATTATTTTACGGTGCGTCTATAACGTTGATATCAATGTACATGTATAGACGAATCCGGCGACCAAAATTAGAAGCATTTACTGCGGTGGCGAGGCGCTCGCAGTTTCGACCAACAGGGTGTTTTACAACTTGCCAAAATGCGCGCGCGACTGAAATTAAAGAACGCGCGCAATCAGCATGCGAGCGCAGCACCACTGTAAAAATGGCGTCGGTGAATTCCTGTATAGCCCAGGTTGTAGCGCAATGTAAATGGAGATACTAGGAGTCCAACCTGGGCTATGTATAACGTTACAACTGAACTAAAGAAAAGGTCAATGCAGAGAAACGAATCTTCTTTAATACAACGGCTGTTTGCTGATCGCTGTTAGTATTTCAGCAAACAGCCGTTGTATATCGAGCCCCGAGGCAGTTGGCAGGTGGTTATAAAACACCTGTTTAGCATTATTGGTGTTGATTCACGCCATTATGTAGCTTGTTGAAGGTCTTACAGTCGCAAATAAATGGTAGCTCAAAGCAAGGTCACCCACGTGACCAGCGTGAACGGTAAACAAACCGCACGTGTGGACCACCTTTATCTTGTCTTTCTTTCTTTTCCCCCCTCTTTTTTTTCTTCAGGTTAACAGATTCTTCTACTTGAAGTTGACCTTTTTTATCGGGCAAATTTGTAGAACCGGACCTCTGTCTCCGCAATTCCTGGAAGCGTTTCTATACATAGGCCTACACTGAGCCCGCATGGCACCGTGACAATTAGTCTTTTCCTACCTCCATGGTTATACATGTTAGTTTGAACATGGAGGAATTCCTTCCTCCATGGTTTGAAAGACTTTGTCTAGTAGCGTCAGTACCCAAAGAATTGGTTTGAAATCACTTTTTTATCGATTTTTCGAAGTATAAAAACCCAGTTCACATGTGCGGGACAGAAGGCTGGCCAGAAGTATTGCCGAATACCGATCCCTTCTTTTAACATTGGACAGACTATAAAAATACTATAAAGGGATATAGGATGTTTGCTTTAATATTCTTTCGTCATTGTCTTTATGTTCAAAGTTCCCCCTACATCCTGCCTTGTCCCGTTTTGTCTGATGTATTCGAGCTTTGCTTACCAGGAAATATGCCTCAATTCCACCATTTAATATTTTCTTCATATTCATAATTTTTGCAGTAACTGAAACTTAAATCACAGTATGTATTTTCATTTGGTAAAAACTGCGAATTAAATCTTGTTTGAATTGAATTCAAGCCCCTTCAAAGTGGTCCAGCCATTTTTGGCAAATTCGGTATATACTAATGAAGGAATGTGATGGCCTAACCATGGAGGAAGAAAACTTGCTCCGACGGAATTTGACAGATTGGGCAATCCGTTTGGAAGGGATCGAACAGCGTGACGTGCAGGGCTGTGCTTGGTACGAATACCAGGAAGTCAGCCTTGGTTCCAATTGGTGCTATAAGACGGAAGTGAACAAACTCAACAAACAATAGGAAGCCGATATTTTACGCACGTACGTACCACCACTCGGTGACATAGGAACTGACCACCCCCCGGTAGGAAGTGCGTGGGTACGTGATGGTACGTGAAGGTTCTAGATGATGTACATATCCGGTAGCGCTTTATTATAAACTCCAGTTGAACACAGGCACGTCACACACGCTATCGGCCTGGCTTCGCCATCGTTGGGTCCGCCTGCACGCTCTTTAGGAGTTCTTCGTTGATTGTTGTATTAGTTCCCAACCTCATTCGGGATTTTCTAGCATCCAACGGAGCAGAAATTGTAAGAATGTTCCCCAAGAATACGATAGCGACCACGGTGGCTGTGCCTCCAGAGAAACCAACACAGGAGAAGAAAGAGTCTGCCGTGCTGTACATGGTCGATGGTGTAGACCAACGGGTAAGCAAGATTATTTGCCAAATTTACCGGACTGATGGAAGAATAAGCTCCTCCCGTGGTTATGCTCCTTAATTTTCCACTGTGGGGAAGGAAGGCTATGTGTATATTCTCCAGTGGTGTTTTAAATATTTGGTACTGTCTGCATCGCTGGTGAATCTATGATTGATGGAGATCAATCCACGATGAATTCTGAGCAAGAACGAATGTCCATTGTTTTCCCGTTCCTGGACGCACTTTACATTTTCTCATGTACCGCCCTATTGCCCTAACCATTAATTTTTGTACTGTTGCAGTACTGAGCTCTGTCATGGTCGTCAGACGAGTTCTTGCCCAATATTCTGTGATTTTGCGCCAGTAAATAGTTCTACAATGTATATACTTCCTCGGTCAGTCCCGAAATGGGTTAATGTTCGTTCGAATTTGTAGAATTTTGCCACAAAATATGGTACAAAATATGGCAACATGAACAGCACTCTAAAAAGTTTTCCCTTTCATGCACAAAACTCTGCAAACAGGGTTGTAGAGGGACTTGGGATGAAACAAGATGATTACATTCATTTCTTTCATGCAAAATTACGTGGGACAATTTTCCACTCGAAAAAATAATCGACGGTGGGTCGAATAATATTTTTACCGTGGAAAAATGTACTACTCTTGCGACCAGTTTGTTTTGGTGTTTTCTATTTCTTGGGTTGCCTGTTGTAATCGGCGCCCAAACTTTGTTTTTGGCTGCATGGGAACTTTCACTATCGTTTTGCTTACAGTGTAGTCCTCTTTTCCCCCCATGTTACAGGTTGACAACCAATACAGCCGATGGCAATTCAGACGGGCAACCATTTGCGCATGTGCCGTCGTCATGACAACCCTCATCTTGGTGGCTGGAGCCCTTGGTGCTCTTGCTATCGTCTTTAGGGCGCGGCAAGTCAGATTCAACGAACCCTTCGTCCCTAAGGAGCGTCTGTATGGTCATGAGAGTGACAATAATTCTCCGCTAGAGGTTCCGTACTCACATCCACCGATCAAAATCGATGACGGTGGACTGTGGCCTCCCAGGCATGACGTCACCCCTGACTTCGTTGCTGTTGACACCACTGAAGAGGGAGAAGTCCATTTCGCGAGTCCGAAACCAGACAGCGTGGTCGTCGATCCCGTACCAGAAATAGATCCAAGCTCCTTTCGGTCCTCTTCTGATGAAGAATCGTCGTCTTATTACGAACGACCAGGACAGCGGACATACATCAGCTCTTCATTCCCTTACGATGGGTACTACATGAGGGGCGGGGAGGGTGACCCACCACCTTCGATGGAGAGTAGTGAAGGGAGGTGGCTGGGCTCTTCAGGGGACGGTGATCAAGAGGGGTCCGGTGCAGCTGAGGTCGTGTACCGGGACATCATGTCCTCGGACGTTTCATCACCACAGGACACTAGCAGTAGTAGCTCGTCATACTCAGATCCATATATTGTATCCGAATAATTGATGAATAACTGTGATAGCTCTATTGAAGGTAGTATACATCATTTGCTTTTGTTGTAATTTTCAGAAATAAATGGATTTGATTTGGGGGTTAGTATTTTATAGCGTGCTAGCAAATACTGTAACACTGACCTGTTTAAAGCTTTGTGTGCAGAGATGTTGGAAAAACACAGAGAAAAAATATTATGTTCCACTGGTCTGGTTCCCTGACCCTATACGGAGCAATTTATAGAGTCGGGAAATTATCAGTTTGAGGTATAGTGCCTGTAACCAAGCTGTTCGACGTGGACAGGAGATCAGCGCGCCGGACCAATGCTGTCTTTGCGGTTGAGTGAGTGAGTGAGTGAACTAGACTATTTCCAACGATTGTCGGCCGACAATCGTTGGAAAACAATATAAATTTCTACTTTTCTTGAAAACGAAAGCACACCAGGTGTCATGATTTTCACAGTATGCTTGAGACTGCTATTTACTTACAATCTAGTACGGTATTTCGTAATAATTCAGTAGTTTTTTATGTTTGCAAATGCTGTATACTACGTTTAATGCTCATGTCATGTTCTACTAAAAATGACTACCATATATTATATCGGGACGCGGAGTGAATGAGCTAGGTATCACCTTGGAAACTAAAGGTTCAAATTGAATTGTTAATGTGTTCCAATGAGACAATCAATACGAAAATAAACCGTCGATAAATAACGGATTCAAGTTTCACCACTTTTTCCGATTTTATATTTGCCATGACGCCAGAGTTGTAATCAAGTCAATCACAAGTCAAGCACAAGTCAGATCAAAAGACGGATCACAAGTCAATCACAAGTCGGCTCAATGGGATGAACAATGACAAAAGAATGCTTTTGTTATATAGTGTATTTGAATAGCTTGTTACATGGCTTGAGACCAGAATTGTGAAGTGACTTGTGAAGTGACTTGTGATTGACTTGATTAGACGCTGTCTGCGTTCAAGACGAAAAATAGTTGCTCCAACACAAAAACTTTTCTCGGCATTGCGTTCATACTTTCCTTGTTTTCCAAACTGTTACCACAATTTGACAACTTGTGTACTTTTTTATATGTTATGGTATTTTGTGTGTACAGTATTAGTACTTTCTCTATATTAGCACTGCTATGTGTGTGCGTTTACATTTATAGTTTTGTAATATGAAATAAATAAAATTGGATAAAATAGAAACTCAATGCAACAGTACAGATATGGATTCATTACTTGCGTCATCCGTCTCGATTACTCGTAGTAGTGACGTGCAGTGACGTACATAGTTGATAACCTTCGCCCAAGACATTGCATGCAGTGCGCGTGACATAGGTTGACCCTGGGTGTGACCTATGATGACCTTAGCGCTGCATTCTGGAATGGAATGTCTGTGCCAGCTGTGTGTATGTCTCGTGCATAGTTGTGCAAGGTGGTTCATGATCCATATAAGCATGGAGAAATATTTTCCATGATATAAGTCACAAAGTTTTACACATGATCCTGCATACTGGATTGTGATCCAGCAAATAGAGATCATGATCCTACAAGCATGATCAAACCACAAACGGCTGAAGTTCCTTAGATAATTATCTGAACCAAACACTAAACTCTGTGGGTACGTTTGAGCGTGTTACTCTTGACTAGCGGGATGCCGCGCTTCGCGCGGCCCCCGCTAGATGGGTGGACCGCGCGGCGGGGCACTTCTAACATTGTCTTATGGTACACAATTTGAGGGAATGGAATTCTGCCTTTTTATGACAGGTTTTTATTTTGTTACCCGAAAATCCGTCTTAAATTTGAATTGGGCTGACTGTTTCTGCACCGTTGTATTAGACACCAGTTAGGTTGGAAGTCGAAGGTTGATCTTTTAATTTGTTTAATAAACAAATTATTGTTCGGATATTTAGAATGGTACAAAACTTCGTGAAACAGCATTCCGGCTGCCACTTTAAGACCGATGTTAATCTTTTTGTTTCAGCTTTTTTTTTTACCGAAGGCGAAAATCCGTCTTTAATTTGACTTAGGCTACCATACTGTTTCTGCACCGTTTAATTCGGGCCGTCTTTAGGTTGGAGGTCAGGGGTCGGTTTAATTGAGACAAATGTGAACTTTCTGCCATTTTTGGACTGATTTCAGCTTTTTATCCGAAAATCCTTCTATAATTTGAATGAGTTGAGCCCACTGATCTCAATGTATAAGAATCTGGATTGCGCATTAGCCGCTGCGCGCTTTACGCACAAATGTTGCTAGCAGCCGCCAAGATATATTTTCATACTGTAGGGGATAATATTTTTGAAATTCCCAAACATTTACAAAAAGTACAAAATCGTTGGGAAAAGTAATTCGTCCATTGCAAGTAGTCATGCACACGTACGGTATTCTGGTCATAGGACCAAAAAATTGTTGTGTTGCCCTTAACCCGACTGACCGTAAAAATCGACAGATTCAGGGTCGGCGTTCTTTTTTACCATATCAATAAAAACATAACTCAGCCTCTATGTCTCAAAAAGTGTTAAACCCTGGGGGTTTGTTCAATGTGTAGGCCTAGCCTAAACACGCCCGGGTGAGCGTGAATGCGAAAAAAATACCCGACCACCGACCACCGTCTAAATACCACCGTCTAAATAATGCGCAAACTACGCTGTAAGAGTCTTTAGGCTGGCGCCGCAGCCAGTGGCCTTGTAAACCTATCAGATGATCGCCAGGTACCATTCTCTACCTCGCGACACATATCGCCAGTGCTGCGCGCCGTGCCATCAAAATGGATCCACAGAACGTACTTCAACCAGCTGCGACTGGAAATACGACTGGTGAACACGGTCCGCCATTTTGTGGAGTCAAACATTTGGTTCTACAAAATGGCGGACCGTTATTTGTCACGAAATTAAACAAAAACTACGCAATTTGAAGGGATAGTTGTGTGAATCTTTATAATCTACTTTTAAAAAAGCTTTCCAACCATATCCATTTCAGTTTTATAGCCCAAATCGCAAAATCCAAAGCAATGTGTCCCTTTAAACGCAGGCGCCAGTTCCGGATATCGTGACTGTAACTGGTACCCCGTTTCGAGCAAACCCCGTTTCGGCAAGGGGGAATCATATCGCGGCACCACCGAGGATTCAGCGGGTCAGGCCGACCAACGGGGAGGCTTGTTGGAAACGGCCAATCGGACACGCCGGAACACGGCAGTTCGGGAGGTTTCTCGCATCACGGACTAATCGGGAGGTCTGTTGGAAACAGCCAATCAGACATTATCGCAGTACGGCCGTTCGGGAGACATCATCACGTGATCCAGCGTCCGAACAGTACTCTGGTACCCTCCTCGCCCCCCGATCACCGGCGACACCACGCCGAGTCACCCGACCAAACGTGACGCAATTTTCCAAGATGGCGCGGTCCTAATTCCAAGATTCCAAGATGGCGCAGGTTATGGTCTTTATAGTATAGATAGATAGTATAGATACTCGCGGTTACAGGAAAATGTTGCGTGCGCATTACTCTCGAACAGCGTCGCGCGAACTGTCAAGGTTAGTATTGAACATATTTTAACATTTTCCCTTATTTATCGTATTTATGACAATATATAATCCAAGGATCAGTTCAACAATCGAAAAAAAGATAACAAAATTCCATTGGGAAAGTCCGAAATGTACTTTGCGCCATCTTGAAATGTTAAGTAGAAACAATCACGTGACGACACCACCGGTGCAGGAGTATACTCGGTCTGAGCGGGAGTATACTCTCGGTTACCCTCGTGTTAATAACACGAGTAACACGCTCGAAAGCACCATGTAATAACAAGTGTCATGCAAACGATAAGCCAGTTCGGTATCTCAAAGGTAAAAGGTTATTCGGGATAAAATTGCTAACGTAATGCCACGCCATGTTACGCGAACGCCCATTCTGATTGAACTTAACACGTGCGCGTTGTGCGACCACCTTTTGCGTTCACACGCGCGCGTTAGGTCACGCAGGTCATTCGAGGGAAAATGTCATTGTGCACATGCGCAGTTGAAATACCGAACTGGCTTATTTCCGATTCATCTCAAAGCTGTAAACCACAGGAAGGACGTGACTAAAACATGATTTAATCTATCGCGATACTGAGAATTTAGAAATGAAAAATTATATTTCATCACAAAATGTTTTGTGCGTTTGTTTTCCAAAAACTGCTGTAGTTTTTCAGAACTCAAGCAAACCGAATCCGGCCTCGATGTGGCAGAACGGAAACCGAGGCTTTCAACATGAAGTGTTACAAAGGCAGATTGAAATAATTTTCTCTAAAATGTTTAGACAAGTTGGGCCAATTAAAAAAAGAGCGTTGCAGGTGAAGTGACACATGTTCATATTTTGTGTGGTTCATCATACATGCACCCGAAATATTAATAACAAACCCGAAAGTTTAAGCTCACCAATATCCTTCTTCCGAATGAGAAAATACTGTTCTGTTATAACGGTGTTTTTTCCGTTTCATCGCGTGGGAATTTGAGTTTGGAGGCCTTCAAGTGAAAGATGTCAGACGGGAATAATTTCGCATGAGGATTAGGAGTTTTACTGTATAACTCACCGGGTACACGTGTGAGTTATAGTAAATCTATATTGCAATATGTTTTCCAAGAATCGTTTTGTTTTTATCATTTAGAAAAACTTATACCTTTAACAGTAACAGTTGGCTGCGGTGAAAGTGTAGTTCCGACTGGTTAGCTTGATTATAATTTACCATGCAGTAACTTTGGCTTACCTGAAGTAATTTTGCATAAAGCATATTAACAGCAACGGAACAGACACAAGCAGGGGTTTCTGAGACAGTTTGGGCTCCACCAACTTTTGCAGCTACGAGTTCGTGCGGGTTGAAAGCAGGAAACACAACTTCAGACGGCCGCTTTTATGTTGTGAAAGCTCGACCCCCGGCCGGACGTACTGAGCAGGCGAGTGCCTGAAAGTTTGGAAGGGGAACTAAATATGATGAAGACAATTTTCTCTAAAAAAAGACAAGCGCGGCCGATTAAAAATGGGGATCTGATAGCCTTGGCCCAGTGCCGACAAAACAGTTTTGATAATACATGTATTCATTAGATGGAATTTGGCTCGGGATGATGTAAATTCAATATTGGGTTTTACCCTTCACCGACGTATTTTATAAACACTGAATACTCAGTGTTGTCCCGAGAGATTATTTGAAAAAATCACTCCGGTGGGACTCGAACCCACGATCGCAAAATTCGCAAAGCTAGGGAGTCCAAATAATTAGCAAACGCGAGGTTAACAATTTTATCGGCCGGGCCGGGACCGGGGATTAGTGCAGTATGAGTACTTGTCGTCAAGATCTAGCATCATAGAATTTCGAATATGGCACCTGCGAGTCATCGCTCGAACTTCGCGATAAACTGGCTGATTTTATACATATTGAAAAAATAAATTTAAAATATTTGAAATTAATATGTATTTCCTGATCTATATACACCATCTAATCGTATCGTGGAAACACATGTACGACGCAGAAGAATTTAATTTATTCCGATTTTCCTGGGGAAAAATACGATTAGATGGTGTATATAGATCAGGAAGGAGTAATTGCAGAATACCCCGCCACCCGAAAGAACCCCCTAAAAAACGCGGATACGCGGATACGAGGTGGGATGGAGTGTGGCGGGGCGATAGAGGGCGCCATTTCCCCTTTATGTGAATAGTTTATTGAGGGCAATGAACAGTGACCCCGTACCCGCGTATATCCGGATACGAGGTGGAGATACGAGTGGCGGGGTATTCTGCAATTGTGCCCTCGTGGCCCTCGTATTTTTACCGTCTCCTGAACTCTTCAGATCAACCCTTCCGATTTGTCAATCCGGTACATCAATGCCAACGAGAATGATAGCGTCCAAAATGCCTTTGAAATTCAAACTGTTTCGGAAAATTATGTTGTTAAGGTTATAAACAATATGAGTGTAAATAAGGCTACTGGGGACGACGATGTCAGTTGTCGCCTTCTAAAAATTGCTCCGCCAGCTATTCTCGAGTCATTAACTAAACTGGTTAACCGGTCTTTTCAATGCGGTCTGGTACCTCTAGTGCAAAGGTCATACCGGTATACAAAACTGGGGAAAAGTCTGATGTAGGCAATTACCGACCAATCTCTATCCTCCCAAAGTTATCAGTAAAATTTTGGAAAAATCTGTCTATGATCAGCTATATGCATATATTAATGACAATGAACTTATGCATGCTAATCAATCCGGCTTTCGACCTTTGCACTCTACAACAACCATTTTAGCTAAACTTGTCAATCAATGGAGTAGTAATATTGAAAACGGTCAACTTTGGAGTGGCTTTTATTGACCTAAGGAAGGCATTTGATACAATTGACCATAATATTCTTCTCATAAAATTGAAAGCACTTGGCTGCTCAAATCGTACACTGAATTGGTTCTCCAGCTACTTGTCAGACCGGACTCAAAGGGTCTGTTTTAAAAAGGTTTTATCTGATCGATTAAAGGTTGTTAGCGGAGTTCCACAAGGCTCAATTCTAGGTCCGCTATTATGCTCTATATATGTGAATTTCATGCCGTCTGCAGTTACTGATGGTATAGTAGACATGTTTGCCGATGACACTACTGTTACTGTCAGCGGCAAAACGGCGAATGAAGTTGCAAACAAATTATCTGTTGCGACAGACCAAATAAGCAGATGGTTAGAGAATAATAGACTTGTGCTAAATTTTGATAAAACGAATGTTATGATCATAGGGACAAAGGCAAAATTGAAGAATTCGAGAGAAATTACAGTGTCAGTTAACCAGTGTTTAATTAAACGGGTCAAGAGTATCAAATGCCTTGGCGTATTAATTGATGAAGAGTTAAAATGGACTGACCATGTCGATCATGTTGTCAAGACGGTACGGACAAAACTTGCAATCTTGAGACGCGCAAAACCATGTATTCCATTTAATGTACTAAAAACAATGTATAATGCTTTCGTTTTACCACACTTCGACTACTGCTCACAAATATGGTCGGATAGGTATCAGATGCACAATGATAAATTAATTAAGTTACAGAAGTATGCAGCCCGTTTAATCTTGTCTAAGGGTTTTGACACTCCATCAAGTGAACTTTTTAAAGAATTAGGATGGTTGCCATTACATGAACGATTGTTTTACTTAAAGGCAGTTTTTATGTTTAAATGTACTTGTGGACTTGCGCCGTCGTATTTAACCAATAATGTAACAAAACTTTCAGATGCACACGATTACAATACTAGAGGAGCTACTGCTAATAATTTGATTATCCCAAAGTACAAAACGGAGTGCTACAAACACAGTCCAATCATTAATTGCACCAGAATATGGAATACCCTAAGTACTAAAATTCGTTCGGCGCCATCTCTATCACATTTTAAATCACTTCTGAAGACAAGTCTTTTAGCTTCTGCTTCTTAATTATTTTATCTTTCGCCGTTTTAATTTTTATTTGTATAAACCCACCCAGTTTTATTTATATAATTCTATTTGTATTATGTTAACTATTACAAATCGAAACCTTTATTAATTTTTGACGGATTTTGAAATTAGTTTTATTAGTTTTATTCGGATTCCCGTATGTATTTATGTGTACTTTGATGGTAATTTACCTATTTTTTTATTTTTTTTTATATTATATTTCTGTATATTATTGTTTTAAAGGAACCATGATATAGGATTTACATTGCATTATTCCTGCTTAAAACAATAAAGTATTATCTTGACAATGATATTTTGTTACCAGAGTCAATTATTTCCCAGATTAAATATGAAAAAACATTTTTTGAAAATGTTTGTCCAAGCTACTCCGCCCCCTGAGTGGGACCCTCATTAACATAAGTGAGTGACGTAGATCGAGGAACATTACATATTCTGCTCGAGCCAGCACCATTCATCACGCGTAAATTGAGTGTACATTCTTCGTCCAAAATCTAAGCAAAAGATAGCGTTTTTCGGCCATGCCGACAAGGTGTGTGGCTGCTGGATGCAGCAAAACAACGAAGGATGGAGTAAGCCTTTATTTATTTCCAACTGATGCGAAATATCGGAGAATTTGGACGGCGAAAGTGAAGGTGACAAGAGCGAAGTGGTCCGGTCCCAGCAGCTTCTCAGCGTTATGTAGCGACCACTTTGAGCCGTCGTGTTTTGATACTGGTATTTTCAACTCCTTTGGGATGGCCATTAAAAATATGCTCAAGTCCACTGCCATTCCAACATCTTCCCAGATGTGGGTAAGGTACAGGCGAAAGCAGTTAAACGGCCCATTCCCCGAGGAGCTGTCGCTAAAAGGGAGAAAATCAGGGTAAGTTCGATGTATAGTTGTTGCAACTTACAATGTACGAAATTGCACGTGTAGACCTAGTGTGTGTGTATACGGGCCGGGTCCAGACTATCGAGTCCATTCATGAATTTCGGTGCCTCGATCTACGTCACGAACAGCGCCCTCAATTTGAGTCTCAACAAATTCCAAAAAGGGGGGGCAATTTTTGGGCGGCAAATAATCACACTAAAACTTCACTTGAACCAGTTTGGCTTTTAATTCACATTTAATACATATAAATGAATGTATTTATGAAATAAAATGCTATCCGGCAAATTTGAGAAGCATGGTTCCTTTAACCTTTCTGTTCGTGTTTTGTTGTTTTACCATTTTATGTCTGGTGTACATTTTTAATAGTATATTTGAAATATGTATTTTAATTATATTTCCCAGGGCCCCATGGAAGACCACAAGTTTATGTGAATGGGTCACCCTGGTAAAACAAAGATAATAATAATAATAATAATAGTAATACACTGACATTGCGAAACGGTATTTGTTCACGATTTTTAGCATGCCTTCTTCGGCGTAGTTCGGGTGCTGCTGACCTAGTCCTTTTTGTCAATTTGCTATTTAAAAAACGCATGCGTGGTCTGTCCTTCACTCGAACGCATCTAGTCGATCGACTACGTCAAATCTAGTTAGTGTACAGCAACAACAAACTGCAAAGAATGTCGTCTGCTCGTTGTTAACGAAGCAAATGTTTGCATGTCATTTCTGGTGCAATAAATAATTCATTATCTTATTGCAAAGAGTTATTATCATTGGACAAAACCAACAAATTATCGTAAACGTTTGCAAAACTTGCCCAGTTTACCTATCCTCCATCTTGAAACCGTGACGTAACTCGCGAGTGACTAGAGAAACCATGGTCCGGAGCTAGGTTGATCCATTCCTCCATGGTTGATCCAGTTGCACTAGCTAGTCAAACCGCGCAGCGTTCGGGTGACATCTAGATCGACTATGGTTAAGTCTAGTCACTCTAGTCGCGCGCCCAACCGAACTTGCTCTTGGGAGTCAGTTGGATTTGACCATATAGTTATATATAAAGACAGACGTCATCGTGTAGATTTTTATTGCTGGCCAATCAGCGATGCGTATATCTTTGTGGTGGCGCTGTTGGCTGTATGCTGTGGCTCCCCCAACGGCTCTGTGCTAGTGAATGGAGAAAAAGGAGAGTTTGTGCCTCCAAAAATTGTGGGATTGTGTAAACATAGCCCAGCATCAACTCCCTGGTTTCTGGGCTTCCATCTGTGTGCAGACTTGATAAAATTACTGTTGAAAAATGGGTCCTATTTGCCCGAGAAAGTGGAGGGATGCCATGTTAAAAATGGCTGTTGATCGGCTTGGGAAATAGGACTTTTTGGAGGTGGGTTTGTTTTGTGTCAATAATTAAAAATGTAATTGGTTAACCCCCCAAAAATAGAAAAGAAATGGACAGACAAAAGATCAGACAATCAGTGGCATTTGTTTGTGTAGACCCCAGTGATGCTGGGGTACAGGAATTATTGGGCCCTGAACTTTGTTGATTTTACACTGTTGTCAATGGAGCTGGAATTAGTGTGGTGCACCCACTATACTCGAGGGAAGGTTAACGGCTGACAGCTGTTCAACAGCAAACGAGACATGAAATTGTCGTTGAAATTGTTTGGCGCGCATCAAAATGGCGGAACCCAGTAGCTTTCACGAGGTTACGCTTTTACGTGGGGAATTTCTCCGTTGCAAGGAACTTACGGTCAGCACAGGTTCGTAAAGATTCCAGACGATTTATCAGTAGAAGAACAGTCCAACAAAGGGCATTGATTGAATTGTAGAAAGAAAGAAAGAAAGAAAGAAGGAAAAGAGTTCCATATCCGGACATCGCTTGTAATTTTGTATACCTCGTCATGCTCGTGCACTAACGTTAGTCCGCGTACGACGATTTTCTATTCATTAATTAAATACGTCTAAAATCCAAACAAAAACATCAGAATTCAACCTTACAACTGCCACCAAAATACGCCACCATCTAAACAAGTGGAGTTCCATGATCAGATGAAGGTACCAAGGTTTACTTAGGCCTACCATCTAAATATAAAGTGAAATTTACCGTTTAATTCTTAGACTAAGATAAGAGACCCCCGCAGAACATGAGCTTGATTTAAATGTAACCATGTATAATGCATATTTTCCTTTCAGTCCATCAATTGTTCGTTGACTTATTTACGTTCCCTCAGGTTGTAATTCCTTCATGGTTTCATTATTTCACACCCCCCCCCAAAAAACAAAATCAATCAATAAATATAAATTGTAAACACCCCCCCCCCAAAAAAAAAGGAAAATTAGATGTGCTTTAATTTCATGTTAAATCTCAGGCAGATGGGCAGATACACCAGATACTTGTAATTAAATTAAGATCAAGCAGTTTGATCTTCCTTAACAAAATTACACCCGCCCCCAATAATAAAACGCAACAGGACAATACAAAACAGAACGAGTCCCACGCGCGTGCAGCCTCCAATCGGACCGACGCGACCGTTGTACCACTCACGAAACAGTCGCCGGCATAAACAGGTTGTCACGCGGTGCATGCGGGTGCTGCGCATCAGGGTGACGTCATGCAAGGTTGAGGGGTCACGAGACAGCGAAAAGACATGTTCTGCGGGGGTCTCTGGGAATTAAACGGTAAATTTCACCTTGGTACCTTTTATCTGATCATGGAACTCCACTTGTTCAGATGGTGGCGTATCTAGTATTTTGGTGGCCGTTGTAAGGTTAAATTCTGATGTTTTTGTTGGGATTTTAGACGTATTTAATTCATGAATAGAAAATTGTCGTACGCGTACTTGGACCCTACTATCGCCAAAATGTCAAAATGTTTAAAAAGGCGATAAAGGGTCCAAGTTACTCGGACTACTCGTGCACAAAGTCTAACGTTATGGGCCATGACAGAAAAAGTCAAAGTATTTTCAAAGAATAAGTTGAAAAATGTTCTCTCCTAAATTCGTGTTTCTTCATCAGATTTACACTTTTTGGTAGTTTTTAAGTCATATTAAGTGAAAATAAGTGATGACAAAGAAACACAAACGTCTGTGTTCCTTCCTCCAGTCCATTACATGGACATTCTCTTGGTCGGAGGCTGTTCCACCAATTGCACTTGGCGTCGGGCAAAGGGGAAGCCCTTCATTCAATTTGTACAGGGAATTACGTGTTTTGTCCATTTTTTTACAGTAATAAAAAATGAACACAATTTTTGGGGGTAGGAACGTGGGAGATATTTTTACTGCATAAAACTGAAATTTGGAAATATTTCATGAAAAGGTGTAGGCCTAATTGTTAGGACAATAATTTAGTTTTTCCCCATTGACCGGCACAACACTATTCATTCCCTTTGAGTCCAGAGGGTGCAATCAGGTAACAGCCACCACTGACCAATCAGAGAAAAAAAACAATACCCAGTGACCTCTGACCAAGAGAATGGTCTAGCTAGCCTAGACATGACAACACAAATTGTCAAATACACCTTTTTGACATTCTCAATGCATTGTGGGTTTGGAGGCCAAACAAACCATGTAATTTATACACAAACCTATGGCACTTTGAACCAGTCCAATTGACTGATTTTATGCTAAATATCTGTCATGAGTTGAGCGATACTCTTCACATATCTTTGCATGGAACATAAGAAAAATAATAACCAGAAAAAATCAATTTTAAATAGCAATAAAAAATAAATTAGGGAATCCCTCTCGGGGTACCAGTTACTGATGAATGCAACTCTCTAGATAACAGCTAATAATGTCACATTATTAGCCAATCAGAAGAGGATTTTTGCAACCATGACAACCAACATGTGACCAATGCGACCAACCACGTCTGTT
Organism: Hippasteria phrygiana; assembly: GCA_037893225.1. NCBI lineage: Eukaryota > Metazoa > Echinodermata > Asteroidea > Valvatida > Goniasteridae > Hippasteria > Hippasteria phrygiana. Next base: position 449,649 of record JAZGUH010000023.1, on the reverse strand, counting down.
CTAATGTGCTGGCTCTTCTTATGCCAGCAAGGGCTAATGCTGTTCCCATGATGCTTTGAAAACATCGAAAAGATTTATTGAAATAGCCCATCCACATCTGACAACGTCTGAGGAAACTTTCATTTAAAAAGCTTGACTTTATATGTGAACATTACATTCTCTTTAGAAAATAAATGTCAAAATGTGAACTAATAAAGACAGTATTAAATGTGAATATCCACAGGAGCTTCGCAAGGGGTTCTTCAAGATGTAAACCTGCCTGATTGTGCTGGAGGATATTCATATCGAAACAGCGGCGGTGTTACCTCAAATACCCGCAACCGATTTATATACTGGTAAGGAGGGAGTTGCGATAATTACAGAGGGTAAAATTAGACACAAACTTCCCTGGCATAAGGCAAAACAAAAAACAGGTTTATCGTACCCGTCTGCTTCCTTTTTAGGGGCCGCCTGGATTTTAAAAAATTTACCAGTGGAAAATGAGGTAATTAAAACCTCCAAAATGTCTACCGATTTATTGGAAAATAATATACTAGCATACTAAAACTATTAAAACCACTGTAAACATGTTCAATTCCATTGTCCAACATGTCTCTTTCATTTGTGTGTCTTGGAACAGTTTAAAAAAAAGCTATGGTTGTCAAAAATTTATATAGGAATGGCGGCCATCTTAAAAATGAAAAACAAAAAGCCTCTCCTTCCTTTAAGAAAAAACCTGCATACATGTTTTTTAACTTGGCCTAATCAGACTTTGATCTGTCTCAAAGTTTGTTGCAGTACAAAGAATGTGCCATTTACTTTACAGTGCAACATTTTTGCTGGTTCAAGATGATTTGTGATTTCAAATTTGGATTTTTTTAATGCCACATCTTTGATTTGGGATTTTAGATTTTTGATTTCAGATGTTTGGAAATTGGATTTCTTTTGTGGGATATCAAATCTTTCAGAAAAGTCACTTCTCAAAAAAATATTACAAGTCCTAAGTACAGTAAACAAAGTAAATAGGGTTTGCGGTATCATCAGTGAAATTGATCTCTTGAGTTGTGTGGTTCTGAGAAGAACCGGTTTGTTTTAACTCGACGTTTCGAACAGCATGCTCTGTTCGTTATCAGGAGACTGCTGGACTGTACTGGTGCTGGGATCCAGTGCTGGGGGATTAGCTCGGTGAACCGTTAAGGCGGAAGATTCTGTGGCTGGATCCTAAGATAGTGGGTAGTCAGTGTGTGCTCACTAAAGCATAGCAGATGAGGGGTCAGTCCTGATGCCAATGTCTTTAGAGCAGAACATTTTGCTGAGCATGAAATTGATTTAAGGGTGGAGTGGTTAATCTGTGGTTGGGCCAGGCCGTTGAAAAGCCTGGCCAAGCCCCTGGAAAGCCTGGGCCTTCGGGCTTCTATAATCCCCTGATTGTACACAATAAACTGTCCATTAATTCTGGAGTCCAGCCGGCTCCCATTGTTCACCCAGACGTGACTGACAGCTGAGGCATCTTTTGATCCTGCCCTGAATGGGTACAGATTAGTGTGGGAGGGGCTACAACCAGGCCTGGCCTGGCCTGGCAGAGGCGGGGCTTTATTGATTAGTTGATGCTCTATGATTTTTGGCTCACAATAGCAAGAGTAAAAGCCTGAAGGCCCGGGCATGGCTGGGCTTTTCAAAGGCCTGGCCCGACCACAGATTAACCACTCCTCCCATAGAAAGAACCAGTTACCAGCCAAAATTGCATGTGAAGTGCATTTCCTGTGACTGGTTCCCAACTGATGTCTGCTCAGCAGGAAAATCTGCTTAGCAATATTTTGTGCTAAGCAGCTCCATGACCTTTGACCCTGGGCTTAAATACATTTCATTGCAGGAGGACTAATCGGGATATTCTGGAACTCTTTGAGGTGTCGCTCGACCATAACCTTTCAGGGAACGCTGTTAGAATCCGTCTGCAGGATGCACCGATTGTACCGCGCATCACACTGCATGAGACTCATTCCCATGTTATCATCCTCGTCGCTACCATCAACAGCGTTCACCGATTAGTCCTGCCACATCCCAATCGTCTGCCGAGAAATGTAAAGGTCGTGTTCAGATTTTCTTGTATTAACCTTAACTCCGTCCACCATTTTTCCTGCAAGTAACCTGAATCCTCCAACATCCTCTGATTTCAAAGTGTTCAAGCTGCATGTATCCTCCAAAATCCTCTAGGGGTTTTTGTAAACGCCCTTGTGAGGCAAAAAAATAAAAAAAGTTCTGCTTCCAGAATACCTTGCCTACCCAATTTTAATGGCTCCAACCCTAATTTGGAAATCTCTGAATACTCCCACTGCTATAAGGCAGTCGCTAGTGAACATACCAATCTAACACTAACTTTGACATAGACAGTTTGGACTTGATTTAGATAGGTAATCCGTGACCCAATCTGGGTGAGTAATCTTTTGATTCAAAGAGGAGACTGTAGGCAAAATGATACTGATTTTTTTGTGTGATTTACTACTAATACTACTGCTGCAATTGACCATCATACGGGTTGTAGTGACCTCCGACCTTCCCAGTCAAGGGTAAGAGAGACCAGCACTCGTTTGGTGACAGCTGCGCAGCATCAGCAACCTGCTTAACCCTAACCCTGCCAGGCACAGCACAGTGCATCTGTGCTGACAGCTCCAAGTTGCTGGACCCTTCACACAAGTCAATGTGACAAAGTATGCAATCTGATGCGTCTGGCAGGGTTCCAGCAAACATGCCCTGAAGGGTTAGGGTTAAGCCAGGTGAGCCGGGGACTATCACGAGGCCTCGTCCAGGTGGCAGGCCGTTGCCCAAGGTGGAACTGGATGGCAGCATCAAGGCAGGGGCAGGAGCTTGGAGTAAGGCTGTTCGATATCCATTTATTTTGATACCGAAATATCGGCAGAAAAATATCGCGATATTCGATATTATCGTGATGACGTCACTTTTTTCATTACCGGAAGAACGGAGGAATAAAACAAATACATGACGGAAGTCACCACGGCATCATGAGATCGGGGCCACCGGGATTGGGCCCGCCGGGATTGAGCGGCAGGATCGGAACGGGGGGCCGGTTTGACCATGGTTTGACAAAGCTTCCCTTCGCTCGTTGAGTATTTGGAGTTTTACGACATTTACCTTCAGTTGGCTACTTTATGGCACTCCAGAAAGACTAGCGTTTGTTTCTATTTCAGCATTGTTGATTAGTAACACAGATGATAATACCATGGACGATCACATGCGAGCTGTCAAACGATCGTGTCGTATATTTTGTGAAGACGACATGACGTACATTGCACAATGTACAATGGATGCGCGGCACGTGTTTTAATCTTTTCTCAAGATGCGACGCAGTTCGCTACACGTAACTACACCTAACTACATGTGCCTTGTACACTGGGGAAAGACGGTGGCATTCAGTGCGGTTGCTTGCACTTGACCAAGGCTAGCAACAAAGCAACGCGCACGCGCAGATGCGCTACAGGGGTTGACCTTATTGCAAACAATTGCCATACCCCTCGATCTCAAGATGAGTTCGCAAGCGTGTAGGTACGTACATTGTACACTGGGAATAAGACGTTGTTTGCACTTGACAACGTACGGCGCGGAGGGTAAATCGCGCGGAAGGTAAATCGCGCGGAGCGGAGATGTCATGTCGGGGTTTAGAAAACGGTCAAAGAAAGACACATTTAGTGCATGTATGTATTTTTTTATTCCTCCATGGTACATCATGATACAATATATACTATTCCTACTGTCCAATAATTGGAAATAACTGGAATTTCGAGCAAAGTAAACTGGACAAATCCACACGTAATGCGGCCAAAAGGAACATATATCGCGATATTCTTCGGTATATCGAAGTCCCCGATATTCCGGTTATTTTTAAAGGGGCCGATACGATTTTCGATATGAAAAAAATATCGAAATATCGGGAAATATCGTCATATCGAACAGGCTTAGCTTGGAGGCGCCGAACACAACCATAAAGGGTGTGTCGCCTCCCTGAGATCTCTGACAAAATGCTACCAAGCCCTGTGCACTGCTGGATGATTGCATTGGAAATTAAATCATACCACCGGATTCCGAGTATGCGACGCTGACACTGCATGTGGAAAGGTTGAATGCATTCTTGTTCTTTCTTGCGTAGTTTCCAGGTTTCGGAACCATAAAGCAGTGCAGAGAGCACACACGCATGATAAAACCGAAGTTTTACCAAAAGACTTGCCTTGCTCCTCCAAAGACAATTAAGTTAGCCCAGGATGGTACTGGCGATGCCAGTTCTGCAGAAATCTGATGAGTCGATAGTGTTTTCATAATTGATATATTTTGGGGTTCAATTCTAATTTGATTTACTCGCAAATTTGTATTGTACTTAGCACTGGTGTATTTCTTCCACTCAGGATGTGTACTCCTATAATGCATCCCTGCTGTCGATCTTTGCGGATATCTCTGTCGCCGGAATCCGAGACGCCGCCAACTTCCACGTGATTGGCCAAGGGGGATCGGCTTCTTATGAGTTCCAGACGAGCTCCTCGTGGCTTACCAGTGAAGGGGAAGCGGTCTTCGGTCTGGCCACTAATGCTGGAAGCGTGGTGGTGGTTAAACTTCCACCTATTGGCATACAAGGTGAAGCAATACAGGTTTACAAATAAAATGGCTTGATTTGTTTTATCGGCATTATTTAACCCCTTGAGTCAAGCCAAGCGAACCGCTACAATGTGTTTGTGCAGTCAAGCGTAACATAAACAATAATCCAACAATGGATTGAAACTACGGCAAATGGCGTCATCCGGCCCGGTGGCACTTTTTTTTTTTACGCCATGGTGTCATGGGGGTTAAAATCGTGACACAACCCAACAAAATGTCGAACGTCTCCAGAGCTACTTTGGAGTAAGATGTCCTTGGACAAATCGTGCAAAATGCCAATCAATAGGAACTGTAAATTTTTTCACCTGCATAACACACACATATTCATCAGGATGTCAAACTAAGTGATCAAAATGTGGCTTGTGTCATTTGGTTTGGGTGTGTTGGTTTGAAGTTGGTCATGCGGAACTGTTTTATTTGGTTTGTCTGCAGGTATCGTCACACAGCATGAGTTGAAACAGGCTACGGTCATGCAGCGATTGTGGTCGGGGCTCGTGCCTGCTGCAATAAGGTACAGAGAAAAGGTGTAGACAAAAAATACTCTGCAATTCTGTCAATCAAGAAATCGTCGCTACTCTCTCAAATGTGAATCAGAACAGAGATTTTATCTTTTGCTCTTTCCTGACTGTATGCTCGGTGCTTTCCGAGAGCCTGTGTGAAAAAAATCACAGGCTCACTTGGACGGGATTCGAACCCACGACTTCCTGCTTACTGGTGCAGACGTCTTAACCACTCGACCACCGAGCTTGCCGGAGTCGGCTGGCCGATTTGAATCCAGTGCAGCAGCGGGTATCACGCAGTCAATGTGAAGATTGATGTGACATTACTTCAAAAAAGCCCAACAAAAAAATTGACATTTGTTTTCAAATTTTGTTCTCGTCATTGGCAATATGCCAAGAACCTTTTACTTCCCAAACCCAATCATAGAAACATTCATACGTGCAAATATTTTGTTTCATTGAATACAGACTTTGGGTAACAAATTTCAATTTTAAAAGTAAACAAAGTAAATTGGCAGGAGCAGGATTTGAACCTGCAACTTTTGGATCACCGTACCAGTGCTCTACGAACTCAGCTGTCTTGCTCAATGTTGATGGTCTTCCAAATTGTCAGTATCTTAGCTCAGCTCAGTCAGTAGAATACCCATGTGGTAATCCAGAGGTCGCAGGTTCAAACCCGCTCCTGTCAGTATTATTTGCATTTGGCCATGCTGTGTAGGTGAAACGATTTGAAATACTTTTTCTTTTCCCTGCTGATTAGGAGAGGTCAGGAAGCAATGGATTCTACCACCAGTTTGACCCTTCACCCCTTGAACCTCGACCTTTTCGCCTTCTGTGTTTGCAAGGATCACAAGCTAAGAATGTGGTCATGCAAGGTAGGTCGTCATCCGATGGGGAAAGGATAAGAGAGATGTAATTTTGGCGGGTATTTCCCAAGGGAAACCTTTCTGTATTTAGTAAGATTTTGTGTGGAGCAGCAGGAAATATCGAAGATTTGGGGTGCGACTGATATTCTTCTCGTCCTTGTCCAGACCCAATCCTGCGTGTTGACTGCAGATCTTCTGGACTACGTCCCAAGCTCCTCCAGCCTGACTGACCAGCCGGCCACTAGGCATGAGATTCGTTACGCCCTAGGCAGCGACTCTCGCACCTTGGTACTTGGAGTCTTCTTGAGCTTCAGTACACAGAGCCAGGTAAAGGGGGGAAATGTTAATTTAGGGTGGAGTGGTTAATCTGCGGTCCGGCCAGGCAGTTGAAAAGCCTGGCCAAGCCCCTGGAAAGCCTGGGCCTTCGGGCTTCAATAATCCCCTGATTGTACACAATAAACTGTCCATTAATTCTGGAGTCCAGCCGGCTCCCATTGTTCACCCAGACTTGACTGACAGCTAAGGCATCTTTTGATCATGCCGTGAATGGGTACAGATTAGTGTGGGAGGGACTACAACCAGGCCTGGCCTGGCAGAGGCCTGGCTTTATTGATTAGTTGATGCTCTATTGTTAGGTGATTTTTGGCTCACAATAGCAAGAGGAAAAGCCTGAAGGCCTGGGCAAGGTTGGGCTTTTCAAAGGCCTGGCCTGACCACAGATTAACCACTCCTCCCTAATGCCAACGTTCTCAACATTGAAAGCACATAACATTGTTGTCATGAACTATGTAGGAGTGAGATCTTGTAAATGAATGTCCCATACTGTGTCAAAGTCTTGAAAGTCTGGTTCCAGCCTCTGCTGTCTATTATCTCTGTAGTTCTTGGTGCTCCAGCCTGTACTCCAAGACGGCCAGTACAAGCTCGTTGAGGTAGCGCTTCTCAACGATGATCAAGACAACACTCTGGTAGACTTTGGGTTAACCTTGGCTACCCTGTGGGCAACATGGAACAGTCCCAGTGGAGAGACGCTGGTCAAGTTCACTCAGTATGAGGGGTGAGCCTCGTTAACATCTTGAATACGGACGACGGCCATAGCTGTGGTTTAAAAAGGACCACCTGGCTGGTTGATGTCTATATGCGCATTCCTGCACGTACTCGATCCATTCATGTCTCGACTAAATTGTTCTTGAATAGAGTGTAATGAATAGATCAAGCTTTATCAAACAAAGCTTTCATTCACACAAAAGGGGGCTCCAAGTGCGATGGATAGGACCACTCTATTCAGTGTGGTGCCTATTGTATGCATTGACACTTGGTTGCAAAGTCCATTCTTGGCACACCATCCCCCTATCAGTAACAGCCAGACAAAAGGGGTTAGCATCCGGGGGCCAATTTCACGAGCTGCTAAGCACAAAAATTTGCTTACCGTCAAAAAGTCTTGCTTTTAGTTAAAACAGGTTACCAGCCAAAAGACCATGGGATTTTCATGCTAAGCAAACAACAGCTGAACGCAGCCACAAGCGATACACTTCACATACAAATTTGGTTGGTAATCCTGTATTTACCAAGGAAGACTTTTCATGCTAAGCAAATTTTTGTGCTTAGCAGCTCTAGGAAATTGGCCCCAGATGTGGTCTACATTTAGTGCTTTCACATTAATCACCATTGGAAAATAGAGATCCTATCATATATTGTATAAAAGCGGTATCAGTTGCAGTAACGCTGTCTTTTTTGCGGTGCCGGTATTAACCCCTTGCATACGGATGACGCCAAATGGCGCACAAAAACAGTGGCACCAGGCCGGATGACACCATTTGCCACTATCTGTGCAGTTTCAATCCATTGTTGGATTATTGTGTATGTTACGCTTGACTGCACAAGCACATTGTGGCCGTTTCGCTTGGCTGCACAGGCCGCTCCGGCACCCCGGCGCCTCACTACGATAACCGTACTCACAGGGTTAATACCCAGCTGGCTGATATAATGAGCTCATTCTGTACAGGTCAGTGGACACGGGCAGTTTTATCACCGCAATATTCATGAGGAGTGTGTGGTCCTCTGGCATCTCTTCCCCCCAAAAAAAGAAAACCAAAAAAAATATAAAAAATTAAATAAAAAAAAATAATAAAACAAATACTGGATGCCATTTTCAAGCAAATGCCTATAAACTTCAGGCTTTTTTATTTAACCAGTTCGCGTCGGATGACGTGTATACAAAGGTTTTGATTAAACACGCACTCGATCGAGGCCGGTAATATCGACCCGCTCGCAGCGTGCGAGGCCGGGAATATCAGGGTGTGCTACCCGCAGATTACGGCCTGATTCCACCTAAACCCGGCTGGCATTGAGGTTCGTGAAAAATAATCCCGTGCCTGGGTCCGGTGAATGTCAAAATAATCCCGACTGGGTAAAATGTTTGCCTCATTTAAGGCTTTTAATAACGAGTATAATCTGACTTTCCTTGCCTATTTTTAGGCTCAGGACAAGAACCTCGCTGACATCCATGTAATTTAATTGTATAGTGCTCTCGGTCGTTCCAGAATATGAACTAGTTTGTAGTGTTCATGGAGTGGATATAGAAGCCATAATTTTTCATGTGTCTTCCTGTAATAGAACCCCAGTCGGTGAGCGAGCGTGGAACAGCGTCTTCATGGAATCTCTGCCAAGCCCCGATGTCATTGTACCTCCGTTCCTTGAACCAAGAGTAAGTATCAGATGGGGGCACTGACTGAATTCTGTAAGGCACCCATCTGTTAGGAAGCACTTCCTAACCTATGGTCGGGCCAGGCCGTTGAAAAGCCTGGCCAAGCCTCGGGAACGCCGAGGCCTTCGGGCTTCTATAATCCCCTGGTTGTACACAATAAACTGCCCACAAATGCTGAAGTCCAGCCAGCTCCCATTGTTTACCCAGACTTGATCTCCGGCCCATGAATGGAATGACAACAAAAGCAATCACATGTGGGAGGGGCCACAGCCAGGCCTAGCCTGGCAGAGGCCGGGCTTTATTGATTAGTAGATGCTCTATTGCTGGGTGATTTGTGGCTCACAATAACAAGACTAAAAGCCAGAAGGCCTGGGCATAGCCAGGCTTTTCAATGGCCTTGCCCAACTATGGGTTAGGCAGTGCTCCCTTAATGGACCGAGCCTATGTAAAGTCTAATAACATTCTGGTTATACGGAGCGTTGTGGCCTCGTCTAATGTACTGGACTCAAGATTGGGTTCGAGTTCAGCAGGGGTCATTGTGCGTGTGTCCTTGAGCAAGGCACCTTGTCACAAGTTGCTTCTCTCCACCTAGGAGTAAATGGGTACCTGTGAGGGCAGTGATGGTTATGTGTTTGATTAGCCCATGTGCGTTTAACTCAGGAATGATTAATAGGCCTGATGAGCAGGGGTAATAATTTTGCGCCTTGAGCTCTATATTCATGGTGAATTTGTGCGCTTATTATTCTGGTTACATTCATGTTCATTCATTCACGGACAAAGTTTCTATAATCTAAAAATATGATTTTTTTTTATTTTGCTTGACCAGGAAGCATATCTTGATATCATTTTCCACCCCGGGCGTTTCTCGCTTCAGTCAATATCCCGAGCTCTCAAGGTAAGTATCGCCTAACACTGAATTTTCAATTGAACAGGAAGAATTTTTAGGATGGGCTAAGCCAGATATGTGCACATGTTTATATTATTTTTTTAAGATGGATGTATGCATGTGGTTAAATAGAGCATTTTAGAAGTTCAAATGTTCCTGTTCTCTTTTATTTTCATCGGTTCTCATCCTGCTATCTTCTCAGAGTTACAGCCGATCTAGTGGCACCAACTACATCCCCCTCACTGACTCCGCCCCCTTCAACCCCCAGTTTCTGCGCAGTGAGGTCACTGCCGTCATCGAGGCGGAGATTCAGCAGAAAGTGGGCGGCAGCGAGATGTCGCAGGAGGAGTACCGGGAAGTACTGGAGCAAAGCTGGTCACGCTTCTATACTTGCTGCGTACAGTACCATGAGGTGAGTTGTCGCAGGCCAAAAATGTAGCGTTTTTATTAGTTACTTGTCGAAGGTCAAATGTTCTGACTGTTGACTCTTTCAGTGCCCATGCTTTTTAGCATTTTGACCCTAAAGTGCCCAGCTTTTCACCCACCCAAGTTTCACCCACCAAACAAGCTGCATCTTGCTCTTTCACAAACTTCTTCAAGAATAAAACGTGCACGTTTACAGGGGGCCGCAATCATTTCAATACGTCACCACAAGCAGACAACCGTAGCTAAATATAGAATACATAAAAACAGCTCAGAGACCGATGCGCCCTCTCGCAAGAACCCGAATAAAAATTCTTTTTTTGTAAAGTACATGTACGAAATGGGTAGAATTCGATAGAGCAATAGCGCCCTCCTGCGATAATCCGAATAGTGTAGGTCGTACATGTACGATTGATGGCACTTTCGGAGTACAAAACATAGATCGTACATATACGATAATGGCACTTTCGGAGTACATCGAGTAGATCGTACATGTACGACCTTGGCACTGAAAGAGTTGACCCTTTGCGTACAGAAGACGTCTGTGGGCGTAAAAAGAAACAGTGCCACCAGGTCGGATGACATCTATAGACGCCATTTTCTGCATTTTCAGTCCATTGTTGGATTATTGTGTTCGTTACGCTTGCCTGCACAAGGTTTTTGTTTCCGTTGCGCTTGGCTGCAAAGCCGACACGTAACAGCGGCTCCTCACTGTATGTTCGTACTCAAGGGGTTAACCCTAACTCCCTAGGGCGTGTGGAAAATCATAATTTTTGTTTATGTAAGTCGCCCATCACAAGGCCCAGGGCCACTCGAGGTGTGGGCTACAGAGGAAAGTGTGGAAGAACCAGCCCCTCACACTGAAACAAGACAAGATAATCTGATCTCTTCACAGTATGAATAGGGTCGGGATGGGTAGCTAGTCCACTGCAAGGCATTAATAATGCCTCTACCCATATTAGGCGTAGAAGTGCTATAGCCCAAGACGGGGCTCGAACCCACAACCTGCAGAATTACCTGCAGATCACGAATTTCATTGCTCCAAACCACTGGGCCATGGCACTTTCCACAAATTGAAATTGGAGGATTGAGGACTGTCCGGGTTGATGTATCATTTTGACATTGATTTTGTCTTATTCTACCTCAGCTTGGCAGCAAGCCGCTAGGAATCATGTTAGATCCAAGTACAGGATTGGTTTGTCTTCTGAAAAAAGTAAGCATTCTTTTTATATTCCTTGATTGCAATTTGTAGGCATACCTGTTTGAATAGAATCGATGCAGTATCGTAAAATCACTCCAAATTTGCCCTTTTGGTTTAACGCCAATTTTTACAATTTCTTTTTTTGTTTTTGCTTTTTGCTTGTACAGGGACAAAGAAATGTGTTGGGTCAGGAATCAATGTGTTCTACATTTTAAACATTTTTTTCTTCAGATCTTTAAAAGGATGTCCTCTCTAATTAAAAATGTTAAAACAAATTTGTGATTTTATTTTGGGTCTTTCTTTGCTTCTGTGTTTTGTTAGAATCTTCTGTCGGTGCTGAGACCGTGTGATGCTGTGGAACATCTCTATCTGGCGCCCTCTAGAGGGGTAGATGTGCAGGATTTCGAAGGCGTGCCATTTGTAATAATGGGTACGAAGTTTCTTTACTTCTCCCGGGCAAAATGGCAGCTCCAAAACAAATTTACAATTTGGGATAAGAGAGTTCTTTTATTCTAATGTTACCAGTAACTTATATTCAACCCGCAGCCAAAGTTGTATCAAGCGAGATAAATGTATATGACTTTGCATTGTGGTGACAGGTCCGTTGTTCCACTAATATGTGACCTTTCCCCACAAAATGAGCTTAAAGTCGAAACTACAATTTCTCACTGAAAAATCAATTTTGGGATTTTAACAACTACATATTTAACAAATAAAATATTTTATCAATATTTTATCCCAAAGATTCTCGAAATATTTTTTGAGGGGAATTCTTTTTTTAACTCGGGTTAAAGTGTGCACAGATCACAAACTTTGAGCTTCATTTTATCAAAACAAGCGGTCCACAAATGTATCAAAGTAAAACTCTTAACCTGTAAATAATCTTGATTTTTAAATGTTCCTACTTTACGCTCATTTTGTGGTAACAGGTCACATCTGTTGTTTTTCTAAATCTTGTTTGAAGAGAAGATTTGTTATCAAAAGACAGATTGTGTTTCTTTGTCCAAAAGAAAAGACGTTATGCCGTGATTTGATAGTGCTAAGTGACTGCATCAAGATGATATCACAGGTTCTGAGTGCAGAGATTAAGATGTCTTTTGAGCACGATGTTTATCAGCTAGAGAAGCCAGACGTCATCGCTCAACAAATAGCTGGAGACCTCATTGGGTAAGATATTGTCACATTTAGCGGTGGGAGAAATCAGTGATTTCAAAATCTGGTTATCCTAATTCTATTCAAATCGAATAATGGTCACCGGAAGTTCCTAACTAGCTCAAAGTCATGCCAACAAAAAGTGACGAGTGAGGGTCTGCTCAAAAAGCCCTCCCAATGACTAGATATAGTTTGCAGGATTCAGTGACCACTGGTCTTTTACAAAATACTCCAGAGCTGTAATGTTGGAAAAAAAATGGATTGGCAGGCTAATTCATAAGACCACTAGCAAGAATGCAGTTACAATCGGAGGAAATTGGATGATGTTCCAGTCTTTTCTTTTAGGCTGTACCACAAAAAAATAATTAAGGTTTCTTTTTTTATTCTATTACACTCCTCACTGGCTGACAAACAAAAACAAATTACCGAATACATATATACAGAATAAAAAAATAAAAAATACAAAGATTTACAATTAACAAAACAAATTCCTATAAAAAAAAAAAATGAAGCCACTGCTAGTTTCTTTCGAATGTCCATTTCTAGAATGTTAAAAAAATGCAGATTTATATCCCACCACTAGTCAAACTATTTCAGTCCATAAATTTCTTGAATTTTTACATCAAACAGACCCTCGGTAATTTTAATTTATTTTAAAAGTGAACAAACAAAACTGGCAGGAGCAGGGTTTTAGCAATCAACCCTGCATAACATGTTTTCTGAGTCACAAGAACATTTTTTCTTTTTCTGGTCTTTCTAGTGAGAGCATGCACAGCCCCCAGGTACCGTCTATTACCTTTGTCCAGCAACTGACCAGTACGATTCAGGCCATTCAGGACCCTATTCGGGCCGTGTTGACCCTGCTTAATGCCATGGATCTAGCTGACGGTGACCCGATGTCCCTCATGGTCGATGACGGACGTAAGACCCTCCTTTCTAATTCATTTCACAAACCCATTTATAATACAATTCACAGGGACCAATGGGAATTACATACATACATGTACATAAACTTTAATAATTTGGAGAGAAAATTTACTTTCCCCCTTGAAAACGGCTATTCCCCCCTTTGCCCCCCCCCCTCCCCCAAGAGAACCAAGCTCTGCTACTTTTTCCGACTTCTTTTCTTTTCATCTTCTTTCCTTTTCCGCTTCTTTCCTTTTCCATCTTCTTTCCTTTTCATCTTCTTTCCTTTTCATCTTCTTTCCTTTTCATCTTCTTTCCTTTTCATCTCCTCCCCTTTTCATCTTCTTTCCTTTTCCATCTGTTTCCCTTTTCATCTGTTTCCCTTTTCATCTTCTTCCCTTTTCATCTTCTTTCCTTTTCATCTTCTTTCCTTTTCATCTTCTTTCCTTTTCATCTTCTTTCCTTTTCATCTTCTTTCCTTTTCATCTTCTTTCCTTTTCATCTTCTTTCCTTTTCATCTTCTTTCCTTTTCATCTTCTTTCCTTTTCATCTTCTTTCCTTTTCCATCTTCTTTCCTTTTCCATCTTTTTCCCTTTTCATCTTCTTCCCTTTTCATCTTCTTTCCTTTTCATCTTCTTTCCTTTTCATCTTCTTTCCTTTTCATCTTCTTTCCTTTTCATCTTCTTTCCTTTTCATCTTCTTTCCTTTTCATCTTCTTTCCTTTTCATCTTCTTTCCTTTTCATCTTCTTTCCTCTTCATCTTCTTCCTTTTTACAGTTCTTCCATTTTTCACTTTTCCATTTCTTCATGTTTCCACTTTTCCCCCCACCTGTTCACGTTTCCGCTTCTTTTTTTTCAACTTCCAGCCAGTGATGCTATGGAGCATTTAACAACCAGTCAGTTATTCAGCAGTTCTCAGGGTGTGGCCGTCTTAGCTGCTAGTTTTCTCCAGACTTCCTGCACCAGATATCAACTCCTGAGAGATCTTCTTATCCTTGAGTGTGTTATGGTCAAACTCGGAGATCAGGTGAGTTAGGAATGCCGTCAGACACCTAGGTAATGTTTTTGAGACTAAAATCTAGGGTTCCCACGGGTCATAGAAAATCCTGGAAAATCCTTGAAAAAAGTCATAGAAATCAAGATCATGCAAGGGTTATTTTTGATAGACCGCTTTTGATGCGAGGAGGAGGCCATTATTAATGAAAATACATCAGCGGTTGATCAGTATCATACCAAACAACTTTTCTCTGCAAAATGGCGTTAAATGTCATGGAAATTGTCATATTTTAGTCCTGGAAAAGTCCTGGAAAAGTCATGGAATTTGGTTTTCAGATTTCTGTTTGAACCCTGAAAATCTCTTTTGGTGTATAAAGGTTTAAAACTGGTGATTTTACCATAAGTCCTGTGGAATCAACATTTTCTGGTGTGGTACTTGACTTATTTTCCTCGAGGCTTCTCTGTCGGCTCAAGCATTGGATGATCTGGAATTGGAAATCATCTCGGAGACGTCTTCGTGTCTCCTAGCATACTACTCCCTGCTCTGGGTGGGCAACTGCTTAGCGAGTACCGTGCCGACAAACTCTCTGTAAGTGTCATCAGTTTGGTATTTATTTTAAATTTGAATGTGAACAAAGAAACTGACAGGAGCGGGATTCGAACCTGCGACCTTCGGAATACCGTACTGGCGCTCTACCAACTGAGCTATCTTGCCCTATGTTGGCGGTCTCCCAAATTGTCAGTATCTTTGTTCGGGTGGGCGCTAGTCAGAAGTCATAAACCTAGAATGCCGTGTAGCCAGGGATCACACCCAATTTAAGATATAACATAATTGAATGTGCCATCTTTCTGTGATACTTTAGTTAGATTTTGTTGTATTCTTTAAGACCTTGGGCAACCCACTTGGGGGGGGGGGGGGGTAAGGGAGGAGTATTCAGTCAAAAATACATACCCAGCTTAAGTTTTCAGATAAAAGTTAGCCCCCAAAAGTTTTCTGTCAAAAAACAAATTTTGATGGGGTTAGGGGGAGGATGCCTGAGACTGTGGAATTTGTTGTTATTTCATTTGGTAAGTTTCCTGCATTATATAATATTACACATTGCATGACAAAAAAAAAGGAAACTTGCCGAGAGCCTGAAAAAAACCAAAGTCTGATCCCCACCCCACTCTGTCCCTCACAACCCCACTGACTACCTCCCCCCAACTACCCCTCCCCAGCAACCACTGACAACTATCCCTCTCCCAACCCCCGGCCAGCACACCTCACCATTGGACCCCTGTTTCAAAACCCACAATTCTACTATTGAACCTTGTCTCAGGAATTTGTTATTTCAAACTTGGTAATATTCACATCTGAAATTGGACTTGGTTAGTTTTAACTCGACAAAACAGAGCATACTGTTTGAAAGCTGTCTCCTGATGACGGACAGAGCATACTGTTTGAAACGTTGAGTCCAAAACAAACCGGTTCTTCTCAGAACCACACAACTCAAAAGAGATCAATTTCACATGGTGATACCGTAAACCTATAATTTCACATCTGAAATATTGTTTCAGGGAGTCCAACTTGAGACAACTGGCAGCCTTGGAGATATCTGAGAGCACGGCTGGACTAGCTCTGTCGCTCCCTCATGCTTGGTCCACAGACAGGACCGTGACTCCGACCCTAGCTGAGCTGTTCCTTGAAGGGGTTGGTGGGTCACAGATGAGGTCAAAGGTCATGAAGGCCGGGTACATGAAGAAGAATGAGTGCGAGGTGTGGTCGGCTGTTCTGCAGCCCTGTGTGACGGCAATTGCACAGATGATGTATCCTTGCTAAATCTTCACACGCTTTATGTATTATCAATAACATACTGGGGCCAATTTCATAAAGCTGTTAAGCAAAAAAATTCGCTTAGCATGCAAATGCTTCCTTGATAAAAACTGGATTACCAACCAGATTTCAATGTGTGGAATATTGCTTTTGACTGGTATTCAGCTCTTGTTTGCTTAGCATGAAAATTACATGGACTTTTGGCTGGTAACCTGTTTTTACTAAGCAAGACATTTTCATGCTAAGCAAATTTTTGTGCTTAACAGCTCTATGAAATTGGCCCCTGGTGATGACAAAAAAAGAGGGTACAAGTGGAATGCCGCTATAATGAACATCACGGGATCCACAGATTTTGTTCGGTATAGCGATTTTCAGCCGCCAGTCCGTCAACATGGCGTTTGTTCTTTTAGATAGCACCCTCTTGCATCGTATTTGAAGTGCACCCGCTTTTGATTGGAATTGAACATGTGCCGGCCGTTGAATCATGTAATTACATGTTCTTACTTTCTAAGCTTACCGAATTTTAAAGCAACAGTTAGCTTTTCCCTTCTATTCCTTGGGGAAATAATAGCCACCTGTCACTCTTCAACTTAAAGCTGCGGCCGTTTGGGAATTACAAACAGCCCAAATGCATTGTTTTAATCTGTTGCCTTTTTTTTCAACAACAATATTCGGTAAGTTTTGTACACAAAATTTATGAGCCAAGGATGGTGTTTGGTATATCCGAATGTTTGGTATAGCGGTGTTCATTATAGCGACGTTTCACTGTTATAACAAAGGGAACAATACTGTTCTCACGAGTTTTCTTTTTGTCTGGAAGATGTCTTCACGAGTAAACGTGTGCTTAATAGTCTATGGGGATGGGTTAGTGTGTAGGAGCAATAGAAAGTCCTGACCAGGATGGTGGGAAGGGTACTACTGTAGTTGTGATTATGGGAGGCAGTTTGTATATTAAACCAATGTTGGTTCAGATTTTTCAGCATGGTTACAATGGCTGCTTTGAATGACTCTTGAACTGAAGTGGTGTCATTCATTTGCCAGATGTCAAAAAACATGAATTTGTAAGCCTGTTAGACAGAATCTGCAAAGGTTAGAATTGTCTGGTTATGAATCTACTTAGGTTTTTCTTACCTCCGCCCACTTTTTCTTGACTCCGCCCACCTCCCCAGTTGGCCAATCAGTGGTAGTTTTCTTTTTCCAGAATTCCTGACGGGCAAGTGTCAGTACACGCAGTTACAGGTAAGAACACTTTTGTAAGGTTTAGCTTTCCATACTTTTGTGTAACAATGCAAGTAAGTTCGGTATCTCAAAGGTCAAAGGTTATTCGGGATAAAATTGCTGACGTAATGTCACACCATGTTACGCAAACGCCCATTCTGATTGAATTTAACACGTGCGTGTTGTGCGACCACCTTTTGCGTTCACGCGCGCGCGTTCAGTCATGCGGGTCATTCGGGATAAAATGTCATTGTGCAGTTGAAATGTCGAACTGACTCATTTTTGACTAAAAACAAAAATCGGGTATACAGGGAAGATGCTAAGATAACTATTGGAAAATATTAATTGTGAATGGTTTGCATATTTTACAGGTTGACAAGGATTTTTTGGCTCAGCCTGAAGCTAGAGATGTTTTGCTTACAATTCAGTATTCCTACTTTTCCTTCTTTTTCCTACTTTTTCCTTGAAATTTCTAGTTTTTCCTACTCTTTTTGTCTCACAACTGCACATGAAATCCCATTGAATATTTTACACAGTCATAAAAATCGCGCCAATCTCTGCATTTTCAATCCATTATTGGGGTATTCTGTACATTTTGCTCGGCTGCACAAGCCTCTTGTTTCCATTTCGCTTGGCTGCACAAGCCAGCATGAAGCCCCAGCGCCACCATATAATAGCCGTATGCAAGGGGTTAAAAAACAATTTGGGATTTGTTTTGGCCAGGAGTATATTCGGCTGCTGAACCCCTGGTGTGACTGGAACATTTCTTCTCGGTTCTTTCTCCTGGGCCACTGTCTGCTGAATTCCGGTGAGTCCCACAAAGCTCTGGACTGCTTCCTGAAGGCGTCCCATCGCATCGCTAACGAAGACTTCCTTCTCAACAAACTGCTGCTAACCGAAGAATTAGAGGGCAAGAAACTTGACGTCCTGTACTACCTCAAGGTCAGTCTTGTCATTGTTAACAAATTAAGAGGAATCACAAAAATGCCATCTATGGCTCTGGAACAATGATGAAACAAAGACATTGATGTGTTCGTGTTGGGACAGAAAAATGATAGCGTGTGCCCTTACCAACAAAAATTGGTTGCAGAAATGGGGCTTGCCACTCAGACACCATAATTGTTTTTGCGCAGTGGTTTTTGCGCAGTGGATTTTGCCTAGTTGTTTTTGCGTAGTTGCGCAGCGGTTTTTGCGCAGCGGTTTTTGCGCAGCGGTTTTTGCGCAGCGGTTTTTGCGCAGCGGTTTTTGCGCAGTGGTTTTTGCATTTGAATGACAAGGCTTGTATGACTCAACACCCAAAGCCTCAAATCGCAATATAAATTCATTAATTGGTTTCCTAGGTGATAAGATTACTGGAGCAGTTCTCTGTGCCGGATCTTGTTATCACATTGGCCAATACGGCGCTTGGCGTAGCCGACGATGACGACCCTAATGTGGTGAGTAGCATGGTGTCTGTTGAATCAATTAAAATAACAATTTTGGTTGGGGTGGGTGGGGGGTTGGCTTTAAAAAAAAAATTTGAAACCACTCAGCGAATGCAACCACTTATGCAACTTGCCCACAAACTGCGTTAGCTTGCGTTATCTTGCGAATATTTTCGCCAAATTTTTCCGCCAAAATTTGCGATATATTGTTTGCAAATTTTGCAATTTGTTGCATTTTTGTTTGCGAAATTCTGTTGCCCAAATGCTGTCGCAAAAAATCGCAGATTTTTCAGGTATATCTCAATTCAATTCCGGACATAGAAGGGTCTGGAAACGCTTGTGCTGCCTTGCGCTGCACTGCGCTCGTTGCGCATGCTTGCGTTAGGCCTGTACACTGCTTGCGATGCATTGCGAAAGACGTCTAGCACAGCTTGGCTTGCGCTATTTTGGGGCAGGTTCAGAACTGGCGCAACATCTTGCGAAGCCATTTTGCAAGCTAAATTTGCGCAAGCTTTGGCAGGAACCCTTGCCCACTGCTGCGCTACTTGCGCTATTTTTGGCTTCGCAAGTTGGCGCAAGCAGTTTCGCAAGCCAACGCAGTTGGTGGGCAATGTGCAGAAGAGTGAAAACAAATTGAGCCACTTTTTCATATTTTTCAATTTTTGACCCCTCCTCCAGACCCCGAAACTGGATAATGATTTGTGCATTTAAACTTCAAAGATATTTCGTAATTCATTGCTGTGAACAGAAGATTTTCATTGAATATTGGCAAGAAAAAGTATGGTCAGAAGCGGAATGAGAGATCGGTCGCCGTGATTGGAATAGTTTACCAAAGTACATGGGTAGTATCTCTGCTGGTAATCCCATCTGGCAGAATTAAAGACAAAACTGAAAATGGTTGGAAAATACAAACTTTGTTTTGAATTTGTCGTAAACTAGTGGAAACAATGAAATTTAGTACAGTTTATTTGGCCAGTATGGTTCTGTGGGGCTACAAAGGGGTAACAAAAAAACCTTCCCCTACAAAAACAAAATAACAAATTTCTCCAAAACATTTGCATGTTTATGTCAACAATATTTGAAGAAACTGTTTGGGATTTATGCAAAAGCACTTTAAAAGTTATTTACAGTTTTTTCTGGTTTATTCCTTTCCACTCGCAGCCAACATTATGGTCCAAAGTTTTCAAGTATCACTTGGAACTGGGACACAATGATGAAGCCTACGCTGCCATGGCAATGAACCCTGACCCTGAGAGGTAAGCCAAAAAATACTGCTTACTAAATTTTCCTGCTGAGAAGTTGGCCAAAAACCTGTGACACGCAGTACACATACACAGCATATTGGCTGGTAACCGGTTTTTGCTAAGCAATCTTTGTTTCGCTTAGCAAAATTGTGTGCTTGTAAGCTCCATGGAATTTACTACTGAAATATGTGTCTTTGACTGCCTTTTTAAAAACCCATTTTATTTAGGTTTTATTGCTTTTACTGATAAATTAATGAAAAAAAAAAAAATGCTAAAATTCTGTTGTGAGCGTTTTGTGAGTGACCTAATTTTTTTTTTCACTTGAGGAGTTTGCTGTGACTAACGTGCCAAAATTGCCCAATCACATTAGATAAAATTTGATGCTAAGCGTGCAAAATCTGTGACAACCAAAATATCACAGCATTCTATAAACTTACGAATGTGATTACCTTAGAAATGACAGGTTCATTAACCAAATTGCCAAAACTCTTTATCTTTTTTTTTCTGTCAGGAGACGTGATTGTCTGCGTCAGTTTATCGTGATTCTGTGCCAGAGATCTCAGACTAAGAAACTGTTGCATTATCCCTTCATTGATCTCCATGATGAGGTACTTGCTGGAATTTATAATTGATTAGAGGACAGGTGTAACCCAGTCTTACCCCACAATATCCATGCAATGCAGGGCTTGAGTCCATTAATTTAGGCATTGGTCTGACGGAATCCAATATCAAACGAAACCAATGGCTAGCTGTTTTTCTTATAATTATAAATCTGACAAACTTTTCTTATCTTTTTCAAGCTCTTTTTTCTCATTCTGTATCTCTGTGGAATTCTTTGCCTGGTGCATGTTTCCCTCCATCTTACGATTTTTCCTGCTTCAAGAGGAATCTTCATTCCTTCCTCTTGTTTCTTTGATTCTTTTTAATTTTGTAGCTGGTACAGGCCCCCATTTTTGTCTGCTAAAGGCCCCAATTTGGCCCCACATAAGCAATGCGTGAGTTACTTTCCAAAGAAATTCACTGGTGAAAGAAGATTGTTAAATGTAGTGTACACGATTGGTAATCCTCCAATTTTATTTTTTTACTGAATTATTATGAAATACATTACTAGACTAAGTTAATAGTTGTCTCAATCATCCTGTGAAATGATGGCACCAGGTGTGCTGTCGTTGTCAAGAAAAGTGGAAAAATATATCGTTTTCCAACGATTTCTAGCTGGAAATCGTTGGAAAACTGCCCTGTAGCCTTTAGTCAAGGTGCGTGTGGCTACCCGGATGAGTAGCGCACCCCAGACATGATGGCGCCATGGCATATCTGGGGTGTGTCATGCGCCAAGATAGCCACACGCGCCTTGACTAAAGGCTATCATCGCCTGACGGTTGGAAACGAGCGCCGTTTTTCTCTCGTTTTTTTCGCCATCCAACAACGCAAGACTTTGAACAGGTCAGTGGAACGATATTTCCTATAAAATACTAACCCCCAAATCCGTCCATTTCTGAAAATTGCAACAATGACCAATCATGTACACTGCCTTTAAAATGAACAATATTTGAAAAAGTGAAACTGTATTTTTAAACTAGTACAAGAGAGATGCCATTTAGTCATACAGTCAATTATAAAAGTCGAACCGTGTTTTGCAAAGCTGGTCAGATATATGACGTCGCTCTCTTGGTTCAGGTTGTGAGCATTATGGAATCCCGAGCACGCTCCATGGATCTAATGATGACCACACACAACTACTACGACTTGCTGTACTCCTTCCACGTCTTCAGGGGAAATTACAGAAAAGGTTTGGACTTTAACCCTAACTACCCCAAGCTTTGCAAACTCCAACAGCAGGTTTTGTCAAGTTTTGATGGGTTCAGGACTGCAGGGCCTTAGCACCATTACTTTTACATGAAGCTATGATGCCCCAATAAGTCCAAAGAATGTGTCATAGGTATACTGCACAGTGTTGGATTTTGACAGGTTGAGGACACTTCCTTGTAAAAATGCCTAGGGGGTTAGGGTTAAAGATGATGTTGATTGCTGAGAGAAGTCTGCGTCATTTTTTTGTTTTATGTAGATTGCGTATTGTAAAATATAACGGCCAATTATTTCTGCCATGAAATAACAAAAAAGTGACTTTTGAGAGCAGTTTTATCAAGTCCGCCTAGCCCGCTGGTGCCATTTGTCTAAAAGTCGTCGCTGCGGGCAGCAAACAATTCTGACGTCATAGGACGAACTCCCTTTTGTGTCTAGGAGTTCGTACTATGACATCATAGCTGCTGCCTGCAGCGATGACTTTTAGACAAATGGCACCAGCGGGCTGTGCTGCACTAGAGGGGACTTCTACTTCACTTTTTTGTTATTTCATGGCAAAAAAAATTGCTGTTTTTCTTGTTTTTCAATAACCCTAACAGTCCTGAATCCTCCAATTTTATTATGATTTTCCACACACCCTAAAGTAGTTGGGGTTAAAACCTATTTTGACACTTGCGCTGTTGTGTGCTGTCAAACTAAAATTAAATCACTCTTCCAAAATTTGACATGAAAAAGAAGTCGTATGATTAACAACCTGCCTCTCTGAAGCCACTTCAGTTTGATCTTTTGTCATTTTGTATTCCGAGTACTTAGGTAGTTGGATAGACATAGCTGATGAATAAGCTTCCTGTCTTTCACCAGACCCCTTCCCCTCTTTCACCACACCCCTCCCCATTAAGGATAGGAAATTTAAACGAAAAAAATTCAAATCCGTTACGAGATTTTCCCAAACGTTTAAACAGAACTCAATTTTTTTAATCAATCTACATTCCAGTTTTATTTACAAAGAATCTAGGATCTTTGTAAATTTATTTAATTTACAAAGAAATACAAACGGCTTCAGTACTACACAGTGTATACAATTGTTTGTGTGTTATGTTTTTAATACCCCGCTAGGCCACGATCAATGCTCGACGCGGACGGCACCTCTCCTACGTCCTACACAAATACTGGGATGGGCGGCAGCCTTTTTGCAATTGTTGACTAAACGTTTAAACGCTACGGGAAAGTTTTGCTAAACGTTTATCAAATTAAACGTAAATTCCCATCCTTAGTCCCCATTGTTTTCCGGTTATTGTTTTTTTTACTTCCTGTCGTATGTTTGAGTTCATGACTGTATCGTTTTAACTTTCCTTCATATTTCTTACATTTTTTCGTCTTGCTTTAAATGTAGTATACACGATTGGTAATCCTCCAATTTTGTTTTACTGAAATACCTTACTAGACTTACTAGACTGTAAGTTAATAGTAGTCTCAATCCTCGCGTGGCTACCCGGATTGGCATGCCCCGGACATGCTGGCATTCGGGGCGCATCACGCGTCCAGGTAGCCACGCGCGCCTTGACTAAAGGCTATCATCCGCCCGACGGTTGAAAACGAGCGCTGTTTTTCTCTCGTTTTTTTCGCCATCCAACAACGCAAAACTTTAAACAGGTCAGTGGAACGATATTTCCTAAAAAATACTAACCACCAAATCTGCCCATTTCTGAAAATTGCAACAATGACCAATCATGTACACTACATTTAATGTCTATTCACATTGAATTCCTTTGAATCCTGTGCCTTGATAGTAATATCCGAGGTTTTGTCACATACCTTTCTATTTTGAATAGACTCAAGTCATAATAAATCAGTGTTTTTTCCCCTCCCCCTCCCCCTCTCCCTAGCTGGTAGTGCGATGTACGAGCATGCCGTACGTCTCGGCCTGGAGGTGCCTACTTTGGATGGGTTACGCAAACAGGCCCAACGTTATCTCGCCGCTATGAATGCACTACAACTGGTTAATCCGGACTTTGCCTGGATTGTCAAACCAGTAGCCATTGACGAAGCAGTAAGTATTTATGTCGCCTTGTCGCTTTCCTCCAATCCACCCTGTTAACCCCTTGAACCCGTTCATGCCGGGTATTTCATGGGGGCGCCCGGGGCGCCAGGCCCGGGTTATGCAGCCAAACGAAACGGAAACAAGAGGCTTGTGCAGCCAAGCATAACATACACAATACCCCAATAATGGATTGAAAATGTAGAAATTGGCACACATAGACGTCAACCGGCCAGGTGGAAATTTTCAATCCGCACATATATGTGTCAACCGTACGCAAGGGGTTAAACATCAATAAGCAGGTCCGTGGATATGCGTAGAGTTGCACGCACACTTGCATTATAGTTCCACATGCTGCGCGTATGCGCGTACGTGTACAATCCAGACATGGGTGCATGAAAGAGCGTTGTACTTGAATATCACGGCATCTGCTTTAGTTCATCAAATTCACAGGGGCAACCTCACTTTCAAAATGGTATCTATTTCTTTGAAAAGAAGCTTGAATCATAACACAAGATCTTGCTCATTGAGGAACGCCATTGTTCATCTATGATTTGGAACTGCAATAATATCTTCTCTGTCTGTTGCACTCGGTATTTACTTAAGAGAAATTATTCAGCCTTTGTTTGGTAAGTATAAATCGGGAAAATGGGCTCACACCGACCGTGACCAGGACTTTTCAATTTACAAATATAAAGTGGTTTGAGGGCACTACAGATTTTGCGTATTTCTGCAGATGGTAGATTGCCATAGATTACTGTAGAGTTTGCGAGTTAGTCCAGATGAAGTAAGACGTCGCATTAAACTAGGGGTGTGCATGTACGGGTATTAAAAGAACCGGGTACCCAATTGAAAAAAATGCGGGTACCCGTTAAACAAACCCAACCCAAAACTTCCAATCCCAACATCTTTCTCCGAGTTTCAAAAGTCTGAATTCAGACAAAATTTTGAAAATCTCCAGTCATGCCTGTCCAGTAAACATGGTCACTTCTCCACCTTTGTGTGTGCCGGCACGCGCATGCACCGGCATCATCACAAAAGACTTGTCCGGAAGCTTTATAAAGTTGTATTTATTGTGGATTGAGGCATGCTATTATGTCTTGTTGAGGCTCTTACATAACCCAGACTGCAAAATCCATGACCAGTAAATTCCCTTTATTTTCAACTTTCGTGAGCGTCATAAACATGAAATCTGTGCTGTTTTCCCACATAGTCCGGTTTTACTTTTGAAAATTCCCGACAAATAACATTAAAAACCTTTCTTTTTTCATTGTCTTTGAAGTAACTGTGCGATAATGTAAAGTTGTACGGGTACTCGATTCCATAATCTGGAACCGGTTCCTGACATGAACGGTCGGGTATCGGGTACCCGGTTCCGATGCACACCCCTACATTAAACCTTTGTTTTATGTTGTGCATCCACAGAACCCCGAGGACATCATCGGAGCGTCACCTAAGAGGAACTACGAAGGAGAGGCGTTGCAGCCCCCAGGTCAGGCTAAGATTGGAGAGCGACAACTTGGCACAACTTCAATAATAGCAGGCTATCTGCGGGTCTTTAAAAAGTCTTAAAAAGTCTGAAATTGACTTTTCTCAATTTAAGGCCTTAAAAAGCATTAAAAAGTATTAATTTAAGTTCTCCAAGGTCTTAAATAAAATGGACGAAGCGAGTAATGATTTTTTTATCAGTTCGTAAATAACAATCACACAGTGTGTATAAAAAAATCAGCTATTGGAGCGCATAGCAAATTTTTCCGGAAAGCTGATCGCACATGGCAGACACCGCACAATGTATTCCAATCCCGGGATCCAAAATCCACCCATACATCTAGTGTCTGTCTGCTTATTTTTTGTCTTAAATTTTGTTTAGGGCAGCATTAAAAGGGTCTTAAAAAGTCTTAAATTTGACTTTTTGAAACATGCAGATACCATGAATAGTGTCCTAATGACGTCAACATTTTAATATTCGTGCATAGTGTACCCCATGTGCGTGAAGCTTTCAGGCAGTGACATGACCTCTGTTGTCCCTAGAGATTATTTGCAAAACCCCATATATATTGAATTTACATCACCCCGACGCAAATTCCATCTTATGAATAGTTTGGCCTTGTATGTCAACAGGTATTTCATTTGACTTCCTTTATCTCTTTTGAACCGCAGTGAGACGTCAGGTCAAGGTTATTGAACTCTGTGACATCCAGAAGGAATACGAGTTAGTCAACGCCTGCCTGAAACTTGCTAATCACAATCCGGAGTCCGCCCACACCTCACGTGAGTTTACCTGCGTCATAAAACATTCAATCAATTAACTTCAGGAAGACATCCTTAATTAACAGGTGGTATTCTGAGCAGTACTGCTGGTTTGTAGGCACTGGTATACCCTGATTGGTGGCTCTGATAATTGGAGCTGTAGTCGAGTCCCTGCAAGTCCAGTCAGAAGTCCTTTCATAAAGCCGGTCACAAGTAACTGGATGAACAATAACAAAGGAATGCCTTTGTCAAAGCTCATTTGAATAGCTTGTGATTGGAATTAGGACTGGAGTGCTTGTGATGGACTTGCGATGGACTTGCGATGGACTTGCGATGGACTTGCGATGGACTTGCGATGGACTTGCGATGGACTTGTGATGGACTCGACTACATCCCTGCTGATAATGACCTCATCCTTAATTTGTAACTACACACAGGTGGTTTCATCTTAGAATAATTCATCACCAACCAAAAAGTTAATTCTCTGCTAAATTTTTGACCCTTGTTTCTTCAACCATTGAAAGATGTCCATCGAAAAGCAGTGTATGGAATGCAGTACCTTAGAGGAAACGGCTAAAGAATCCCTCCTAAAGGGAATGTGAGTTAGTCTCATCTGGGTCTATAGATCTGAAAATTGGGATAATTTCTCCGGAATCTGTTAGAGAATATCGAGATCTGGGCCCAGAAAAATTCTAGGGGGGGTAGGGTTGTCAATTCAAAATGTTGCCAACCCTCCTACCTACCTCTGATCGTAACTCTTTACCTAGATTGGCTTTTAAACTTGTATCGGGTGATTTCAATGAAACAAAAAGAAGGATGACCTCCTATAATATGCTAGTACAAAATGGACGAGGATTGGAACACTGTTGCTGTTGGACTTTCATTTCTCTGCAGGAAAGTCATGATGGATTGACAAAAAAAAGTCTAAATTCTAAAAGTCTAAAATCCAATTTCTCTGTCCCATTCTGCTTTCCTTTCCTAGTCGGTCCGATGTTGTCTCCGGATGAAATTGTCTCTCTCCTGGTTCAAGCTGGTCTGTTTGATGCAGCCTGTGTCGTCTCTAAGACCTTCAAGCTCCACCTCACTCCAGTATTCGAAGGCTTGGCCATCCAGTGAGTACTGGGGTCAATTTCACGGCGATGCTTAGCGCAAAAATTTGCTGAGAATGAAAAGTCTTCCTTGGTAAATACAGGATTATCAACCAACATTTTGATGTGAAGTGTATCGCTTGTGCCTGGCATTTAGCTGTTGTTTGCTTAAATTCCACGGCCTTTTTGGCTGGTCACTTGTTTTAACTAAGCAAGACTTTTTGGTGCTAAGCAAATTGTTGTGATTAGCAGCTCTGTGAAATTGGCCCCTGGTGCTTGTTATCAACAAGATTTAACCAGTTCACGTCGGGATTATTTTGACATTAACGGACCCAGCCGCGGGAATATTTTTCCTGAGCCTAGATGCCAGACCGGTTCAGGCAGAATCGGGTCGTAATCTGCAGGCAGAACACCCTGATATTTCCGGCCTCGCTCGCTGCCAGCGGGTCGCTGACAGATAGATACCGGTCTCCATCGAGTGCGTGTTTATCAGTCATCCGTTCCGAGTACAGCAAAACTTTTGCATGTTAACTCGTCATCCGACTCGAACTGGTTAAAGCCGCGTTCACATTGTCAAAAGTTACCGTGCGAGATTGTTAACATTCCACTGTGGTTATACTTGGATTACACGGCTCGCGGAAAGTCTTTGGCCAAGTAGTGGTCAAACACGGAAAGCACATGATCAAAATGCATGTTTTACATACAGTGGTTGTCCGCACTAGACTTTTCAGCGATGTAAAACTGCCACGTAACTCTTCCGCTACACGGTTGGCCCTGTAAAAGTTCCCTCTGTGGAGAGATAAACTGACAACTGACAATCGACACTTGACAATTTGGAAAGTTTACCGGCTGTCCGCACTGGACTTAATTTGGACAAGTTGACAACAGTGTTCGTACGTTTTACCAAAAAAAGTCCAATGCGGACACGGCTTAAGAACTTTTTACGGATGGCAGTTACTGGTTTACAGCTTTTCCTTTTTGCACCAAAGTGGAGAAACAATTGCAGCAAAGTGTCTTGCTCAAGGACACATGCACTGCGATTCCTTAATGGGGTTTGAATTAACATTGGCTAGATGTGGAGCTCTTTGTGGTTGGAAACAATCAGTGAAATTGTTGCATTGATTTTGTTACAGGTGCGTGAAGCTGTCGCTAAATGGTCCAAGTGAGACGGCGTGGAAGTGGCTGTCTGAGAATGACTTGGGAAATCTGCATCCATCGAGAGAACTCGGGTAGGTTGAGCCAGACCGCTTCACCATGTTCGCTGCAAAGTGGCATATGAAAGATGGTCTGAATTGAATATTTTATCATCGTCATTAAAGTGTTTTCCAAGTGTTGACGAAGATACGTTTGTACATTGGTTTATGGTGTGACTGAATTTATTGATTTTGGTTTTTTTATGAACAAGATTGTGTTGCTTTTCCCCCCTGACCAATGGCTGTTGTTTGACTGTTCTCCACAGTCCGGCAGACTTAGCATGGCGGCTCCTGAAGAATTATCTTGAGAAGTATGACAGACCAGGTGACCACACCTACCACAAGTGTTTCATCAATAAGGTGCTATCTCTGGGTTACCATCTGCCCCTGTGGCTTGTCTTGGACTACAAGGTACACCTACTGGTAATTCGGTCGATTCACAACTCAGTGCACCGCCAGCAGCAAGCAGGGAAAGGCCAATTTCCCACTTTCGGGGTCGACATCGCGTCTATCGCGTTGTAGATGGCAGACAGTACAGCAGTATGGATTTCGCGCGAATGCGAGTGGATGATTTAAAGCAATTTTTGACTAATCGGGGAATACCTTGTATGGGAAAGAGGAGAGAGGAGTTGAGAGATTTAGCGGAGAAGGGGTGTAAGAAGTACGGTCGATGCATTGGCGATACCCACTTCCGGTTTTGCGATGTCGACTTTTTCCCATGATGCACTGCGTCATTTTGCCTCTCCCCAGCTTGCCGCTGGCAGCGCACCGAGTTGTTAATCGGCCAAATTGGGGTGTAGGCACGTCCCCAAATTCAGCTTCTAAATATTAACCTCTTAATATGACGCCATAGCCGCAGTTTGAGAAAGGCCACCTGGTTGGTTGATGTTTATAGGCGCATTCCTGCACATACTCAATCCATTCGTGTTTCAGATATATTGTTCTTGAATGGGAGTGTAATGAATAGATTCATTTTTTCAAATAAAGGTTTCATTCACACGAACGGGGGCTCCAAGTGTGATGAATAGGACCGCTCGTTTTGGTGTGGTGCCTATTGTTTGCGTTTACGCTTGGCTGCACAGCCCGTTCTTGGCAAACCAGCACCCCATCAATAACAGCTGGATGCCTGGAGTTATTAAATAATTCCATGCCTTTTCCATGGTTTTCCAGAGAAACAAGTTTTCCGTGACCAATTCCTTCACTATATTTTTTTTACATCTTGTGAGTACACAAGACATTGTGTACTGGCCATGTGAGATTCCATGACTTTTCAGAGGTTTTTTCTTGAAATATTTTTTTATGGATTTTCTGTGACTGGGGGATAGAAATTTTGAAACGTTAGCAACTTCTATCTTATACAGCACTAAGGATTTTATTGGGCTGTTGTAAATCTGTTTAGGCTTTTCGACATTATGTCCCCTCCTTCCCCCCAACAGATACATACTAAAGTTTTTTTTTAATTTGATAACGGAATAAAGAAAACATTATCGGATCCTCTTTTCTTTTCTTTTCTTTTCTTAGAAGTTGAATCCCGCCTCTCTGCTGTTGATGTACATTACCTATGACATGTTGGAGGAAGCTACGTCCTTGGCTCTGGAGTACATAGACGCTGTCCAAGGCAAAGGCGCGGAGTACTTCGGCCTGACTGTAAGAGGAACTCTTTGCCTTAATAAAGCAGAAAAAGTGTTCGTCCTAATATTTGATTTAAAATTTCCTTTGCATTGATGCCCAAGTTGTTGTACTAAACTGTATTCCGGTTTTTTTGACAGACTTCACTCAGAGCGACATCTCCGAGCGTCTGGCTCCCTTATCAATCCATCGACCACCTCTTGACCGCCCTCCGTGATCAGACAGACCCCACCCTTAAACAGGTATATTGTACTGCCTAAATGTGAGCCGTTATTTCAAAGTGGATTGTAAATTCCCGGAGCTACGAGCAAGTTCGATCAAGAGGCAGGATTGGCCATCTTTGATGAGGCTAATGTCTCCGTTATTCTTGGAAAGTACGGGTAAACCTTTTGTGTTTACATTGTTACAGAATTTGAATTATAAACTTATACCTCAAAGATGGCCATTGTACATAAGGCCACTGTACCGTCACTGCTCTCACAGATACCATTTAGTTCTTGGGGAGAGAAACATCTTGTGACAAAGTGTCTTGCTCAAGGACACGAGCACCCTGCCCCCGCTATGAGTCTCGAACCCACAATCTGTAGTATCACCAAGATCTCAAGTCTGATACAAAAAAAACATGAAAGCCACAGCCCTCCACAAAGGTTACAGTCATCTGGTATCAAAAGTTTGAGGTTTCAATTTTTGACATTTTGGCCTGGCTTCACAATCGTTTTATTGTTTCTTCTTCTCCAACACGGACAGCTGTACACTGATCTGAATGAGAAGTTAGAGTTGTATCACGCCAACGTCTGCTCGGTGTCAGAAGAGATGACCCAGATACGTTCCTTGGGAGCCAACGCTAGCCGAAACAGCGAGAGTTATGTTGTAGATGACCCGGATATGTTCCTTGGGAGCCAACGCTAGCCGAAACAGCGAGAGTTATGTTGTAGATGACCTGGATATGCTCCCCGTTGCAAGACAAGAATAGAGAACGTTGTCAGTCTGGGCTGGTCTAACCCAGAGAAGGACTATTTCAGTATCCGACCTGTGATATCGATTGCAGTACTTCTGTTTTTCTTGAGAGGTCCAACATTCCGTGCCTTGTACCTGGCTTAAAAATTCTGAACTTGCCCTCTCGAACGATTCAATATCCGTGAAGTTAAGCCAGGGCTAATTTCAAAAAGTTGCTATGTGTGCAATGTCCCAACTTAATAATACACATCTTACAAGCCATTCCACAGAATCAATGATGCGTGAAATATGCCGCAAGTTAACATGTTTCTTCATGAGTTGTTCGTAATGAGTAGAAAGTCGCAATATAGGTTTTTGAGTTACAAGCAGAAACAACAATTTTCAGAAATGTTTCACTGAAGTCTGGGACACACCAAACTCTGAAACTCAAGTCGCCTTTGCCATACTTTATAAGCACTGGTTTACTGAGAACATTTGATTACAAATTGTCAGTAAAGAATGATTTGCACACAACTTTAAAAATACCCATCAAAGGGGGCGTGGGGGAATCCCTCTGCACCCCCCTCCGGGCGCACCTGTTTATCCCTGGTTAGTCTGAAATTCGTTTGCACAAGTGTCTAGTTAAAGGATTATATCATTTTTACATACATTTAAGTTTTTCAGTTATAAGATGCTGTTTAGAAATGTATGGCAACAAAAAAAAGCTTTCATTGGTTTTGAGAAATTGAAACGACGTGGAAATATCGTTGCATAAAAGTGTTCCGAGCATACATTTTAGCAAGCAATTTACAAGCATACATAAGCAATTTGAAGATGTTAAGGGTGACTGTGGTGGAGGGACTAGGAACCAGTCTGTGTATAATAAGCCAGTTCGGTATTCCAACTGCGCATGTGCACAACAAGATTCAACGATTTTTCTCTCGGGAGGAAAAACGTGGCAGATAAATGCACACAAGGCTATGGGAGACGTGGTAACCGAATCTGCATTCTGTGCAATTTTTCGTGCAATCGAAAAGACGATGGAAACTTGTTAGAACAAAAGTTTGGAAACCAAGACACCTGGAAACACTTCGCTGTCCAAACGCTTTTTGAAAAAAGTTACTTCAGAACACGATGATCTCCTTAAAGTTGCTGGTACCCGCTATGCTTTTGCACGCATACAATGAACGGTTTCTCCCGAAAGAAAAATTGTCAAATCTTGATGTGCACATGCACAGTTGGAATACCGAACTGGCTTATTGTCAATGATATTTTTCATTAGCTTAAAATTCAGGAGCACAGGACATCACATGACGACTGCAAATTATTTGACTGCAGCAGCCAAAATGTCTTAAAATGTTAAAATATTAATTATAGTAGAAGGCCATAGAGTATACAGGAATGGTTAAGAGTACTGTTCAAAAGCTTTGGCTAAATTCTGCTGGAAGGTAAAAATAAAATTAAAGTGCTCACTTCATGAATTGAAAGTTCGTTTGAGTTTGAGAAAGTATAGTAACCTGGACTTCTTTTACTCTATGTTCACAATGGCTCCATCGTCAGTGTGACCAGCACCATAGGTGACCTGACTACCTGTTGGGGAGTCGGTGATGAGTGGTGATTTATCAGTGGAACTGGTCCCTGGAAGCTGACGGTTATTTCTCCGTTTGCGAGAACGATAAGACATCACTGCAACCTGTACGACGACGACACAGAGCAGTGTGGCCACAACGGTGATAGCAGCAACTGCCCCTCCAGACAGAGAACCGCTAGTGGTCGAGTGTCTGGCGGACTTCGAGGTGTAGCGTGTGTCCTGCTTGTTTGCATCCTGGTCCCGGCTGCCATTAACAAGAGGCTCCCATGATGAGCCATCTTCCTTGAGCATGACGATGTCTCCTTCTTCGCTTGCAGTTTGAGGTGCAGGCATGAAAGGAGGCCTTTGAACTAGAGGAAGCCCTGCGGCTGAAAGAGATCCGGACTTGATGCAGTAGTTGATCTCACACCCCGTGTCCAGCATGGCCAGGTGTTGACTGTAACCCTTGGGACAACCATGGGGCCAGGAAGTTGGCCCGGACTTTGCCATGAAGCTTGCCAAGCTCATCGTGCCCTCCGGGAGACTTCCGACACTCCTGGTACTCTCCATCTGTCGCACCATCAGCGGGTTACCAGACTTGCAGCTGTAAAAGCCACCGAAAGGAAGTGCGTACTGGAAACCGAGCTCGTAGTCATCGCTGACACAGACTGTCAGATCAGAGAGTAGCTTAAGAGGGTAGAACTCGGCGGGACAGCTGTGCCCCTGGGTCAAGGGGTTGGACACTTTGGACGAGTAGACGCCGCCAAACAGGAAGCCAGATTGCTGAGGGACCTGTCCTACAGCCACACACCAGTAAGCACTGTAGCTTGCACTGCTGTAGTATGTGTCATCATGACAGCAATGGGCAAAAATCCAACATCGGTGACAGTGGTGCTTGCTCGTCGTGTGCGAGCGCTTTCCGCTGTTCAGCAGAATCGCCTCATACCCAGGCGGACACTTGTAGTCGCCCATTCGTGGATTCTTCTGTCGCAGGTTGGAGCACAGGTCTTCGATACCCCTCTGCTCGCACGTTTGGTACACGCCTCCGAATGTGTAATTGGTGAGCTGTGGCTTGCAGGTGTCATCGTCCACGTTAGCGATGAAGCTGAAGTTTGGACTCTCTCGATCGGTGCAGCCTCGGTAGATATTGTGCTTGTAGTACAGCTCCACGGCTGCCTTGACGCTGTTGTATGTCTCGTAGACAGTGGACTCTGGGACATCAGGTAGCACCTCGGGGGTGATCCTGAAGTACAGAGGATCTCCGGAACGGTCCAGGATGACCAGGTTGTTCTCCATGTTGGACGTCCAGTTGTCCGCAGTGTAGTTCTGAGGCTTGAAGACTGGTCCCCCGTAGGTGTGAATGGTGGAGGAGGTTCGACTCTTCTTGTACTCATCAACCATGGTCTTGGTAGTTGTGGTGTCACTGCCGATGCCAAAGTCAAAGACGCTGAAGAAAGATGCACTAGCAGAGGCTTTGACCTGGTTGGTCGCAGAGGAGTACTTACGGACGAAGCTGGACAAGACCTGGTCTTCTTGGGACAATGCGGCTCCGACGTCCACGCTGGTCACCACGTGGGTACCAAAGTCCCGCACCAGGAGCTGGCTGTTGTAGGTTGCCATAGCGGTTCGGTTCAATTCATGGTGAGCTGCGATCTTCAGAACTCGTGTATTGAAGGCCTTCTGAAGGGCTGTATCTGGTTGGAGCTTGGCGGTGTAGCGAACGTAACGTGCCTGGATAAAGTAAAAACAATGAGGAAATCTTTACACAAAATACAGTAATTAGGCTATTGAAATCGTGTTACAAACTGCCTATCAAGTAAAATAAACTGAAATATAATGGCCTCAAACAAGGGAGAGTGACTAGGTAAATTTTGAATGAGTTTTTCAAAGTGTTCACTTTTAAATAATAATAATAATAATAATAATAATGTGGTGCTATGTAGCGCTTCTTACAAATATCTCAAAGCGCTTCACAATTATTACCCCTGGTCATCAGACCTTGGATCAGCTACAGCGCAATCCGTTTTCTACCCTCACAGGTACCCATTAATACTGGTTGGAGAGAGCCAATTGCGGTAAAGTGTCTTGCCCAAGCACCATAATTCCCCCGGCGGGGTTCGAACCCACATACCATCGCACATGAGTCATACACGGTAACCATTGGACCAATTGATAAACATCAGGCCCTCACCAGTTGGTAATAAGCCAGTTCGGTATCTGTAGGGTCAAAGGTTATGCCATATTATGCGAACGCCCATTCTGATTGAATTTAACACGTGCGCGTTGTGCGACCACCTTGCGCGTTCACACGAGCGCCTTAGGTCACGCGGGTCATTCGGGATACAATGTCATTGTACACATGCGCAGTTTAAATACCGAACTGGCTTATAACACTCTCAGTAAAAGTGAAAAGAGGGTTTTTCAGGTGGCCCCATCCCAAAAATATCAACCTTAAAGGTACTGTACACGAATGGTAATTCTCCAATTTTTCGTTTACTGAATTATTACGAAATACCTTACTAGATTGTAAGTTAATAGTAGTCTCAATCATCCTGTGAAATTATGGCACCAGGTGTGCTGTCGTTTTCAAGAAAAGTGGAAATTTATATCGTCTTCCAACGATTTCCAGCTGGAAATCGTTGGAATACTGCCCTGTAGCCTTTAGTCAAGGCGCGCGTGGCTACCGGACGAGTGGCGCGCCCTGGACATGCTGGCATTGCATTCAGGGCGCGTCGTGTCCAGGTAACCACGCGCGCCTTGACTAAAGGCTATCATCTGCCCGACAGTTGGAAACGAGCGCCGTTTTTCTCTCGGTTTTTTGGCCATCCAACAACGCAAAACTTTGAACAGTTTAGGGGAACGATATTACCTAACCCCCAAAATCCGCCCATTTTAGAAAATTGCAACAATGACCAATCATGTACACTGCCTTTAACCTCGCCTAAAGCTACACAATAGAGTCGTAAACTGCAGTATTCATTACTCTTGCTACACACTAGCATTATTAGAAATTATGTAGCACTTAGGCCTAGTATACATGTATTGTACTTTACACCAAATGAATGCCTATGACGTTAGGGTTAAAAATGTAATTGTTAATATAGCAGGGGGGAGGGGGCACCCCCCGGAAATAAAAGAAAAATGTATAACAAAATTAACAAAATAAATAAAAAAAGAAGAGGGTCGAGGTCAACGTTGTACTCGCTGAATGTATACTCGTCAAAAAAAGAAACGCAAGTTTTTACTCTGAGAGATCAAGGAGGATACGAGATGTAACGTATTACCGGTCAGTACCGTGTATGACCACCTCTTGCGGCATGCAAGGCAGGCTTGGATTCAGCGGCGCACAGACTGCACCAGCCTGGAGCCGTTGAGGCAGGGCGCGCCAGAGGTCTAGGACATGGAGGAAATCACTGAAGCGGAACAGTCTTGAAATCGATTCCAAAGTGAACGGTCGGTCAGTGCCTTGTTATCCACACCTGTACTGTATTATACAGACTTCTATTCCAATCAGGAATTGGAATTTAAAACACTTGCGTTTCTTTTTTTGATGAGTATATATTTAACACTCGAAACCTGCTGAAAGGGGCCTAAAATGCGACTACATTTTGTATATACAATAGGCCTATGTTTCGCGGTATTGTACAAAGCGGGAAAATCGCAACCTCGTTATGATGGGTACGATATTGCTGCGCCATGTTTCTTCCCACCCTGCCCTGCGCGATAGTGAAGGAACGCGCACGCGCCCATGGAGTCGAGGATGGGAAGATCGTACTCACAACGAGGTTAATCTCAACCAACCCACCTGAACGCGGACCGTGTCCGAGCTGTCCCGATACTCCTGGGACTTGACACCCCGGTATTCTTCTGAAAACTTTCCACTGATGCCCAAACCACCAAAGCTGAGGCCTGCATGGGCGTTGATGCTACGGGACAGGGTGGACGTGTAGTTACTCCAGTGAGTGAAGAGTTCAGCGTAGGTGTCGACTTGACTGGACTTGATTGGGATGATGTAGATTCCATCTGGGATGAGAAATCTTCCATCCTCTGTAAGAGTAGAAACAAAAAATCGTTTTTTAACTTAGATTTTATCATAGAGCTATATTTTCGAAGTGAATTTTTTTTAAAGGAGACGCCCAACCATAGGGCGAGATAAATCAGTTGGTAGAGCGCCGGCATATGGTATTCCGGAGGTCGCAGGTTCGAATCCTGCTCCTGTCGGTTTTGTTCACTTAAAAAATGTATTTAAAAATTACCTATAGTCAGTTTCCGTTGTGGTTTATTTGACGATATTATTGGGGTTTTTTCTTCTAAGTGCATCCAATTTCCTCTCCAAAAATCCACAAAAATCTTCGCCCATAGAAATAAAAAATGGCTTCCCCTTTTTTTGTTTACACTTTTTATAAATAAAATCCAGTGTCTGGCCTCTGGGCTCAAATCACGTCCCGTTTTCCCACCTCTGAGATAACAATCATAAAAATCAAAAACCACGATTCTGAGTCTGTCGCACCGTTATTTGGCATTGTGATTGTAAATTATTAGGACTGGTTTTAAAGCTATTAGACGAATTATTAAAGAAAGCTGTATTTTGAAGCAAAAAAAAATAAACGCGCGAAAGAATTATTGGGAGTGTACCAGTCCAGTTCTAAATTCGAAACACACCCGTTTCTTAGCAGAGGCAATTGTTGGTATAATGTCTCATTTGAAAGCTCATAATCTTATCTATAAATACTAAGAAATTAGCAATTCAATTTCAAAATTCATTTTTTGGGGGGCACCACGACTGAAAAACACGGACACAGCATCTTAATTAAAAGTGATGATTTATTTCATCCCCAGTTGTTTTTGGCAAAGAACAACGCGCGACAGGCAGGTCGTTCGGAAATAGTAAAAAATAATTTTTATTTCCTTGAAAAGGACACAACTGGGCTACAAAAATGGGTTCGTCCTAAAATTGTTGTGGTTGCATCATAGCCGCCCCGATCCCTTGAAAACGCGCCGTTTTATTGATTTTCAAATATTTGTAAGGGATGGTCAGGCAATATGATCTCTCCAATCATAGACATTTTAGAACAAACACCTTTTTGTAGCCAAATTTAGCGCCTCCAATTGTCAATATTTACCCGTGAATCGACATTCCGTGTAGTTGACGGCCGTAACCAGTCCGGCCTCTCTGTTTCTCAGATTATCCCAACCGCCTCCCGGTAGTGCCTCAAACCTGAAGACTCCTTGATCCTCGGGGTGCCTCAGGCACCTCCTAGGGTCACCATACGGGAGGTTTTCAGTCGAACCTCCTGTGACACCTGTTTCACCGCCGAGTGAGGTCCCGACAAAACACCCCACGAAAACCACCCAAGCTACGAACTGCATAGTTCTTCGAGCATCAAGTTTGAGAAACTTATTTCTAAACAAAGTTCCGCAAAATGTCGCTTCAAAGAGAGTTTGCACTAAACTCCACACACGGAGAACTGAAGTTTTCACAAACGAATCCTCTGGTCAGTGCCATCAGCCAGACCGAGTTATGAATATAGCCAACCCGGAAATGTCATTTTATATTGTCAGTGCATTTGAACGAAAACAAAGCAAAACAGGCCTAAGTATCACGTCATAATCATGTGATGCGGGGAAATTCTTAGTGTTAAGTTGTGAAATACCCAGCCAACTGGAAACCCCCTCTTGGTTTTTATTTTGACTTCCTTGAACTGTGGATTCATGTATAATGCTAAACGTGGTCCCTGGGAAATACCGTACCATTTAACGTTCATGAATTGCGTTAAAATTATTATGCCCAAGGACACGAAATCTGAGTCAGCTGTAAATCTCACAATGGGGAAATATTATTTCTCCATGATCTCACAGACTGTCAAGTAGTTTGCATTTTCGCCATTTGTAAAGACAGAGCAAACTGAATTTGTCCCTGATACTTCTTAACCAACTGAAAATTGCGCGGGTCCTATGTTGGCGCATGTAAGACACGGATCCTGCAAAACCATGACTTACCGGTATAGCTTTAGGTTCCCAACAGAAACTATTTGAAGAAATATGGATTTAAAATGAAAGTGTTTTTGAGGGATGCAGCTTTACTTTCATGTGTAGTCTTTGCCATTTGTTCTTCCGTCTTTCAATTTTAAGTTGACCCCAATTTGTAAGTTCGTCTACAACCAAAATTGTACAAGCGGGGCGGGGGGGGGGGGGGGATACTTTTGTCTTGACCTTGCGGGGCGCCATTTAACCTCCTGATTTTGTTCTTACCCGTATCCACAATACAGAGTTTCTGATTCTTCTGGTTCGCAATTAATAGGCGCATGTGGCAAAGAGCAGGCGGGAGCGGCTCGACAACTCTGGATCCGCCATTAAAATTGTCACGCTATGGAGCAACTGTTAATTTGCTTAAGTTGTTTGGGTTCTCCTTAAGTAGATACCAACGCTTTGGTTGAACCATGGAGAAACATGTATTATTTCTCCATGGTTGAACGGTTGTGTGGGGGGAGGGGGGGAGGGGGGGGGGGGGGAAGCGGCGTATAGGGTTGAATTTGTAGGGGGGGCACCTGGGGGTGCACCAATTTTTTAAGGGGGGCACCGAATGGCAACAGATGTATTGTTTGTGTGCAATTCGAAATTTCAAATGGGGCACGGGGGGGGGGGGGCACGGACCTCCGGTGGGGGAGGGGGGGGGCACGTACCCCCAGCCGTGCCCCCCGTAGTTACGCCACTGGGGGGGGGGGGGAGGGGGGGGGGGGTGGGTGGCTGTGGAGGTAAAAGCACTATAGCACCAGCAGGCACCCACTGCACCGCATTCAACGCCCACTGAGCTTTGGCACAGTCACGGCGATACAATGTATATAGGCCTATTATTATTATTTCCTGGTGATAGATATTGCGAAATCACGCACTTACGGGAAAACCACAAAAGGAAAGGGTCATCATAAGGCCTCTTCGTGTAGATTTAACTTCAAGTTTACAAAACACCTCACGGGCAGCAAAAATAGCAATAAATGACAGGAATGACACCAATAAATTGATCAAACAATAAAACCTAATACATAAAAGGGATCAAGCCTATTAATACTGTGGCAAAAGGTGTATACAATTGCTTCATATTGCGAAACTCGGTTCCTGCCTGGTATGGGTGGGGCCTGTTTTTAACTCTATTTGTTCAAATGATATATTCATTTCTGGGACATCTGTATGACGGGATAACATACTCGAACATCAACGAAACATGTTAAAAGCTAACGTGTTTTGAGGGAGTATGTCTTTACAAATAACTGAAAATTTCGCAAACGGAGAAAATAATGGTACTATTAAGAAAAATACTGTAAGCGCCCCCCGGCCCCCCTAGTTTATTACCCCCTCCCCCCCCCCCCCCCCCCCCCCCCCCCCCCCCCCCCCCCCGTAGATGAAGAGAGCCCTGTGGTACGCCGCAGCTGCGCAGTAACCACTAGGTCTACACGTGCAAGGAACTTGCAATAATTTCATTTGTAATTTTGCAGTTTTCCGTCCAACGAAAGCGCAAAGCCCAGACTGAAAGTTGTGTAGATTGCCGGCGTAGGCCTACCGCAAATATTTTACATTGTATTAACTGTTGATTAACCATGGATTAACTGACAATCGGCTTTGAGTACTGCCTGTAATTTATTTTCTCATATCCTGATAATTTTAGAAAGTCAAAGTCTCTCCCTGTAGCCCTGTCCGTCAACTTTAATTGAAAGCATAACAATGGTCAAAGTGACCAGTTTCGCTCGAATAACAAAAAAGATGACATGAAACAGTCGTATTCAACCTCGTCTTCATTGAGCGATCCCATCGTGCATTTCACCCGCATCATTTGGCTGGTACCCGGGAAGCAACCCATCACTGTAATAGTGTGCATTTTTGAGATGTGTTACCAGTGGTTTTGGTACGAAGTTGTCGTTTGCGATCGTCACGTCCGTTTTGAGCGAGGTTTTGCATGTTTTGCATACCGGCAAAGTCGTCAGTTTGGTATTTTTTTCTCTTTTACTAGTTTTAGACTGTTGGAATCATTTCGCTTGTAAGGGTGACGAGAGGTAAGTTTGCACGTGTGTACGTGTACATTTCTATTTCTCGTCATTTTAAGTCTGGTGTTGAAGCTCGGGCAACGTTGCCCAAATTCCGGACACGACACAATATCTGGCGATTGTGTAGTGTAGACTGGGCCCCTCTTTAACGTTAGTTTTGATTAAAATAGAGTCAAGAGTATGTTTTTTTCTTATTCCAAAATGACTTTTTTAACCTAAAACAGACTTAGGCCTATCTTAATTCTTTTGACATATTTTTTTTTTTATTTTGAACAGTTTATTGCGGTAGAAAATGCAATTTTCTTACGCGCTTTATCATTATGGCAGTTGCCAGGCAAATCAACTCGGTTTTGCGTGTTCACTGTGCGTCGCGGTGATCGCCTTGCATTTTGTCGTCTTCATCGCCGCTTTACCCCAAAATTTTCCTCAAAAACTAAAACCCGGTGTCATGCCAAGAAAAAGTGTCCGGTGCCAAATACTGTCTGCTCATTAGCATACTGCTCTCTGATTGGTCAAATACTGGCAGCTGAGCACGCGCAAAAGACACGGACACTATTTGGCATGTTTACATGCCAAATACTAGTGTCCGCTGCTAAAAAGTGTCCGCTCATGCATGCGCGCATTGCAACGTTGCATTATGCACAGCACAATATGAACTCCCACACACACACAAAGCACGCTACCAAATACTGTCCGTTCCTTGCCAAATACTGTCCTTTCCTTGCCAAATACTGTCCGCTAAATTGCTGCCAAATACCATCCGTTCCTTGCCAAATACTATTTTTTTACTATACTTCATACGTATTCATGTACCAGCGACTATTTTGAATCGTTGGATGATTTTTTATCAACTTTTTTTTTCTTGACAGCCCGTTCAATTTGACCATACTGTCTGCTTGAAACCCAAACTCTGAGATATCAATTAACCCTCCTATACTTATAACTATCACAGCCTATCAAAAACTCTAAACACCCACTCTCACAGTTTGTGTGTGTTTCAATCTGACATTTGATAGGTTTTGATCTGTACAGCAGCTGGGTCGATTTTGGCTGGGTGCATAGGAGGGTTTTAAAAGATGCGAATGAGATTGAGAACTTATCGCCATGCAGTGTTGATAGCTTGACGGCAAGGACGCGATGGATGCACGCTACGTACGCCCGGACACTATTTGGCAAGCTTTCGGTATCGCGATGACGTATTAAATACCCACCTGACCAATCAGAAAGCAGTATGTTAATGAGTGGACAGTATTTGGCACCGGACACTTTTTGGCATGACACCAGCCCTCTATGGCATACCTGTTGTTGGTTTGTAATGTCGCTAACTAGTTTGGCAGTTCCATTAACCTAAAAAGTGGATTTTTGTTCCCTTATGAGCTCCGTGCACAACTACCCCCTCAGCGGAAAGAAAAGGCGAGTTGGGGGGTCAATATCGACGCCATCTTACCTGACTTCAATTTAAGTGTCTGGTTCCCGC
The DNA here is from genome assembly GCA_037893225.1 of Hippasteria phrygiana. Lineage (NCBI taxonomy): Eukaryota > Metazoa > Echinodermata > Asteroidea > Valvatida > Goniasteridae > Hippasteria > Hippasteria phrygiana. The sequence goes on along the minus strand of JAZGUH010000023.1, from coordinate 407,652 downwards.
TGTGATATTCTTATTGAAAACTCAATTATCGAGAGTCGGCAAACAGACAAAGCAATCCCACTGGTATACGAGTATCAAATGAACGAGGAGGGCAGTGCGGATACCAGCGACGTACTGCCCACGGAAGTGCGGTTGCTATGTGGACAGCGCCCTCATTCGACGGCGCACGGAGCCCATAGGGAACAGGGACCTACATTACACAGTCACAATCGCCCAATATCTGTTCCACTGATTTTCATGTTCTTTCTTTCAGTCGTTGCACTTTGGATGTAGGAAATATCCTACCTCCATCATGTCCATGGTTGCACCAACATGTCATGCAGTGACATGGGCAAAATCGTCAGAATTTTGGGGGCAAATTGCGCCCGACATATACCGGTACCAAAGAAGCATTTTAAAACCAAACTTGACATTCTGGAAGAATTTTCTCAATCTCAAACTTGTTTAGTTTTGATAAATTTCAATTTTGTACCATCCTGACTACATTGTATACTTGTAGTAAAATTGTTTTGCTTTTTAAAAATTTGTGGTGAAGGTGAGGGTGTGTGCATCAGGCCTGGGATAAAAACCATTAAATTAAATGAACAGATTTTTAAAAAAATTAAATGTGACAATACAGTAGATTTACTCTAGGAGAAATGAGAAATTTGACTGTTCTAAAGTTGTATCTTGAGTCAGTTCGCGATACAACAAAGTTTCTCTGTGAGGTTGCTGTGTTGTCGCTGTGTTGTCAGGATAATGAGCAAGAAGACACGTGTCAGTTGTCACCACCATCCCAGTGCCCAGTATTTTCTTTAGACTGACTTCTTAACACTTTGAAGCCGGATGACGTCTGTAGATGCAAAAAGAAATTACCACCAGGCCGGATGACATATATACATGTAATCTCTGCATTTTCAATCCATTGTTGGATTAGTGTTTATGTTACGCTTACGCTTGACTGCATAAGCCTCTTGTGTCCGTTTCGTTTGGCTGCACAGGCCGCCCCGGCACCCCGGTGCTTCATTATAAATAACCGTACTCAAGGGGTTAAGTTTGTATTTGATAGTGGGAACAATTTTTCCTTCATAATATTCTCAAATAACTATTCTTTATTTGTGACAGATTTTTGGTAGCTGAACTTCATGTAAGTTGATGCAACATGGAGGAGGAGACATGTCACACATTTGTTGTCAGTACCCAGGGCGGTACCAGTGATACACATAGTGGTGGAGATGCTGCGATTGAGATCTCTCTTGTTAACAATGGCAACATGACTAACATTGTGGACAGTAGCGGAAACCCGCTGACCAGCCGCGAGGACGATGTGATCGCCGTCTTAGGCCAGCTGCTTGAGAGTGCCGATGATACCTTGCAGCACATGGCCCAACAGATTGCTTCCAAGCCAGTCGATGAAGAATCGGAGGAGCTTCAGGAAGCTGCAGTTAGCAGCGACCGGCACCGGCCCTTCATTTGCGAGTGTGGTAAGAGTTATACCTGCAAGAGCCACCTTAAATATCACCGGAAGGTGCATACCAACGACCGGCCGTACGTCTGCGACGTGTGCAACCAGAGCTTCTTGCAGCTGGGCCACCTCAAGCGCCACCTTCGAATCCACACGCAGGACAAGCCATTCGCCTGTGATATTTGTGACAAGACATTTCGGCAAAGTAGCCATCTAACCTGCCACAAGCGTATCCACACTGATGAGAAGCCTTACCGGTGCGAGATCTGCAACGTTGGTTTCCGACAGAAGAGTGCCGTCTTCCGCCACGTCAGCCGGATGCACGTCACAGCACGTGACTACGTGTGCTCCATCTGTGACCGGGGATACAGTGGCGAGGCAGACCTCCGCAGACATGAGAAAACTCATGTCAACATCACCTACTTTGCAGTCCTGAACCTGCAGACGATGACGTCAAAGATCTGCGGCCACATCCAGGAAGATGAGAACTTTGCAGTCAGTAAAGAGCAGCTGACGATGCAGGAGAACAAAGAAAACAAGGTGGTCATGCCGAAGGTAAACACTATCGTAAACCAAAGTATCCCCGTCGCACAGAACAAAGAACCAAGACCGTTCAGCTGCAACCTCTGCGGTAAGACATACAAGAGCAAAGGTCATTTAAAGTTCCATGCCAAGGTGCACCTTACAGACAGACCCTTCAAATGTCCCTTCTGCGATAAGGGCTTCATCCAGAAGGGTCACCTACGTCGGCACGTCCTGGTTCATACAGAGGAGAAGCCTTATGTCTGCAAGGTTTGCAACAAAGTGTTCCGACAGATCAGCCATCTGAATGACCACATGAAGATCCACAACGATGTGCGGCCTAACGTCTGCTACGTCTGCAGCAAAGGCTTCCGGCAAACTAGCGCTCTCAAGAGACACATGATTCGCATGCACGCCACGCAGAGGGCATACGCCTGCGACAAGTGCGACAAGAAGTACCGACTCGAATCGGACTTAAAGAGGCATCAATTGACCTCATGCAGCGTAGAAAAGCCGAAGCGTAAGCCCAGAGCTCGGACAACTGACCAATCAGGAATGGCCGATGGGTCGGGAGTGGAAGACGATGAAGCAGAGAATACAGAAGCTTCAGAGAAAGGGTAAGTTATATTGACGGGGGCCATGGCTTCATGATGAGGTTCATAAAAAGTTTTGTTGCGAGCTGGATGTATACCCACGGGTTAGGGCTGTCCCGAATATTTGATATTCAATCGTCAAGCAAATATTCGAATACCACTTTGCCAGTTCGAATCTTCAAAAAGATATATATGCACGTACAGATACGACTCTGATGCTGCATGTATTTTTAATAGGAAAGTTACGGCGCTTAGTGTCAAATGCCGCATTTTTGTCAATCGTAACTTTTTGTGGACGGAGGTTTATTGTTCCCGTCCGTAAAACCCTTGATACAAAAGGGGCATGAAATAAAATGCCGTTTGAACGGTCCATAATATCAATCGCCATACGTAAAACACCGGCGTGCTTTTACGTGCAATGTTTGTTTTTACCGGTGCGGCATGCACTGAAAAACTTGATCAGCGAGTATCGAATATTCGAATATTCGTTCAAACCAAGTTTCGAAAATTCAAATACTAAATTATTCGAAAATGAACAGCCCTACCACGGGTATCGCCTGAATTGCTTGCACAAAATGTGCATTACCTAATTTCATTTGAATGGGCATCAAACAGCTGAGTGCATTTGTGTGCAGGTCTGTGACTTATGTTTTTGGTTTTATTTTGATTATTTTAAATTAAACACTTGTTTCTCCACACATTTAACAAAAAGCATTTGTTTACAGAAAAAATACTATTGACAATTAATTTTGTTAATCTAAAAATACAATTTCTGATTGACACTCTTCCCCTCCTTGAGGAGGAATTAAATTTGCAGGTACCTTTAAAAAGCACGGTCCAATTTTGCTGTGTAGATTTCATTTAAACTTTTCTGCAGTTTTCAGAAAACAATTTTTTGGGGTTTTATTGTCTTTTTTAAAAGATTTGCAGTAACCCTAATGGTCAGCTGAATCCTCCAATTTCAATACGGTTTTTCACACCATCTGGGAAGTTAGGATTAAAACCTTTTTCACAGACAAAAGTCTGTGTGGTACCTGCCGATTAAATTTTTGTGCATAGAGCTCAAAATTTGTTTACCTCCTTGCAGAACTCGCAGTCGTGTCAAGCCGCGTCCCTGTAAGTACAAGTGCGATGTGTGCGACAAGCCATTCCGAAGTAAGTCGGAGGTAAAAGTTCACATGCGTACCCACACCAACGAGCGACCCTTCGAGTGCGGCATCTGCCACAAAGTCTTCAAGCTCCTGCCCCACCTCAAGGATCACATGTTGATCCATACTGGCGAGAGGCCCTTCACCTGCAAGGTCTGTCAGCGAGCCTTCCGACGGGACAGTGCCCTCCGGCGGCACGTCGTCCGTGTCCACTCCAAGGAGAAGAAGCACATCTGTGATATCTGCTCCAAGGCCTACGCATCGATAGTAGACATACGCCGTCATCGGAGGACCCATCTGCTCAAATCGCTCAAGCCCAAGACGGCAGAGAAGCAAACAATACAGAAGGAAGAGAAGACAAAGAGGTCCTCCCACAAGGACCCACAGGGGGAGAGGAAGAAAGGAGAGGCAGTTGACGAGATGCTCGCAGAAGAGAACCAACAGGAGGATCACTCAGGAGCTGTCGGGGAACCAGTCGAGGCTGGGTCACTGGTCGAGGCTGGGTCACTGGTCGAGGCCGCGGCACCGGTCGAGGCCGGGGCACCGGTCGAGGCCGGGGCCGGGGCACCGGTCGAGGCCGGGGCACCGGTCGAGGCCGGGGCCGGGGCACCGGTCGAGGCCGGGGCCGGGGCACCGGTCGAGGCCGGGGCCGGGGCACCGGTCGAGGCCGGGGCCGGGGCACCGGTCGAGGCCGGGGCCGGGGCACCGGTCGAGGCCGGGGCCGGGGCACCGGTCGAGGCCGGGGCACCGGTCGAGGCCGGGGCACCGGTCGAGGCCGGGGCACCGGTCGAGGCCGGGGCACCGGTCGAGGCCGGGGCACCGGTCGAGGCCGGGACCAGTGATCTGTTAGAACTTCAGGATGCCATCGCAAAATCTGCCAGGGACACAAGTAAGCAAATAGACACAGTTAGCGATGAAAATGCTGATGGGGTACAGGAGACGACTGAGGTTGAAAAATCAAATTTCGAGCAGAGCACAGGAACGGCTGAAGCTGGTGACAAGGCTGTAGAGTCGGGAGACATCGAAGGTACAATGACACAAGTACATGTGGTCAACCAGTAATGTCTGGTACACGTATGTGCTAAATAATGAGGATGGAAAAGGGCCCTAGACATTGATGCTGCTGACTCTCAATATGAAGGAAACACTTCCAAGACAAAAATGAAAGTAATAAAAACATGTACATTTCCCCTTTCACACTCATTAATTTTGGGAGCTTACTAGATCTGGGGGAGGGGGAAGTTGTTGCCCCACCCAACCCCCATCCACCACCTCTATGCCTCAACTCATGCCAACCCCATTCCCCACCCCATTCCCCACCCCATTCCCCACCCCATGCCCCACCCCATGCCCCACCCCATGCCCCACCCCATGCCCCACCCCATGCCCCACCCCATGCCCCACCCCATGCCCCACCCCATGCCCCACCCCATGCCCCACCCCATGCCCCACCCCATGCCCCACCCCATGCCCCACCCCATGCCCCACCCCATGCCCCACCCCATGCCCCACCCCATGCCCCACCCTATGCCCCACCCCATGCCCCACCCCATGCCCCACCCCATGCCCCACCCCATGCCCCACCCCATGCCCCACCCCATGCCCCACCCCATACCCAACCCCATTCCCAACCCCATTCCCAACCCCATTCCCAACCTCTGCCTCAACCCAAGCCCCATCCACCACCCCCATGCCTCCACTCCTGCCTATCCCCAACCCCTGTCCGACCTCATCCCAACCCTTGCCCCACTATTTACACTAAAGTTCTTTTTGGAGGGAGTGATAAATATGTAAACTCTTACAATGATTTTCATTTGCGTCCTTCAAGTAAAACTTTTTGGATATTTGCAGTATGTTATGGATACCTCAAATGTATGAACCCCTTGCGTACGGATGATGCCAAATGGCGCAAAAAAACAAAACAGTGCCACCAGGCCAGATGACGCCAGTGCAGCCGCTATTTGTGCAGTTTCAATCCATTGTTGGATTATTGTGTATGTTACGCTTGACTGCACAAGCACATTGTGGCCGTTTCGCTTGGCTGCAAAAGCCGCCCCTCATAATAGCCGTACTCAAGGGGTCAATGAACTGTAATTATTGTCATTTTGTGACAAACTGTACATTGTAAGATGAAAACTCTCCTATTGTACAGCTAGCTCCGAGCAGAAATTTCCAGTTAACCTACTCTCTTCAAACCCTAAACCCTCCAGGGCATTTTTGGCTAGAACCCTGCCAGACGCATCAGATGGCATACTTTGTCACATTGACTTGTGTGGAGAGTCCAGCAAAGTCGAGCTGTCAGCACAGATGGACTGTGCTGCGTCTGGCAGGGTTAGGGTTAATTAATGTTACACTGTATGTCTGTGTTACCCTTGGACGGGCATGCATAGACCTTTTGTGCTTACATCCTTACTAGGTTGTGCCTTTACGGGTAGTAAAAGAACCGGGTACCCGATTGAAAAAAATATGGGTACCTGGGTACCCGTTAAAGAAACCCAACCCAAAACTTCCAATCTAAGAAGTTGTAATAATGTCTTTATCTGAGATTCAAAAGTCTGATTTCAGACAAAAGTCTGAAAAATCTCATGCCTGTCCAGTAAACATGATCACTACTCCGCCATTACATGTTCCGGCACGTGCATGCACCGGCATATCACAAAAGACAGAAGCTTTTATTTGTATTTATTGTGGAATGAGGCATGCAATTATGTCTCGTCGCGGCTCTTTATCCATACCCAGACTACAAAAATCATAACCGGTGAATTCCCTTTGTCAATTTTCGTGAGTGTCATAAACATGAAATCTGTGCTGGTTTCCCATGTAGTCGGGTGTTAATTTTGAAAATTCCCGACAAATAACATTCGAAACCTTTCCTTTTTCATTTGTTGGGAAGTTACCATGCGATAATGTAAAGTTGTACGGGTACTCGATTCCATAATCTAGATCTGGAACCGGTTCCTGACATGAACGGTCAGGTATTCGGGTACCCGGTTCCGATGCACACCCCTAATCGTTTCACAATTTGACTCCAAGTGAGCTTCTGCACATCGGTCTGTAGTAGAACATGCGCTTCCAAAGAAAAGGAGCTTTTTCATTGTTTTTTGTTTGTTTTCGGAACCATTCTTTTATCCAGACTTTATAAGTACTGTACCATTGGTAAAATGGTCATCAAACTGAGACAATTGTTTTTTTAATTATTAAAGAATTTCCTCACATTTCTAGTGCTCCATAAAATTTACAATACAGTCGAACCCTGATAATAAGAGCACTGTTAATACAACATCCTGCTTATAACAAGGAAAAAATAGGTCCTGAGTCTTTGTTTTTCTTTGTTTTCCATTACTGATAATACAAGGTACCTGTTATAACAAGGTAAATTGTAAAGTTCCAAGGACCTTGTTATAAAGGTGTTCGACTGTATTTCTAGATTCAAATTTTTTTTTTTTTTTTAATGGATTTGATGTAACGGTACATGGGTTTGTAAGATTGGATGATGAGTGTACATACAGGGAACTGTAATTTGAGGAAGTAGTTTTATTAATAAGTGACGAAAGACCTAGACTGGTTACCAGTCCCTCCATTTTCATTTTCAATTTGAGTACAGGGACCGGTAGTAGGTATATTAAACCCCGGAGAAATTTCTTCTGATGTATGCTAATTAGGGTGTTTACATATTATAGATGTACCCATAATACATTGCAGTTTTCCTAGCTGCAAGAACTTGCCAAAACACACGTCCATTCAGAAAAATACCTTTCTCTGATTCAGACTCGATTTAACAAGAATGGAAACTGCACTCGACTCTGATTAAAAGGTGCCATGCCGGTCCCCTCGTTTGGGGGCAGAAAACCAGTCTACTCAAATCTACAGCGTGCTCTAACTTTGCATACTCAATGTGGACCTGTTAACAAAAGAGGTCCACATGAAGTAGGAGATTGAACCTTATGTGGACTTGCACATGTCCACATAAGGTCTAAAACTTGTTTGGAGGCATTTTTGGGTTAGGTTTATCTGTCGCAAGATGAAGGGGAATACTTTAAAAGGGATCACAATCAAAATTTTGGGGTAAAAGAATGTTCACAGTGCGTGGAAATGAGCTTTGTCTCCTTTTTTCTTCATCATCATCATCATCAGCCTGTTTCGTCCCACTGCTGGACAAAGGCCTCTCCCAAATCACGCCATCTGTCTCTATCTTTAGCAAGTCTCTTCCATGCTGTTATCCCTGTTTTCTTCACCAGTTCATCTCTCCATCTTGTCCGTGGTCTCCCTCGCTTCCTTTTGCCATATAATGGTTGCCATATAATGGTTGCCATTCTGTTGTTAATCGGCTCCATCTTTCATCAACTCTTCTTCAAGGTGTCCAGCCCATCTCCATTTAGATCTTTTTACCGTCATCATCACATCATTCACTTTTGTCTGTTCCCTGATCCACACATTGGTTTTGCGGTCTCCCCCTGGTGTAGCCTGTCATCATCCTTTCCATACTTCTTTGAGTGGTTTGAAGTTTCACTTCCATAAGTCATAAGTTCACTTCCATAAGTTTTTTCTAACTACATGAAAACAAAGGGAAGTCCACACTAGGCATGGAACGTAAAGCTGTGTGATTGTGTTTGTGTGTGTACAATGTACATGTACTGTACTACGTTCGAGGACGAGGAGAAAGAAAATACTGTACAAAGTAATCTTTCTTGTCTTTGGGAGACGGTCTTTTGTTTAAATCGGTCCTTGAACGTAGAAGTACGTGCTTAGTCTATTGGGTTGGGTTATATTAACCCCTTGAGCACGGTATTTTACGGGAGACGTCGGGGTGTTGCTGCGGCTCTGGCAGCCAAGCGAAACGGCCACAATGTGTTTGTGCAGTCAAGCATGACATACACAATAATCCAACAATGGATTGAAATTGCACAAACGGCGGCCAATGGCGTCATCCGGCCTGGTGGCACTGTTTTGTTTTTTTTGCGCCATATGGCGTCTTCCGTACGCAAAGGCTTTAAGGAACAATAGGAAACACAAAGCATTGTCCTCACCAGTATAGGAAAGTACAACATGTAGAACAGTTGTACATGTGTGTAAATATATTTTGACAATTGAAAATCTTTGGCAACTATTGGAAAGAAGTTTTTTTTTCTCAAGATGTTTGCTTTCTGAAAAGGAAACAATGTGTGTATATTTTATAAATAGCAACTACATACAATGTATATTGCATATTCTTGTAATGAAAACAAATAGAATTTCCAACAGAGCTTTTGGTAATTTAGTACGCTTACTTTATGCGTCTGTGTGTTCCTTGGTAATTTTTTGTCCTTTTTCCATAGTAGAAATTTCAGCGCTCTCATTTCTGTCAGTGACTTTTGTTGAGGTTTATACAATATGCAATTTATCATTAATTAAATCTGCTCGACAGTTTGAAGTGAGTCAAATGATTAAGGGAAAAAAATGGTTTTGCGAAGTCTCCTTTTCTCTTTGTTAGAAGTGTTTTTTGTTTGGTTTTTATTTTTTTAGAATGACTTTTATCATTGGCAACAAGCCAGTTCGGTATTTTAACTAAGCATGTGCACAATTACATTTTATCCTTAATGACCCGCGTGACTGAACGCGCGCGTGTGAACGCAAAATGTGGTCGCACAACGCACACGTGTTAAATGCAATCAGTATGGGCGTTCGCGTAACATGGCGTGACATTACGTCAGTAATTTTATACCGAAAAACCTTTGACCTTTGAGATACCGAGCTGACATAATTTAAGGGTAGAATTCAAGACAGGATGCAGACTACGTCAGGTCAAATTTAAAGTCTCCGTGTCCGTGCTTTTTGTGAGTGATGACATCCCCGAAAAAACAATTTTCAAATTAAATTGCTATTTACCAGCGTCCGAAGTTTTAGTCGCTTTCCAGTAAAACACTTGAACAAAAAAACGTCAGCCAAGTTTATTTATCGAATAGACGTGGGTTTATTAACGGGTAAATTGTCAGTCGAAGGACACTCAATTCCTTGAAAATTACATGTAGTCCGTTAAAATGGAAAAATGAAAGAGCATGGACAAAGAAACTTGGGAAATGCACAAATTTAATTCAGGAAAACGAGCAGGGATTTTTTTCTTAACGCTTTCAAACACTACACGTAAATATTGATGGGAAGGCCGGAGTCTATTACGGAAGCTTAAAGTGACCATCCGAGTTTCCGCGTTTCTCTGATAGATTTTCACGGAAAGATGGAATACTAAGATATTTCAGACGTCTTTCTGTGATAATCGTATCTCGAAAAGACGTCTTTCTATGATATCGTATCTCGGAAAGACGTCTTTCCATGATCTAGAGGGGGATTGCGGGGGTTGCAACCCCCCCCCCCCCCCCCCCACCCCCTCCCTTGGGTTGCTGAGCAAAGTTAAATGCTAAACCACATCCTTGTTACCAGTGGGTATACCGCTGGTCCATACACTGCCGGTATAGGTGGGTACAACCCCTCCCTAAATGAAAGGCTAGATCCGCCCCTTGACGATAATCGTATCTCAGAAAGACATCTTTCCATGTTATCGTATCTCGGAAAGACGTTTTCCCCAGATACAATATCATGGAAAGACGTCTTTCCATGAAAATCTATCAGAGAAACGCGGAAACGTGGATGGTCACTTTAAGCTTCCGTAGTCTATCCAAATGTTCTGGACCGAATTTTAAAATTATTGTAAAAATAGCTTGGGGGCCCGGAGAAATATTAAAAAATTGGGATGGGGATTTCTGCCTTTACAAACGCGTCCAGATGATGATGTAGCGTGACATTTTAGTCACCATCAAATATTGTACCGGTAGTATTGCACATGCCTTAAGTGATCGATGAATCGATTATTGGGAGAGTGGCCGGTCACGTGAGAGGTTTTAACCAATGATAGGGAAGAGGAGTCGGTTATTCATAGGACTTAACGGCCGGTGTAGCGTGAAATTTGGTCACCATGAAATACGATAGTATTACACATGCCAAGTGATCGATAATATCGATAATTGGGAGAGTTGCCGGTCACGTGGGAGGGTTTAACCAATAATAGGGAAGAGAAGCCCAAGTTTCATGGTAGTCGGATTTTCATATGACACCGTCCTCCTTTTGTAATGCAATGGGGAGTGCGTAGGCCCCCCCCCCCCCCCCCCACCCCCCCAACCTTTCCTGAGCTTATAATTATGCGCTGTATGTAATGGATACATGTACTAGATTTTCACACACACAAAATGGACTAGACGATAAGGCGAAATAACAAACAAAAACATGTTTCGCGTCCCCGCCCGCTTCCCGTTTTTGGAGGCCGCCTGGATTTAAAAAAATAATTTACCACAGATAAATTATGTATAAAAATCAAATATGTCAACCAGTCAATCGGAAAATAAATACTTGCGATTCGGAAGTTTGTTTCTGCTGATATGGTGCTACAAACATACTATAAAACACTTTAAATATGTTCAGTTCTCTTGGTCCAACATGCCTCTTTCATTTTCAATGCGTCTTTGAACAGGGAAACACCAACGGTTTCCAGAATTTTTTTTAAATGACGGCCATCTTGAAAATAGATAACAAAAAGCCCCTCTTCCTCTTTTTTTGAAAACCCGGACGTGAAACATGTTTTTTTTTACTCGGCCTAATGCTCTCAAGCGTGACGAAGTATATTTTTATTCCTCCATGGGCACACGTTACGTGTATGGTACATGCATCACGTATACCATTCCTTCATGCGTATACATAATAATAATAATAATTAAAAAAAAATAATACTTTATTCAGGCAATTCACAAAAAATACACAATCATGCACACATGCAATTAATAAGTACCATAATAATAATGTACCATATATTAACACCTCTATGTACATGTACGTACATGTGTTTTTATTCCTCCATGGTCCTACCATGTTCCTTCCTCCATGGTCCTACCAATGTGGACGACAGAAACCATCTGGGCAATGTAATCCCCGCGAGCCGCATTATGCAAATTTCTTTGCCGCAAAGCTTTGTAGTCCGGCCTTGAACCAATCATGCGTGCATCGTGCGTGTCAATTGATCCGTAAACTCACCGTATACGCCATGCATCGTTCACATTGTACATGTAGAATTAAACGTGTAGTCTACATGTACGTTTTGCCTTTCCTTCCTCCATGGGTACATGTACTTCCTCCATATGTGTAAACCCAGTCGCTGTGCATGTGGTATGATGAGGAAGTTTGTTTCGCGATGTGAACAAAAACAGCGAACGATAAACCCATTTTGGAGATTGAAAGGTTATCCGTAATTATGATATTTGTTATCCCGTGGTTGGCCTAGTGTTGGAAGGGTAAGTCAATTATTAAGTTATTCATTTATTTACATTTTTGAAGTTCTATTCTGTGTATTTCTCCATCGTTATACCATTATATTATACCATGGAGGAAGGACATGACTTCACGATTTTACTATAGACTTCTTCGCAAATATAAATACCGCAAGGTTGAGACGTAGGTCACAATGGTTAAAAGGGATTGTGGGAAGGAATGAGATTGATATTTCCTTCCCACAATGCCTTTTTACCATTGTGACGTCTCAACCAGGCGGTATTTGCGAAGTTGTCTATGGAGGAACATATGCGTTCTGATTCCCCGTCCATGATTTTATTAATATCATGAAACTAGTTCGTATAGGGCTGGGAACAGTTTACTGTCCCCACCAAAATCTATCAGAGCATGGAGGTAGTAAACTACCTCCATGATCAGAGACAGCAAAATCTTGAAAAATAGACATGTGTTCAATATTGTATTTACACTTGACACAACTTTAAATTCTTTGACTTTAAAGGGACACATTGCCTTCAAATGTCATGAAATTTTGCTGTTTGAAAATGTTCTTTATCTTTTATAAGAGTTGTTAATGCAAAGAAACACGTATAGTGTGTTGTAATTAGTGAGCAGTGATTACAAAACAAACAATTGACCTCTAACCCCTGACATCTGACCCGCGAAACATAGACTTATTTCCAGTAGTAAATACCACCGTCTAAATAATGCGCAAAATACGCTGTATGAGTCTTTAGGCTGGCGCCGCAGCCAGTGGCCTTGTAAACCTACTAGATGATCGCCATGTACCATGCTCTACCTCGCGACACATATCGCCAGTGCTGCGCGCTGTGCCACAGTACATCAAAATGGATCAACAGAACGTACTTCAACCAGCTGCGACTGGAAATACGACTGGTGAACACGGTCCGCCATTTTGTCAAAAATTTGGTTCTACAAAATGGCAGACCGTTATTTGTCACGAAATTAAACAAAAAACACGCAATTTAAAGTGATAGTTATGTGAATCTTTATATTCTACTTTTAAAAAAGCTTCCCAACCATATCCATTTCAGTTTTTTAGCCCAAATCGCAAAATCCAAAGCAATGTGTCCCTTTAATTAAGTTTAATCGGGAAAATGGATTTGAGAAAGTTTGTTTTTCTGTGTTGCTCCTGTGTGTATAGTCACTCGAACTGTTCACTTATACATTTTTCCCTTATTTTTACGGGATTTTGCTGATATAAATCTTGAAATAACAGGTTGCACATGTTTATAGACAGTTCAATTGGTTATTTTCCCAGGTTTGCTGTTCCTGACCCATTTTGGTGGGGATTAAAAGTAAACTCTTTCCATGGGATAAAAGCGGTAGTACGACCTTTTAATTTCACTGGCCTATCGTGTCCTATTTAACACTTACGACTTCTTGTTTACTTTCTATTAGGCCGATTATGCACCTGTCTCGTACAAGATGACTCCTGTTCAGCTTTGTCCTACGGTCCTACTAATTGCAGTATTCATTTGTGAGTCACTTTGCCGATTTATTCAAATAATTTTACATGCATGAGTTTATTGATATGTGCACTGATAATTTACAAAAGAAACGGAGCAGCTTTAGAACATTTGAAGAAATTGTTTATTTTTCAGAAGAGGCCCTGTGCAAACTATTGGCCACAACTGAAGCACCGTGACCCTGGCATTTTTTACATGACCCGTGATGAGTGCATGTAGAATGGGCATGCATTCAAAGGTTATATCCACACACGATCCAGAGAAGGATTTAATTAATTAAAGTCTGTGTGCACATTGGTTTTAAGTCCAATGTTTATTTTTCCCCACAAGCATGCACGCGGCTCGAGAAAACTTTACACCCCTTAAAGTATCATTATGAATTATTTTAACATAAAGAATACTCAGAATGGTTGAGTTATGATGTGTATCAATAGGGATATTATTATTGAAGCACATGAGGAAATAAAACTCGTCACACCATCCAAACCACTCGTACTCCATGTACAAAAATGTACATTTATCCATCATTCACGCTCACCGTGTAGTATAAGTAACGTTGATTCACCCTTACACGTTTTTTGTGCCTTTTATAGCACAAATGTAGTCTTTAATTACGCACACACAAATAACAGTAGGCATATACATGTATAGCACCCTTTTTATTTTTAATTTGTTTCGACCAACTGACTTTGCGTCAAATGGGAAAAATTATGCGACACGTACATGTTGAAATAAAAAATCGATGTGCTTAAAATCAACCTGACCTTCGAGTTATAAGCGCAAGATGACGTAATCGCTTTGTCGGCGTAGATCCACTTCATGGTCAGTTGACAATAATTATAAGAATATGCCTAGGAATTTAATGATTATGTTAACCATATTTTGTAGTCAGTGCTGGAGGTATTTTATATATATAACCTGTATTATGATGTTTGTGTGTTGGTAAATGGATTTTATATATTCTCGAACAAAATGGTAAATGTGCCCAACAGTAGCGGCAGCACATGGGCAGTTGCCCAATGCGATATTTCTTAAAATGCTGAATATTGTTTTTAACGTAAGAAAAGAAAAGCGACAAAATTAGTACTTGTTCATTTTGTGCTTGGATATATATAGGGCCTACATATGTATTTAAGTTGAAGCTATCATAAATATTAGGCAATTGTGAAGATATTTTTGTATAAATATATTTTCAGGTCAGTTGCAGAAAGGTGTGCAATTTTGCTCCTCGCTCACCCTACGATATCACTGAAACCTGGCACTGCCATGCAATATTTGGCATTTCCGTGTTTCATGTAGTAATTCACTTTTTACATATCGCATTTTTTGGTAAAATTAGACTAAGAAGTGCACGAGTACATGTATAGTGTCGAAGTTTTATGTTGAACCTTTGTTTCAAAATGAATTAAATATTTATTTAAAAGACACTAGTAGCAAATATAGCGGATTAGGTTGTCAGCACTTAAGCGCCACGGAATGTTCTACTCTTACATAACTCTGCCTAAACTGGGAAACGCTGAAAGCACCTGTTCGAAATATTTTCCCGCCAACTTATAGACCGTAAAAGCTTTTTAAAAATTTCTTTACAGGTATGGTGGATGCTGGTGATACGACATGTTTCAACTCTACTGTACATGAAGCATCGTCGGAATACGCTGACGTCACCCTTTTTCAGGGCGCGGAAACAGTCACGTGTGAAGAGGGATTTGGCTGCTCGGTAGGTAGATACATTTTCTGATTTCTATATAAACTGGATAGCTCATCGATCGCAGTACGGGTACCTGAAGCCAGTATAGCTGTCATGTTAACACTCTCAATTTACCATTGATTTATATGTAAGGAGAACGAGGGTGAAAGTAGACCCCGGGGACAAGGTTGACAAACCTATTGTATTGGGAGTGTTAACATGGCGGTCGGTGGCTTCAACTTGAACAGCCGATGCGCTATCTGGTTTACATAGAGATCAGTGGTAGAAGTACGGCCGTGTCGAATAAGCAAGTTCGGTATTTCAACTGCGCATGTGTACAGTGACATGGGTCACGGGTCATTCTGGATAACTACGGCGAGCGTATGAACGCGCAAGATGGTCGCACAGCACGCACGTGTTAAATTTAATCAGAATGGGCGTTCGCGTAACATCGCGTATCATTACGTCAGCAATTTTATCCCGAATAACCTTTACTACTTTATCGAGATACCGAACTAGCTATTGCGGCTCCGGTTGTTGGTTGGGGTTGCTAGGTCGTCAAAATGGCTGCCCTTAGCAACCCGAGCCGCCAATAAGCCAGTTTGGTATCGCAAAGGTTAAAGGTTATTCGGGATAAAATTGCTGACGTAATGTCACGCCATGTTACGCGAACGCCCATTCTGATTGAATTTAACACGTGCGCCTTGTGCGACTACCATTTGCATTCACACGCGCGCGTTAGGTCACGCGGGTCATTCGGGATAAAAATCTCCTTGTGCACATTCGCAGTTGAAATACCGAACTGGCTTATTCGGACAGGCCCAATTCACATATCGCGGTAGAATCGCGTGAACATAGCTTGCGAAAAAAATATCCAATCACATTAATTTAAATTTCACGCTGAACGCGCAAACGGCGATAGGTCAGTGGACCGATGCATTAAGCAGAGTCCCATGACGTACTGACCAATCACAGTCGCGCGCGCCACCAGTCTGACGCTTTTGTCGGACCACCAAGTTTCCCAAAAATGTTGTCCGTTTTAGTAAACAAAATATATATATATATTTAAAATTTGCAACTCTCCAAGATTCGTTTTAACCACAAACAAACCCCAGGCTCAGACAAGTCCATAGAAGAATTTACAAATTCGAAGCAAGTTCAGAAGATTTTCCTTGTTTAAGGGTACGTGAGTTCACAAGGACGATTGCAAATTACTTACTTCTCCAAGGCAGCCCAGATTTTTGTTTCGTCCATTGTTTCTTGGTCTTCTGTTTGTCCGGTTGTCTCCTGTTTCCGTGTGTTTTCGTTGTTTGCGTTTATCTGCTGGTTTTTTATGGTTTGTAGTGCTTTTTTGTTTTGTTTGTAGTGCGTTTTGTTGTGCGTTTTTGTAGTGCGTTTATTTTCTTTATCGTGTTATATTTTCTTTATCGCGTTATATTTTCTTTATCGCGTTATATTTTCTTTATCGCGTTATATTTTCTTTATCGGGTTATATTTTCTGTGCAATATTTTCGTAATCTGTGCAATTCCTTGTCTTATATTACTTATTTTACTTATTAATTGAATTTATTGTGAATTTCCTAAATTATTATAATGACAAAAGTACCCTTAAGGAGACACTTTGTCGTCATTTTGTATACCTTAGGGAGACAAGTGGAATTAGGGAGACATTTCAGTGTCTCCCCAAGTACCCAGCCCCCCTAAGGAGTGAGAATTTTACTGTCGCAAGTGAGTTATATTGATAGAGGATGGTCCAAAACGAAAATATACCAAAATTCGTGGGGGTAGGACAGGGGATATTTGGGTTAGGTTACATTAAAGTTGAAAAAAATTGGTGCACGCGTCTATGGCAAAGTCTCCCAAATGACCCATCAATTTTCTGTGTTCCCAGCACTCTTTACAACACGCTTTTGGTTATTGTAAAGCGAGGAGTTTTCTCTACCTCCCCCTCCACCTCTACCATATTTCGTTTTAATCTACAACCAAACACCTCCAATTAAACTATGACTGCAAAGTGATTACAGTTTTGTGGTAGTTTGGTTGCAGAAAAAGATAAAGAAATCGCAGAATGTAGACCTTAATGAACACAAAACAGTTTAGTGATTAAAGTCGATGACAATCCGTTGGCCTATGGCGTTTCTTAAACCCTGGCTTGGGCTCGGGCTTCGGCTTCGTCTTCAGCTATTCCCCAGCCCAATTGTCAATCTGAAGCCTTGAATATGTAAATAAACAAACAGGCTCTGATGTACATGGAGCAATGTCCAAGATCTTGCCAAATGTGGATACATAAAATTACGCGAAGCCGAAGCCCGAGCCCAACTTAGGGGTTTGAGAAATGCCTATTGTTGATTGTTACTTTCTCTTTGTTTTTGTTTTGTTACACATTTCTCCTTTTTTTCTACATTTCCTTTCAAAATACAGAAAACCCTGATATCTAAAGGTGGCCACTTAGTGGGCGTGTCCAGAGGGTGTGGATTGTTCGGCTGTATTGGCAAAACCTGCTTTCACCTACATGGTCACCGGATGTGCATTTACTGCTGCAGAAAGCCAAACTGTAACAGCGCCGCCGCTTTGACCTCTGAACTCACGGTGTTGTCTTTGTCATTGATCGGTGGTTGGCTAATTAGAAAACATTGAAAAAACCACGTGACAGGGCTTGAGATTGGACATAATATAATTTATGTGAGATTGGGTGACAGAATGGACCAGCTGGGGAAACATCAGATGTGTTGGCATCCATGAAAATGGTCGCGAGCATTGCGCCGGCGCGGCGACCTCTGAACTCTGTGCATTGCTTTGTGATTGGCTACAAGCATTGATCATTATGGAGATTAATGGCTACAAGCTAGTTGCTTTGATGAAGAAACAAACGAACAAAATTACGAGTCAACGGCGAGAGCGTTTTTGCATTGTACGATACGGAAACTGGAACTCTTTAAGTCATCTTCGTGAAATCAGCACTCGGGACAGTTGTTGGGCCAAACTCTTCGTTTGTCCAAAAGCAATAAAATACTTTGTATTCAGAGCAGATAGAGCAAGTTCGAGCGGCGACTATTTGTCAACCACTAGTCGATTTTCCATGGTAACCTGTACACGAAATACATATTGGGTACCAGGCAAAATCGACTAGTGGTCGACAAATGGTCGCCACTCGAACTTGCTCAAATTTGCAATACAATTAGGTCACGCGGGTCATTCGGGATAAAATGTCATTGTGCACATGCGCAGTTGAAATTCCTAACTGGCTTATTGATAACTTTGGTTGCAAAGCAGAACACAGCTTGTAGAGTTCTAGAAAATCTATGTTTGTTAATGTGATTTTGTTTACAATTTGTAGATTTTGTTTTATTCCACAATCCCTTTTTTGGACTGATGACTGTAGGCCCTACATGTATTTATAATATTTTTTTTCTTTGGGAAAAACAACTTTAGTAAACTGTTTCAAATGTTGTCGCAGCAAATATGTGTTTATTCGCTTGTTTATTGTGTCCATTTTTTAAATAAAAACTGAAGTTATTCTTCGTAAAACAATCCACAAGGGAAACTGACTAGGTAAATTAAATACATTTTCAATGTGAACAAAGGAAACTGGCAGAAGCGGGATTCGAACCTGCGACCTCCGGAATACCGTACCGGCGCTCTACCAACTGAGCTATCTTGCACTATGTTGGCGGTCTCCCAAATTGTCAGTATCTTTGTTCGGGTGCGCGCTAGTTAGAAGTTGTATCGTGAAATTGGGTGCACCCACCACAACAAAGATGCTGACAATTTGGGAGACCGCCAACCAAGGGCAAGACAGCTCAGTTGGTAGAGCGCCGGTACGGTATTCCGGAGGTCGCAGGTTCGAATCCCGCTCCTGCCAGTTTTCTTTGTTCACATTGAAAACAATCGGGGATTTTGGGTTTTCCCTTCCGAGTGAAAGTGAATTTCCACACACCCAAGGGAGTTAGGGTTGAAGAAATTGTCGCAGTAGAACAAAACAAGGTCCTTTTTGTGTAGTAGGGCTTAGTTGAAAACAAAATTCCCAGAACTCATTCCTGGCACTCCTATGTGTTTCTACGATTAGTTTGAAGACAAACTTAGAAATTGCCGTTTTGGGGCTAAAATCACAACAAATGCAAGTCCGAACCATTTGTCATTGGTCCCCAGTCTCGTTGGTCCCCCGTCTCGTTGGTCCCCCGTCTCGTTGCTCCCCCGTCTCGTTGCTCCCCCGTCTCGTAGTTTCTTCTTCTTAATAGCTCATCCAGAAATTAATTAATTAATTATTCACTAAATAATAATTAAATAATTGATTACCAAGCTAGTGCATGAACTGCATGAACTGAAAGAGAAATCACACAGAGACCGATTGGCGTCACTAAAGGTCAGATGACGGCAGTCAACAACTAAATATACTCAAGATAGCTGATTAAACATAGTCCATTTATTAAACGTGGTGGGACCAATGAGACAGGGGAACAATGGGATGGGGGGAACAATGGGATGGGGGACCAATGGGACAATTGAAAAGAAGTTCTCCACTACAATAAGTAGGCCTACATGGACACATACACGAGCATGGAAGACGACCAAGGACAATCATCCAGGCGTAACCAACTGCACATTCAAAAATCGTCCCTTACCATTTTCCCCCAGTCGAAAAACAATTAACCCTAAAAGTTACAGCAGAGACAGAGCATGGAATGGAGACCTTTTTGTGTAATTTTAGAAGTCTAACATCAAATTTAGATATTTTTTTATGATTTTTATTAATCTCATAATTTTTCATAATATTGGAAAAATTGCAATATTTCTACCAGATATGCTTTTATTACTCTCCAAATGGGATTCTGACATTCTAAAATATCTCTAGAATCATTTTCAGGCAAATTTGAAAAATGACGTTTTGGGCTAAAATCGATAAAAAATAATTTTCGAGATGAAAAATAATCTGCCCTAAAATTATAGCAGAGATAGAACATGGGAATGGAAACCTCTGCTGTGCAATTTCAGAATTCTAAAATCCTAAAATGGGTTACTGACATTCTAAAATATCTAACAAAATCGATAAAAACGGCAAGGGGTACCCCTTACAATTTGTTTGCCAAGTCGAAAAATTATTAACCCTAAACAGAGATAGAGCATGGAATGCAGACCTTTCTGTGCAATTTCAGAAGTCTAACGATCAAATTTAGATATTTTTTATGATTTTTATAAAATTTCATAATTTTTCATAAAATTGAAAACAATTCTGAAGATATATGATAGAAAGCCTATTGTGCTTTCTTCACCCTCCAAATCGGTTACTGACATTTAAAAATATCTCTATCATCATTTTCAGGCAAATTTGAAAAATGTCGTTTTGGGGCCAAAATCGATAAAAACGGCAAGGGGTACCCCTTACAATTTTTTTGCCAAGTCGAAAAATTGTTAACCCTAAAAGTTACAGCAGAGATAGAGCATGGAATGGAGACCTTTCTGTGCAATTTCAGAATTCTGAAATCAAAATTAGACTTGTTTTTATGATTGTTTTTAAATTTCGTAATTGCAATATTTCTATTAGATACATGTATGCTTTTGTTATCCCTCCAAATGGGTTATTGACATTTTAAAATATCTCTACCATTTTTTTCGAGACGAAAAATTAATTACAGCAGATATAGAACATGGAATAAAAACCTCTGCTGTGCAATTTCAGAAGTCTTAAAATCAAAATTGGACTTCTTTATGATTTTCATAAAATTTCATAATTTTTCATAAAATTGAACACAATTCTGAAGATATATGATAGAAAGCCTATTATGCTTTCTTTACCTTCCAAATGGGTTACTGACATTTAAAAATATCTCTATCATCATTTTCAGGCAAATTTGAAAAATGTCGTTTTGGGGCCAAAATCGATAAAAACGGCAAGGGGTACCCCTTACAATTTTTTTGCCAAGTCGAAAAATTATTAACCCTAAAAGTTACAGCAGAGATAGAGCATGGAATGGAGACCTTTTTGTGCAATTTCAGAAGTCTAACGATCAAATTTAATTATTTTTTATGATTTTTATAAAATTTCATAATTTTTCATAAAATTGAAAACAATTCTGAAGATATATGATAGAAGGCCTATTGTGCTTTCTTCACCCTCCAAATGGGTTACTGACATTTAAAAATATCTCTTTCATCATTTTCAGGCAAATTTGAAAAATGTCGTTTTGGGGCCAAAATTGATAAAAACGGCAAGGGGTACCCCTTACAATTTTTTTGCCAAGTCGAAAAATTATTAACCCTAAATGTTACAACAGAGATAGAGCATGGAATGAAGACCTCTTCTGTGCAATTTCAGAAGTCTAACATCAAATTTAGATTTTCTATTTTTTTAAATAATTTTTCATAATATTGGAAAATTTCAATATTTCTACCAGATATGCCTCGTTTACCCTCCAAATGGGTTACTGACATTTAAAAATATCTCTAAAATCATTTCCAGGCAAATTTGAAAAATGTCGTTTTGGGGCTAAAATCTATAAAAACGGCAAGGGGTACCCCTTACAATTTGTTTGCCAAGTCGAAAAATTATTAACCCTAAATGTTACAACAGAGATAGAGCATGGAATGCAGACCTTTCTGTGCAATTTCAGAATTCTGAAATCAAAATTAGACTTGTTTTTATGATTGTTTTTAAATTTCGTAATTGTTAATAATGTTGGAAAAATTGCAATATTTCTATTAGATACATGTATGCTTTTGTTATCCCTCCAAATGGGTTATTGACATTTTAAAATATCTCTACCATTTTTTTCGAGACGAAAAATTAATTACAGCAGATATAGAACATGGAATAAAAACCTCTGCTGTGCAATTTCAGAAGTCTTAAAATCAAAATTGGATTTCTTTATGATTTTTATAAAATTTCATAATTTTTCATAAAATTGAAAACAATTCTGAAGATATATGATAGAAAGCCTATTATGCTTTCTTTACCTTCCAAATGGGTTACTGACATTTAAAAATATCTCTATCATCATTTTCAGGCAAATTTGAAAAATTTCGTTTTGGGGCCAAAATCGATAAAAACGGCAAGGGGTACCCCTTACAATTTTTTTGCGAAGTCGAAAAATTATTAACCCTAAAAGTTACAGCAGAGATAGAGCATGGAATGGAGACCTTTTTGTGCAATTTCAGAAGTCTAACATCAAATTTATATTTGTTATGATTTTTATTAAATTTCATAATTTTTCATAAAATTGAAAACAATTCTGAAGATATATGATAGAAGGCCTATTGTGCTTTCTTCACCTTCCAAATGGGTTACTGACATTTAAAAATATCTCTTTCATCATTTTCAGGCAAATTTGAAAAATGTCGTTTTGGGGCCAAAATTGATAAAAACGGCAAGGGGTACCCCTTACAATTTTTTTGCCAAGTCGAAAAATTATTTACCCTAAATGTTACAACAGTGATAGAGCATGGAATGGAGACCTCTTCTGTGCAATTTCAGAAGTCTAAAATTTGATTTATGATTTTTTATAAGATTTTGTAATTTTCCATTATTGTCTTCCATCTCTGTCCCACCCCAAATGTCGGACTTGTGACAAAACACCTTCTCCTGTACAAAAATACAATGCTGATTTTTCCGCTCGAAGAACCAAAGTACTACCACTGGCGGCGGAACAGGGGCCATTACTCCCGTCTCCCACTTGTTCAACCCCACCCATTAAAAAAGACAAATTTCGACGTCTGGTTGGGTTTTTCGGGCAGTACGGGGAGGGGTGACAATTTACATCAAATAAAATGAATTGTTCTGATGACAACACTGAAGCAATAGGCCGATTGCAAAGCTTCAACAAACTAAAAAAGCCTGATTTTCCAAACGGGAAAAAAGTAAAATACACTCGTCTTCACAAGCCCGACACAGTGCATCGAACCATGGCATATCCAAGTTTGGGGGGGGGGGGGGGGTTAATTTCTTTTTTTTTAAATTGCTCCATTTTTTCACCGTTGAGTTTTTTACATGCTGGGGTATCAATGTAGGCCCCCTACCAGTTGTGAAGTGGTAGCGCCTGCGAAGTGGAATACAAAGAATCGGCAAAATGTGGCTGGGGGAAGTTGCCCATCCCCGCCTCCCGCCCCCCCTCCCCCCTCCATCCGCCCCCCGCTGGATACGCCACTGCATCGGACACGTACGCCAACTTCACGAAAATCCTTTATGGTTTAATATTCAATGCCAGGACCATCACAACTCATGTTAGACAATTTGCTGTCTGAAGTTCATAACATTCTAATCATTCGTGGAGCCAAATTCTCGTTCTTTCCCTTTGTTTTACTTGTAACTTTTGGGCGGTGCGTCAATAGCTTTTACACGTCTGTCTAGACTTAATACATAACACACAACATATGTCAGGGCGTCATCGACCAGACAAATTAAAAATGATCAAATGATTAATGTTTATGGCACAAGCCAAGCGTGTAGACTTCAGGCTTGAATCAAGTCTACATGGATCAGAGCACTTTGATGACTAGCCAGTTGTTATTATTGCCAAGGATGCCGGTATCTATGGCAACAACGAGCAGCAATTATTAACAATCAATCAAAATTATAATTGTGTGTCGATACGTGAGGCATGGTCTGCCTGGTTGTAATGAACAACTCGATGTTAATTTAATGCGGCATCCTGGACATTTTTTATATTTGTCAATTGTTTTGCTTCGGTTACAAATTTACACTATGAATTTAGACTGGAATTGTTTACACTGCCAAACAAACAGAAACATAGGTTAAATAGACGGATGGAAAAAACGGTCACAATAAATGAATCAACGAACTCAGCCGAAAGTAGCAGGTACTTGATGAAAAGAAGAAAAGATTTCACCGTGTATAAATTACACACACGAATGTGGGGCCTTATATGTCACGTCATCAAACTATCCACTTTGTAGGAAAACATATCTGCTACTGAAATTAAAGGTTCGTGCATAATGTCGAATAACTATATCAAAATTAATAAAGACAATGCTTGCTTCCAAAGTGGTAAAAGTAAGGCTTACAAACGACTTTACGGCTACGAAAGAACGATATTTGTTCTGTAATATAAAAATACCATTGTGAGATGAACTTCCACCAGCCACCAGCTGAATTTATCTCAAAAGAAAAACGAAAAAGTGAAATATATGGCGGCCATTATCAAAATAGCGCTTAAGGTCAAGGAGCATGCGCCGTTACAGTATGACCCCACGCATGTGCATTTGCAGATGTCGATGTTGACGCTTGAAAGCATTTCGTCTCCCGAGGCGCAATGATCAGATTCGTCATCCTCGGTGACGTTCTCTCTGGCACAGTTTCGGAAGATGATTTGGATCGCATCTGCAAAAAAGACTGTCTTCTGTATTTGATTCAGAAGAATGGTTGAAAGAAAAAATAACTAAATAGGATAACTAAAAGAATAATTATAAACATTTAGTTTGGGGATGAAAAGGTTAACAGCGGGTTTTAAAATGTTCTATTAATAACAAAAAAAAAATTAAAATGTCTTTGTCACTCTTGTCATTATTTTCTTGACATTGATGTCATTGTTTTCCGTCTTTGTTGTCATTGTTCTTATCATTGTTGTCGTTGTTTCTATTTTCATTGTCGTTGCCATTGCCTTTAGTTTTTCGTATTGTCCTTGTCTTTGTCGTCATCTGTCTTTGTCGTCATCTGTCTTTGTTGTCCCTGTCTCGCTCTTATCTTTGTTTTCTTTATTGTCCTTTCATTGTCGTCACAGTCTGAATTGTTTGTCTAAATTGTTTATTAATCTTTAGATTTACCATGCATCCATTGACATCAGGACAGTATATAGTAGTTTGCTCGTCGGTGAAGGGATCGGCACACGGAGAGTTGTCATCAACCGTCCGGCCAGTCTCATCTATGTTATTGCAATCATAACACGTCACACCAGCTGATGTCAAGCCTTAAAAGGGAAACACCACTTAAACATAATACTTTTCTTCACTTCCGTTCCTATATCAGGGATTTAGAACGATAATAGCACGAGGAAATGCAATGATACGCTCTTAAAGCTAGTGTACACGATTGGTAACTAGACTGAAATAAGTTAATAGTTGTCTCAATCATCCTGTGAAATGATTGTCAAGAAAAGTGGAAATATATATCGTTTTCCAACGATTTCCAGCTGGAAATCGTTGGAAAACAGCCCTGTAGACGTTAGTCAAGGCGCGCGTGGCTACCCGGACAAGTGGCGCGCCCCGGACTTGATGGCGCCATGGCATATCCGGGGCGCGTTACGCGCCCAGATAGCCACGCGCGCCTTGACTAAAGGCTATCATCCACCCGACGGTTGAAAACGAGCGCCGTTTTTCTCTAGTTTTTTTCGCCATCCAACAACGCAAAACTTTGAACAGGTCAGTGGAATGATATTTCCTATAACATACCGTACTAATCCCCAAATCCGCCCATTTCTGAAAATTGCAACAATGACCAATCATGTACACTGCCTTTAAGATCAAATGACGCAAAGAATCTGGAAGGTACGATAGTTAAGGTGTATCAGTGGGCTACAAGTCAAAGTTACGTAACACCTAATAGCAAAACAGCGCGTGGGCTATGATTGCCACCTTCCATTTTATTTAAAAACGGTTTCAATCGAGGTGGAAAACAGAGCTTTATGTTGAAAAAAATCACCATCAAGCAATACTGAAATGCAAACTAATTTCTACTTCATTGAAGAGCACACAGTACACTGCTTATCAAAATAGGCCTACTTTGTCACAGACAAACAAGAGGAAAATTGCAATTTCAGTAGAATCACAACTAAAAAAGAAATCTGAGAAAGCATATTATGGCAAAGTTATTAAACTTACCGATGCAAGGGAGAGAAAACACCACAACAGCGAGCAGAAAATCCATGACCCAATGAATCAGACGGAATCTCCGAGAGACGAAACTTGAAGAAAGGGGGCGGGCGGGGCAGGTAGGGGGAAGTCACTTGTAACGATTCTGTTGGTGAATTTAAGTGGAGAGAACTTTCAACGCGATCGTTTCAATTTTCAGTTTCTATTTTTGCCTTCATGAAGAAATGAGGACACTGCGGCTACTTTTCTGTAAAAAGTGAAAATCTCGACTAGAAATCCACCTGCCACATAGCCCCTAATTTGTCCAAATTTGTTAGACCCCACCTCGACTCCGAGGCCTATTTTTTCTTCCCAAAGTTACCCCAAGATAAACTGGTGCCCCGAGTGCAACCTGCAGATTGGACGCTAAAATTATCAAAACAATTATCAAAAGCACCCAACCCACCCAAAAAAACACACACATAAAGGCAAACCTTTACAATCACTGCTTGCAAAATCCTCCCGAGTTTCTGCCGACACCTCTTTCGTTGTAACCCAGAGAACAACAAAGGAAGGACTGGTCACAAGACAGAACGGAAAACCTTACCGGAAACAATCACATTTTGTCAAAAGAGTGGTTTCATTCGAGCGAGAACATTTGGCCATGAACAAAGAAAATTGTAATTCTCTGTAGTGATCTAGAGGATCTTTAAAAAATACTAGTGGTTTTATAAACATACCTGGATAATAATTACAGTCTTTTTTAATAACAAAATCGGCTTAGATTAAGCGCTCAACTTCGAAACCGGTTTTATTTCTACGTGATAGCACTTTTTTGAGGAGAAAAAAATAACGAGGACACATTTTTACTCGGTTAGGCCCGACAAACGTAATTCGTTTATAAAGGGTCTCATGATGACATTAAATTTTCTTCAGTTTTAAATTAAAATGGTGTGTTATTATCAAGAAGGGGAAAATGAATGATTGAACACGCGTTGAATTTCTTTTTTAATCATCGTCCCTCAGATAGTCAGATTCAAAAAGCGACATCTCTGTCAAGTTCCCTTCAATTCGTCACTGCATGAATTTTTCCTATTCTGGGAGGGGAGAGGGCTCATAGTTCGCATATGTTCTTTCAAGACCTACGTTAACAATTGTGCTCAATTTCCCACCATATTACACCCAGGTTAAGATTCAGTTTTTATGCAAGCTTACGATACATGCAATACCAAAGATTTCCACGTTTGATTGAGACATAAAACGACGTTACAGTTATCGAGTATTAAATTACTTTACAAATGTAGAATCATCTGCAGTCTGGCAATAATTCGGTTTCTGCAAGACGTCTCTTTTTGTGTGTCAGAGGGGCAAAAGCCACCCAGAAAAAAATATACATAAATTCCGAAGGGTTGTAGCCGCTCAGAATTTGAAAATTTGGCGAAGAGCGGGGACAGTAAATGTTTTTAACATGTAGGAATAAATAAGTTGCATCTTAGGTATAACTGCAATAATAGTAATGAATATAAGGTCTAGTGAGCTAAAACATTCAAAACAAAATATACCAAGAACTTTCAGAAAAAATTTCAAAAGAAACTGAAATAAACATGGTAATAAAAGTCTTTGTACAGATGCATTATATACACTAAGAATATTCATAAGTTTCCTGAAAAATACTAACTTGCTATTGTATACATAACATTGTCTTTCCTTTACATGTTAAATAGGGTTTTACATAAAAATGCTTAGCAATGGTAACAGGACGTTTTTATTACCGTTCCTAAAAATATTTTTTAAAAGCCCTTCGGGGGGATTACCCCCCGCCCCCCCCCCCCCCCCCCCCCCGCCCCCGAACCCGGTATCTGCTGCTACAATGTAAAATCAGTGTCTATTCTCTCATTAGCAGACAAGTTGTTAGCGCAATGATGGTGGCAGGGGCAAAGGTCAATGCGCCTGCACTGTTGCACCTGTCGCCTGTGCAGCAGTAGTTGCAGGTATCCTCAATGCAATTTTCCTCTTTGCACTCTGGTTCCGTCCAACACCCTCTAGATATCGTGCTGATATCGTTAACCTTTCCTGCAGATTTCTGCCAAAAATAAATAAAAACAAAGAAGTAGTGAGTCCTTATAACTATAGAATAACTATAGATTTCTTCAATTATTAAGAAAAATTAAAAATAAACAAAATAAGCAGATGTCTCATAGCTGATGAAATCGTTGCTTCATTTATTGTGTTGAAATTTAATGTTTTTAAGGACTGCTCAAACACAAATCACTTAAAAAGCAATTAAATCAGCGGAAAAGAGGCGGGTTGGGGCATCTCCTGACCACGCCCATCGCCTTTTCTTCAATTGTGGTATTTTTACAGACAGCTGGAGAATAGGCCAGTTCGGTATTTCAACTGCGCATGTGCACAATGACATTTTATCCCGAATGACCCGCGTGACCTAACGCGCGCGTGTGAACGCAAAAGGTGGTCGCACAACGCGCACGTGTTAAATTCAATCAGAATGGTCGTTCGCGTAACATGGCGTGACATTATGTCGGCAATTTTATAATAATAATAATAATAATAATAATTTGGGAGGCTAATCATCCTTACTCGCAGCTGGGGTGCTGAATTGCAAATGACGCGGCTACAACGTGGTCGAGTCGCTGGCACGTAAAGGCGCCTCTGGCAGCCGGCCTACATCGACCCACATTATGACCACGGAGCACAGCTAGAGATCGAAAGTGTTTGATTTTTCCGGAGGGAGGAAAGCCGGAGGACCCGGAGAAAAACCCTCGTGGCACAGGAGAGAACCAGGGCCACATCGGCGAGTGGCGAGCGCTTAATTTACGCCACCCAAATTATTATCCCGAATAACCTTTGACCTTTGAGATACCAGAAGCCGCAGATCATGGCTCGAGTTCAGAAGTACAGCAACCTCTCTTGTCAGCAACCTCTCCTAGAGTCCTTTTAAACTCCCTCAATTTATACTTTTTCATTAATCATGATGTACAGACTCTTGTAGATGGATTTACATATCCAATGGTTTAATACAGGCGTTGGTTGAATATTGGTTATTTGCTTTAATTAAGTAGCTACATTTTACAGTCTGTATTTTGTTTAAGCTCAGGTTAGATTATAAAAATAGAATAAAACAAAATTCAATAATGCGAACAGCGATTGTACCCCAACAATGACTCTGCTGTAGCGCCCTCATTCATTCGAAAACAACCATTTCTCATCGCGAAAGATAATAATAATAATTGTTATTATTATGACGTAGCATACAATCAACGTACCAGACACCCACTTGATCCCAAACACTTGTTGACAGACACCGTGCTTGGCGTCTTAAATGGGTCTCTGCAAGCCTCCATTTCACCGGTATTCGAGGCCCAGGAACACTGGTAGCAATTTACAGCAGCCACGTGTCCTGCAATTAACCAATCAAAGTCATTCCAGACGTGACATTTACCAATATTCTCTCAGTGCTATTCAGGTTTGGGGTCCAGGAGGGGCAATGTTGTAAATTTCAGAGTCACCACATTTAAAAAAAAATATTTGTTTAGTTCGGAAAACAATTTAAAAGTGGGGCAGGGAGGTCAGTAAGAGTTGTAGCGCCTGCTCCTTTAAGGTTGACCTGTCTGGCATGCAGAGGTCAATGCATGCAGTGTAAAATATAAACACAGCCATCGCGTAAGGCTGGTTGTGGTTGGTACCGTGTATATAAAGTTACAGTGACTTTCTGCATGTACATTTTCGCTGGTTGGACAACATGTGATGCGAGTGAAAGCAAAAATCCCAGACGGCCGGAGAAGATCGGACACTCCGCTGAAAAAGTGAAACAGGAAAGGGCGCCGTCATACCTTTGATAGATAAAACTTGCACTTGGAGTGGGTGGGTTGGATGCGATGGTGGGTGGTTTGACAGTTTACTCGGGTGTATGTTTCCATGCCCCGCGTGTCAGTTGGGAATGGTGTTTTGTTAACACTGATGCGCATGTGTCTAATTAACATCTAATCTGCATATTAGATCACGCCCCATTGCGTTGCAAAATTCGCGGTTGTACGGTTCGTGGACCGAGTGAAGTTTTAACGCGTATACCCGCCGTGGGCTGACCACATGGTACTTGTTTTCTTTCTTTCTTTCGTTATTTATTCATTTATTTATTTATTTATTCTTAATTTCTGATATTTAATTGTGGAGAGCCACCTTTTGCAAATATCATTAAAAACAAACATAACTGTTCACATGGCAAAAAACTAAATTATTTCTCAGAGAAATTGATCATGATTAAAAAGTATTTCAAAATAAAAAAAATAAAAATGTTATTTACTATAATATTGATTTATTTATTGCAATTTTATTCATCTTCAATGATATAATAAAAACGGATTTTGTTTTCAAAATCATATTACTGGGTGTGTCTTACTTTGTTACTGACTGTCTGAAGTATATCAGTTATGAGAATTACTAGTGAAACCATTAACAGAAATTAACACTTCTCGAGTGGAGCAAAGTTTGATTTCATTTATTTTTCAGATGCTTCATTTAGCTTCATTAAGTACAACATGACTGTTACTTTATAATTAAAAAACAACTCAACTATGGATACTTCCCGTTACAACAAAGATGTTTTTTTATTTAAAAATTTCCACCCATACGGAATGAATAAAATCTGATACCTGCCAACTTAAAACCTATATCTCAACATTTCAATCTGGTTTTCACATCTGAAAAAACTTATTGGGCCGTCTCATCGCTTCAATAACTAAATTACATTGTACAAATGTCACTAAAACACGTAACTCCTTGTATTATAATGGAGGTACCTTAGTGATATTATTTATCCATCCACTTATTCCTTTATTTGTCTCTTCATTTCTTAATGTCATTTTTGTGAAGTTTTTTCTTCATCAATGAAAATCCCGCTCACATGTTACACCCGCTGCCGTACTTCTCGTATGGATTCACTGTAGCCCCAAGCACGCGTTTACCTATCAAACGCTAGGGGCGCCCTTTCCCATAGTCGAAAATAATGACGTCATAGCGTTTCATCGGGCGCTGTACAAAAAGATACCCAGTGACCGATCTTCCCCTTCTACGATCTTTGATGAACGGGCGTGGCATCCGTCTTGACATTTTTGGCTCTCTTGACTTTTGTTCGCGTTCAATCTACAACCAGTATTATTTACCGATTTTGACGTCTCCGTATACTCGTCTCGTCCTCGTTTTTTTGGGTCACTTTCGTCAAATCTTCTGACCTCGTCAATCATCTGTCTTCGTGCTTAACATTTCCTGGAATAAAGCGCCCATTCCGGAACTCCGGGTCAGTCGAGCCGTCGTGGAGCCACATATTCAGAGACCAGGGTGAGTTCAGTGTGCCAAAATTATTTACCCTCAACACTAAACAGTTGTGAAGCGGTGGCGCTTCAATTTCTCAATAAAAATAAATCGCCGGGAAACGTCGACTTCTAACCATCCCTCCCCATATCCCCTTTCCGACCCAACCCATCACAGATTGATGTCCACCCACCTACTGACGTGGACAGTGCCGCCAGAAACAAAAGCAACTTCATGGTGACAAGACCGGTGCTTTCGTTGTTATTAGTTAAGCAGCGTTCTCCTACAAAGAAAAACATCTTAAATTGTTTTGAGAAATGTAGTATTCACACAACCTTTATTTCTCGAGAGGAAATACAGCAGAATCGTCGTGAGAGAACATGCACTGCAAAAAACTGTGGTGTTAAATTAACACCATGTGATGTTTATATTGGACCATTCGCCCAATATAAACACCCCTTTATGGTGTACTATTTACGACACATCGCTTTGCCTCTTCCATACGCGACGTGACTATACGACGCGACGGCACGACGGCTGCGTTGCATCGTGCCGTCGCGTCGTGCCGTCGCTTCTTTCCCATTACTTCTGGCGTCGCGTCGTGCGTCGCGTCGTGCCGTCGTGCCGTCGCGTCGTTTTTTTCTAGCTTGCAGGTTTTCTTTCCTCAACTTCGCCCCTTCCGTCGCCCATCGCGTCGTACCGTCGTGCGTCGCGTCGTGCGTCGCGTCGTGCGTCGCGTCGTGCGTCGCGTCGTGCGTCGCGTCGTGCGTCGCGTCGTGCGTCGCGTCGTGCTCGCGTCGTGCGTCGCGTCGTGTCGTGCTCGCGTCGTGCGTCGCGTTGTGTTTCGCGTCGTGTTTCGCGTCGTGTTTCGCGTCGTGTTTTGCTTCGTGTTTTGCTTCGTGTTTCGCGTGGAGTAGTCCGGTCATGCTATTGTGAACATGCGCAGTTGAAATACCGAACTGGCTCACAGAATAACCCGCTAATAAATTTAAATTTTTGCGCGCATGCGCTTAACCGCGCGGTGAACAAAAGGCCTGAGCTGTGTATTTGAAATGTGTAAAAAGACGATTTTGCTAGAATTCTGTTTGTATTTTCCCAATTTTCGTAGCAAACAATGTACAGAATCAACAACGGTACCGCGATAACAGCGGTGTCTGGCGGGACAAAATAAATATTGAAAAGAGAGAAAATATTTCGTTCCTGAGTATCATTAGTCTTTTAGAGGTATGGCGGACACAATAGGAGGGCGCTATTTTATTTGGGTATAAATACACAGGTTTTACCCAAATCAAATAACGCCCTCCTATTGTGTCCGTCATACCTCTAAAAGGCTAATGCAATAGGCACTTCAAACATGCGCTCATTGGTACGGTTCGGATGCTGGCAAGGGTTTTGTGCTATAAGGCGCGGGTCCGGGGGGGGGGGGGGGTTTCAACCCGCCCCCCCCCCCCCCCCCCCCTTCCCTGCTCGTGGCCATGTTTTTTTTTTTTTAGGAGCCTACGCCTAAAGTTGCAAACCAGAAAAGCAGAAACCACATGTCTTATTTTGCCTATGCGTAAGAACAAAACAAAGTGGTTAAATGGCGCCACCAACGGTGAAAAAGTGTAACTCACTGTAAACAGTAGCTTATCCATTTTTTTTGTGCCAGGAAGGGCAAACAACGTCTGAACCGTCTTAAAATCGTTTTAAAACACTATTTTTTTTATTTTTTTATGACGCTCCAAATGCCGCCAGGGGGGCAAGTCCCCCCCCCCCCCCCCCCCCCCCCCCATTCCGCTGGATACGCCACTGACTGTAAAGGTTTATAAATGTTGAAACAAAGTTGCCGTGTGCACGGGTTTACATAAACGGCGTAAAACAAAGTTACAATAAAACTACACGTTATGAGCGGTTTCCATTTCTCGTCAAGGTTGGTGGGTGGGGGGGGGGGGGGGGGTGGAAGGGCGGATCCAGGGGGGGCCAAAGGGGGCCTATGTCCCCCCCCCCCAAAAAAAAAAACTGACGTCGCAAAAAGGCAGCCACTGCGTACACCCACCCACAAAACTCAGCAAAAAAATGTGTTGGCCCCTCCCAAAATTGTGTTCTGGATCCGCCCTTGGGGGGGGGGGGGGGGGGGGGGGGGGGGACGGTGACAGCCCGATTGTCCGAAGGTTCTTTAGTCCGAAGGGTTATTAATCCGAAGGTTCGTAATGGTCCAAAGGTTCGATAGTCCGAAGGGCCCAATAGTCCGAAAAGAGAATAAGGTTAAATAATCCGAAGGTTCGATATTCGGAATAGACGATAAGTTTCTGACTTTTGAACCTTCGGACTAATTAACCTTATTCTAAGTTCGGATTACTGAACCTTCGGATGAATGAACCTTCGGATTGTAGGCCGTTCGGACTAATGCACCTTCGGACTATTGCATCAAATGTTCCGTTAACGAACCTTATTTCATTTTCGGACTATCGAACCCCCTCATATGGGGAATTTGTACGTTCGGAATATCGAACCTTTGGATCAATAAACCTTCGGACAATCGAACCTTCGGACTATCGGGCGGACCCCGTAAAGGCGTGTATATTGTTAGGCATGTGGTTTGAACAAGGCCCATCACCATAATTCGTATATTTCTTCTATTATCAACAACCAGATATTGCAATGGTGATGCTAAAAATGGATCAACTTATACCGGAACCTATAGTTCTTGGATTTTGATAAATAAATTGCCAAATGCATTACGTTTAACTAATCCTTTTTAAGGGGTGGGATTCGCCCATTATTAGTTGTCCGCCAAAACTATAATTATATATGGTGGGGACATAATCTCCCGTTTCCAGGATCGCTTTGCAGGCCAGTCATTCAGCACTATATAAAAGAAAACCAAACGGCAAATGTTATTCTGTGAGCCAGTTCGGTATTTCAACTGCGCATGTTCACAATAGCATGACCGGACTACTCAACGCGAAACACGAAGCGAAACACGAAGCAAAACACGACGCGAAACACGACGCGAAACACGACGCGAAACACGACGCGAAACACGACGCGAAACACGACGCGACGCACGACGCGAGCACGACGCGACGCACGACGCGAGCACGACGCGACGCACGACGCGACACACGACGCGACGCACGACGCGACGCACGACGGTACGACGCGATGGGCGACGGAAGGGGCGACGTTGAGGAAAGAAAACCTGCAAGCTAGAAAAAAACGACGCGACGGCACGACGGCACGACGCGACGCACGACGCGACGCCAGAAGTAATGGGAAAGAAGCGACGGCACGACGCGACGGCACGATGCAACGCAGCCGTCGTGCCGTCGCGTCGTATAGTCGCGTCGCGTATGGAAGAGGCAAAGCGATGTGTCGTAAATAGTACACCATACCCCTTACCTCACAGCAACAGCACACCCTTCCTTCTATCGTTTCAAGTCGAAGGTCCTAAATATTTCAACTTTACTCAAAAATCATCATTCTGGATGTACACTCAGTCGCCATTGTGATTTTGCAGCTATTGCGCATTTCCACATTCCGTCATCGATAAACACAATGCAGCAATACAGCCATGAAACCATTGTAAATTCTAAGCGTGCAGATTTCTTTCATTTGTATATCTTTATGAAGGTCAAAGTACACTTGTGTTCATTATTAGCATAGTACAGGCTAAAGTCAACACAACGGGGAGCTTGTAAACCCCTCTGACGTCATCTCTGATGCATGAAGCGAGCGTCGTCTGCTAGCGAGAAATACCACCGCTGCTCTTCCACAGGTCACTGCGACAATGAGACGTGAACATGTGTGACTTTGTGCTAAAATGGATACAAATTGGTTTGAATTAAAAACTACTGAAGCGTGAATTTAACGGTGTATACGGTCCATCGGTTGACGCATCTGCATTGATGAGGCGGTGTCACAAGAAAGTCAGGCTAACAATTTCCAACCAAAATCTGCCTTTAGTTTTTCTTCCCCCGTCCGTTCCAAATAAAACACACCCAAAATTAATGTTGTCTGCAGTTATCTACACAAGCACAGTTTTGAAAACAAACAATGACTATGATTTAGTTGAGGAACAATACCCGAGCCTACCCCTAACCCCCCCCCCCCCCCCCACAAAAAAAATAACAATAATTGTTGGAGTGCTGTGGCCTCGTGGCTTAGTGTACCGAACTCAAGATCTCAGTGATACTGCAGATTGTGGGTGTATACTCCTCAAGGAGTTGAGAAGGCTTCAGGAATGAAATGGTCGCCGTCGCCGTCGCCGTCGCCGTCGCCGTCGCCGTCGCCGTCGCCGTCGCCGTCGCCGTCGCCGTCGCCGTCGCCGTCGCCGTCGTCGTCGTCGTCGTCGCCGTCGTCGTCGCCGTCGCCGTCGCGTCGTTGTTATAATTGGCGGGTGTTTCCGATGCATAATGGCATAATGATCGATTTTAGTGTACATGTGCAAGCTGCGATGTACATATAGTACGTTCGAGGACAAGAGGAGAAAGAAAATACAAAGGAATCTTTCTTGTCCTCGGGAGTCGTTCAAATCGGTCCTCGGACGTAAAAATACGTGCTTAGTCTATGGGGTTGTGTTATATTAAAGGAACACTAGGAAACACATGTCCTCAGTAGTATAGGAAACCACGACTGGGTGCGTGCGCGAGCATTGTCACCTATCATAGAAATCAATGGAAAAATGATTACCAGTACTCCTACAGCGCGCTTTTACCAGCGATATTGGGAACCAGCGATATTCGTGCAATTTGCATAATTATGACTGGTACAAAGGGCTCGGTTTGTTTTGTTTTGTTTTTTAAATCAACAGCCCACATTTCAAACCTAAATAATACTTCATGCACAACGTCTTCAGAGTGTTTTGCGCATAACAGCCGAATTGGGATCAGTGGCGTAGCCAGGCTCTTCCTAGAGGGGAAGGGGGAGGGGGGGGGGGGCATTGCTTTTTTCAAGGGGGGAATTTCGACTTTGTTAAATAGGTCCACGCTATAGTAACGCATATCTACACACTACAGATGGCGACACCCCCCCCCCCCCCCAAAAAAAACATTCCAAATTTTCCAGAGGGGGGGGGGGTGGCCTCCCCCCCCCCCCCCTTGGCTACGCCACTGATTGGGATACCGTCTGGTTCTTTTTTGAAACTACTGTATTCGTTTGCCAGAAGGCCCATGCACTGCGTAAAATTTGGCACATACCTACGCCTCCTAAATACAATACCTACGCCTCCTAAAGTACGGTCATACAGTGAAGGGAAAATTGTTTGATAGAACCATCGGTAAGATTTAGATGACCTTAAGAAATGTGTCCAAATAATTACATTTTTCTTCAAAATTATACGGATTTTCTAACAATTTCGTTGCCTCAGAAAAACACTTTTTGAGGAGAGGACTAGATCATCTTGTGGCCCTAGACCCTCATTTACCGAGCAGCACGAGGTCAGTGTACTTTATAATGGACGATTACCCGCAGTAATTTAAATAAAAAATGCCACAGTAACTGCATTAAGCTTTTTGGCTAATTACAATTAATATTTATACCCCGCTAACCACACTGCCGTGAAGATAGAGAGCGGGCTCATTTGCTCGGTGTCTCGATTAGAAAGGCCTTGTATTTAAATATTAAAGTAAACCATAAAATTCTCAGTTTGGGGCATAGCAATAACAGCTTCCGATTCCAGTGTTTGCTTCGGCCTATATAATGCTGAGATATTTCTGTACTTTATTAAGATAAAATTGTTTTAAATATTTCCGACAACTCAAGGATGAAATTATTTCGGAAAATATTTTAATTTTAATAACCCCACCCAAAATGGGTCAGGAACAGCAACATCTAACCAAAAACCAGCCCTTCAAGATTTATGTTGGCTAAATCCGTGAAGAAAAGAGTCAGAAATTAACTGGTATGCGTATGTCAAGTGACCATATACACTGTGCAAAGTATATGGCCATGAACATCTCACATAAACACGCACTTTCTTCCCATATTTGCACAATCATTTCCTGACAAACTTTGAACTTTAAGGGTGTGTCATGACATGTTTATAAAGTGCGAGTAAAAAAAACTATACACTTGGCCATAGTTTTATTCTGTAGTTAAATATAGATAAGATATTTTCATATGTACTTTTAGAGTAACTCTTCCTGCTTCTTTTGGTGACATTTTTACTGGATTAGTTTTCATGCATGACTGCACAGGAGACAATTAAGGGGGTCGGGTGAAATCTGAGTTGCGCCAACTGGTCAGGGCTGGATAAGAAAGAGACAATTTAAAAGAACACAACTATTGTCTAACAAAGAGACAAAAAGAATTTCATTAGCTTTTAAACTTCGTGTATATTTAAAACATTTAAATTATATTAACAAGGCAATTAAATTCTACCGTGTCTTAGTCCTCAACCTGGCCATCGGCTCGTTCAATGCACAGCTGGGCTCGGCGCATCATTCCTGCAACAGCACGGCGAATCATCTCCCTGTCGTGTCTGAGAATGTCAATTTCACGAGTTATCCTTTCCTGGAGGTCATCCAGATTTGCTGGAGGAATTGTGAAAACCCGAGCTTTCAGATATCCCTATAAAAGTAGTCAAGAGGGGTCAGATCAGGAGATCATGGGGGCCACTCCACCGGTTGATTCAAGGCAATGACCAGTTGGCGCAACTCAGATTTCACTCGACCCCCTTAATTGTCTCCTGTGCAGTCATGCATGCAAAATAATCCATTAAAAATGTCACCGAAAGAAGCAGGAAGAGTTACTCTAAAAGTACATATAAAAGTATATTATCTATATTACTACAGAATAAAACTATGGCCAATTTTAAAAGTGTATAGTTTTGTTGACTCACACTGTAGGCACACAATGCTGAACATGGATTGATGATTATTTTGTTTCTGACAAATTGTCGATACGCGTACATGTATGTCTAATGCCACCAGCATCTAAACGTCTCCCATTAATAGCCGGCAAAGAGATGTATTGAAAGATTGATATTAATTAATACTGTTTATGTGCCCTTTTAACCTTTTTAACGAGGTATTTCTTGTATTAGATTAGGCCTATGTGTGTATTTTTGTAAAATCAACAGCATGACCGCTCAAAATGTACGTATGTGGAGGATCCAAGTGGAGACATGGAACTAGATCGCACGTTACTGATCCAGAATGACCATCACTAAAATTAAAAGCAGTAGATCAGACCAACCTTAATCATCGTTGGTCACAAAATTCAGAAGGACAGCGACCATTGTAAACCACTTGTTTGGCGCTGAGGTAATACCATGGACAATCCACCAGTTGTTAACAATATGGTTGTTGCTCAAGCTTGCCCTTTACCGCGCAGTCATCATGGCTGCGAACTTGGAGGACGGACTTGGAGGAAAGCTGACGGGAATAAGATGAGCGGCAGATACGTGGTGCAAAACAGGGCTACTTTACTGGGTATTATCAGCTGGAAAAAGAAGTGAACTAATAGTTATAGCTCATGGAGGCAGTGTATAGGTTCATGAATACATAATACATTACAAAAACTGGGGTTAAATTAACACCAAGTGGTATCCAAATTGAACCATTTGTCCACAATTTTTGGCGGTGTAAAAAAACAAAAATAAAAGAAGAGGGCCATACTAACTAAATTACTAACATAATTGCCGAACTCAACTATACATCGTTTAGCAACAAACAACAAAATCATCCACATTGACTCCGGTACTCTACCAAACCCTTTCCATCTTCAAACTAAAAATCAATCTCACCCTGTTATAAATTTTACATTCATACATGTTCGTTGCCTTCGCATTCATTTCATTGGGTAAGTCAATCCTAGAGCAGCCACAGTTTTCCATCTATTTTGAACTATTTCTTAATGGTAAAATCAATTCGAGGTCAATTTTCATTGTCTTA
The DNA here is from genome assembly GCA_037893225.1 of Hippasteria phrygiana. Classification (NCBI taxonomy): domain Eukaryota; kingdom Metazoa; phylum Echinodermata; class Asteroidea; order Valvatida; family Goniasteridae; genus Hippasteria; species Hippasteria phrygiana. The sequence continues at coordinate 368,462 of JAZGUH010000023.1, read as the reverse complement.
TAATGATGTGTATAATGTCTATACCGTCTGTATCTTATCTACTGTATCCTGGTATTGGCGCACGCGCTGTTGGATGTGTATAACATAAAATAAAATAGATAAGTATATAAAATAAATATCAATCTATATATAAAATGGGTGTGGAGAGAGTAGATGACAAAAATATTAGCATCAGTGGCAAACATTTCTCTAGAAAACAGCTTAAAGACTCAAGCGAAACTGATGAGGCAAATGGAAAAGTATTCTTAATGTAAAACGCATTGTGCATGTATTAAGGCCGGTTCATATTTACTTTACGCGAACTTGAGGGCGAATTAAGCGAATTCGTCTGAGTACTGAACGGCGCACGTCGCACTGAAACAACAATTTTTTGACGTCACAAAATTCGCTTCGCTTTCGCATTCGCGTGATATATGAACCGGCCTTTAGAAAGAAACCCGATTCCACATTACGGTTTCAAGAAAACAAATCGTCTTCTGCTAAAGCGGTTGGCACCACTGTTGCTAACAACACCTATTGCCATGGGGACGTGCCTGTTTAGGCCTTGCTCATTTGTTTATTGACCGAGACGTTTTCCCGTTGGTCGTGAGGCGAGACCTTGGCCTTCCACCTCTCTTTTCGCGCACTAATTTCCATATGAGCAGCGTGCAAATATATGATTGGCTGAAGTGAAATTCGTCGAGCGCATGTGTAAACTGGACGGCAAAAGCTCTGGACACTTTTAATTCACTGCACTCGCCTAACTCTCTTCCACCCAGGACATAACGGTTTCACAGAGCGCACACACGTACCGGTAACTCCTTCAAACCGGTGAGTTTCTCCTCAAAATTGCAATATTCTTCCAGAACAGTAGCGTATCCATGCTTTTTGTGCCAGGGAGGGCAAACAACGACTGAACAGTCTTAAAACCGCCTTAATTAAAAACACTATTAAAATTTTTTTTTAATGACGCCTCAGATGCAATGGCATCTGCACCAAATCCAATTTAGTAGTTCGTTTTCATTAACCGTCAATCAAATTAGCCGTCAATCAAATTAGCCATACCTGATGAAATAAATTTAGAATATTCTAAGCTGCATCATGCATTATTGGTTGTAAATAGACATTTCTGTAGTTGACGGAGTAACATCAAAAATAAGATCGACATTATAAAAAAAATTCTTGTTCTTCATTCGATTTTTTTAAATTTCCTTTTCCGTTATTTACCTATACATAAAGAACTTCTATTTATTCTTACACTTCTTTGCATTATATCAAGTCTCCCACTCTCCCTTTCGCTCAGAGCCACCACTGACTACATCTGAGAACAAGTTCATTTTGTGACAGTTAGACTGTCGAGAGAGATAAGTTTCTGCATGAGCGTACCATCTCATTTCAATTTCTGCTTGAATTTATAAAACCCTGTACCAGGTTTGGAATTCTGTGATGTAATCTGCTATTTTGAATGAAGAAAAAGTTACTTTTGTTTGCACATTCATGAACTCGGCAGGAAAAGGCATGCGTAAATGAACGCGCAGGTGACGTAACTGACCGCCTGTTTCAAAACCGAATGCACGGACAATGAAAACGATTGAACTTTCGTTGAATTGAAACGGATTAAAGACATGCATTCAAATTCAGAAGAAAAAGAATGACCGATTTTCAGAAATGAATGAACACTTTACGAAACTGGCTGGGAAAACCTATACTAAACCGGGAGCAAAACGTTTGCCGTAATTTTTGTCAACTGTTTCCCTCCACCTTGGGGTAACAAAATAAGTATTTGCGAGTCAAATTCAATAAGCCAGTTTGGTATCTCAAAGGTCAAAGGTCATTCGGGATAAAATTGCTGACGTCATGTCACGCCATGTTACGCGAACGCCCATTCTGATTGAATTTAACACCTTCAGCGTTCAAATGTCATTGCGCACATGCGCAGTTGAAATACCGAACTGGCTTTATATTGTGTTTGAATTAGCCGAGTTACCAGCAAGTTGCTTTAAGGATTTATCTTCCGGAAATTCAGCTGGTTCACGGACATAGCGCACTTTGTGGCCTAGGGCCAATTTCATAGCAAAAATTTGCTTAGCATTAAAAGTCTTCCTTGGTTAAAACAGGATTATGATTAGTATTCAGCTGTTTTACTAAGCAACTTTTTGTGCTTAACAGCCCCATGAAATTGGACCAAGTAGTAATAATGACGGAGTGAGGAATGTAGGATTGTAAAATGCACTCCATTGTAATTGGTTATTTTCAAGTATGCCGGGGAAAATTTGATTTATTTTTGTCCTTTACCGACGTAGTGTATGAAGCACTGTATTTTTCTATTTATATCTTGCATTTGAAATAAATTCTAATTTTTTTTATTTGTAAATCATGTACAATTTGGACTTTTTGGCCACGATTCATGAATTTTTATAAACCAACAACAATAATATTAATAATAATATTCTCACTAGTATGAAGTCGTGGGTTCGAGTCCCGCCCGAGTAAGCCTGTGAATTGTTCACACAGTCTCTCGGGAAAGCACTGAGCACACCGCTTCGTACACAGAGTCGGGAAATTGAAAAAATATCTATCTTCCAATGTGAGCAGTGAATTTTCCTTTTCGTTTCTCATTGGAAAGATTTTGGCAAGCGTGTCTGGTTCCCGACTCAAACATCATGAAGGTTGTTTTGTGTGCATTGGTGTTTCTAGGTGTCATCGGTAAGTTGAAGCAGACTCATCCCTGAGGATTTTATCCCACCTGGGCCCAATTTCATAGAATAAGTCACACCGAATTATGTGCTAACGGCCTGCATTTCTGTGCTAACCGATCTACCACAATTCTGCGCTAACCCAGTAAGCACAGAACACTAAGTTACGGGATTACACATGCGCACAAGCATTTCTTGCTAATCCGTGAAATACGCTTACCGTTAGCGCAAAATTGTCTGCTATAGTTAGCGGAAATTGTTCGCTTACCGTTACGGATGCCATGAAATTGGGCCCAGGTTTTGTTTTTCAACATACAGTGCTTTAATGCCCATTATTTCTCGTGACAATAAGGTTTCACAGTCTAACTTCGACCCTCAACTCTACCCTCAAACCTTCATCGTCTACTGAAAACTAAAATGAACTCTTGACGATTTACCACTACTTTTAAGATTATTCTAAATAATAAAACAGACCATTTGGTAATGGTTAAAAGAATATAAGACGTCATACCAACCAAACTTGTATGTGATGCATTCTGCTTGTGACTGACATTTGGTTGTTTGCTTATTAGCGTGGAAATCACATGTAGATTCGGATGTTGTTTTTTTTTAATTCTTTTTTAATTCTTTAGACCATGGTCTCCATTACTGAAAAGTGGTACCACTATCTCAGTAACCTTGTCGCCAGAACATTTTACACTGCACATTAAAGGGACACATTGCTTTGGATTTTGCGATTTGGGCTATAAAACTGAAATGGATATGGTTGGGAAGCGTTTTTAAAAGTAGAATATAAAGATTCACATAACTATCCCTTCAAATTGCGTGGTTTTTGTTTAATTTTGTGACAAATAACGGTCCGCCATTTTGTAGAACCAAATTTTTGACTCCACAAAATGGCGGACCGTGTTCACCAGTCGTATTTTTTAGTCGCAGCTGGTTGAAGTTCTGTTGATCCATATACTGTGGCACGACGCGCAGCACTGGCGATATGTGTCGCGAGGTAGAGAATTAGCCTTTTAGAGGTATGGCGGACACAATAGGAGAGGGCGCTATTTGATTTGGGTATACCTTTTGTTAAACCACAGGAAATTTCAAAGGTGAAGATTAGGCATGATCTATGGATTGTACTATGGATTGTACTTTAACTCAAAACAATATCTGATTCTGACTTTCACTGGAATTTGTGTTTACCCAAATCAAATAGCGCCCTCCTATTGTGTCCGCCATACCTCTAAAAGGCTCATGGTACCTGGCGATCATCTGATAGGTTTTCAAGGCCACTGGCTGCGGCGCCAGCCTAAAGACTCATACAGCGTATTTTGCGCATTATTTAGACGGTGGTATTTACTAATGGAAATAAGTCTATGTTTCGCGGGTCAGATGTCAGGGGTCAGGGGCCAATTTTTAGTTTTGTAATCACTACTCACTAATTATAACACATTATACGTGTTTTTTTGCATGAACAACTCTTATAAAAGATAAAGAACATTTCCAAACAACATTTCATGACATTTGAAGGCAATGTGTCCCTTTAATGATGGAATTCAATGTATGGTGTACAATTCCTGCCATATTTTTACAGGATGCACTTTTGCAGTGGAGTGTTATTCCTGTATCTACAACAACCTGGTTATCGAATCCGGTGACAAAAATTGCGGCGATCCCTTTGATAAAACGGGGATCAGCAAGACGACTTGCGATGGCAAGTGCACTGTAAGTAAAAACTTCCTTTACGTTCAACTTTTGACCGATGGAATCCCATAGACTGACATACGACTGACCACCTAAACCACTACCACCTGACCAACTGATGACCAACGGACTAACTAGCCTAGCCAACGAACCAGGTACATTTGTAGCCATGCCAACTGACCAACAGACCAACGTTCATGCCAACTGAGCAGCTTGCCATGCAAACTGACCAACTAGCCATGCAAACTGACCAACAGACCAACTAGCCATGCCAACTGACCAGCAGACCAGCTGGCCATATTCCTTCCTCCATGTGCCAACTGACCAACAGACCGACTAGTCATGCAGACTGACCAACGGACCAGCTGGCCATGCCGACTGACCAGCGGACCAACTAGACATACCAACTGATTGACTGATTACACTAATCCTTTGATTACCCCGCAGAAAACCTCCACCAAGCAGGACGGTAAAACCATCACCGTCTCTCGTGGCTGTTTACCCGTGTGCATCCAGGCGGATTGCCATACATCCGGTGGTCTCGAGTTGTGCCCGTTCGAGTGCTGCGAAGGTAACCTGTGCAACGGCGCAGGCCCAGTGACATTCAGCCTGGTTGCCATGTTTGCCATGGTTGCCATGGTGATGGGGACTTGGGTCTTCTCCTAGCAGTAGCAATGCCATGCAGAGGCAACCTCGTACTCTACGCATAACCAGCTGGCTGCTTAAAACAGCAACAGGCCTACTACGATTGCGAAGAGGTTGTATGTTCTGCATAAAAACATTTCAATATCTTAAATAGTTCAAGTGATGGATAGCAATTTTTAATTACATATCAACATTTCATTATTATGATGGTACGAACGTGGTGCACCCAGGATTGAAATATTGGGATTCTTTTCCCATCGGTTTTCATCAGTCGTGCGCATGCTCAGAACTACGCGCGCAAGTCACTAGCAGAGAGGAGCGGTAGGTCTGCTCATGCATCACGCGTCTCAAAAGTATGCCATTACAATATAGGGGCTCCCTCGGTTCTATTTTGTTCTTTATGAGACTGCACTACAAAGTGACCTCAAATTAAAAGAAGGAAAGACGGACTCCTCCCTTCCTCGGATATTCTGATCAAAATTATGTATCCATGGATTCAAGCACGCAATTCTTGCTTCCAACACCACTGCGGTGTGAGCGATGTAGCACTCCTTGCAGCTGGGAGGCTACGCTATTTATAATTAACCGCAACATCGCTATAGAGTACCGAAGTCTGACGTCGTTGGCACGACAACTAGCTCCAAACAAATGGCGATTTAGACTGTTCCCTTGTTAACAGCCAGTCATGCAAACACATTGACACAAAATATAAAAGAATTCTGGTTCCAAACATTGCATTGACGTCATCACTTCGGTACTCTGTACCTGTGGTGGTGTTGGCGCATTCAAATTACACTCTATTCAAATACAATTGTACGGTTTCATGCGCAATGTAAATTAACACCATAGAGTACCAAAGTGATGACGTAAATCAATGCAATGTTTGGAACCAGAACACAGTCTAAACCTGCATTTGTTTGGAGCCAGACTTCGGTACTCTATAATGTGAGTTACTTGAGACGATACACGTGAGGAAACGTGCTGCTCTGAATTATAATCAAATGCCTCTAGGAACCTACATTTGCGCATAAAATCGGACTTGTTTAAATTTATTAGAGTGTAGACTTTCCTCGCATTTGAGACAGCTATCGTTCTGTAGAGTTAAAATCCACTCAGCCTAAGTACTTTAGAAACCGAGAAAACAATAATATGGACACTTAATTATGGGCGATCCGAGACTTCAAAAAGCCCCTACGCAACGAATCCCCCAAGTCCCGGTGCACCACTATGTAGGCTAAAATGTGTCGTACTGAAATAGTTTGTGCTGAGGGCTGTCTATATGCTGCTGGATGATTAAAACTCCATGGACGTTTTGCGCGTATGGACCTCCAATGCATTGTGGGATGGTTTGCGATCAATTTTGCATACGGTCACACAGACGCTATCCCTATAACAAGGTCTGAGATTAACATAGAATTATCGTCTGACCTTTCACATGAGGCTAAAGAGGCTAAAACGCCAAAGACTGCCGTGCCCACACTTTCCCCCAAATACTGATAAATAGCGCCCTTCTCTTGGCCAAGCGCCCTCTGTTGGTGGCTATTATCTTGTATGCGAGATTGTTTAAGCCGTGTCCGAAATTAGCCTTTTAGAGGTATGGCGGACACAATAGGAGGGCGCTATTTGATTTGGGTATACCTTTTGTGCCATACAAAAGGTTTACCCAAATCAAATAGCGCCCTCCTATTGTGTCCGCCATACCTCTAAAAGGCTAATGGGAATCTAGAGCTACAGCTATACGTCTACGTCACGCGTAGTTGTCATGTAATTGTATTGGACGAACACCAAGACAATAGCCCTAGACAAGAGATTCGGACGCAGCCTTACATGGAGATCGGTGGTATTTTAACCGATGACGTCATGGATCACGCCGGTCGTAATATACAGAAATATATGTAGATTTGTCCCAGATTTTCTTCTAAGATAAAATTTTGACGAGAAAGAAAGCAGTCTTTGGCACAGCCGATAGAAAGGCCAGTCGTGTCTCATCCCAGCCAGATTTTCCTCATCCTATAGAATACACGGAGTATAATTTAAGGATTTTTGTGGCCGCTCTGGAGTAAAACTTCATACAGCCAGTCCATGTATCAGGCATCTCAAATGAAGCATTTTTGTTTTGCTTGTCAAAGTCGTTTGCGCTTCTGTGCAGTTTGTATGTTAAAGACCGAGTACTGTAGAACGCTTTGAAAAAAATGTGAAATTGTTGTCTCAGTCTATGGATATGTCAATAAAGAGAGTAATACACAAAAAAATATGTTGCACTGTCCTTTTTATAAAAACAACAACCGCGAACAGGCTCACTTTTGAAAAACCAATCTATCAGGGATGCCTTAACCGCAGACACTTATGGTTGTCATGGCAACGTGATTAATCCATTCAAGGATTGTTGTCAGTTGCGCGCCATACCATGGACGCGCTGGAATTAATTCTTTGTTATACAAACTGTAGGCCTATATAAATCAATATATTGCTTGCTGACTTACCAATATTTCCAAGTTCACGCTGCACGCATGACGTCGAGGTTATTACAAAGGCGTGCATAAAACCCGGCGGAGTCAATTATGGCAATTGCTCTGTAATTCTGGCAGTCACTTGCCTTGAAATATCCCGTAAATTTTTGAAGGCTAATTTTTTTCAAACGGAATGCTGAAAATACTTTTGAAAATATTAATTGGGGTTGGGGCTAGGGTTTGAAGAGATTGGATAGTCTTTTAGAGGCACTCAAACGGAAGGGAAATAATAAAAAAAGATTGCAACAGAGGATGAACTATACATGTACATGTATATAAATACAAAATGACCAAATAAAGCTGCATTATCAACGCGACATGACAAGTTTTGTGGCACGAAGTATTAAAAATGTTATGTACAATTGATGGATAGTCTTTTACAGACCCTTAAATGGAAGGGACACAATAAAACCAGGACACAACAGTGGAAGCTCAACGAACGAACAAAATGACCAAATAATAAACTGCAGTATCAACAGAAGTTATCTACGACGAATTATTCAAAATGTAATGTAAAATTGATGGATGAAGTCTTTTACAGGCACGCAAAAGAAAGGAGAACGAATGTAACGACTTTTATGGAGAGAAATGGCTTACCACCTTCAGAAACTAATTCTGTTTACCCCCCAACAGAAAGTCTTCCTCAAAGTTGTACTCCAATAAAACAAGACAAGAAAGACAGAGATTGCGGGTAACACCAAGATTGCGGGTAACACCAAGATTGCGGGAAACACCAAGATTGCGGGTAACACCATGTGAAATAAATCTCTTCTGGGAAGATGTGTGGTTCTGAAAAGAACCGGGATGAGTGTGGAGAGATATTCCGTACCCTGTGGAGACATGAACACAATGCGAACAAAGGGACTGAATAGGTCTCCACAGGGCAATTCTATTGGTTAGGTTGTCTCCACAAGGAATTTTGTGTAGAAAGTCTATGGGGGTTTGCTTAAGTACAGGGACAAAGGGGGAGAACAATGCCATGTCTCCACAGGAATGCAAAAACGCGAATGGGGGTATTAAACTCGACGTTCCAGAGTGTGCTTTGTGTGTTGCAGCAGCTTATATGCCCAATTGTGTGACGACTGGATGCTGTTGTGTGCATTGGGGTGTGGCAGTAGCTTGTTGGGTGGCGTAGGTGCAGGATGTGTGGTATTTATTAAAACAAGACTGGAAGATGCCAGAATCACATGAACATTTTACTTTATTTTAACTTTACTTCCTGAAATATTGACAATATCACATGTAAACACTGCATGATCTATACTGACTAATACCTCACAAAAAGAGTGAAACGAGCAGACATCATTCACTAAACATTCAACCATCGATTAAAAGTCTCGAAATATTCTTTCAAATCTTAAAGTTGCATTGCAATGCGAGTAGCAATTACTTAAATGCCTCAATCAATCACATGGGGTTAAATAGTCAACAAATTAACACATCCATTAAACTTAGAGAGAAATGCTTTTCAGGCCAGCTGATAAATACGACTGTTACAATACTAAATCTTTAACCTAATATGAGGAAGTCTGCTCGCTGTGATGATAAATACTAACATTACAAACAGCATAAAGCACACGATTAATCAAACAATTAAGGAAACTGTGGGAAGGAAAACAGATCTAGGTTTCTATCATTTCACACTTTGTTTACAGGGCGCTTCAGAAATATACCCAGTAAGATATGGGACCGAGGGGTACCCCCCCCCCCCCCCCCCAAACCCCATTTTGTCCCTATACCCTATACACACTGCAGACTATTGTTACCTAACACATCCCCCCTATATATCTGAAAGGAATTCCTGAGATTCCGGGAACACAATGACCAACACAAAAGAGGGGGTTCCTGCTGTCCCATATCTTGCTTCAAATATACAGGAATTCGGCGACGCCATTTTTACAGTGGTGCCGCACTCGCGTGCAGGTTCCACGTGTTCTTTAATTTCGGTCGCGCACGCATTTTGGCAAGCTGTAAATAAACACCCTGTTGGTCGAAGCTGCATCGAGCGCGTGCGTAAAATACGCACGCGAGCGTGATGCCACCGCAGTAAATGCTTCTAATTTTGGTCGCCGGATTCGTCTATACATAATCCTATCTTACACTTTTAAAATACTGTTAGCAAAGGTGCAATGTTACATGAATTTCCAATTTCACATAAAGGAGACAAACATTCCTTTCCATTCTGAACTATAAGGATTGGGACAAGGTTTCTAAACTTCAATTTCTGATTTTTCTCTAGGAAAGGAAAGAATTGATTCTGACGGGATAATAGGAGGATTGCTATTAATGAATGCAGAATTTTTTTCCATGAAAAAGTACAAAACTATTTCATGCAGATGTGAGATAAATAAATATTGACAGCTAGGTATCGCACACCAAAACTGAAATTCTAAGGTGATCCCTGGTGCATTCCATTATCCTGACACAGTTGAAGGGAAAACTTACATGCACTGCAGGGAACTGTTCACTCCTGACCATGTACTACTGCCCTCTGTATCAGTCAATAGTCAATTTATATTAATCAGATAATAATTGTCTAAATCCATTCCAACCAACATTCCTTCTTGCAAGCATTCCTGCCATTTTACATATATAAATTTATTAACCATGTACTAGTGCCCCCTGCAGCAGTCAATAGTACTTCAAAACTAGATGTTCATTCCCATATTCCCATTCAATTTTTCACTCAGCCTCTTGTAAAAACTTACAATATTTACCAGCCAAACATTGGATATGCTGTCAGCTTTCAGCGCATTGATACCATACTGCAAACAGCAGCATAGCTAAAGGGGGGGGGGGGTTATTAAAATCCCCCCAGTCACCCCCCACTGTAAATTTCGCAAACGCAGAAAAAAATGGCATTATTAAGAAAAATACTATGAGCGCCCCCACATAAAATTATGCTGCTAATTATAAATACTGATTCTTAGACGGAGATAGAGCCATCACGGAAGTCAGTTTTGCCTATCAGGCAGTTGATGAGGACTGGCGTACCCCCCTTACACAACTTCTTAGCTTGTTGGAAGACTTCCTTAATCTCATCAGGAGTCTCCTCGCTCAGACGGAAACCCTTTCCTCCGTAACCCTCCGCCACCTTCTCATAATCGCGGAACTGCAGCCAAATAAAAACAAAAAGAAGAACATGTCTACTTTTTCAATAAATATTTGTCGACAGTGTGCAGAAAAATACTACGCCAATCAAACATTATGAGTAATACAGAAAGCATATCTTGTTTTAACAAAGAGAATAAATAACAGAATGAATGCATCTTTTTTTTTTTTTTAAGATGAATTTATCATTTTGCGGATGCTAACTGGGCAAACCTCTTGCCTAATTTACACCATCCGCAGTGCAACTTAAATTATTCCAAAAGAAGGAAAGTAGACTTTACTCCATGATATCTGAATGATTCAATAATATAACTCTCCTTCAACTGTCCCTCTTTCAAATTTGTTCACTTGATTATTTCAAATATTTTTAATGTACAAATGTATACTGTTTGTCATTATCTCTCCATATCTCTACCTTATTTAGTATCATAACTTCACGGGGCGTACGTAGGAGCATGTTTGACTGTTTCATGCCCAAATAATTGTTCTTACACTGAATTTTACGTTATAGATTGGGCTGGGACTTTGAAGTCCTGTCGGGCTCCTGATATATCTCACCTTAATTATAAAAGATAATTCAGATAATTCTAAATATCATTTTGTCTTTTCTGCAAAATTTCAAGAATGTAACCTTTCACTAAGTCCCAGTTTCTTTTAAACAACTAAAATAACCAAAACGTACCGCCAGCTGGCATCCAATAGATGAGCCAAAGATCGGGATCTGTCCTCGTTCAATCTGCATCCACGACGCGTCGTTACCCACGACGGCAATAACCGGTGCTCCGTGCCTCTGGAAGGTGTCAAACTCGGCAACCGTGTAACCAAGGGTACCGTCTCCATAGACGATCCACACCTCCGAGTCGGGTCGGCAGAGCTTTGCTCCGAGAGCGAAACCTCCCCCGACGCCTAGTGTACCGAAGGCTCCAGGGTCTAGCCACTTCAGCGGACCACGGGGTCTACGGTGGGGTTCAAAATAAAACTCTGTACCAAGTTTTTTTTTATAACTTTGTTTTGGCCCATCTGAGCTCAGTTTGCATAATTACAAAAGTTGTATCGAGGGCGAAAGGTCAACAGATCAATCCATTGAGCCATGCATTGACCAATCAAAGTCACGACTTCACATTAAAAATCCGACAAAAGTCTAACGTGGGTGTATGAGTGGCACTTGCCGACTGTGCCCTGCATGATTGACCGATGTTTGCATGAACGACTGATGATTGTATGAACAGTATATCGTGTGAGAGTGCAGCTTGATCTCTGATTGCATGGATCCATCGATTACACCAAACATATGTACATACCGCAGCCTGCGATGACAAGTAACACAATACCACTAGACTTGTCATCTGCTACACACTATTTGCATAAACAATGTCTGATTACTAACCAAGAATAAAATTAATGTGGTAATAAAATCCTATACTACAGTGGAACGCCGCTATAACGAACATCACGGGATCCACAGATTTTGTTCGGTATAACGATCGTTCAGTATAGCGATTTTCAGCCACCAGTCTCCCGCGTGCCCATTTTTCAACATGGCATCTGTTCTTTTAAATAGCGCCGTATTTGAAGTGTGCCCTCTTTTGATTGTAATTGAACATGTGCCGGTCATTGAATCATGTAAAATACATGGTCATACTTTCTAAGCTTACCGAATTCTAAAGCAACAGTTGGCTTTTCCCTTCTATTCCTTGGGGAAATAATAGCCACCTGTCACTCTTCAACGTAAAGCTGCGGCCGTTTGGGAATTACAAACAGCCCAAATACCCGTTTTTTTTAATCCGTTGCCTTTTTTTTTTTTTTTTAACACCAATGTTCGATACATTTTGTACACAACATTCTGAGCTAAGGATGGTGGTCGGTATTGCTGAATGTTTGGTATAGCAATGTTTCACTGTATTTCTATATTAAACAGTCAGTGTTTTTAGTGGGCCCGCTGTTTCCACTGAGGTACCGCATTCAGTGCTTTGCATCACCCTTTTGAATGTCAATCCCAATATAAATATACCAAGTCCACTTAATACTCCATTAACATTTAAACTGCACCAATAAATAAGGGACGACATCATTATTAAACAGGCGGTAATGTTAGCGGTACCGCTGTTTCCACTGAGGTACTGCATTCAGTGCTTTGCATCACGCTTTTGAATGGAAATCCCAATATAAATATACCAAGTCCACTTAATACTCCATTAACATTTAAACTGCACCAATAAATAAGGGATGACATCATTATTAAACAGGCGGTAATGTTAGCGGTACCACTGTTTCCACTGAGGTACCGCATTCAGTGCTTTGCATTAGACTTTTGAGTGGAAAGCTAACCTTTCTGAACAAAATGAGGTCAGCAATTAAGCAGAGAACTCATCACATCTTTGTCTGTTTTGAATAAGCCAGTTCGGTATCTCAAAGGTCAAAGGTTATTCGGGATAAAATTGCTAACATGTCACGCCGTGTTACGCGAATGCCCATTCTGATTGAATTTGACACGTGCGCGTTGTGCGACCACCTTTTGCGTTCACACGCGGGCGTTAGGTCACGCGGGTCATTCGGGATAAAATGTCATTGTGCACATGCGCAGTTGAAATACCGAACTGGCTTATTATTCTATGACGAAACTGCCAGCGTCGTCACAAATCAGAGCAAATCATTATCAGAGGCACCAGCTGAGATAGACAAGTACCGGTATCTCAACAACAACAAAACAATGGTAGCGCTATTAGTTCTGCCAATTTAATAAGGATGACTTCCCTAATGTGATTTCCACCGTTAAATGTTTTCACAGTCTTAACTGTATTTTCTGGAGGTAAATGTTTATTATTGGCGTACCTGAGAATGTATGCGGCACTTCCAACGAAGTCACCGCCGTCTGCCACTAGGATACTGTCCTCATCCAAGCAATCTTCCATGATGTGAAGGACTTTCAGCGGATTCAGGTAATGGTTGACGGGAGCGTTGGATTTACCACTGAAGCCCAGAATGAAAAGAAAAAATAATAATAATCGTGGTTTAAATATGTTAATTGTAACCGTTCCAAATCCACCAAGATCCACCATCACGCTGTGTTGTATTTTGGTGGGTTCAGGACTATACAGGTTTGGCACCATTACTTTACATGGAGCTATGATGTCCTCGGTTTTCAGGCTTTTTGAATGGAAAAAGGTATATTATGTCGCAAAATATGAAAAATGAGTTTTATGTATGTTTGGAAAGCCTGCAATGTAAGCTTTCGTTTGGTACATGATAGAGCTCCAAAGCCCTTTCCGTTCTGGAGATATCGCATTTTTGCATATTAATTAGTTCTATGGAGTTCAAATTGCACAACAGAGAAAACAGGCTTTGAAATAGCTAGTTCTAATACAATGCAATGGAACAATGCACTCTAAAAAGGTTATTTTTTCACTTTATTCACTGAAATCAACATTGTTGTGCACCAAACCTGAAACTTTAGATATTTAAGATATCATGCAAGACAAAAAAATAAATGAATTTTGATGAAAAATTTCACCCCTTTTGGGTTGAAAGGGCCATTACACGTAAATGCATAGCGCGACTTATATCACCTTTTTCTGGAGTGGGTCACATATGTGCCACACTTTGGATCATTATAATGTAAAGTGAACAATGGGTGACACTTACATATTTGCCTGCTCTTTCTCTTCATCCCGCCCCTTGAGGAGGCGTGGCCATTCCGGGTCACACTTGTAGGCCCCTAGAGCCTTCTGCAAGGAGGTTACGAAGGTACCAGGGTCACCTTGTATGGCCAGAGTAGGAGTCCAAATCATATCTGAGTTCTACAAATGAAATAGAAGACAAGTAACAAAGGAAATATGTGACCCGCTCTGCAAAAAGGGCACATAAGTCGCTGTATGCTTTTACGAGTTATGGGCCGTTCAATGTGAAGAGGGTGAAAAATTCTTCAAACAAGTGATTTTGAATGGAGGGAATTTTTTGCATCTTTGATACCTATATTATTCTATTTCATAACCAAAATCTTTGATTTCAGTGAATAAAGTTGGAAAAAGAATGTGTTTTTGTCGAGTGCTTCCACCTATTGCTTTGCTTTTTGTTTTTGTAAATGGCTTGTTTCTCCTTAAGTCATTTCAAGAAATTCCTGAAAACAAACATGCAAATTTCCAAATATCTCGTGATTGCAAAATGCTAGAGACCTCGGACATATACCATATGAAAGCTTATAAAATGGCCTATCCAGCTATATATAAAACACTATTTTCAAATTTTGCAACATAAGTGCCCTTTTTGCAGAGTGGGTCACATATGACTTCACTACTAAGAACGCAGTTTTATACGGTCCAGTATCAGTTTATGGCCACACCGTGTTATCTCGAAAGTCAGAATGTTTTTGTTTCCATTCAAATACTCCTTTTAAGCCCGACTCTAAATCAGAGTCTATGCAAATCAGAACTGTGCGTTTCCGTTTGGAATATGCCACTTTTTAAGCGTGTTTATAACTAATAGGCCTTTACTGAGTAACCATGCATGCTTAAAGACTAAAGTTCACAGAAAAAGGTCCTGTAGAAAGTCTTGGTACCTTGAGCAGTTGTGACCGATTTCGGTTGACAGCGATAATCTTAGACTTCCGGCTCAGATGGCGTCCGTAGGACAACCTAAAGTCACATACTGTACCTGCAAAATCGACAAGGCAAAAAGCCATTATCCCATCAGTGCACAGACTGGTGAGGGCGCTATTTAACCTGTATGAGTTTTTACGTTGCACTGATGGCGCTTGTGCATGCCAAATTCAAACATCACATGCAAGTGGTGCCTAGTGTAGCAATGGTGCACAGTTCCTTTAACCAGTTCGCGGCGGGATTATTTTTGCCGTAAATTTCTATTTAAAAAAAAAGGCAAAATATAGCAGCCAACTTCTGATGTACAGCCAAACGCCACAAATACTGATTTGCAAGAGTCATTTTAACAGTATTTGTACAAGATTTCTTGCCGAAACCTCATATATTTCAATAATCTGGGTGCACCCCACCAGAGTGTAAATTGTAGGACAGGCTGTGCACAGTGGCCAAGTTCAAGTTCAACACACGGTCCGCCTCCACAAACTTCTCGGACTTTGTGTGTGTGTACAAAACAAATGAGGGATTAGCGTGTTGAGACGTCACCCGGAGGTGAGTCGAGGCAAGCTTGACGTTTTAACCCGTCAGCCGTGCCCATGTATAAAAACAGCCAGATCGTGTTAACACGTCCTCCGAAGCGAACTGGTTAAAACCGCAATCATCTTACATCGGGGGAAACAAAAAATTAAACAAGAGAAACTAGAGGTTCTTTTTAAGGGTACCTCGCGATGCATGGCATTCAACCCTGTCAAAGGCAACCTCGAGTTATGTTCCACATCTCCTCTATATTACCCAAGGTGCTTACAAGTGGGGGGGGGGGGGGGGGAAATAAATTTTCCACAAATTTGACTCAATTTCTAACCTGCCAAGATGACAACATCTGCATCCCTCAAAGCGTCTCGTCTGCGTTGTCGGATGTGATAGGGGCTGTTTTTACCCAGCATGCCTCTGGCCATTCCACCCAGGAAGCATGGGATACCCATTGCCTTCGGGGGGGGGAAACAAAGTCAAAATATACATCAAGAAGAATGTGACCCAACACCACAAAATGAGTCACAAGTTGTCAGAACTACCGTCGAATAAATATGATTTTTAGAGTGGAAATTAATTGGAACTGTCAAAGGTTTTCAATCCACATATTTCCCATATCAATCAGGATGTCAAACTGAGTGATTCATCATAATAACTTACCAAGTATGGTCGTTTAAATGCATGTAAAAATATAGTTAAAAATAACCTTAACCCTAACCCCCTAGGCATTTTCACTAGGAGGCTTCCTCAACCTGTCAAAATCCAACACTGTGCAGTAAACCTATGGCTCAATCTTTGGACTTGGACAAATTGGGGCATCATAGCTCCATGTAAAATAATGGTGCCAAGGCGCTACAGTCCTGAACCCATCAAAATTTAACACAACCTGCTGTTGGAGTTTTTAAGGCTTGGGGTAGTTAGGGTTAACTGATTTTTATAGGATCCATCAGTTAGGAATGTAGTAAAGCATCCATGCAAAAGAAAACAAGAAGTGAAAACAGAAAGAAAACTAAAATAATTGTTAGAGAGGTGAAAACAGCCAAGATTTTTCCAGGGGGAACAGCTTAAAGAGCAACTCCAACAATTCCCAACTTTTCTCAGGTTTCGATTTAATTGAGAAGAGCTATGTCAAATAAAACAGATACTTGTCAAGATCCCATCTTTTACGCCAGTTTTTGTGGTAAAAAAAATTCATTTTTGTTGCCTTTCTTTCCCGCGAGTCTATCCCAGTTTCGTGAAAACGAGCATGACGTCAAAGCTCATTTACATCTAATGAACATTCGTTTCTGACGTATTACCGTTGAGCATGCACATAACATCGCGTGCAGCTTTCTACGGTACTACATTATGTTTCTTTCATTTCTCAACAGCGCAGCCAGCGGCCAATTTGTGGAAAGTTTTCATAAACTCGAAAGAAACTGGTAATAATTTCTCGCAAAATAGCACAACATTGACACGCAAAACAAACATGATTTTCTAATGAATAACTAATTGATTATATATTTAACACAATCACATTAAATACTAACACTTTTCAAAACCATTGGAGTTGCTCTTTAAATTGACTTTCATTCATTCTATATTACTCCAGACAAGTAAGGCATGAAATCCATTTAGGGCCAGTCTGCATACCGGCTCCCGGTATCATACCCCTCCCCGGACGTTACAAGTCCACTTGCTCGTCGGCATTTCAAAGCCACCGTAATGAATAGACTTGCAGTTGAGCTTGGCTAGCCTGCTGCCTGATGGCCCTGCAGAGTGTTTACAATGGGGAGTTTATTGACTGATGAATGACTGAGTATACTCGTATATGGGTGATTCCATAAATGTGGGGGCCAATGACTTTTGGTGTCCCTCTTTACATTGTGATATTTGTTTCCCTAGTATTACCAACAGTGAAATGTATATACAAATGATTTTAGTTGCTCAAATTATAGTACTTGTACCTAAATATCTGGTAGCAAAGGATGAAACATCTGACTAATTTCCTGACAGTATGGTGTCCTAAATAGTTCACGGTTTCACGTGTAAAAGGGACACCAAAGCTGCGACATTATAAAAAACTGCCATGACTGCTGTTAAAATGCATTGTTTGATTCTCAAATACTACCATGTGGACATAGGTGTATGAAAAATTGCCCTTCATTATGTTAAAGCATGTTAATACTGCTTTGGAATGGCACCATATTTAAATGATTTAATAACTAGTTGACCGAGATTGACAGTGTGTTAGCTTAAATGTTTCACGTGTAAACAAGACCCACTTTTTTGGTGTCCCTTTTACACGTGAAATTTGTGTAATATTTCTGAGAAATAGAAAGATAATTGGGTTCCCTGGCAAATCCAGAACTATCACCATTAATTACATGTCCCACTTGATAAGTGTGAAATCATAACAAAGATTGCATGCTTGAAAATATTTATTTTTTGGGCCATTTACTAGGTTTCACGTGTAAATGGGGACACCAAATGGTGTCCCTATACGCAATTATGCACCGAATTGTTACTTTCAGTGTAATCAAGTTATTTTCACAATAAACCTTGATGTGTTATCCTGAGTAAGACAAAAAGTACATTCTAAAATAAACATACAACATTGAGCATGAATTATCACAAAAATAAGCAGAAAACTAATTTGGTGTCCCCTTTACACGTGAAACCGTGAATGGGTTTTGACAAGATATTTTAGCATTTCTGGAGTAAAAAATGTCTGATTTTGGCTACAATTAATGAGGAATGTCAATATCTTTAAGTTATAGTGAAAAATATTAATGAATCCCCTCTCAATGAATGTTTCCATTTTGGGTCAAAATGTCGCAAGTTGGTACCCAAATTTATGGAATAACCCATGTGCAGGTGATTACTTGAGTGTGAATACTGTGTGGTCAGATCTGTCCAGCAGCAAACTCTTTGAAACTGAGCAAACGATTAGGGCCTTTGTTAACCCTTGGAAGATTATTATCGGATTAAAGTCACCCCATTGTCTGCATTTAGAAGAGTTCACCAGCCCAGGAACTGGACACAATGGACTCCCAAACAGGGCCAGCCTTGCAGTAGAGGCTCGGACTGTATCCAACCCGGTTTGGGAGGATTAAAATGAACCGGTTTGCATACCGGGAGCCGTTATACATACCGGCCCTATCTGGATTTGGGGCCTAAGCTTGTATGGAAGCGGACTGTCTGACCTCTAATGCTTCCCGGACTGTTTCAACCGGCATAGGGGGAAGAGTAACTTGACTCCCAAGAACAATTACAGGTTTCTTAGCAACACTCAAGATCTCCACGGCTTTTTGCACTGAAAAAGGATGAAATAAATATCAAATATAAATCCATATGAGAAGAAGTTGCAGTGTTATCGCCGACACCGTCATGGTGCGTCTCCGACACCTTCATGGTGCGTCTCCGACACCGTCATGGTGCGTCGTCTCCGACACCGTCATGGTGCGTCTCCGACACCGTCATTGTGCGTTTCTGTAGTCAGTACAGTGGAATGCTGCTATAACGAACATCGCGGGATCCACATATTTTGTTCGGTATAGTGATCATTCGGTATAGCGATTTTCAGCCTCAATCCCCAATCCTCAAAAATCTTCTTGTGCTTCAATCACCATTCATCCTCAATCCTTCAAAATCCTCCTGTTTCTCAAACACCATTCATCCTCAATCCTTCAGTTTCTCAAACACCATTCATCCTCAATCCTCCAAAATCCTCCTGTTTCTCAAACACCATTCACCCTCAATCCTCCAAAATCCTCCTGTTTCTCAAACACCATTCACCCTCAATCCTCTAAAATCCTCCTGTTTCTCAAACACCATTCACCCTCAATCCTCTAAAATCCTCCTGTTTCTCAAACACCATTCATCCTCAATCCTCTTGTTTCTCAAACACCATTACCCTCAATCCTCTAAAATCCTCCTGTTTTTCAAACACCATTCACCCTCAATCCTCTAAAATCCTCCTGTTTCTCAAACACCATTAACCCTCAATCCTCTAAAATCCTCCTGTTTCTCAAACACCATTTATCCTCAATCCTCCAAAATCCTCCTGTTTCTCAAACACCATTCACCCTCAATCCTCCAAAATCCTCCTGTTTCTCAAACACCATTCACCCTCAATCCTCCAAAATCCTCCTGTTTCTCAAACACCATTTATCCTCAATCCTCCAAAATCCTCAAAAACTGCAAGGAGGATTTTGGAGGATTGAGGTGGGTTAGGGTTAATATTTCATGGGTGCAACATGGGGCAATGACAAAGAATTGTCTGACCTTGCTCAGCGGTTGCCAAGGGTTGATGAACTGGCATCGGTCCCAATTCCTTTTTCTCCCAGGCACCAGCAAAGATGTTGTTGACATACGTGTCTAGATAGCTGCAAGAGAATAACAGGGTAAATAAATGTTACCCACTCTGCAAAAAGGGCACATAAGTCGCTGTATGCTTTTACGCGTAATGGGCCGTTTTCAGTGAATAAAGTTGGAAAAAAGAATGTGTTTGTGTCGAGTGCCTAAATCTATTGCTTTGCTTTTTGTTTTTTAAAATGTCTTGTTTCTCCTTAAGTCATTTCAAGACATATACCGTATGAAAGCTTATAAAATGGCCTTTCTACAATCCCGGCCAAAATGCTTGGGCCACGTGATGATAAACATACCCTCCCCCGCGCCCCCGCTCAATGTTGTAATATCAAGCTGGAGCGCATTCCGCGCAATGAGAGCCAACATTGACCAGGGGCAGGGGGGTCGAGGGCCCAACGAGATTTGGCCGGGATTGTAGCTATATATAAAACACTATTATCAAATTTTGCAACATAATTGCCCTTTTTGCAGAGTGGGTCGCATATGACCAGTAGCTGGATTCGAACCCCTGATCCTCTGATCATGAGTCACAAATCCTAACCACTAGACCACACACATCTTAACCAATGTTTAACCCCCTTGCGTACGGATGACGCCATATTACGTAAACAAGAAGTGGCACCAGGCCGAATGATGCCATTTGCCGCGGTTTGTGCAGTTTCAATCCATTGTTGGATTATTCTTTATGTTATGCTTGACTGCACAAACACATTGTAGCGGTTCGCTTGGCTGCTAGAACCGCCGCGACACCCCGACGTCTCCCGTAAAACCGTACTCAAGGAGTTAACTGAGCAGGCTGGGTTTGGTATACAGTGCTTTACACCACACCAGGTTGGGTAAGAATCTCTTCAAATTTACATCATTCCTGACGTAATTTATATCTTTACACTGAAATGAAAGGATACTGGAATTATGTTTGTTATGCAGATTTTTATCCACACATAATTTTTTTTTTAAGGGGGTATGACTAAAATGATTCTGCCAGTAGCCTTTTTCTTAGGACCCTGAATTACCAATTATTTCCAAACAATTACAGGAAGTCTAAAATTAGAGGGGATAAAATTTGGAAAAAAAGGGCCAAATTTGGGAGCGGGGAGTGCTTGATGAACAAATTCTTGTTCATGAAACTAACAATGCAAACAATATGTTGAAACTGATTTTCTTTTCATGTTTTCTGAACTTTGGTTGCCAAAATCTCTCCAACATGTAATATGATTCGAATGGCCTTGATGATCATTATGCCATACAACATCAAGTACTTACAATGAGACGATGCTGGCTATGATGCCCGCTTTGCTTCCACTTGTTCCTAGCTCTTTCTTAACCAGATCGTAACTGTACAGGACATCAATCGGCAACTCTACAAATACTGGGCCTGGAAACAGCCAAAAAACAAAATCAGTTATGCGAGATACAAAAAACATGCATTTTGTCTTCGCCAAAAAAAAGGAAGGAGAAGGCCCGTATTTTTAGTATTGTCCAAGACGGCCGCCCTTGGCTTTTCAAGATGGCTTCTGATGACAGTCGAGTGAAACAAATCAATTGAAAACACTCAAAGATGGACCGGGATGAATTTCTTCTCTTAAATGTCTATTTCTGGGAATTATTTTTGGGGAAAAAGAAAAAAAACAGGACTAGGAGGAAGCCTCGAAAAAGGACATACACATGTATACCTGAAAATTGACTGGTTCATGTACATGCATGTCAATTTAGGGGATAGTCTCCGATCTACTCACCCGGTGTGTCAGACTGAGCCTCTGCAATTGCCTTGCGTAGTGTGGGAACAATGTCCCGCACGCAGGTAATACTAGCACAAAACTTGCAGAGCGGCTTGAAAAGAGACATCTGATCAATGTCCTGCAGTGCTCCACGACCCTGTGGAAAATGAATTTACGTTTAATTGAATTAACCCTCCTGTTCTAAACGCCAAAATGGAGCCAGCTAAATGTAAACGTCCCATCCTTACCTTGGCGAGTACAAACGTAGTAATCTGCATTTTGTATTCACGCATTTGTGTTCTTACATTAATTTTATTACGTCTGGGTCCAAAGCCAGATAATTTACTGTGACGAGTGTCCTTGAGCAAGACACTTTGTCACAAGTTGCTTCTCTCCACCCAGGAGTAAATGGGTACCTGTGAGGGCTGTGATGGTTTTGTGTTTGATTAGCCTGTGTGTGCTTGGCTTTCAGCCGGGGCTGTATACTCCCCAGGGAGCTGAGGTTTTAGAAATGATTAACCCTCTGCATGCTACCAATCCCTACACACACTATTCCCTGCCCGCTGGATTCTTTTTGTACAATCTTAAAAATATACATGCTTGAACTCAAAAGCGTTTTTCTGTGTGAAGGAGTTGTTTTATTGCAAATTGCAAAATAAGACTATTGTAGAGTACAATATTTCCAACCAGGTAGTGCAAACAGAATTAATTTTAGATGCGTAATTTAGAAAATACACATTTTCAAATTGCAAGTTTTTTTTTATCCAAAAAGTGGTCTGTGTGTACATACGTTTGTATACAGTTACACAGTACACTGTATAATTGTACACACACACACGTGTGTAAACTCCTTCGATCGTTGTACTTTCCAAACAATAAACATGTACTTTCTATTCATTTTTTTGTACATTATTTTGGGTTTTCTGTAGACCACATGTACTTCAAATAAATATGGAGACTTGGTTCATAATTTTTAGGTGGTCATTTGTTAGCATGTGCACTAGCGAAAATTTGAAGAATTATACATGTACATGTATTTTGGTTTGTTTTACATGCAGTACATAGTGATGATGCTTTCTCAAACAATTCAATGCATTTGAATAAAAGAAAGATAAAATATAACAGTGTTCAATGTTCGACTGTTCTCAAAGATTATTTGTGGTAGCCTAGTACGCAGTTTGTCTTGTAATCAATGAGTGTGTGATATCTGCGGAAACACGGGACGGGGCACATAGGTAGTTCACACTGTTCACAAGCAAATTCAGTTTGATGGCGCTTCACTTTCCGATTGGAACATACAACGCAATCCGGTCTTGAGGGACGCCCAGCTGCTGTTTGTGCGTTTACCGTTGTTGGGAAGTGGCGCTCTGTGAGCCTTCTAGGCTGGTCTGTTGATCTTCGTCCAGGCCGAGTATCCGATTTCAAGTAGCCATCCAATAGGGCATGCACGATTGCAAAGCGGAATTGCTCCCTTTTTTGGCGCATTCCAGGATGGAGGGCTTTCCACACAATCCAGCTATTTACATAGCTTACCTCAAGAAGATATACAAACACTTTCTTCCACCATTTTAGTGTTTTGTGTATGTTCAGCATATACCACATGCCTTGATCTGCACGATCTACACCCCCCATGTATTTAGTGTAGCATTCAATAGCCACTGGCTTGTCAACGTTACGTGGCTCATTTTGTCCTCGTGCTCGAACATTTTTGGGGAATGTTGAAGCATTGTGCACGGATGTTATGACGTTGACCTGCCTCTTGTCGTACCACGACAGAAACAAGAGCTCCCCATCACGAACAGAGCGTAGGTCGTCCCCTTTCTTCATTTTTGTAGCCTTGATGGCATCCGGCGTACCAATGCGATTGACACGCAGTGTACCGCATGCTCCAATTTGGTGTGCGACAAGTTCAATGTACAATTCCGGCGAAGAGAACAGGTTGTCCATGTATATATGATGGCCTCTATCAAATAATGGCTGGCACATACGAATTACCAAAGCTTTGTACATGCCAACTTCAGTCTGGTTGTTTCTTTTCCCCTGGTAGAGTTCGGTATTCCAGATATAACCCGTGCGTGACTCTGCCACATTCCAACAATTGAGGCCCCACTTGTGCGGCTTATTCGGTTTGTACACCTTCATGCCTGTCCGCCCCTTGAACGGAATTATTGTTTCATCAATGGCAATTTCTCTGTCAGGATAGTATCCAGATTTCCAATTCCGAACCAATAAATCCATAATCTAGAATGAGCGCGCAGCCCATCCATTCCTCCTTTATTTGCTAATGTTGTAGCACCATACCTGTTTGTTTCGGTGACCAGCAAATCCAAAACTTCACCGTCAAAGTAGTGGGAAAATATCCCATATTCAGTTGGTTCAGTATCATCATCGCCGTCAAAAATCATTTGTCCATGTGGCTGGTTGAACTCCATAAGCCAATTATGATCATAGGACCTTGGTAAAGCCTGGCGAAAAGCATCCCCACCTCCTTGGACGGCTCCTCCTTGGACCCCTCCTTGGACCCCTCCTGGCGGCAGAGGAACGAAGTCGTCGTCGGACTCGGCCACGTCTTGCATATCGGCCACGTTGTCAATTGACATAGCTGAAGCATCATCACTATCGTCTCCCGAAATGTCCTCAAACTCAGATTCTCCGGAGTCCGAATCAGCAAAAATCTCCCTAAACGCTGCAGCGGTGTCCATGGTTACAGCCCTTTGTTTTACGCTGATTAGTGACACGGTAAAACCATGAAAATACAACAAATTTTCCAGAAAATGTATCGTTGTTTCGTGTGTAAAATGGCTTCCATATGTCGAAGTGTGCAAACAGTACCCGGATGGAGGTCAGGGGTCAAAACAAGCCCGATTGTATGCATAACAAATAGACACTCGTATTGGGCGCTAATTTGCGCCCATAGCAGTGAGGGAATAAACGTTGCGGGCGCAAATTTACGCCCATAGCATGCAAAGGGTTAATAGGCCTGATGAGCATGGGTAATAATATGTAGCGCCTTAAGCACCTTGATCATGGTGGATATGTGCAATGTACAAGTCTATATTATTATTATTAATACTGTGGGAAAACATATACCATACATACACCTTCAGTTTTTGTCCTCATCACAAGCACTTTATATGGCAAAAAAATAAATTCTGCTTCCGGTTACCCTAACTACCCTATTTTAACGGCCCAGAGCCTAATTTTTTTTTGGGGGGGGGGGGGGGAGTAAAAAAAAAAAGCCAAAACCATAAATGCTGTAAATACTACCTTTAAACCTTGACTACACGTACACAGCTACATATGCTCAGCACAAAGAAAAGTGCCAAACAAAACAATGTTCCCTTCCTTCCTACGCCATGTAATCGGAAGCAGAACTATTTTTTTTTTGCCTAATGGAACAAACACCCTGGTAATTAATTCAGGCTTTGCAAGGCACTCTCAGCAGATATTCATGAACGACTATGGCACACAACAAAGGTGTCAAGACACTTCTAGGCATTTAGGCTTATCTAAAATTTAAAAAAATTACCGTTTGGAAATAGAAAATGACGGTACACCTGTCTGTTTTGCATTGCCACTAAAAGCAGTGTCCACATTGGACTTTTTTTGGTAAAACGTACGGAGACTGCTGTCAACTTTACCAAATTAAGTTACATACGTGGCCAGTTTTACATCACTGAAAGTCCAGTGCGGACAGCCACTGTAAATGTAAAACGTGCATTTTGAACACTGCAAAGTTTACGTGGCCAAGGACTTTCCGCAAGCCGTGTAATCCAAGTGCAGACGCACGGAAGAATAACCACAGTGGAATCTTAACAATTACGCACGGTAGCTTTTTACAATTGTAAGTCCAATGCGAACGCGGCTTACGGCACTTACCTTAAGCATCGTCGCAGCAGCTCCACCCATCAGCAGCACTGGCGACTCTGCCATCTGTGCGTTCTTCACTGCTGTGATGGTATTTGTCAAGCCCGGACCAGCGGTTACTATGGCAACACCAATCTTGCCGGAGAGACGGGCAACTGCGTCAGCCGCGAATACCGCAGATGCCTGAATCACAAAGAAAGAAGAGAAACTAGACATCTGGTGCAGTGTTTGTGGACAAACACAGGGCTGTTTTGTTTTTTTGTGTAAAATTATGTGATTCAAATGAAATTTCAAAAATTTCAAAAATCTCAAAAAATTTCAAAAATTCATAACAAATCACGTGATGACGTCATCATGACGTCATTTCAGATTTGGCATGCTGGTGGCAGTATCTACCTACCCACCGATTTTCATGACGATCGGACCTATCCTTATATGTGTTTTAAAAAAGGACATTTTTGATGATGTCATCATGACGTCACACATTTTCTCCCTTTTAGGGCATATCTTTGAGACATACCAAAGCTATAACAAAAAGAATTTTGAAAATATCTTGTTTTGTTCGCTAGATATATTTAAAAGAATTTTACGATTTTGAAATTTCAAAAATTCATAAAAAATCACGTGATGACGTCATCATGACGTCATTTTGGATTTTGCATCCTAGTGCCAGTATCTACCTACCCACCAATTTTCATGACGATCGGACCTATCCTTATATGTGTTTTAAAAAAGCACATTTTTGATGACGTCATCATGACATCACAAATTTTTTTTTCTTTTAGTGCATATCTTTGAGACATGCCAAAGCTATAACAAAAGGAATTTTGAAAATATCTTGTTTTGTTCGCTAGATATATTAAATAGAATATTACGATTTTCAAATTTCAAAAATTCATAAAAAATCACGTGATGACGTCATCATGACGTAAATGTTCGGCATACATTCTGAGCAGTTGGTCTAAGTGTCTGCCAAGTTTAGAGGCAATCGGGTGTACCAAAGTAGCCAAAGTGCCGGTAAGAAAGAAAACGTGCACAAATGCTTTGGGCAAAAAGTCTGAAAAGGAAAAAAAAAAAAAAAAAAAAATAAAATCTTAACGAAAACAAGGGCTGTTTTGGAAAAGTTTCCAAAACAGCCAATGAGAAACATTATACTCTCCGGGATACAGAACTAACAAAGATTGCCGGAACAACAGTCAAGTCTAGCAGCCAAACCTGGGTAAACAAGGAAAGGTAAATAGGATCATTTGCAGCTATCCAAACAACGACTTACTAAAAATTGTTGAAGAGCTTAATGGTATCCACCACCCAGAGAATTATTTTGCCTGTCATGCCGTCATTTTTAACCCTAACCCTGCTAAATGCAACAGAATGCAACAGAATGCAACAGAATGCACCAATGGTAAAAAGTTGTTCCATTCAAGGAATGTCTCCTGGTCTGATGCATTATTTTGTATTTAGTATTATACATGTATAAGCCTCTAGCAACAAGGCTGGTACAGATGAGTTCACTGCACAGTGCAACATTGCATTTGCCAGGGTTCTTATTTCAGTTGTGTTGCATTCCGTTGCATTTGGCAGGGTGCTCAGAGAATACCTCGTGGGGGTTAGGGTTAAGAAACAAGAATTGAGGGGAATGTACGAAGATCCTTGGAAAAACTGATGAAGTTATTCAAACGGACAAGTGACAGTCGTCACAGAGTATAGCACCTCAGCATACCAAGATCACCTTGTTGTGATGTAAACACAAGGTTTGTGGTTTATTTTTTTAATGACTAAATGACTAAATTATGGCAACTTTTACAATTTCATTTAACACAATACGACGACTTTCGAGATGCTGGTGTCAGCAGACATACTGGTCGTTTTGCATTGTTCTCAGCAGGGCCCAATTTCATGGCTCTGCTTACCGTTAGCGAAAAATCCTCGCTTACTGTAGCAGAAAATTCTGTGCTTACGCAAGCGTATTTCACGCGTTAGCGGATTTTTGGCTCCTGAGCATGCGTACATCCCGTAACTAAGGATTCTGTGCTTACAGGGCTAGCGCAGAATTTTTCTGCTAGCGCTGTTAGCGCAAAATGGTGATCGTAAGCGCGGAAAGCTGTGGTTAGCAGAGCCATAAAATTGGGCCCAGTTGTGCGCATGCTCTGAACTACATGTACATGTATACGCGCAGGTTCAGAACTAGCAAAAAGGACTGATACATGTATGTCTGCTGCCCCCAGCATCTCAAAAGTATCTCATTTATGTTCCACACTTCAAAGAAACCCTTAACCCCATGAGTACGGTAGTTTACGGGAGACGTCGGGGTGTTGCGGCGGCTCTGGCAGCCAAGCGAACCACTACAATGTGTTTGTGCAGTCAAGCGTAACATATACACAATAATCCAACAATGGATTGAAACTGCACAAACAGCGGCCAATGTCGTCATCTGGCCTGGTGGCACTGTTTAATGCAACAATGGATTGAAACTGCACAAACAGCGGCCAATGGCGTCATCCGGCCTGGTGGCACTGTTTTTTTTGCGCCATATGGCATCATCTGTACGCAAGGGGTTAAAGAAATACAATTTACTATTTAAACCCACCCAAAAAAAAATGAAAGAACTCAATGTAGGTCAACTAAAATTAGTAAATTACATGTACAAATGTACATGTAGCAAATTGTACATGTAAAAAACACAGAAACGATCCAAAAATCTGACAATTTCAAATTAACCCTAACCTCACCAATTACTACAAAATACTACTAGTAGTAAACGTAGTATGCATACTCTTACTGCACTGGCAATGAGGAATTGTGTAGTATTTCGTGGTATAGTGTACTTTACCCAAAATATATGCCAAGGACATTAGGGTTAATACAAAAAAAAAGCTATGAAATATACGAATGACCCGAGTCACAAGGTAGTTCTCAGCCAATGAAAATGCACTGTCTGACACACAACATGGCATATGCAGAATAACGTAAATGTTTATGTGTTCTAGTGTTATTGTACGTGCACTGTATATATCTCCGAGGACAAGAGAAGAAAGGAAACACAAAGAAACCTTTCAGTCCTCGAACGTAGAGTCTTTTGTTGAAATCGGTCCTCGAACGTAAGGATACGTGCTTAGTCTATGGGGGTTGGTTATATTAAAGGAACAATAGGAAACACAAAGCATTGTCCTCGGACGTATTGGGGAAGTATGACTGTATGTACTGATACATGCACACAGACGTTTGGTGTAAATATATGTTCAAAAGCCTGCAGAAAGTTTGTTGAACTTTGACAAAAGGCTGCAGAAAGTTTGTTGAACTTTAAACCACATCTTGTATCAATTGACATAATGTAAAATATACCAGTATATTTGTAGATATCATAATTGTACACAATGGATTAAAACCTAGATGTTTGTACGGGTGTAAAATCAAATTTTCAAAGGCAAATGTCTGATCCTTTAATTTTTGTTGAGCAGTGTACGAAGTAAGTACACTGTCACACGCAACTCATGAAGGGTTGAATTACCTGCAACCATTGTATTCATAATGTCCTGCTATTCAGTACAAGTTAAAGGGCTAGTCAATTTTCCCTCAGACAAGGACAAGTTCTATTACAAAACCATAGGCCAATGATAGATTCAAATAGATGCACTCATTTATTACATTTCTTTGTTCAAGGTGTGCACAAACAGTTTAAAACTGGTTTCCATTGGACCCTGTATCTTCAATACAAGCCGGAGAACTTCTCCCAATTTTCAGACATACATGTACATATGAAGACTTCAGGCGCAAAAGCCTCTAAACGCCACTTCCCAGAAAAATGAGATAACGATATCAAGTGAAAGCGCTTTCACTTGATATCGTTATCTCATTTTTCTGGGAAGTGACGTTTAGAGGTTTTTGCGCCTGAAGTCTTCATATGTAAATGTATGTGGGTCATTCCATAAATGTGGGATCCAAAAGTGTGACATTTTTGGTGTCCCTGCCTGTTACATAGTGACATGTATAAGATTTTGCAATACAGGACACATTCTTTAACCCTTACCCCGTAGGGTACGTGTACAATCATATTGAAATTGGAGTATTTGGGACTGTTGGGGGAAAGAGTTCCATATCCGGCCATCACTTATTTTGCCTTAATATGACTTAAAAACTACTAAAAAGTGTGAATTTAGGAGGGAAAAAATTTCAACTTTTTCTTTGAAAATACTTTGATTTTTTCTGTCATGACCCATACACTTTGTGCACGAGGTCCAAGTGATGGCCGGATATGGAACTCTTTCCCTGTTGGGATTAATGCCTTCCATCTCAAACAGGAATTGTGCAAAGCAAAGTACCTTCAAAACAAGTATAAAAAATAGTGTGAAGTGAGGACATTAAACAGATGAGGACATTAAACATTTTTTTTTGGCCTCGCACATCTAGACATCTCAAGACTCCTTTTTAGTTCTTTTTGGCCATTATTCGACTGACTTTTCCCCAACTGAGCAATGGGAATCCTACACAGCTATCCAGCGTACATGCACATTGCACACGTACTTGTACCAGCATAACTTCCTTTAAAATTCCAATGAAGGATATTTTAGTTGGATAAATTACCTGGTATTCTTCAACTAAAGCCCTGTCCGCACTGGACTTATTTTGGTCAAACTTACCGAGACGATGGGTACTTTTCCCATTTTACTTTTCCTCTCAGTTACTTTTCCTGAGTCCAGCGGTTATTTCTACCAGGCAACTGCTGCCCAGGAAAACTGACCAGGTAACTGTTCCCGAGACGATAAGTCCAGTGTGGACAGTGCGAGTCGGTAAAAGCGGCTCAGGAAAGCGTACATCCGGCCCGAGCGCGAGGTCATGCTATACTGGGGGTGGGGGGGGGGGGGGGGGGGGGGGGGGGGGGGAGGGAGGGAGGGTTGGGAGGGAGGGGGTGGGGGTTGGGGGGAGGAGGAGAGGCCTAACCTCATGTCTTGTGTCAATGATGCGTATACCGAGCTGGTCAGCGGCAACATTAACAGGTGATATGTGACCCCCACACAGCGTGAACATGAATGGCACGCCATGCGCCTTCAGTGTTTCAGCAACGAGCTCTCCTCCATGACGCTTAGAGGTTGGGTCAGCCTGAAAGCCAAAAATAACAAATTTAATCACAAAAACGGAGAACAACCACAGAGAATAGCCACATCTTCGACAAATATGCCATTGAATATATTGAGGAAAGATTTTACTTTAATACCCCACCAAAATCGGTCAGAAGCAGCAAATCTTGGAAAATAACCATACACCTGTGTTCAGAATTATATAAACACTTGGCACAACCTTGAATTTTGAGAATTTTGGGAAAGAGTTCCAATATCCGGACATCACTTATTTTCCCTTAATATGACTTTAAAAATTACCAAAAAGTGTAAATCTGATGAAGAAACACGAATTTAGGAGGGAACTTTTTCTGTCACGGCCTATAGACTTTGTGCACGAGGTATAAGTGATGTCCGGATATGGAACTCTTTCCGAATTTTGTTGGGATAATTTAGTGCAATATAGGGGAAGAAAGTTTGTGTTTTCTGTGTTAGAAGTTCTTGGCACCATGTATAGTCACTCAGTGTTCACATAGGCCTACTACATGTTGATTTCTTCCTCATTTTTACAGATTTTGCTGACATAAATCTTGAAATAACAGGTTGTGCCACATGTTTAGACAGTTGTAATCAAGGAGTTGTTATTTTCCAAGATTTTGTTCTTGACCGATTTTGGTAGGGGGTATTAAAGTAAAATCTTTCCCTTCCCACAATCCCTTGTAACCATTGTGACGTCTCAACCAGGCGGGGGTCTATAGGAGACTGAGATCTCACTCAACATGGTCAATTCCGTGATTGTGTAGGCCTAAAGATCAGGATATCCTATTGACATTTTTTTACAGTTCTTTCTTATTTCTGGTTTCAATAAAAAATTACAGAAAGAAGTGCTGCTGCCATTTTTTTAATCAATGGAACCGAGTCTGACAAACATTTTAGGCTTACACTTTGTTTGAAAATACTTTTAGAACGTTCCCGTTTTCCAATAGAATTTGTATACCTTCATTCCTAAATTACGCAATACTTAACCACATCAAAATTTTACACAATGGACAAATCAAAATGCTCACACACACGTGACACTTAACCCTTTTTATACACGCTACGAAAAAATACAAGAAAAACAACAATTACCTTGTGTATTCGCTGATAAATGAGTCCCATTTTCTTCTCTAGATATATGACTACACCACATACTAATAACAGTAATAAGATTGGTATAGAACTAAAAATTAAAGCAGAAATCGTCAGAAAATCCATCGTGTTTCGTGGACAATGTCAGCTGATGATCATTGACGTGTGCGCCCGTAGGTATAGTCTGGTGCGAGGCATATAACTTTGGAACAGCATTGCGAGAAGATAGGAATTAGACCGAATCGAGAAACGCAACTGTAGACTTACAAAAATGTCGCTTCCCTGTTCGTTTTTCGCAGTTGTTGAACTTGGACAAATCTGTCAAAAGAGGGCGGTATGTATGTTATTAGTTCAGAGGATTTTTTGGCGGGGGGGGGGGGGGGGGGGGGGGGGGGGGGGGGGGCTGGGGGGGGGGGGCCTGGGGGGGGGGGGGGGGCTGGGGGGGGGGGAGTTGACTTCCCCAAGTGTCGTTCCGATTTGCTGCTACAAAGATAACAAACCAGTAGCACGACAAAAAGAAATGCAGTCCACTGCACTCGTTGTGTGTCTTATTTTTTAAGGAATGACGTCATATTTAATAGAAAGGATTGCTGGCAGGCATTTTAATTGATGCGTTTAGAGAACCCCGCCAATGTCTTGGTCGAAAATTGAAAGGATAAGCTTTCTCGAACTTTACAGTTCTGCGAAGATTTTGGCTCAAAGAGCTTCTCCCGTAACCCCAAAATGTTCTTCATTTGTTTAAACGGGAATAAGCCAGTTCGGTATTTCAACTGCGCATGTGCACAATGACATTTTATCCCGAATGACCTGCGTGACCTAACGCGCGTGTGAACGCTAAAGGTGGTCGCACAACGCTCACGTGTCTGAAATGCAATCAGAATGGGCGTTCGCGTAACATGGCGTGACGTTTATTAATTCTCCCAACTTTTTTAGATTGTTGTATTGAGCAGGAAATGAAATTGAGAGGGGATCATTGTGGGTTAATTACAAGCATGTGTCGATGACATTCAAGCCCACTAGGCCTAGGCCTACACGATTAATCGCATCATAGTCCTCAATGAGTCAACAATGAGCGTATCCCGATGGTGGTCTGTATAATGGAGTTCAATGGTTCTGACCAACCACATTCGGCGAGGTTTATGTCCGACATGCGTGCACAAATTCTGTCATGCGTGCACGCGCATGTGACGCGCGCGGTTAGAACAGGCGGAGAGCCGAGTTTCACGCTCAAATACCCAAACTGACCTATCGCCGTTTACGAGTTAACCGCGCCCCTTAGTGTGGTAATTTTTCATTGATCTCCATTATATAGACTGGATAGGACACCGCGTCTAAACGCCGTCCTCAGTGCGCGTTTTAAACTAGGGTAAAGAACGAACGTGACGCGACTGCGTTGTGTGTGC
Organism: Hippasteria phrygiana; assembly: GCA_037893225.1. Classification (NCBI taxonomy): domain Eukaryota; kingdom Metazoa; phylum Echinodermata; class Asteroidea; order Valvatida; family Goniasteridae; genus Hippasteria; species Hippasteria phrygiana. The sequence continues at coordinate 335,180 of JAZGUH010000023.1, read as the reverse complement.
TTTCAAACGGAGTTTTTGAAAAAGTGGAAGACTTTTTTCTCTTTAATCCTTAACTTTCGTGGGAAAAAATAGATTTCGCAACCGAATTGGTCAAAATAGACAAGAACAATCGTTAATGTGTGCGCAGGAGTGAACTGCCCAGAGAAGGATGGAAACTTGAGTCGGGAAAAGGGAATATCCTTTCACAAGTTTTAAGCTGATGAATATTATTTAACGGCGCGTCTATAACGTTGATATTAATGTACATGTATAACGTTACAACTAAAGAAAAGGCTAATGCACAGAAACGAAACTTCTTACACATTTAAAAAATAGAGACATTTATACGAGGGGCGGTCGCTTATAACATACTTATTGGCATTCTTGATAGGAAATGCCTGGTAACTACGGTAGCTGGTATAAACTACATATGGGAGGCCTTCCAAAAAAGTCAAAGTACAAACAAAAGAGGGACAATAGGAGGTCCACGATTGAAGGTGTTTACAAACATGTGTGTGTGTGTGTGTGTGTGGGGGGGGGGGGGGGCGTTTTAACAGCAGCAATCAAGGGAGACCGAGTGAGACATACCCATAAGCTCACCAAAATAAATACCCTGTTCAAAAATCATTCCCTGATGAGTCTTTTAGTTGTGCCTTAGGATGAAGGATTGTTTATTAGTTTTTCATATTTCCCAGCGAGTTTTGTCTTGACCTTTTACTTTCTAATTGTGCTGCATTTTGTATTAAAATTGTGTTACATTTGAATGAACCTCGATACATTCTCTCTTTAATTGTGAGTGTTCAGTTTATAAATAATACATGTAACATTGGGTGCTCAGAATTAAAAATACGACGTCATTTCAGAATAATATTCAATACGATTATTAAATTTGTATTATAACTGCTCTAATGACTTACACTTACAGGTGTGATAAAAATGAAACAATTCACTGTTCTTACTGATTTTTGGGGGGAGCGCTTAAACTCCCCAATAACGTTATCAGGTTAAGATTTTTTTCGATAATCCACTTCTCCAGATAGTACATAAAGCGAACACACAGTGCGCGTTTAACCACCCTCTTGCGCCGCCATTGCGCGGCCGCGCATTCGTGCACACACATGACGCGGTGTCCTATCCAGTCTATATAATGGAGATCAATGTAATTTTTGTTTGTCTAAGATTTTGCGCGTTCCACGTGGAATTATAATTGATGTGATTGGACAATAATTCACAAGCTGCGTTGACGCGATTCGACCGCGATAGGTCAAAACTTCAACTTCAAGGTCAAGTAATAAAATCCACACATTGTGTCATTGTCTCCAATGAGCGTTCTTGTATAAAGGCAAAATAGAAATATAAATTGAGCAATAGGAAGACGTGAACTTGGCTTTGCACTTTGTTGTGCCGAGACAATAGAGTTACAGAAGTCACTATTAGGCTTCCTTTTCCGAGAGCCAGGGAACAGGAGACAAACAGAAATGCAAGGCCTGTGCTGTAAAAACAACGTAGACCGTGACCGGGGCTAGCTACTAGCTAGAACAACAAGTTTTGGCCAAGTACATGTACAATGGAGATACAAGAAGTGAGTGTACATGGTACGGAACAATCAAGGTGCATAGGAACTAAGCCGGGGTGGTCCTATAATTATGGCAAAATGGAGGCGATATTACTCTCTTAATGTAAAAGAGTGAAAAACTCACTCTCCAAAAGAGTGAATCCCTTATCAAACCACTCCAAAAGAGTGAATCTCTTATATAAAAACCACTCCAAAAGAATTAAAACCACTCCAAAAGAGTGAAATTTCCACTTAGTTTCGAGGAGCCACAAGGGATCACTCTTTTTTTCGACTGGAAATGTCACACTTTTGGGTTGGTTTTCATTCTTTTGGAGTGGTTTTTATAAGAGATTCACTCTTTTGGAGTGGTTTGATAAAGGATTCACGCTTTTGGAGAGTGAGTTTTTCACTCTTTTGCATTAAGAGAGTACTCACAATCAGAAATGACGAAGACAAATAGGGGAGGGGCATGCGTCGGAGGAAGGGCATGTATAGCATCTAGCTGTTTGCACATGATCAAGCACGGACAGACGAGTTTAATTTTAGTCAAAATTCAAGTTGACTAAACAATTCACCGGAAAAAAATTGCCCCTTCACCTCTCCGGCAACTTGATGAGTGATAAGTTGAGTATAATTTCAAGTTTCGAGCGCATTTCCCGCCCAAGGCCAGTTGTCCATCACGTGTGGCCACACGCTAAACCCCAGAGCAAGTCCATGGTACGGGTATGGAAGTGCAAATCCGTCTCCGTCTTTACATACGAGAAGAATTTAGGAAGTTTCGAAACTGTCGCTGTCAATTTTATCATCAACAATCAACAAATAAGGATGAGTCACACATATCATATTCTATTTGTGTAACTCAGTCATACAGATGCTGTAATTTATAAACAAAAACAAGAACTTCCTTTAACATGCAAAGTTCGTTATTCTTGAAGTACATGTACTTGCATACTACAGAGCAAAGGCCTCTATACAATTCAAAGTTCAAGCGTAGAACGTAGAACTATAAAAGAACTAGACTGGTATCAATTAAATGGTGCTAAGTAACAGGAGGCCTAGCACTCATTCAAGACCCCTACTTTAAGAATCACCATCGCGGTCGAATCGCGTCAACGCAGCTTGTGAATTATTGTCCAATCACATCAATCATAATTCCACGTGGAACGCGCAAAATCTGGGACAAACAAAAACTACCACAAACAATTCCCATAGGGTTAAGGGGCGTGGTTAATTCGTAAACGGCGACAGGTCAATATTAAAAGGTGGACAGGGCATTAGGATTGTTTCACAGCTTTGCAAAACAATACAAAGCGAGTTGAGGGAAGATTGACACAGGAAAGGCTGATTTCCTTGCCCGTTAGTTCAATATTACACTTGTCAGTCCGAACAGGACGTCCAATGCCAAGTATTGTCAGGCTAGTAGCTTCCTCTCGGGCAGAAGTTTGTGGATTTAATTAAAGGAGTATGCATTGACAACAATATCATATTGCGGATAAATACATGTACATGTATGTGGTTTCGGGGTGTGATATTCTGGTCCGGCTCATAGTTCAGCAGTGTCAAGCGAAACCACGGACCACATTAACATTTAGTTATATGTTGTTGTTTTGATGATGTTGTTTGAACTCTTTTGAAAACCCCACGATCTTACAAATTAATTGATATACTAAGTTTTGTTCGTGTCCGATGTTGGAAAAAAATATCGAAAGCGAAATGTCTCAATGTTGAAGTTAGATTTTCATATTTATTTGGTGATACAAAATTCCAACAGGGCATTGTCTGAACATTTCGTTGCAGTGCCGTGGCCTAGTGGTTTGGAGCATTGAATTCGTGGTCTGCGGGTAATTCTGCGAGTTGTGGGTTCGAGCCCAGTCCTGGGCTATATAGCACTTCTACACTTAATGTGGGTAAAAGCATTATTAATGTCTTGCAGTGGACTAGTTTCCCATCCCGACCCTATTCATACTGTGAATAGCTCAGATAATCTTGTCTTGGTTTCCGTGTTTTTTCCAATGTACAATGTACAAGAAAAAGCAAACAGAAAACATGTAATTGCCGGCACAGATATGGAAGCATATTCTGGAAATCCAAATGTTGGTCTGACTTTGACACCAGACGGCCATTTATTATTAGGGACCCCTCTAAAATAATCTGAGTTCATTCTTTTAAAATTTGCAGTACAGCATATCCCTTGACAGTCCTGTTCTATTGTAGCTTAATGAATTAGGGTCACGAGACAGAGGACATCCGATCCATTGTTTTCTAGTTTTGTTTTCATACCGACCTCTTCCTTTTCTTTGCAGAGATTAGACAGAACAAAACAAAATTTGGAGAAAAAAATAGGTCATTCGATTTTCTTTCTAGGGGCGTGTGAATGGTAGGCCTATCACTCGGGTGCTCTGTGTCATTGGTCAGAAAAACATATGACAACTTAACAGTGGATGTGTTGAAGTGTTGTACCGGTACGTATTACGAAACCTTGATTGGATCAAAAATTTAGACAGTGATTACAAAAAGTCACTGTGGAAAGAAACGCGTGCAAAGAGCGCACGCAACGCAAACGAGGTGACAATCTTCTACATGTCACTAGTGCACTCGACAACAAGTTGAGGACACGGTCGTGTGACAGCACCGACGAGATGCCGTCAAATGTTGATTATTCACCGTCGATAATCTCCTGTGCTCCTCGGTGCAAAAAAATCACGCCTGCGTGATTCGTTCGTGGACATGAGTGCGAGTGCACCTTGTTAGCGTTTTACACCTCCTGCGAAACTGGGAAGTAATTAACAATAATGAAGCTCTGCCGTTGACGGAAAAATAATGTCATAAAACATCCAGGATATGGATAATTACATTTTATAGTATTGCGCCCTTAGGCGATGTACGGAAAATTTCTGGCGTAATCACCATTCATCATAGTTCTTTGTGGCGAACCTGGAGTTTGAAGTCAGAGCAGTCAGTTTTCCCGCAAACTGCTTGGCTGTTCCGACCCCCAACATCCAGTGAAAATGGATACATTCGGCATTGCACACGCGTCTCGGTTGTGGATTTTGCCCGTGCTTATCTCGACAGTAGTGTCAATGGAATTTGCCAATCATCCGGAAAACATAACCGGCTTTGAAGAAGACACCATCATCATGACGTGCGTTGTTTCCAATAAAGATGAGGATCGCCCCGTGTATTGGATGAGGTATGATGGCTCTAGTAACAGACTCGGTACCATATCTAGAGACAGGGATACCAAGTCGTATGAGCACCTGTTCCCCCATCTATCCCCCCGACTTCAGATTGTAGGAGATGCTTCGCGGGGGGAATACCACCTTCTGATAGCTAACCTGAGCCGACAAGACCAGGGGCGATTCGTCTGCTCGTTCATCAACGAGAGGGGGTACGGCGTGTATGCTCCAATTACTTTCGTCAGCGTTTTACCCCACACGCGAATAACCATGGGACGTGCGTTTGACCCCTTCTGTCAGGCCACTGTAGCCACGCCCCGTCAGGCTGTCAGCGTAGGTACAACGGTAGAGCTTGTGTGTGATGCGTCCGGTAAGCCAGACATCTCTACCCTGTCTTGGTACATGGAAACCTCAACAGGTTCAAATCTCCTAAAGTCGTGTACGCTTCCTAAACGTCTACCGGAACGGATCTGCACGTTCGGGCGGACGTTCACGTTGCGCGATATCGGTGTTACGTTTATGTGTGTTGCGGAGTTAGAACCAGGCGAACAGCAACAGCAAAAGTTCAGGCCCCGATTATCACCTCTGCCTAGCTGCAGATTGCAGCCACTGAGCAGTTCGACTACCGTAACGGTCCAACCACCGTCTAGCCGCGTTACGGCTGGGGAAACGGCCATGTTCATTTGCACAGCAAGTGTTAACCCGGCATTGAGCCCCTTACGATACAATTGGTTTCTGAATGACGACCAACAGCTAACCTCAGCAACGTACAGCCTGCAGATCAGTAGCACCAGTGGCTATATGCACAATAACCACATCACCTGTGTTGTGAGTGACCACTTTGGGTATCTCGGCCACGGTAGCGCTGTCCTCGTCGTTGAAATGTCGCAAGAAGTTCCCACCACTTTCCGGAGTGTCGACACCACCATTGACATAACTACGGAAAAGATGGAATCAAAATCTGATGATTATAGTATCGACATTTTGAAACCGGACTTGAATCCAAATCGACATGCAACCGTTTTCCCGCTCATGCTTGTGATATCTCTTGCTGCAGGAGCAATCCTCATGGCCGTTCTACTAGTCTTTGTCACAGTCTGCATCGTCAAGCAACGGAGACGGGACAGTGCTGACGTGGACAGTAAAGCCATACGGCTGGAAACAGTGCGTCCGACACCGGACTTGAAAAACGACCACATCAAGCCCCTCAAAAAGAAGAAGCGAGTGCCACCAGCACCGAAGGTTAACGCAAAGCCACTGCCTCCAGAACCAGTCGCAAGTCTTTGCAACAACAAAGTGTTGATGACATACGCGGTTCTAGACCCAGACAAGGTGGACAATGACTCGCTAAGTAGTCTCGATCTCCAGAAGATTATCGATAAAAGTGAGGGTAGCCCTGGCGATGAGCTTGAGGCGACTGACGTAACTGCAGCACATCATCCTGAACCATCCACTAGTGTCTCAAGGAAGCCAGGTACGTCCACCGACGGAAAAACCAAACTTGCCCGGGGCCGTAGTGCCAGTAACCCCCTTGGCCCAGCCATCGTTTACGCTGGTAAGAAAACGCACGATGGCTCAGCAGTGGCTTATGCTGTGACTAACATTATCGAAGATCGACCGGCTGTGGATGTAAAAGCCGACAAGAATATATACGACAACAACAGGCTTAGTGGCTACGCGGCCAGTGCAAAGGGCCTGACAAGAAAGCGCGCTTTGTCGAGCCCGATGACGTCATCCCGTCTGATGGCTGGGGAAGAAGCAAACTCCATGGAAACGAAGAAAAATGTGATGTCAGATTCGGTCAAAGCCAGGCTGCTTCTCGACGACACCTGTGCCTACGCTGAAATATCTGAAATCGCTGAGAAGGTAGGCGTCGACCATCGTGACGTCACTCGAGGAGATTTTCCTGGAAAAGCTGACCAGGCTGAACCGAATGGGGGCGCTGTCTTCACTGTTCCTGAGCCGCCCTATCCAAGGTCGTACCTGCGCAGTGACAATGCCTATGCAGTTTCCAAAGTTGTTTCCTCGGGCACAAAGAAATAACTTATTTCATGCTTGCTATAGAGGAATTTCACATTAGCCCCTTCTGCGCACTTCCGGGTTGAAAGCGAGAATGTCAGTGGCAAACAAAACAAAACAACGCTTTTCAGCACATTCATTCATGCATGAATTAATCAGGCCATAAAAGGAAGCGCAGGCGCACGATCAGCATAAAGTTGTCTACTGTGACATTGAGATCATCGTTTTCAAACGCGGAAGTGCGCAGATCGGCGCTAAACTCGTCGTTGTGGGATTCCTCTATTGGTCTGGGATTACTCCAGTGTCAGGGAACGGTTTTCGCTTTTCTTGTTATAGACCTTTATCATGCTGTCACCATCTTTGTCTTGTTCCCTGTATGCATTAGCAATTATGAATAGTGATTCCAATTATTGAATGAAGGTGCCAGACTATTTCTCCTCTTTTAACAGGAGAAAAACAAGATGGCTGTACCATGATAAAGTCTATTGCAGGAAAAACGACTACCGGTACCCGGACCCGTCTGTACATTGCGCCCGCTATAAATGATTTTGTATTAGTTTGTGCAGTTCCTACTAAAGAAACTTATTCGATGACGTCATCATTTACGCGCGAGGCATGAACCTGGCAAAGCCACGATCACGGATCAAACCTTGTAAAGAATCTTTTGTTTAAATTTGTTGGCACTTTCCCAGATGCCCTCAAAAGCCTTAATTGGTGGAACTTCATTCAAGATTACAAAAGATTGTTCTCTTGTCATAAATTTGATGTAAATTTTGCGTAATGACAGAGCATTTTCAAATGACATAGAGCGTTTTCGCAGACCAAAAAAATGCATCTTTATCAGGTTTTCCCGGTCGAATTCGTCAAAACAGCAGTCAAATTCATTAACGTGCATTGGTGTCCGATCGATTTTTCTCAGCTCGTTGCTCCCATGCTTCAGTTTCAAACTTTGAGTTTTTAATTTCGTTTGCAGACACTGAATTGTGTACTTTCACGCATTCAATTTAGACATAGCTTCATTCAATTAGACGATGCACACCCTTCATTCAATTTGGCGCCGGGTGACTGGAAGGAGAATTCCCTACCGAATTTTACTTTCGTTTTCGTCTATGGGCAATAATTTTCGCACTTCGAGCCTTCAAATTGGAGAAGGAAAGTAGGCCTACAATGTATATGAGGAAAACTTTAAGATAACAGAAATGCACGACAAATTAAGGTGCGTACATATAGAACAGAAAAGGAGAATACAAATATAGAAATATATGATAGAGGTATGTTTCACGTTTTGGCTTGTATCACAAACGACAAATTACAGATCAGAAATGCATTTAGTCAAATAATGATTGGAGGCGATACTCGCCCTGGACCTTCATCACGGATGCTGATACAAAAATCCCCGAAATGCAGTTTATTGATTTGTAATTTGTACAACAAACACACACAGTTATATATGCACACTCTGTGCATGTGTATTATGATTTATGTTTGTGCCAATTAAGATTATTCTGAATTTTTTCGCAATGGTTTATTTTCAGTACGCGGTTTCACGAACTGACACCCAGGTGCGCGTGAGTGTCAGTTCGTGAAAACGGTAAAACGGTGACGATATTATATATGCTAACTTTGGGCTGTTTTATTTGTTAGGGTTATTCTTTCTTTTCATAATTATTCAAACAGAAACAAAATACGAATTAGAAGATTAACATTAAATGAAAAACATTGCACGAATGTCACAATGCTTGCCTATTCACGAAATTGAATGCCCAAACGCTTACCGCGGAGTGTCCGCGCGAATTTGAATGCTATTTGCATGTTTTTCCAAATTGAATGCTGACTCTTAAATTTTGTATAACAAGAGTGTGCAATCGCATGCTCATGAATTTAAATTGAATGATAATGTTTGCTCTTTGAATGGCGATCTAGATCGTCAATCAATTTTGTGCTAAATTGAATGAACCTGTCGTTAATTCGGATGCTAAGTTTACGAAGTGTGGCGAGGAAACATATAGTATAACGTTGCTTTCTTGTGTCGAACGTAAATCTTGGATACGTGTTTTCCCCTTTGGATCTCAAAGGTGAACGAACTCAAAAAAGAGACGGTGAGGTTTATTATACGAGCTGTGTAAATCAGGGCTGTAGTCAAGTTCCTGCATGTCCTTTCACAAGTCAACAAGTCCTTTCATGAACAATGACAAAGGAATGCCTTTGTCAAAGCTCATTTGAATAGCTTGCGATTGGAATTAGGACTGGAGGGTTTATGATGGACTTGCAGGGACTTGCAGGGACTTGTGATGGACTTGTGATGGACTCGACTACATCCCTGGTGTAAATAAACAACTTGTCAACGACATGATGATAAACACTGGGAACAAATATGCATTTTCAATATAAACAAAACAGTAACAGTTAACTAAACAGTATAGCTGACAATAAACGTTTAACGTGTTTATTGCATGGATCATTGTGGCTGTGGACAACCATCATAGAGCAAGGAACCTTGCTCTATGGGACAACAGTGTTCCCCTTGGGAGTGGGACATTGCGAGTTTAAAGGCCTTTGGCTACGTCCAGACATCGTTTTTAAAACGGTCATTCACCACGGGTGGCCGGTCGTAAAATTAAAACATACAGAGCGTTCAGACACCGTTTTAAGTATAAAACACTGCTTAATATTGTTCAAGATATTGCAGTAATTTGGAGCAATTATATTGTTTGGGATATCAGCAACAGTGTGAGAGCAATCCTTTACATTACACTTTTTATACTGTTTCCCCACCCCGGGCTGGCCCGTAGGGATTGTCATCATTTCGGAAGGGGCACTGTACCGGTACTCACAAAACCATACAGGGCCGACTTTCATTAACAATCGATGAACGACCAAAGTGCGAGCAGCGGGCATAAATGTTCCGCTACGGTACCAATCCCGATGTCCGGGGTGGGGAAACAACTGATAGGTGCATAGTACATGTCCTTTGCTCTCATAAGGTTAATGTACAGATGAGTAAGTGAAAGTGTCTATATTCGCCGTAATAATATACTTGTTTGATGGCATGTATAATATGTATTAAAGGGATAGTGAATACAATAACATTAAAACATATTTTGTAAAAATATCTATGCCTCGAAATTAGGGCCTATATGAACAAAATAATTTAGCGTATTTTGGGAGATAGGCCCCTATATAAAAATATCCCTTCACTCCTTTTAATTCCGTCTCTCTTTTAACCTCCACACTCCCATACGGGTACGGTCTGTAAGATAGATTTAAAAGGCATTGAAGATATATCTCCGTTGGGGCGTGGCACCCCAACAATAAATTTCAAGTTGAATATTAAGCCAGTTCGGTATTTCAACTGCACATGTATGTGCACAATGACATTTTATCCCGAATGACCCGCGTGACCTAACGCGCGCGTTCGAACGCAAAAGGTGGTCGCACAACGCGCACGTGTTAAATTGAAACCGAATGGGCGTTCGCGGAACATGGCGTGACATTACGTCAGCAATTTTATCCTGAATAACCTTTGACCTTTGAGATACCGAACTGGCTAAATTAAGTAACTTATGAGTTTTCCAAGGAGACATTCCAACAAAATATATTATGAAGATAAAAGTATAACGCAGTTAATATAATTTATATAATTTTTGCAATAGAAGGGGGCCCCCTATAACGTAAAGTTAGGATCAACAGATTGTGAAGTGTAGTAAGCGTTTTTTCACCCCCTCCCCCCCCCCCCCCCTCCCCAGTTTTTCCCCATCATTCATTAACAGAGCACGGACATTCAGCTTTGGTGCATCTCATATGAAAAAGAAACCACACTAGTAAATTGCCTCTGTTGGGGGTTGGGAATCGAGATACCCTACTCATCTTATCATCTCATCTTGTAAATGATCTCCTTTGTAATGAACTTTAATTGGTCTTCTTTGTTACACAAGATACCAGGCCCTCCATTAATGAGAGGTACTTGTCAACGCGCTCCTCACGTGGCCGAACAATTGTGTGTTTATAGGACTTTGTAACGGAGCTATTCAAAAGAGTTCGTATACAACGTCAGCCTTACACCACCCCACCACATCCCACCCCCGCCCTCATCCCAATACCACCCAACCCAAGCCCAGTCCACCCCACCGATTTGGCTTAACTTGAGTGCGTCTGGGGGAACCTGGGGTCACACACAGGGGGAATGAACTGCTGCTTGTATGTTTTGTGAGGGGAACCCGGGAAGCACGGACGGCAGCTTGGGGAACGTTCCCCCCGTAGTTCCGCCACTTCCCCACCCCAACCCCCAACCCAGATTCACGAGAATTATGAACAACGACTCGTCATCACTTCCAACTTCCAAGCACAAAACTCCAGAAAGTGCGTTCCATATTATGCATGGCACGTGAGTGGGTTTTTTGGCACGCGTATATAGGCGCGTGGTGTTCCATTCAACCGAAATGCCAATCACGGCTAATATAGTAATAGTTTGTCATTTGGCATTTTGGTCATAATCTGATGTGTCACGACATAAGTAGGACCTGGAATTGTCAGTGGGTGGGGAACCCCAATCCTTGGGGTTTTATCAACTCCCAGAGTCAGCAAATTAATCATTGTGAAAAACAAACACGATGCTGAGCGGGTTAAGACGAACTGAACCCCTAACTTTGAACTGGGTCCTTAATATCTTTACGGAGATAAACCATAGTACAATTCGCCATTACCACACTAGGCCAAAAATTACCCCGAGTGTTGGGAAAGACGGTCCTTTCGCCCCCCCCCCCCCCCCGCACTGCATGAGTCCGCCCATCCTCTGCCTGCCATATTAATCACCATGGCAATTTACTAAACTGCACAGGCCTTTACAAACCTGAAAATCCCTGAAAATTCCAGGAAAACGGACAGAAGTCGACGGACAGCAAACAGCCGTAACACCGAACCATCATGTTAACCGTCGTACTTCTTAAATAAAACAAATAAAAAGAAAGACAAACACGGGTACCAGACGGTGAAACCACCTCCTCCATGGTGAAACACACAAAACCTGAAATTGTAGCTCACATTGCCCTTAGATTAGAACCTCTCCAAACATGGGTTACTGATTGGAAGTTGCAAAAAATTTCATTTAAATTTTGAAAAACAGATGTACGCACGCGCCCACATTATGTCAACGTATATTTGAATGCATTGTACAATGTACCAGTTTTTCTTAAAATAAATTAAACCACAAAACATACAGGAAAACTGACTGTTAAAGGGACACATTGCCTTCAAATGTCATGAAATGTTGCTGTTTAGAAATGTTCCTTACCTTTGATAAGACTTGTTCATGCAAAAAAACACGTATAATGTGTTGTAATTAGTTAGTAGTGATTACAAAACAAAACATTGGCCGCTTACCCCTGACATCTGACCCGCGAAACATAGACTTATTTCCAGTACTAAATACCACCGTCTAAATAATGCGCAAAATACGCTGTAAGAGTCTTTAGGCTGGCGCCGCAGCCAGTGGCCTTGTGAACCTATCAGATGATCGCCAGGTACAATTCTCTACCTCGCGACACATATCGCCAGTGCTGCGCGCCGTGACAGTACATCAAAATGGATCAACAGAACGTACTTCAACCAGATGCGACTGGAAATACGACTGGTGAACACAGTCCGCCATTTTGTGGAGTCAAAAATGTGGTTCTACAAAATGGCGGACCGTTATTTGTCACGAAATTAAACAAAACCCACGCAATTTTAAGGGATAGTTATGTAAATCTTTATATTCTACTTTTAAAAAAGCTTCCTAACCATATCCATTTCAGTTTTATAGCCCAAATCGCAAAATCCAAAGCAATGTGTCCCTTTAAGTGTTGACAAGGTTTCTAATGTCACTCTTGTCAATTTTGTCACTCCAAAATAGAGCGTATGAACAACAAAATATTTAGCCGATTTTGTGGTTTCCAAAAATACGGTTGTGAATAGTTTCGGTCGACATTCAGATAATACAAGTACTTGTATCTTTTTAAATAACGTTACATCTGATTTGTTGGTTTTCCCCAGGCCAGTTAAAAAAAAACCAGGACCTATTTACACATAACCCCAACCCTATCTTCCATTGCGGTTTTGCTGTGACAACTCATTGAAATTGACCAATTACAGCGACCCGCATAATTAATTGCTCCCACGTGATGCGCGCGGACCAATACGATGAGTCTCATTCAAATTGCATTCAGCCTTTGTTCAAGGTTTAGTCAACGGCTTTTTACTACGATTTTACTACGTCCATTCTACCTCCACGGTCCATGCCACCTGTACAACCACACTCTTTCGAATGGTACAGCATAAACCCAAACAAATCCCTTCTTTTGGCTTCATTTCCGGCTCTACACATTGACAGTCGACTCAAGTATATTCTGCTGCATCTGTGGGGCTGTTCATTTTGAAAATTGCAGGTCTTTTCGGGGAAAGCTGAGCTTCGAACGGACAAGTACTGAAGTAGAAGACGTAAGTTTGACATGTTGGAGATTAACGTGTGGTTCTGTGCATAGACATTGGAGATCGTCGCGTCCATTAAGAACGCATACAGCACGTACACTCACGATCACGCACTGACCGACTACAGTACAGGCATGGATTACTTCGATTCCAGTCACATGGACTTGTCCGTTCGCGATGTCTTTGAGTCCGAAGTGCAGACCGAAATGGATCAAATATTGAGGTCAGGGTCAGCCAGTTACGATCCCCAGACAGAGACGATAGATCTGACAGAGTACAACCACAGCGAAAATGCCGATTTGTCTGGACCATTTTCCACTGGAGCTTTGCAAGACATCATCTGGCTTGATGCCATTGGACATGTCGGGCTGTCAAACGCCACTGGTTCTTCCAACGCCAATCTCGCTTCCCAACTTAGCTCCCCGGAAAAGTTTGCTCTAGATAGCCAAGGCTTGTTGGTCAACCCTCAAACTGGTCAACCGGTGTCCACCTTAAATGTTGTTTTGGGTTTGCCGCAACAGCAGCAGCAGCAGCAGCAGCAACAAAATCAAGCAATTCTGCAACTGCAGCAACAACAGCAACAACTTGAACAAGGACAGTCCCTGGAGAATCTTGCATCCCACAACCTGAATTCGCAGATGGGTTTCAGTCCGGCTCAACAGCAGCAATTTTTGTCGCTGACCCCGCAGCAACTTCAGCAGAGCGGTATTCTTGCAGGCCAGGTCAATTTCCAAACTGTCCCCATTTTGGGATTGCAGCAGCAACAGCAAAACACATCTTCCCTGACAGCTTCCAGTCACCATCATCAGACGGCCAGCAACCTCTTATCGAAACAGCAAAAACTAGAACCGATAGGCACCGAGCAGAAAGTGTACCCCAAACCTGCGTATTCTTACAGTTGTCTCATCACCATGGCAATGAAAAACAGCAAAACTGGTTGTATGCCGGTCAGTGATATTTACCAGTTCATGTGGTGAGTATTATTATTAGTTTTGCCCCCCCCCCCCCCCCCCCCCCCCCCCCTCAACTAACTTCCAAAATTTATATTTCAGCTCCCAGTCCTGAAAAGATGGAGGTTCTTTAATAATTTTCTTTCCACAGGCAGCTCTTGAGATGGATGGTTGACTTTGAAATTTGAAGAATCAACTTTTCAGCATTAACCCTCCTGTTCTCAGGGCCAAAATCGACCCAGCTGCTGTACAGATCAAAACCTATCGAATTTCAGATTGAAACACACACAAACTGTCAGAGTTGGTGTTTAGAGATTTTGATAGGCTGTGATAGTTATAAGTATAGGAGGGTTAATAATCTTGAAATGATAAACTTCATCCAAACGGAATAAACGAGTGATATCATGGATACATGCCCCGGTCAAAAGAAACAAAACATAAAAATGGTTCAGTACAATTCCACAAGAGCTTCACGATTTAAAAAAAAGTTTATAAAGAAAGCAAGCTATGTCAAAGTAGAGAATTTATTTAAAATACTGCAGGTACACTAACGTTAAGTAAAGATGTATACATGTACTTGAAATGACCACACCTAAATTATTGATTTACACTTTAATAATTACACTTGAGATGTGTGAGATGACAGTGACACACCCCATTTGTCATACACAAACCAAAATGCAACACCTAGCTGAGACTGAGAGTGAAAAACTCATTTGTCAAGTGATTGCAATTCTAGTAATAATTAAAAACCTGCATGTTTTACATCCACTCCCAGTCAAATTTAGCTCACAGTTCGATACACCATTCTGCATCCTGAGCATTGATCAATGTCATTCAATGCAGTACATTGTTGTACCCAGGTA
This sequence comes from Hippasteria phrygiana, assembly GCA_037893225.1. Lineage (NCBI taxonomy): Eukaryota > Metazoa > Echinodermata > Asteroidea > Valvatida > Goniasteridae > Hippasteria > Hippasteria phrygiana. The sequence goes on along the minus strand of JAZGUH010000023.1, from coordinate 320,170 downwards.
GCGGACTTAAAAATGAAATTTACAACTTCTTTTAGTACAAGAGGAGTACATTAACCCTAACCCCCTAGACCCTTTTTGCTAGGAACCATCCTCAATCCTCCAAAATCCTCCGATTACCCTGCCCCAAAAAATGCATTCATCCTCAATCCTTCAAAATCCTCATGTGCTTGAAACACCATTCATCCTCAATCTTCCAAAATCCTCTTTAAAAAAAAAAACCATTCATCCTCAATCCTCCAAAATCCTCCTTGCTTGAAACACCATTCATCCTCAATCCTCTAAAATCCTCTTTTTCTTGAAATACCATTCATCCTCAATCCTCCACAATCTTCAAAAACTGCAAGGAGGATTTTGGAGGATTGAGGTGGGTTAGGGTTTTAAAACAGAAAGTGTATCAAAATGCACATTCAAATTACACAAACAAACATAAACTATTGGTGTCTATAAATAGATCTAGTAAAAACCCACTGCCTTCCTCCATGCTGCAACACACAACAAAGCTGGGAATTTACAATGCACACAAAATAGGGGAAAGATACATTAATTTCAACCAAAATCGGTCAGGAACAGCAAATTTTGGAAAATAACTATCCATCTGTGTTCAGAATTAAATAAACACTTGGCACAACTTAAATTTGAGAATTGTGTTGGGAAGTTTTTGTGCAATATCGGGGAAGAATTTTTGTGTTTTCTGTGTTGGATGTTCTTGGCAGTTGACAGTGTATGGTCACTCAAAGTGTTCGCATACATGTCAATTTCTGCCTCAGTTTTATACATTCTGCTGACATAAAGCTTGAAATAACAGGTTGTGCAACATATTTAGATAGTTATTATCAATGTGGGTTAATTATTTTCCAAGATTTTGCTGTTCCTGACCGATTTTGGTGGGGGTATTAAAGTAAAATCTTTCCAAAATAGGTTTGGGAAAGAGTTCCATATCCGGCCATCACTTATTTTCCCTTAATATGACTTAAAAACTACCAAAAAGTGTAAATCCGATGTAGAAACACGAATTTAGGAGGGAAAAAATTTCAACATATTCTTTGAAAATACTTTAACTTTTTCTGTCACGGCCCGTAGACTTTGTGCACGAGGTATAAGTGATGTCCGGATATGGAACTCTTTCCTCCATTTCGTCTGAATTAGACCAGAAGAGGTTAGGGCAAAAAAAAAATAGTTCTGCTTCTGACTTAAAACATGGCATTTGAAAATAGGGTAGGTAAGACTTAGAGAATTGTTTGGCACATTTTGTTGGTGCTGATCATATAGGTGTAGTCAAGGTTTACAGATATTATTTACAGCATTTATGTGTTGTTGTTTTAGAGTTTGGCCGTTAAAATGGGGTTTGTAGTGTAACCGGAAGCAGAACTATTTTTTTGGCTTTACATTTATTGCTGTGCCTCCACGTCAAGAAAGAGTCGAGTAAGACTTTTTGTGTGAATTACCCTGACTGAGTGTGTGGGCTGCTTGCATGTACATTAATTTTGCATGTGTACCAGGTACTGCTAATAAGATGTGTATTATTGAGGCAAGGTATGCAAAATTTACAATTGCGTGATTTGTGTCGTTTTTTATTTCTGAAAGCATTTTCGTTAAAAATTCTGCTTCTTGTTTTGGTTTACAGTGAGAACTTCCCGTACTTCAAAACGGCACCGGATGGATGGAAGGTTAGTTAAGCTTTAGAAATTTTTTTATGTTATTTATTTATTTATGTCTAGTATGGTAAGCCAAACATTTTCTGATCAGCTCGTTTTTGGCAACATCTGACAAAATTTGTTCTGGATATCAGTATAAAAAAAATAAAAGAAATTAAAATTAATTAATAGTTTCAACTGGAAAAAAATATGCCTGTCCACTCCCAGCAAAGATAAACAAATGTTTGTCCACTCCACTACCAACCACAGTTTGCATGCTGATACCCTTTGCTGAAACCTGAACAAGTCATTGTAGTTCCCAACTGTATCTTTAGTACAGTGGAACGCCGCTATAACGAACATCGCGGGATCCACAGATTTTGTTCGTTATAGCGATCGTTCGTAGCGATTTTCTGCCAAATGCCCATTTTTCAACATGGCGTCTGTTCTTTTAAATAGCGCCCTCTTGCATTGTATTTGAAGTGCGCCCTCTTTTTACCATTGTCAGTGTACGAAACCACTGTCCATTCATCTTGGAGCAAGTTCTGGTGCTGCTGACCTAGTCCTTTTGTTCGTTATAGCGATCGTTCGTAGCGATTTTCTGCCAAATGCCCATTTTTCAACATGGCGTCTGTTCTTTTAAATAGCGCCCTCTTGCATTGTATTTGAAGTGCGCCCTCTTTTTACCATTGTCAGTGTACGAAACCACTGTCCATTCATCTTGGAGCAAGTTCTGGTGCTGCTGACCTAGTCCTTTTGTTCGTTATAGCGATCGTTCGTAGCGATTTTCTGCCAAATGCCCATTTTTCAACATGGCGTCTGTTCTTTTAAATAGCGCCCTCTTGCATTGTATTTGAAGTGCGCCCTCTTTTTACCATTGTCAGTGTACGAAACCACTGTCCATTCATCTTGGAGCAAGTTCTGGTGCTGCTGACCTAGTCCTTTTTGTCAATTTGCTATTTAAAAAACGCATGCGTGGTCTGTCCTTCACTCGAACGCATCTAGTCGATCGACTACGTCAAATCTAGTTAGTGTGCAGCAACAACAACAAACTGCAAAGAATGTCGTCTGCTAGTTGTTAACGAAGCAAATGTTTGCATGTCATTTCTATTTTCTATTATATATTTATATTATTTTCTCTACTTAACTTTGGTGCAATAAATAATTCATTATCTTATTGCAAAGAGTTATTATCATTGGACAAAACCAACAAATTATCGTAAACATTTGCAAAACTTGCCCAGTTCACCGATCCTCCATCTTGAAACCATGACGTAAAAAGATAAACTCGCGAGTGACTAGAGAAACCATGGTCCGGAGCTAGGTTGATCCAGTTGCACTAGCTAGTCAAACCGCGCAGCGTTCGGGTGACATCTAGATCGACTATAGTTAAGTCTAGTCACTCTAGTCGCCCAACCGAACTTGCTCTTGGCAGCACGTCACCTGCACGCCCTGGCGGTTGCTTATAAGGACGACTTTGTACATGTGCCACCCATTGAATCATTTAATGTTCATACTTTTTAAGCTTACCGAATTCTAAAGCAACAGTTGGCTTTCCCTTCTATTCCTTGGGGAAATAATAGCCACCTGTCACTCTTCAACATAAAGCTGCGTCCGTTTGTCGTTCAGTAAGTTTTGTACACGAAATTTGGGAGCCAAGGATGGTGTTCGTTTATAGCCGGATGTTCGGTATAGCGGTGTTCGTTATAACGGCATTCCACTGTGTAATTATAAGCTGATTTCCATGCAATATCAGGTGCGGTGGCCCTGGAGGGGAAGGGTGTGAGAACAATTGTATGACCAGACCTTGTATAAAATAATGCTCAAAGTTGCAGAATGCCATGTTACACTCCTAGAAAGAGTCATAGGGGCATTGTTTGGACCACTGCAACTCTACATCCACATGTACCCCCATTGTAACTGTGCAGACTTTGTTGTTTATTTGTTTGAACTGGGTAATCTTTTTCCTCTTCACATGACATGGGTTTAAAGTCTCATTGGCCGGCCCCTGGGGGAACTCTCCTTCATTGGCACTGCACAGAGCTTGTCTACACAATAGACTGCATCCCCCATGCTATTGTGTTGCAAGTTGACTACAATTATCTAATTAGTGGACAAGTGGTTAACCTTTGTGATGGGGTCACTGAGTAGCAGGAACTTGGGGTGCCCTCAGTGAAAAGGCTTTTTCACATTTAAAATCTCGGGTTGACAATGGGTTGAAAAGAAGCAACTTTTCTTGGAGTTGAACTCAACTCAGTAAAAAAAGAAGGGAAAAAAGCTCTTTGCATTCAGTATACCTTATTAAGATTTCCTGCAATGTCTAGGTGTTAAGCCCACTTAACACCCCTGAAAGTGCAATGAGCATTTTCTAATTCCAAACGTTTTCAAACTGACCCAGTGACAGTGACTCATGATTTATTCAGACCTCTTGATTATTCATAGAATGTTTTACAAATCCTTTGTGCAGTGTATAGGTACAAATACAGTAGTTAAAATGCCACTGTAACATTTTGGACTACACCCAAAAATGATAGTAAATGTTATGGACCCCATGAGTCATTCATTGATCACTATCACAATTGGCAGACTTTTCTATTATGAAAAGGGGGTTTGACTTTGTAAGCTAGTTGAGGGGCATTCTGTGTCTGTTTTGTTATAACTGCAACAAGCTGTTATCTTTACAAGTGTACAACAAGCATAATCATACAGTATAAAACGCTGTCATTCAGGGGAGTGTAAAGTTGTCAAAAGCTACTACTGTATGTTCCTCTGAGAATCTCAGCTATCATACCGTGTTACGAATGGAGCCTATCCAACCAATAGCTTTTGGTGACCTCTGACATCATACATTCCATAGGCTGTTTACATAAATTTCTGGCTTGCACCTGTCGCTGATTAGCATAACAAAACCTTATGAAGGGTCCTGGAACCTGAAGGGCACAGTGCTGGAGTTTTTTATTATAGATTTGAGGGTAGAAAGGTTACCCATTATTCATGAGTTGTAAAAATGACCTTGGTGTGAACATGTGCTCAGCCTGATAGAATAGATTCATGTATAATTTGCCCTAAGTCTCTTAGAAGGCTTTTGTGCAGACTAAAAGTTAGCTCCAAATTCAAAACTTGAAACGATTTACTTTAAAAAGAAAAGTTTCAATGATTAGTAGTTACCGCAACTTTACAATCCACATACATTTCCCATAAGGGTGTGGTAGGGTTAGCTGCAAACCTAAAATGTGTCCAACCCCACCTACTCTGTGTGGCTTTTAGCCTTGTATTCGGCAACTTCCATATAAAGAAATGTTATTCTTTAGAAATGTTATTACCCCTGCTCATCAGGCCCATTGATCATTCCTGAAGCCTTCTGAACTCCCTGGGGAGTATACAGCCCGGACTGCAAGTTAAGCGCACATGTGCTAATCAAACACCTAACCATCAATGCCCTCACAGGTACCCATTTACTCCTGGGTGGAGAGAAGCAACTTTTGACAAAGTGCCTTGCTCAAGGACACACGCACCATGACCCTAGCTGGTCTCGAACCCCTTAATCTGCAGTATCACCGAGATCTTGAGTTTGGTACAGTAAGCCACGACGCCACAGGACTGCCAGCACTTCTAGATTTTAGGGCTGTCCCAAATATAACGAATATTCGATATTGGATCGTCAAGCGAATATTCAAATACCATTTTGCCAGTTCGAATATTCAAAAAGATATGCACGTACAGATACGACTCTGATGCTATTTTAGAAGAAAAGTTACGGCGCTTAGCAGTGTCAAATGCCGCATTTTTGTCAATCGTAACTTCTTGTGGATGGAGGTTTATTGTTCCTCTCCGTAAAACCCTTGATGCAACAGGGGCATGCAAAAAATGCCGTTTGAACAGTCCATAATATCAATCGCCATACGTAAAACACTGGCATGCTTTTACGTGCAATTTTTTGTTTTCGCTGCGGCATGCACTGAAAACTTGATCGGCGAGTATAGAATATTCGGTCAAACCCAGTTTCGAATACTCAAATACTAAATTATTCGAAAATGAACAGCCCTACTAGATTTGTCTCAAAGTTTGTGGTAGCCTACTCTACCTAGCTACATTTATATTTTTGTCCACCTTGTCTTGTAAGGCGAAATAAAAAGAAAAACAAAAACAAATTCGCGTCTCTGCCCGCTTCCTTTTTGGAGGCCGCCTGGATTTAAAAAATATTTTTACCACAGAAAAATTATGTATAAAAAAACAAAAATGTCAACCAGTCAATCGGAAAATAAATACTTGCGAGTCGGAAGTTTTGTTGTTGCTGATATGGTGCTACAAACATACTAAAAAACACTTTAAATATGTTCAGTTTTCTTGTCCAACATGTCTTTTTCATTTTTAATGCGTCTTTGAACAGGTAAACACTAACGTCATTTAAATGTTCTTTTTAAATGACGGCCATCTTAAAAATAAAAAAGAAAAAGCCCCTCTTCCTCCTTTTTTTAAAAAACCAAGACGTGAAACATGTTTTTCTTTTACTCGGCCTACTAGAACTCTGTGAGACACAATCTGTCCCTCAACAAGTGCTTTGCCAAGATCGAGAAGCCAGCGACAGCCAACGGATCCAGCCGGAAGGGATGTTTGTGGGCGTTGAACCCAGAGAAAGCGGCTAAGATGGCTGAGGAAGTACACAAGTGGACGAAGAAAGACCCAGCTGGTATCAGAAGAAGCATGGCCAAGCCTGGTAAGTCCCTATGCTCTAGACAAGGACCAGTTTCATCAAGTTGATTAACCCTAACCCCTTGGGTAACTTTACTAGAAAGTATCCTGAATCCGCCAAAATCCACCTATTTTGTCATGCACAAAAAGTTGGTTTTGGTGACTGCTCAATATGGACTATGGAGGTATCCTGAATCCATCAAAATCCTGCAGTACCGCTAGGCTTACAATCCTCAATCCATCAAAATCCCCCAGGTTTGAATATGGAGGTATCCTGAATCCGCCAAAATCCTCAAAAACAGGGGTATGGATTTTGATGGATTCAGGTAGGTTAGGGTTAACAGAGTAATGACTTTAGCAGAAAAATTGATATCCTTATTGGTATATCACAGCCGAGTCTAATGCCTGCACGTGCATAGACATTTCTGTTTTTTGTGTCACTTCTTAAAGCACATGCATTGTCAGCTTCTAAAGTTGCCAAGCTCTGTCCTATGCTTACTGATTATAGCCTATGAAATGGGCAGATGTTTTGTCCACAGAAAATTGTGTGCTTAGCAATTCTGTGGAATTGGGCCCTGGAACTTCACAGAGGCAATGATCTTGAAAGCACTTGCCTCTCATGCCTGTGGTCTTTGCCTTAACCCTCCTATAGTTATAACTATCACAACCTATCAAAAAATCACAGCTTGTGTGTGTGTTTTAACCCCTCACTTGATAGGTTTTGTATACAAAATGTAGGGTAGTTGGCTCTATTTTGGCCCTGAGAGAGGGAGGGTTAATGCGCATTATAATGTTCGAACCTCGACAATTTGCGATTTTAATACAAGTGCACTTTGTTGTGAAACAATCATCTTGCCTTTTCAAGAACAACTTCCAGACTTACTACTCCACTCCGTAATCCTTTATCTTCTAGCAAACTTGAATCCTCAATCCTGATTGGTCGATCCGTGACAGCTGAGAGTGTGATAATAACCCATATTGCACGGCCCATATCACACTCCGTGTGTTGCGCGATACACAAAACACAGTGCTGCATAATCTATTGGTAATTCAAAAGCTGCGCGTTTGCGTCCCATGCGGATCGTCATGTGGATTTTTTTCGGATAGCTCCTGTTTCTTCTGACTGTTATTGATGTGTGCGTGTACGTGGTACAGGTATCTCGCACAGCACGGGTGCGTGTTTTATCTTTACTGCGCGTCAAGTTTGTTTGAAGATAAATTCGTTATCCCGCTCGTGGAACACGGAATAATGTAGTGCGTCCATGTCCCATATTCCACTCTGCCTTCGGCCTCGTGGAATATGGGACACGGACGCACTACATTATTCGGCCTCGTGGAATATGGGACACGGACGCACTACATTATTCCGTGTTTCACTCGGCGCTCGTGGGATAATTAATATTAACCCAACCCTGTCACCCCAAATCCCCATTCACTCTTTGCGGCTACAAACTTGTACTTGTAAACATGTAAACACTTGATAGTTGAGGAATAGAGCTGAACAAAATCCACAAAGGTTATCTTAAAGATGGGCTCAGAATTTTGATCATCTTTTTACCACCTCAGAGGAACTTGAGAGAATAGAAGAACGGGTGAAGGAAGACAACACTCGGCCAATCCTCAACTCCAAGACGGTAACTCCCACGACGGCTGATATCAAGACTATCGTCATGAAGGCTGTCTCCACACCCTTGTCAACAGCGACGACTACCACGACAACGGTGCCGGTCGTCAACCCTAAGTCCCATGTGATGGATCCGATCCCCGTCAGTCTGTACCAGGCAGTGGACGTTTTCAACGGCGACATCAACATTGTGGACCCTTCACTGGCCTCACTGGAGGGAGATTTCAGTTTACCTGTAAGTGTGGTGCTTGCTCCTCCTGTTTGAAAACTTGATCCGTGGTGCTTCCTCTGGAACTCATTCTCTGGGAAATTTCACTCAACTTTTGCTAATGATGTTCACAAGCCATTTTCCTGAACTCTTATTAAATGAGGAATGAAAGTGTACAAGTCAAGGCAACTTTTAGGGAAAAATAAAACAAAAGTGAAAATTCCAGAATGGATGTTCACAGAAATTATTTTAAAGATGAGAGAAGTCTGTTTTTTTATTTTTATGTAGATTGCGTATTGTAAAATCAAACAGCAAATTGTTTCTGCCATGAAATACCAAAAAAGTGACTTTTCAGAGCTGTTTTTATCAAGTTCCCTCTAGCGTAGCACAGCCCGCTGGTGCCATTTGTTTAAAATTCGTCGCTGCGAGCAGCAAACAAATCGACGTCATAGGACAAACTTTCCTTTTGGGCCTAGTGCTAGACACAAAAGGGGAGTTCGACCTATAACGTCAAATTGTTTGCTACCTGCAGCGACTACTTTTTAGACAAATGGCACCAGCGGGCTAGAGGGGACTTGATAAAAATACATCAAGTCGCTTTCTTGGTATTTCATGGCAGAAATAATTTGATTGTTTGATTTTACAATACGCAATCTACATAAAAATGAAAAATAACGCAGACTTCTCACCACTGAACTTCCTCTTTAACAAAGCGTTCAGTTTGTTAGCTTAGTAGGTGTGATAATTTCACCACCAACAGTTTGTACGTACTGCACATTTGAACATACACGTCCTGACATGTCTGACTATTTCAAATGCACATTGCGTACAGTGGTCTGTCTATTACAAACGATATCCCAGGTAGATATAGAATTGTTTACTGAGAAAAAGAAACTTGGTCACATTGACTTTTCAGAGTAAAGAATGGAGGAGACTCTCTCAATATAAGACAAGATGGCTCATGTAGTAGAACGCTTGAACGGTGATCCAGAGGTCATAGGGTTAAACCCATAGAGCTGTATTAAATTACAAGAGCGCTAACTCCCTATCTTAGGCGGGGAGATACTTTAAATCCTTCCTGCACGCAGACATTTTGAATTCATGTGCCTGTTTGTAGAACATAACGAAATTAGATGGAGTGAATTTTAAAAGTGTACTCTAAATGCAACGCAGAAGTACAACATACGCAAACAACTTAAGCGCGTCATGACGGTTATAAAATGTCCCGGCAAAAATCATCTGCAGCGTGGTACGTGGACGCATTTGCATTGTTTGCGCTGAGCAAAATGAAACGCTCAATTACTGATTGTGCCTTTCGGGTTTCGGCGTATCGGCTTCGATAACGCAACTTTATAGAATACAAACGCAGATATGCAAATAGCCGTACAAAAGTCGTACACAATTTTGAGTTTTCCAAAGGTTTGTACACAAACATCACTTTGTACATCGAGTCGGCACTCTAGTAATTTAATATAGCTCTATGGTTAAACCCCACTCTTGTTTACGCTAAGAGTAAGAAAGAAAAGTACATTTATTTCTGGTTTGTTTTGGTCGTTCTTCCTTGTAGGATCATCTAATGGACCCAATGAACTGCGAGTTGATGAATCTGGATGTTCCAGTTACGATATCGCCCCTCCCCAGCACCAATCCTTTCTTTGGCGGCTTTTTGGATTCATCACCGTTGAAGGACAACCAGTCGCTGACTTCAATGAGCGAGACGGCATCACAATACTCGCAATTCTGCAGTCCTAGCAGAACACCTGTCACAGCGTTCATGTGACAATAGTGAAATACATAGAGTAGAATTACATAAATGTAGTTACTTTTTGCAGTGGTTTCTATTCTTTTCACATGGATAAGCCCTGAGACTGTTTTCTTGGAACCTGATATTTTTGTAGAGGGGGAATACATAGTTCTCCTTCCACAGATCATCCTTTAAACAGTTCAAAACTTTGGTAACTCGGTTTCTTTAACCCAAGTGGAGATATTTTGTAATTACTATGAACAGAAGGGTGCTTTCTATTCCCAGGGGATTAGTATGCGATTTCAGGCCACGCTCACAAAATGAGTTCGAAATTGTCAGGAGCGGGATTGGAAACCTGCGACTCCTGGAATACCGTACCGGCGCTCTACCAACTGAGCTATGTTGGCGGTCTCCCAAATTGTCAGTGTCTTTGTTCGGGTGGGCGCTAGTCAGAAGTCATAAACCCAGAATGCCGTGTAGCCAGGGATCACACCCAATTTGGGAATCCAAATGACGCATTTCGGACCATACTGTCGGGTTTGTAAAATTCGTTGAACAGGGGAAACTTACACAAGCAAGGGGGATTAAGGGCCAAGCCAAGTACACATTTTCTTCAATCAGAAATCTTGTTCGATGTGTAGAAAACCCTTTGTTCCACAATTGTGTAAAGATTTTCATGAATCTTTTTTGGATAGCAGCTTTCCATAACAGAAAATGAGTGTGTTTTATGAAAACAACATCAAATAAAAAGATTAAATATGGTGAAATTGGAGAAAAATTAATGGAGACAATTATGATATTGCAAAAATAATGCATTTTTAAAGTGAAATTTAAGTACAATTTCTGCCACAAGTGCCTTTGAATCATGCCACGGAAAGTTTCCGGAAAAGAAAATCAGGGACAGTAAATATGATATTTTTCAAAAACCCATCAATGAAATGAAACGGGCTCAGTTTTTTTCTTTTTCTAAAAGGGTAGTTCTTGACTAACTAAATTGATGGAATTTTTAAAAACCGTGTGTAAATGGTAAAACTTGTCTCAAATATAACAAAAGTACAGCTGTTTTAATTTTTCAGAGTAAATTTGAATTTTTTTTTTATTTCAATTGTTCTACCGTATGAGCTACATTTTGTGTACATGTAAATTGTGTAAATTAAACTAAGTATTGTGGTGTGTGTTCAAAGTCGTGTTTTTTCTTCAGAAAGAAATCCTAAAATGTTTGGCTGTGGCCAAGTTTACTTGGAAAATGATACTCCGGACAGGTGATCTGCTTTGCCTTAAATTCTTTATTGAAAGGGGACAGAATGTAGTTTTTTTGGCCAAGTGATGCCATTTTGAAAACTAGTGTATACTGGAATTTAACTTGCAGATGGCTGGAGTTTGTTGTGGGAGAAAACGGTGCCTATTTTTTACTTTTCAAAACATCACTAACTCTGAAGGTATTTTTGGAAATCACCGACGCCATGAGTTACATTTGACTGAGAAAAAATTGACTGATAATCAACCGGAATATTTCCTGTTAACTTTTTAATTTACAGGTTATTTTTCTAACAATTTTATAAACTCTTTTGAAGGTTGACTGCACAGTTGTAACATCTGTAAAGAGGCAAATTGTTTGATGAAAAGTAAAACGTGTACATAAGTGTGGGCTATTTTTCCATTTTTATACCAGCGTAAAGAACCATTGGTTTTATCAGTGTTTATTTAGCGAATGAAGTTTCTACATTGATTTCCAGTTTTGAAGGTGGTTACTTAACACCCCACTGATAAAAGAGGCTTTGTTAGTCTGATTCGTAATAAAAAATCTGGGGACAAACTATTTGTACTCTGAAGTAAGCCGCAAATTTTTGTACCATTTTACTTTGGAGAACAGACACCTGGACGATTCTAAATGGAAACTTTCATTATGTATGTTGTATTCTTTTTGGAACAACATTTGTTAGAAAAAGACTTCAAGGAGGTAAAGAAATTCTGATTCTGAGGGGAGGGGATGTTTATAAATGTGTTCTCAATACTGTAAACTCCCCTTCTCTCCTCGTTAAATGTATTTTGAATCAATTTTTGTTATAGCTATAGCAATTGCTTGCGAAGTTGCATCCAGAAATGGGAATAAAATAAATCATGTACAGTATGGGAGCCCTGCCAAACAGTTGTAAAGTTTGTGTGTGTTTGTAAATAATGTACCGGCAATCGTGGACTAGGGACAAAAGGGTTAGGGCGTAGACAAAGGGTCCACGATTGAAAATCGTGTACAAAACAAATGGGGAAGCCTTCCGAAAGAAAGTACAAACAAAAGAGGAACAATACGAGGTCTGGGATTGCCAGTATTTACATACATGTACTTGTGAACGTGTTGGGGTATTCAAACCGCGGACAAAAAATTCCAGAGAACAAGAGAACAATATCGTCCATAATTCCCAGCGTCCGTCCGCGATTGAGATCGTGTAAAAAACCTATGGGAGTCTTCTGAAAAAAGTTGGAGTACAAACAAAAGGGGGAACAATAGGACGTCTGCGTTCGACGGTGGATACGCGTTGGGGTGGGTGTGTGTTTTTGCATTCAATAGGGGACCTTTAACAATAGAGGACAATAAGGTCCCTGTTTGAAAATCGTGTACAAAACCAATGAGTGGGCCTTGCCACTTGCGTGTGTATTTTTTAAAGCTTTGTTGATGTTTAAATGTATGCCCGGATGTGTGCATTTGCAAATTGTTTATAAGCCAGAGGCCAATTTGAATTTCATAAGCTGCTTAACCAAAAAAAAAACCTTGCTTCGTAAAATCGGGTTTCCAGCCAAAACTATGATTCTTATGCTAAGTAACAGCTGAATACAGTCGAAAGCAATATACATGTACATCACATTAAGTTTAGGACGATAACCTGATTTTATTAACTTAAAGGGACACATTGCCTTCAAATGTCATGAAATTTTGCTGTTTGGAAATGTTCCTTATCTTTTATAAGAGTTGTTCATGCAAAAAAACACGTATAATGTGTTGTAATTAGTGAGTAGTGATTACAAAACAAAAAATTGGCCGCTTACCCCTGACATCTGACCCGCGAAACATAGACTTATTTCCAGTACTAAATACCACCGTCTAAATATTGCGCAAAATACGCTGTAAGAGTCTTTAGGCTGGCGCCGCAGCCAGTGGCCTTGTGAACCTATCAGATGATCGCCAGGTACAATTCTCTACCTCTCGACACATATCACCAGTGTGCTGCGCGTCGTGCCACAGTACATCAAAATGGATCAACAGAACGTACTTCAACCAGATGCGACTGGAAATACGACTGGTGAACACAGTCCGCCATTTTGTGGAGTCAAAAATTTGGTTCTACAAAATGGCGGACCGTTATTTGTCACGAAATTAAACAAAAACCACGCAATTTGAAGGGATAGTTATGTGAATCTTTATATTCTACTTTAAAAAAAGCTTCCCAACCATATCCAATTTAAGTTTTATAGCCTAAATCGCAAAATCCAAAGCAATGTGTACCTTTAACGCTTTGAGTACAGTCGTTTAAAATGAGGCGCCGGGTGCAGCCAAGCGTAACATACAATAATGCAGAGAATGACATGTATAGACCAATCCGGCGACCAAAATTAGAAGCATTTACTGCGGTGGCACCACGCTCGCGTATGTATTTTACGCGCGCGCTCGACCAACAGGGTTTTTACAACTTGCCAAAATGCGCACGCGACTCAAATTAAAAAACGCGGGCAGCCAGCACGGCACCACTGTAAAAATGGCGTTGGCGAATTCCTGTATAGACGTCATCTGGCTTCAAAGGGTTAAGCATGGTTTTTGTGTTTAATCAGCTCTATGAAATTCAGGGCTGCAGTCAACTAGTCCATCACAAGCTATTCAAATGAGCTTTGACAAAGGCATTCCTTTGTCACTGTTCATCCAGTTACTTGTGACCGGCTTCACGAAAAGACTTCTGACTGGACTTGTGAAAGGACTTGCAGGGACTCGACTACAGCTCTGATGAAATTGGCCGCTAGTTTCAGAGTGAGGTTCACATGTCGGTGGCACTAGTTAGGGTTGAATTTGCTCGTTAGTCTTGAAGTTTTCATTACAAGAACTTTCATGTAGAGAGACTACATACAAGAACAAACAGACACCCATGAGTTTCATCTCAGAAAACAACTAAAACGACACTCGACTTTAAACCGACAAGAATATGCACCTCTGCATTTATTTTCAGTTCAACATAGTGAAAAAGCTCCTTCTAAGATTAATTATTTTTACATGTACATGTACTGATAAAAATCTCTCCCACATCCTATACTCTAAGTTCTAGAAAATAAATACATTTTTAGTTATGTCAAGAGTGGCACACACATGGCTGAACTCTGCACTATAGTTCGAAAGCACATTTACCCTGCTACTACAGAAAAAGAAACTTGCAGTTAACGGACACATTTCTAAAAGTTATATACATGTACAGTCAAATACCTTTATAACAAGGTCCTTGGAACTTCACAATTTACCTTGTTATAACAGGTACCTTGTATTATCAGTAATAGAAAACAAAGACTCGTGACCTTTTTTTCCTTGTTATAAGCAGGATGTTGTATTAACAGTGCTCTTATTATCAGGGTTCGACTGTACACCGGAAAAGGGGGAAAATTGGTTTGTGCACACAATTTCCCTGTGATCACATTCATCTCCTACATCAAATATGCATAATTCTAATAAGCTAAATGCCTTTAACCCTCCTGTTCTCAGGGCCAAAATCGACCCAGCTGCTGTACAGATCAAAACCTATCAAATGACAGATTGAAACACACACAAACTGTGAGAGTTGGTGTTTAAAGTTTTTGATAGGCTGTGATAGTTATAAGTATAGAAGGGTTTTAATATCAGAGTTGGAGTCGAGTCCCTGTAAGTACTTTCACAAGTACTTTCGCAAGTACTTTCGCAAGCCCAGTCAGAAGTCCTTTCATAAAGCCGGTCACAAGTAACTGGATGAACAATGACAAAGGAATGCCTTTGTCAAAGCTCATTTGTGATTGGAATTAGGACTGGAGGGCTTGCTATGGACTTGCAGGGACTTGTGATGGACTCGACTACATCTCTGGTTAATATACAGGTATACATATGCCACTCTATGTCACTGAATTTTCAAGTTCCATATTTGTCTTTGAAATCCGGATGATTTGTTAAATTGTTTCCATCTTGAAATATCCTGCACAACTTTGCACTTGGTTTAGGGCTGTTCATTTTTTAATAATTCAGTATTCGATTACTTCAGTATTCGATTACTCGAAACTGGATTTGACCGAATATTTGAATATTCATTCAATACTCGCCAATCAAGTTTTTCACGTGTCAGCTGCAACTGCATGCCGTCGGTGTTTTACGTGCGGCGATCGATATTATGGACTGCTCGATCAACATTTTTTTTGCATACGCAGTTGTATCAAGATTATTACGGGTACGGAATGTTCGGATAAGAAACCAAACTTCAGCCTGCGTTTTTGCAAGGGTTTTACGGACGGGAACAAAACCTCTGGCCACAAAAAAGTTACTTTTGACAAAAGTACGGCATTTCACAATGCTAAGCTCCGTTACTTTTCTACTAAAATAGCATCAGAGTCGTATCTGTACGTGCTTATATATATATTTTAGAATATTCGAACCGGCAAAAAGGTATTCGAATATTCGGTCGACGATCGAATAGTCAAATATTTTGTATATTCGGGACAGCCCTAACTTGCTTTAGTTTCTTCTATATATCTTGTTTTTTGTTGCTTTTGAAAAAGAAAATGAAGGTCGTAGTTTGGCAATGCATTGCATAATGTACTTCATAATTTACTTCATAATTTAGCCACAGGCAACAACTACAAAATGTGGTACAACCACCGAAACAAAATCTATAGACTAAGGCACTTTAAGCTAGCAAAAGTGTAAATATTTAATGCAGCATGTCGTTGAACAAGTGTCAGGGGCGAGATTGGCCAAACATGAAAAATCCACAAAAAACTCCACGAGGATCCCAGATCAACATATAGTTTGTATTTGCCAAAAGGCACCCCCTTAAAATATCCGTTTTATTTGTCTATATCCACTTTTACAGGTAAAAACACCTTTAGGACAACACCTCAGGAATTCCAGATTACAAAAGAGATTCTTTAAAATTCTGAAATCCCAACAAAAAATCCTGAAATCAGGAAAAATCCTGACAAATCTCACCCCTGAAGTATAAATCGGAGTTTAATTTCACAGAGCTGCTGCGCACATTTTTCTCAGCACAGACAAATCTGTAAAAAAAAAAGGGCAGGTTACTATAAATCTATGTAATGTACACTGCTTGGAACTGTGTAAGCCGAATTTGCTTGGCATAAAAATTTACCGAGTTCACTTAATAAGTTATACTTTGCACGAAGCACCTTCATGAAATTTGCCCCAATTATTATTCCCCCAATAAGTCATTTGCGAGTTAAATTTGAATAACATCTGGTACACTGACTTGCTCCAAATGCTTGGCACATTTTAACTTTGAATTCTCCAGACCAAAGACACTGTTGCTATATCACATGATTCGGGGCAAGCTCTTGCATAGTTACGTAAGAGA
The DNA here is from genome assembly GCA_037893225.1 of Hippasteria phrygiana. NCBI lineage: Eukaryota > Metazoa > Echinodermata > Asteroidea > Valvatida > Goniasteridae > Hippasteria > Hippasteria phrygiana. The sequence goes on along the minus strand of JAZGUH010000023.1, from coordinate 303,684 downwards.
TGCTCAGCACCAATACATTGTTCACAATGGGTGAGAATGGCACAAAGACACCAGACCATTCCGGAGCTGGGGGTTGCTAGCATAAGGCTTGCCCCGAATCACGTGATATAGTAACAGTCTCTTTGGTCTGGAGAATTCAAAGTTAAAATGTGCAAAGCATTTTGAGCACGTCAGTGTACCAGATGTTATTCAAATTTAACTCGCAAATGGCTTACTAGGTAGTCTTGTACTCTACTGGAGATAAGTAGCTTTCATAATGAGTCAGGAATGCAACTTGGAAAAAATGAGGAAATTCAATCTTTACAAGACTTTGTACAGTGTTTTTTCAATTTTCAATGGCATAAGTGTGAAATGAAAAATGAGGAAATCGGCTGATCCGGGGAAAAGTTGCATGCCTGCTGAGCACAGAGAAGAGAAGAAAGCACTTGAGTACTAAGAAAGTGAAGGGGGAAAAAGAAATCACTGATTCTAAAGAATAGGATAACGTTTCGTCTTAATAAACGGAACCATGCCTTGAACAAGATGTTTCACAAAGATGCCACACACGGAAACAAATACTTGTGTTTACAACTCGTAGTACTATATCTGGGCTTGCTAGAGTTATATCTACCAGCTTTCTTAGAAGAGTCGCAAGTTTCATACCCTACCTAATAAGACCTACTTATAAGTTTATAAAATTAGTAACAACGAGACCTAAGATGTGTTTGTGGACAAACACAGAGCTGTTTCGTTTCGTAATCGGTACGTGAAGTCTGAACGATCGAGGATTTGGAATGAACTTCGAAATCACGCGAACGATTAAGGTGAAGTCTGATTCCGTTTTCAAAACGATTAGAAATAAGTGATGAGAAAAGATGACGTCACGTGACTCTTGATGACGTCATCATGACGTCATCATTTATTTTCAACTTTTGCATATGTTGGCCAACCAATTAACCAACTTTGAAATTAATCGGACCTACAGTTCTCTAGATATGTGCCTTTCAAAAATGCACCTTTAAGATGACGTCATCATGACGTCATCATTTATTTTAATCTTTTACGAATGCTGGCCAACCAATTTAGCAACTTTGAAATGAATCGGACCTACGGTTCTCTAGATATGAGCCATTCAATAATGCACCTTTAAGAATGCACCTTTAAGATGACGTCACGTGACCTCTGCGCACCAAGTCTCAAGTCGATCGGTTTTCCCAAAGTGCCCAAATGCCCTGTTGAAAAAAAGACGTGCACAAACCCTATGGGAGAGGAGTCTGAAAATGGGAAACCCGAGAGACGAAAAAAACTGAGATTTGTACGCGGACCGCCACAACATACTCATGGTTACTGCCTTCCCAGAATTCCTTTGTTATCATATTGTTTTGGACCTAACATTTGAAATGGGCATATTTTGAGAACGGAGTGAGCTACGATCACGAAAAGTTGGATTTAGGTACACGAAAATACAACGGTTAAAACTCCCGAAGGTTTTTTGTCATACGCGATTGCTAAAGATACAAAATTCGAGCCTGAATTTAATGACCTCCCATTGACGTCATGATGACGTCACGAAAATTTCACTGACGCAGGACCATTTTGGGCACCCAACTAGGACTTTGCAATAGAGAGAAATAATGCTACTGCTTTGGTTTTTCAGATATGGGGTACACAAAATTGACTAATTAATATTCATGAAGGTCATAACTTGACAACTGCTGACGTCATCATGACGTCATTGTTATATGCACATCAGCGAATGATGATGAATTATTGTTGGACTTCTCAGTCTGATTGAAGAAAGTTAAAGACGAAAAGAGGTGGTGAGAATGAAAATGTGCGTTATACGAATGGACAGGAGTAGACAAAAAAGAAAAAAAAAAAGAAAAAAAAAAAGAAATGAAGTCTGATTCCGTTTTCAAAACGATTAGAAATAAGTGAAGAGAAAAGATGACGTCACGTGACCCTTGATGACGTCATCATGACGTCATCATTTATTTTTAACTTTTCCGAATATGTTGACCAACCAATTAAGCAACTTTGAAATTAATCGGACGTACGGTTCTCTAGATATGTGCCATTCAAAAATGCACCTTCAGGATGACGTCATCATGACGTCATCATTTATTTTCATGTTTTACACATACTGCCTGACCAACAAACTAACTTTGAAATTATTCGGACCTACGGTTCTCTAGATATGGGCAATTGAAAAATGTACCTTTAAGATGACGTCACGTGACCCCTGATGACGTCATCATGACGTCACGATTTATTTTCATGTGTTACAAATACTGCCCCACAACCAATTGAGCAACTTTGAAATTAATCGGACCTACGGTTCTGGAGATATGGTCCCTTCAAGAATGCACCTTTAAGATGACGTCACGTGACCTCTGCGCACCAAGTCTCAAGTCGATCGGTTTTCCCAAAGTGCCCAAATGCCCTGTTGAAAAAAAGACGTGCACAAACCCTATGGGAGAGGAGTCTGAAAATGGGAAACCCGAGAAATGAAAAAAACTGAGATTTGTACGCGGACCGCCACAACATACTCATGGTTACTGCCTTCCCAGAATTCCTTTGTTATCATATTGTTTTGGACCTAAGATTTGAAATGGGAATATTTTGAGAATGGAGTGAGCTACGATCACGAAAAGTTGGAATTAGGTACACGAAAATACAACGGTTAAAACTCCCGAAGGTTTTTTGTCATACGCGATTGCTAAGTATACTAAATTCTAGATTGAATTTAAAGACCTCCCATTGACGTCATGATGACGTCACGAAAATTTCACTTACGCAGATACATTTCGGGCACCCAACAAAGACTCTGCAACAGAGAGAAATGACGCCACCGCTTTGGTTTTTCAGATATGGGTTCCACAAAATCGACTAATTAATATTCAAGGAGGTCATAACTTGACAACTGCTGACGTCATCATGACGTCATTGTTATATGCACATCAGCGAATGATGATGAATTATTGTTGGACTTCTCAGTCTGATTGAAGAAAGTTAAAGACGAAAAGAGGCGGCGAGAATGAAAATGTGCGTAAAACGAATGGAGCGAGTAGACAAAAAAGAAAAATAAATGACCCTTGATGACGTCATCATGACGTCATCATTTATTTTTAACTTTTCCGAATATGTTGACCAACCAATTAAGCAACTTTGAAATTAATCGGACCTACGGTTCTCTAGATATGTGCCATTCAAAAATGCACCTTCAGGATGACGTCATCATGACGTCATCATTTATTTTCATGTTTTACACATACTGCCTGACCAACAAACTAACTTTGAAATTATTCGGACCTACGGTTCTCTAGATATGGGCAATTGAAAAATGCACCTTTAAGATGACGTCACGTGACCCCTGATGACGTCATCATGACGTCACGATTTATTTTCATGTGTTACAAATACTGCCCCACAACCAATTGAGCAACTTTGAAATTAATCGGACCTACGGTTCTCGAGATATGGGCCCTTCAAAAATGCACCTTTAAGATGACGTCACGTGACCCCTGATGACGTCATCATAACATCATCATATATTTTAATCTTTTACGCATACTGGCACACCAACAAAGCAACTTTGAAATTAATCGGACCTACGGTTCTCGAGATATGGGCCATTCAAAAATGCACCTTTAAGATGACGTCACGTGACCCCTGATGACGTCATCATAACATCATCATTTATTTTTATCTTTTACGCATACTGGCACACCAACAAAGCAACTTTGAAATTATTCGGACCTACGGTTCTCTAGATATGGGCCATTCAAAAATGCACCTTTAAGATGACGTCACGTGACTCCTGATGACGTCATCATAACATCATCATATATTTTAATCTTTTACGCATACTGGCACACCAACAAAGCAACTTTGAAATTAATCGGACGTACGGTTCTCAAGATATGGGCTACTCAAAAATACACCTTTAAGATGACGTCACGTGCCCCCCCTGATGACGTAATCATGACGTCGACATCCTTAGACCATCTGTGAGTGGTGGTCTAAGTGTGTGCCAAGTCTCAAGTCGATCGGATTTCCCAAAGTGCCCAAATGCCCTGTTGGAAAAAAGACGTGCACAAACCCTATGCGAGAGGAGTCTGAAAATGGGAAACCCGAGAGACGAAAAAAACTGAGATTTGTACGCCGACCGCCACAACATACTCATGGTTACTGCCTTCCCAGAATTCCTTTGTTATCATATTGTTTTGGACCTAACATTTGAAATGGGCATATTTTGAGAACGGAGTGAGCTACGATCACGAAAAGTTGGATTTAGGTACACGAAAATACAACGGTTAAAACTCCCGAAGGTTTTTTGTCATACGCGATTGCTAAAGATACAAAATTCGAGCCTGAATTTAATGACCTCCCATTGACGTCATGATGACGTCACGAAAATTTCACTGACGCAGGACCATTTTGGGCACCCAACTAAGACTTTGCAATAGAGAGAAATAATGCTACTGCTTTGGTTTTTCAGATATGGGGTACACAAAATTGACTAATTAATATTCATGAAGGTCATAACTTGACAACTGCTGACGTCATCATGACGTCATTGTTATATGCACACCAGTGAATGATGATAAATTATTGTTGTACTTCTCAGTCTGATTGAAGAAAGTTAAAGACGAAAAGAGGCGACGAGAAAGAAAATGTGCGTTATACGAATGGACCGGTGGGACCGGTGTTGACAAAAAAAAAGAAAAAAAAAAAAAATCTTAACGAAAGCAAGAGCTGTTTCGGCTGGAATGCCGAAACAGCTAATTAGACAAATTAATATAAGCAGAGAGAAAATAATGACACCAAATTTGGAGGAATGTCACACACACATTTTGACAATATATCTTCATCGAGTTTGAAAAACCAAATCCAACAAATCCTTTATTGGACTTTGTGAAACTACTAATGGCAAGTGTGCATGAACAACTTATCCAGATCAGGGAAAACTGATAAATATAGAAAATTCATTTTTTAGGGTTTAAATATTGCCCTTTTTGGCAAAATGTCACACTTTTGGTACCCAACTTCATGGATTATTTTCCCAAACGACATCCGAATAGGGTTAACGCTATTTTTTTTATCAAACTTGACTCTAATATTTAGTGTGTCCACCCTTGGCAGCAATCACTGCGGCACATCTTTCGGGCATTGTGTCTATATATTTCCTGAGAGTTTCTACACTAATGCTGTTCCAAGTCTTCTGAAGTTCATTCCAGAGGGTTTCATTTGAATGTACATTTGTATATTGGTAAATGATTGCCATTTCATCACAAACAACTGAAGTACCTAAAATATGCCAAGTGTTCGAATCATTTTACACACCTAAAGACAAACATCTCACATCACAGCATTCTTTGCAACTCCTGCAATTTACTTTTCCCAAATGTTTGATAAGATGTTAAGACCATGAAGACACAGGTGAAGCAAATTGAAAGGTGAAGCAAATTGTAAAAATATTCCTACCTCAAGAGATAACTTTGTCCGATAAAAGGGCCTCTAACAATTGACAATTAGCACCTTCCAGGTATGGCAAGTAAAACACACAGTTTACTTTTGGCCGGTCAGACAGCCATACAAGCTTAAAAAAAACCGACTACTGTAATATGGGTTAGGGCTGTTCATTTTCGAATAATTTAGTATTCGATTGTTCGAGACTGCGCTTGACCAAATATTTGATACTCGCCAATCAAGTCTTCCAGGCGTCTGCTGCAATGCACGCCAGTAAAACGTTGCATGCAAAGCACGCCGGTGTTTTACATGCGGTAACAATAAACCTCTGTCCACAAAAAAATGCGGCATTTGACACTGCTAAGCGCCGTAACTTTTCTATTAAAATAGCATTAGAGTCGTATCTGTACGTGCATATTTATTTCTTTCGAATATTCGAACCGGCAAAAAGCTATTCGAATATTCGGTTGATGATCGAATATTCGAGACAACCCTAATATGGGTAAAAAATGGCCATGTTTGGGCATCAGTGGCAGAAACCAAAGTTGTACCTGCAAATGCTCATCCTGGACGTGGCTAATCCTTAACCACGTAACCACGTAAACTGGCAAGAAACAGAATGTTTTTCATTTTGGATAGAGAATCTTTTTTTCCTTAGTATTACCTGTGCCATAAACTTGAGAAGGAAGCCTTCATATATAGCTGACGGGTTCTAATAATCCTTCCCAACTTGGTTTGCAGTAACACCTGACGTGGTTCACGGGACTATGCACCTCCAATCTGCATAGGACCAATAAGGAATAGAAATAAAGAAATAAAATGAAGTGTAGAGTAAAATTGGCACTCTTTCAAGGCAAACGCATAACTTTATTAATCCTTACATTAGCTAATTTGTTATTATTATTATTATTATTATTATTTATTCGGCCAAATTTCAATGAACAACAAAACAACTTAATACAAGAAAACGAGAAAAATACAAAATTAAGAAAAAATACATGAGGGGGAGGAGAGAGTGGTATGGGAACGGGTGGGACTGGTATAGGTGGGGGATGGTTAGAGAGGAGATTGGTGGTATGGGGGGGGGGGGGGGGGGTAGGGAGAGGAGAGATTGGTGGGACGGGGATATACAAAAACAATCAAATTAAAGCCGGCCAGGATGAACAAAGGTGTACTGAAACACTGTGGCCCGAAAGCCTGTCTATTATTGCTTCTTGTAAAAGGTGACATGGAACTTGGTATTAAGATTCCTCATCTTTTCCCGCTGGCTTGTCACTTGAAATTTAAGAGATTGTAATTATGCCTTATGAGAACTTCAGAAGTGATATCAGAAACCCTAATCTCACACAAACAAATATAACACAATTAGGGCTGTTCATTTTCGACTAATTTAGTATTCGATTATTCAACACTAGGCTTGACCGAATATTCGATACTCGGCGATTAAGTCTTTCAGGTGTCTGCTGCAACTGCATGCCGCGCCGGCAAAAAGTTGAACGCAAAGCACGCCGGTGTTTTACATGCACCGATCGATATTATAGAAAACCCAATGGACATTTTTTGCATTGTATCAAGATCATTACGAGTACGTATAACGTTCTGATAATTTTGCAATAATTATTTTTGAAGTGTCAAGGGTTTTACGGTCAGGAACAATAAACCTCTGTCCACAAAAAAATGCGGCATTTGACACTGCTAAGCGCTTTAACTTTTCTATTCAGGGTCATATCTGTACGTGCATATAAATTTTTTTTCAAATATTTAAACCGGCAAAAAGCAATTCGAATATTCGGTTGATGATCGAGACTGCACCGAATCTTGTCTTTAGACCTAAAGCAAATACTAAACATGCTGGTCAGTATTTAAAGTGAGCAACTTTCTGGTAACTCCTGCCACAGGAAAGGAAGATGTGACTGACTGACCTACGTGTATGTGTGTTCTTACAATAGTCTCCTTACGGGGTACCGGGAAGAAAGGGTAACAATGGGGACAATGGTACCCCACGAGGGAGTCTTTAGAAATCGAGGTACCACACAAAGTTAATGCTACGGAGTTTGAGATTTCAATGGGGACAAAGGAGAATAAAAGAAGGAAAGTAAAGTCCACAATAGAGGTACCCCACATGGGTGCATATGTGAGGATGTGTGGCCATAGAGTTTACCATAGAGTTCACCATAGAGTTCACCATAGAGTTCACCATAGAGTTCACCATAGAGTTCACCATAGAGTTCACCATAGAGTTCACCATAGAGTTCACCATAGAGTTCCCCATAGAGTTCACCATAGAGTTTACCATAGAGTTTACCACACCCTTTATAACAACCCCAAGGAATTTTGAGTGCTATTTTTTCAGGCTTCATACTTTGCACATTAGGCATTGCATAATAACATGTGATTGGACAATATTTCACAAACGAGACTTGTAAACAACAGGAAAATATGTAGGACTTAAAAACAGAAACTAAGCCTGAATTTAATCGGTACGATACTGTACTGGTGAACAGGAGTGAAGTCCGTTTCCATGGCGATGCGTTCTCGTTCAATGTCATCAGCCATTTTTAGTAGGTGGTGTTCATAGGGGACGTCCCAGTAATCATTGCTCTCAAACTGAACGTCCTGAAAACAACGGTAAGTATCTCAAATAGCTCATGTTGTTACTCAAGAAATAATTGAAGTAGTTCTGAATGGGTACAGTTCTTAGACGACAGGAATCAACCTGCGTTGGCTATAACCAATGGACAGCATCAGTTGGAGAAACCTGGAGGTTCTAAGCACATTATATTTTGTGCTTAGCACGTAATATTTCATTGCACCTAATATTGTTCAGCAATTTTTCCTGCTCAGCAAAGCAACTACGTAAGAACCAGTCACAATTTGTAATGGTTGCCTATTTTGGCCCATCAAAATCTAACTAAAAATATAATTTCAAAGAAACTGGCAGAAGCGGGATTCGAACCTGCGACCTCCGGAATACCGTACCGGCGCTCTACCAACTGAGCTATCTTGCCCTATGTTGGTGGTCTCCCAAATTGTCAGTATCTTTGTTCGGGTGGGCACTAGTCAGAAGTCATAAACCCAGAATGCCGTGTAGCCAGGGATCCCACCCAATTTTACGATACAACCTGGGAAGCGACATTGTGGGGATCACTCAATGAGGATACGACTTTTTTAACTTATAATTTGTCAAACAATCCACAAGGGAATCCGACTAGGTAAATTTTGAATACATTTTCAAAGTGAACAAAGAAACTGGCAGGAGCGGGATTCGAACCTGCGACCTCCGGGTTACCGTACCGGCGCTCTACCAACTGAGCTATCTTGCCCTATGTTGGCGGTCTCCCAAATTGTCAGTATCTTTGTTCACGCGGAAATAAATACAAGAAACAACGTAGCAGGAAGGCATGCACCACAAACATTCTATATGATAAATTTATCATCCAATCCATAAACTTTATCCGTTTGTTCATTCAAACCTTAAAATCTCAACCAAACAGATTCCAATAAACTTAAGCTTACCTCAGGCCCGTTTTGAATACGCTGTTTGAATCGGTGATTTTCCAGATTAGGCCATTCCTCTAATTGGCTCGTCTGTACATGGTTTACATTATTTAAACTATGGAATGTAGTAGCACTGTCCATACAGGTCGGCGTCTGGGAATGCATAGTGGAATTATCATAGAAGCCGTTGGGTGTTGGTAGTACACAAGACGATTGCACACCGTCTCTTGTTTCAACTTGCATTGTGCCCTGTTGCCGGAATGCTGTCTGAAACTCCACCGGAAATGGGTTTTCTAAGATGTGGTCTGATTGGACTAGGGGTAGTGATCTAGTCTTATCCTCAACCCGACGCCATGGCAATATGAGAGCCTGTGGTAAGGGGTGGGTGTGGCTTGCTGGAAGTGGCTGGTGGGTGGATGGGTTGAGACAGTGTCGCTTTACGGCCGTTGTTAACTTTGGAGAGGGAGAGAAGATAGAAAAGGATTGCTTTTTAAATGGTAGATGGTAAGCCTTTTGTATTTCAGAGCCAGGCGTGAAGTTTCTTGGAGGAGTCAAATTTTTTTTCTTTTATAAATGATATTCCAGTTCCAAACCACGTGTCAGTTTGGGGGATTTTTCATACAAGAAAAAGGTTCAAATCACCGACAGAAAGATTTTACTTTAACCCTCCTATACTTATAACTATCACAGCCTATCAAAATCTCTAAACACCAACTCTGACAGTTTGTGTGTGTTTCAATCTGAAATTTGATAGGTTTTGATCTGTACAGCAGCTGGGTCGATTTTGGCCCTGAGAACAGGAGGGTTAATACCCCCAAAAATCTGTCAGGAACAGCAAATCTATAATAACCATCCATCTGTATTCAGAACTGTACAAACACTTGGCACAACCTTTAAATCTGAGAATTTTAATAGTTCGGAAATTTTCGTGCAATATAGGGGAAGAAAGTTTGTGTTTTCTGTGTTAAATATTCTTGACAGTGTATGGTCACTCAGAGTGTTCACATACATAAATGGTACATGTAATTTCTGCCTTATTTTCACAGATTCTGCTGACATATATCTTGAAATAACGGGCTGTGCCACATATTTAGATAGTTGTTACCAAGGAGGGTTATTTATTTTGCAAGATTTCACTGTTCCTGACCGATTTTGGTGGGGTATTAAAGTAAAATCTTCCCCACAGCTTTACTCAGACTACCGTCAAGTTACCTGCTCACTGGAATGAGTGGTCTCACTGAGAGTGGCTTTGCGCTTGGTGCCGTATACCTTAAAACATGCCTGGGGTAGAGGCAATGCTCCCCAAGGCTGGTAATTGGGTGCAGTCGGCATGGCCATTAGAATGATTTCTTTTACAAATTCTTCTGTCAACCTGGAGTACAGGCAAGGAAGAAACATGGAAGTTAAAAAACAATAACACAAAATTTACATTCTCATTTCTCAATGCATTGTGGGTATAGATGACAAACAAACCATGTAAAAATACACAAACCTGTGGCACTGTGAACCAGTCCAAATATTAATTGATTTTATTCTAAATATCTGTCATGAATTGAGAGATAATCTTTTCACACATCTTGCATGGAACATTTATGAGGAAAATAACCTGAAAAATCAATTTTTAATGGCAATAAAAAATAAGGAAATAATTGGGGAATCCCTCTCAGGATACCAGTTACTGATGAATGTAACCACTCTGAAATGGAGGCGGTCGGACATCCGGGAACTTTGCTTGAACTTTGTACAGAGATCAATGGGTTGCTATGCAACGTGATGGGAAAAACAAACACACCGGGTGCCGTGTAATTAATAGGATGAAGAGGAAGATGTAACGTCATGCCGACCAACTCTATTAGAACAGCTAGGATTTTATAACCATGACAACCAATGCGACCAATCACATCCATTCTAATGTGCTTGCTCTTCTAATGCCAGTAAAACTAAAATGAAAATATTTTACTTTAATACCCCCCACCAAAATTGGTCAAGAACAGCAAAATCTTGGAAAATAACAACTGTCGAAACATGTGGCACAACCAGTTATTTCAAGATAGAAATCAACATGTATGTGAACACTTTGAGATACTGTGCACTGTGCCAAGAACATCTAACACAGAAAACACAAACTTTCTTACCCTATATTTCACAAAAATTTTCCAACAAAATTCTCAAATTTAAAGGTTGTGCCAAGTGTTTAATACAATTCTGATGAACACAGATGGATAGTTATTTTCAAAAATTTGCTGTTCCTGACTGATTTAAAGTAAAATCTTTCCATTAAAACTTTATACTGTTCCGGGCCATGATCAGATTATCTTGAGAATCTTATAAAGAGTTCCATATCTGGACATCACTTATACCTCGTGCACAAAGTCTATGGGCCGTGACAGAAAAAGTCTAAGTATTTTCAAAGAATAAGTAAAAAAATGTTCCTTCCTAAATTCGTGTTTCTTCATCAGATTTACACTTTTTGGTAGTTTTTAAGTCACTAAGAGAAAATAAGTGATGTCCGGATATGGAAATCTTTCCCCGTCTAAAATTGGTCTTCAGATGGATATGAGAAACAACAGTGGAAAGTACAGTCATGACAGTAGACTCATGGAGGATACTCTGGTGATTGTGTAATGTAGGGACCTGCTCCCTATAAGGGAAAAAATCCACTTTTAACCCTAACCCTCCAGGGTATTTTGGCTAGAAACCCTGCCAGACGCATCAGATTGCATACTTTGTCATATTGACTTGTGTGCAGAGTGCAGCAAAGTGAAGCTGTCACCACAGATGCACCGTGCATGCTGTGTCGACGTGTCTGGCAGGGTTAGCGTTAAGGTTATCAAAATTGCCGAACTAGCGACATTACAACTAAAGTTTGGTATGCTGTAAGTGTATGAGGGCAGGGTTTTAGTTTTTCAAGGAAATTTTAGGGTACAGCGAAGATGAAGATGACAAAACGCAATGCTAAAATAAAGATGGCGATCACTGTGATGCACAGTAAACATGCAAAACCGCATTGATTCACAAGGCAAATGCCGTAAAGCACGTAGGCCTAAAACTTGAATTTTATTTCTCTTGGTCGGGCAAAGGGGTAGCTCTTTATTCAATTTGTACAGGGAATTACGTGTTTTGTCGATTTCTTTACAGTAATAACAAAACGAACACAATTCTTTTGGGTATAACGTGGGAGATATTTTTACTGCATAAAACAGTGAAATTTGGAAATATTTCAGGAAAAGGGTTAGCTGTTTGACAATAATTAAGTTTTTTCCCCATTGACCACAACACTATTCATTCCCCTTTGAGTCCAGAGAGTGCAATCGGTAACAGCCACCACCGACCAATCAGAGACAAAAAACAAGACCCAGTGACGTCATGCCGACCGCGAGAATACTGCAATGAACTGTTCAAAATTATTTTAAAAAGTCAATAGAATTAAGTCCAGGCATGCAACTTGGAACTAACAAAAAACGAGGAAATTCCCATCTTTACAAGACTTTTTTACAGTGACAGTTTTCAATTTTCAATGAAGTCGAGGAAATCAGCTGATCCGAGGAAAAGTTGCATGAGTGTAACCATGGTGTAACTTCTGTTTCCTTCCTCCATGGTCAAGAGAAGTGTGCTTTGATTTTAGGCTGAACATCATGAACATGGAGGAAGGATAGAACAAGTCATTTTGGAAAGAGAACAAATACCCTTACTCTAATTTCATCAAAACTAAAGAGGGGCCCTATACACTACGCGGATAAGCCATCGGCGATACACAACATGTTAAAAAAAAAAGAAACATGCCCAAAAGCATTGATAAACCATCGACATGATCTTTACTTTGAATTAATATAATAATAACGTTATTGGCCGAGTGATTGTTTGGAAGTTTCCGAACAAAAAAAAATCTTTAATCTAAAGACAAGTTGTTAATGCTTACACTACAGGTACCATATTGGAAACAAACCTGTAATCCTAAACTGGAAAGTGAAAAGAAACGGAAATGACATCGAGTCGGCAGTGCTTTGTAGGTTTTACCGCACGATAAATAAACATCAAGATACCGCTATTTTGCTGTAATTGGAAACTAACCAATCACAGTAGAGCTCAGATCCCAACGGCGACCTGCTACTCTTTATGCAAAAGTCAATTTGATTGGTTGCTTAAACAGTACATCTCTTACAAATCTTGAACTCCTTAGTCATCAGAGAATCTTTACACCAAAGATTCAAGTATTTCCCTTTTAAAAATTATTCTCTGATTTTACAGGTAAATTAATCAGCACAGTCTAGTTTATTTCCAAAAAAAAAGATGAACGGGGGGGGGGGGGGGGGGGGGGACTCTTCAAAACGTTGGTGGCGCCATTTACACGTACCCTAAACTCTCTTCAAGGGACTCGACTCTCTCGGCATGACATTTTAAAATCATAACAATGCATAAATAAAAGATCCCAAAAGGGTAATTTGATCGAGACTGTTCGCGTGGAAACAAGTAAAACATGAAACAAATTAAATATAACAAATCGAGGCTTGACATTTTCAAAAACAGGCATATATAGCCATATTAAAATCAGGCAAGAACTTTTTACAAAGGTTTTATTCGCCATTTTCGTGCAGGATTTTTCAAGGTATGCTTTCTAGAACCTCTGGCCAGAGCAAAGTAATTGTTCAGTATTGAGCTGTCTCCGTAATTTGTTTTATTTCGGTCCTAATAAATAACAAAAGTTAATGGTTTTTGCTCAAATCATGTGTATACACTTTTCTTGGCCATAATTTAAACAAAGATGGCGCAACGAAGTTGGCTTATATCTCAACAGATGTCATCCAATTTATTTCAATTTAATGTGTGAATATTTAAGCCAAAACAGATAATGAAATTCATTGTAAATACAAAGCTGAAAATACTGTTTACAATGTTACAATGATTCACAATTCCAAAAAAAAAAAAAAGAAAAAAAAAAGGGAATTCGACACAAATACATTTAGACCAGTTCTTATAAAAATGTTATTAATGTTAGGCCATATGTATCTGTCAAAACATTATTAACCCTTTGACCTTGGGGTCACCAATAAGCCAGTTCAGTATCTCAAAGGTCAAAGGTTATTCGGCCGGGATAAAATTGCTGACGTAATGTCACGCCATGTTACGCAAACGCTCATTCTGATTGAATTTAACATGTGCGGCAGTTTCACATAAAGAAAAACATAGAAAATAGCAGCAGCCGGCCGGCACTTGCCCGTCCACTTTCAAAAGTGTTCCGGCGCCATTGGTTGTGCGACCACCTTTTGCATTCACACGCGATAGGTCACGCAGGTCATTCGGGATAAAATGTCATTGTGTACATGCGCAGTTGAAATACCAAACTGGCTTAATTTATGTGCCGACTTATTTACGAGGACGTATTTTTGTCACTGATTTTCAATGCATGTTTAAAGGATACTTGTGTACATTATCATACTCTACTTTTAATTAATTATTCATATCAATTTGAGGATAATTCTTGGGCGACTCCAAGGCAGAGTCCCTTTAAAATTTGATTTTATTGGTCCTGCCGGCTCTGGCTCCCTTCTTAGACCGTGCCGTGGCCCTGGTCCTCGTTATATCATTCGTACTGAGGACTTGTACTCCATGTTTATACCTCCCCACTTGACCATCTATAAAGAACTTTTTGTCTTGTGTAGGGTCCCTCCAGAAACCTTGATTCCTAGAGAAAAAGAAGAGAAGAAAAACTGATAATAATAAGCCCATGTATTCAAGCAAAAAGGATGCTATAAACTTCAATATGGTAACATTTTCACTGCTGTGTACTATAAGCCAACCTAGTCCATACAGTATGCTCTGGACTCTGGTGTAGTGTGCTAAGAGCCCACCAGAGAGAGGCAATTGAGGTGGGGGTGGGGGGGGGGGGGGGGTATTTGGCCAAGTGCCTCCTCCCCCATCCATAAAAAAACCCCACCCTTTCAAATTATTTTGCCAGGCCTCCAAAAAATCAGGATACTTGTTATCGAAAATATAACAATTTGGTCCTAAAAATCTGGAAAAATTCATTTTCCCCCTTGAAAATGGTTGTGTCTTTCCCCATGCCCCTCCTTTGAACACAACCTGCAGGTAGTGTGATGGTTGGTGTTATTGGAAACCTAATATTGTAATTAAAATTGGGAAGTGTTAGTGAAACATCAGTAGTGTTCGTGAAATATCGGTAGTGTTAGTGAAATATCGGTAGTGTTAGTGGAATTTGGGTGGTATTCAATAATAGGTAGAGTTAACGGATTTTGGCAGTATTGAGGCAGTCAGTTTTGAAATGACTGGTGATAATTGATTTGAAGTCCTCATACGTACCTAACCCTTGTTTTCTCTGTACTTGAGTTTTTCTTGGCAACACTGTAGCCCATTTTCCGGTCCTGTGAAATAAGAAAACCATGGCAACCAATAATCAAATGCTATCCCATATTCAATGGTCCATAGTCATCTGTGCATTGCATGTGTTATTATCACAACAAAAAGCTAGCTTTTATTCACTAAGCGTGTGTGTAAACTGTTGAAGAAAATAATCATTCCACTTGTTTTATACCATTTGTGACCCGCTCCAGAAAAAGGTGATATAAGTCGCGCTATGCATTTACGCGTAATGACCCTTTCAACATTGAGAGGGTGAAATTTTTCGTCAAAATAAATTTTTTGTTTTTGTCTTTAATGACATCTTAAATATCTAAAGTTTCAGGTTTGGTGCACAACAATGTTGGTTTCAGTAAATAAAGTGGAAAAATAACCTTTTTAGAGTGCATTGTTCTATTGCATTGTATAAGAACTAGCTATTTCAAAGCCTGTTTTCTCTGTTGTGCAATTTGAACTCCATAGAACTAATTAATATGCAAAAACGCGATATCTCGAGAACGGAAAGGGCTTTGGAGCTCTATCATGTACCAAATGAAAGCTTACATTGCGGGCTTTCCAAACATACATAGAACTCAATTTTCATATTTTGCGACATAATATACCTTTTTCCAGAGCGGGTCACATTTGTTTTATGCAAAGTGTCACACACACAAAACTAAGCGAATGATTATTGACAAAATTAGACGCTTTTGGAGCTTTGTTTCGAATTACATTGTTACTCTCCTCATGCAAGTGCTTCTAGCATTACGTAAAATATGATCAATATTTTGAAATCAACATCTTTTATCTTTGAAATCTTTGAAATTTCATTTGAAAACAAGTCTACTGAATGATAAACTTTTGTTAGAGCGCCGGTACAGTAACCCGGAGGTCGCAGGTTCGAATCCCGCTCCTGCCAGTTTCTTTGTTCACTTTGAAAATGAATGATAAACTTTTTATCCCACTCGTGCTGTGGAAGATGGGAAAATTTACATGTTGTGTTTCTGTGTCCCATACACCACTCATTGCTCGTGGGATAATATTCCTTTTTTCAACTCACCATCTCTCGCTGCTGCCTTTCCTCTTCTTTCTTCCTCTTCTGCATCACCATGTACTCCTTGTAGTTGATATTCTCTCGCTTTGGTGCCTGAGAGATAAAAACAAGATAATTATGAGAAAACAAATTCATTCTGCCAGGGTTTAATCCCAGAAAATCTAGTGATGAGGCAACAAATTGTTCATGACACCTCAACAAAATAAATTGACCTACCATGGTAAAATCCTGTAAATTTAGTTTGCGTCTAATCACATCAATATGAAACTACTGTACAGAATTCTATAGGAGTTGCAATGTGTAAAATAACTGGAAATCTACCAAATTATGTATATGGTGTTATCAATGCGAAACATAGTCCTATTTGTCTCAGTTTTAGCACATTCGGCCTCCAAAAATAACTGAGGTGACTTAGCAACATTTGAGAAGATGCATTCACATGACTCTACTGTGATGTAGGTCAAATACAGAGACAAGGTTGGAATATTTTACCCATGCTCCTAGACGTATGGCCCTATCCGCTTCACACTTTTCTCGATCTTCAAAGGAGAATCCAGTCAAACCAAACTGCCTGACGTCATGGCGGGCCATCTTGAGGTTGAACTCATCCGGACTGGACTTGCCTTCTGTCTGATTGCTGGTCTGAGCAAGTATGAATTAAAAAAAAATAATAATAAGTTGGCTCCGACAATTTACTGAATAAAAAATGAAATAAAATTTTTACAAAATATGAGCCCTGAATCAACAAACCTTCTTTTTTCGTCGGCTTGGATCCTCAAAAATAATCACCTCCGGTGCTGGTCTCTTCATCTGCCCTCCCTCCTTCTTAAGCTCCGCCCCCATTCTCTGAGTCTCCTTCTCCAACTCTTTCTCTTTAAATTGTCTGAGCTCCTCCTCAAAGTTCATAAACCGTCGGTTTCTTTTGCTTCTTGCAGTGTCCACTTCTCCTCCAGAATTTGACACTGTTGCTTTACTCTTTGTATTTTTATTTTTGGGTTTGGTTGAGGCTGAGGGGGCCTGAGGATTGGTGGTTGTCGTTTGCAGGTCACTGTTATTGTTGGGGGAGGAAGGTTTCTTTTTCGCCTTGGCTTTCCATGTCTTTTGCGTGTAGTCATCCTCATCAAGTAAACTGTCCCCTGTTGTTTAAAAGAAAAGTTAAAACAACTGATACAATATCATAATGAATCAAATGATCTAAAAAATAGAAGGGAAAGAGTTCCATATATCTGGCTATCACTTATTTTCCCTTAATTAATATGACTTAAAAACTACCAACAAGTGTAAATCTGATGAAGAAACCCCCCGGGTGCCCCCCCCCCCCCCCCCCCCCCCCCCCCCCAATACGTACGCCACTCACTAGTACGTAGTGCCGGCCATGCCACTCACGCACTGCATGCACTGCACCACCATGGACTGCACTGACTCTTTATTGGAAAAGACGACCCGAAAATAATGTTTTGGGTTTACTCCTTTTTGAACTTCAAATTTAAGAAATAATTAAGGATGACTGTCTTACCGTACTGGTTAAGCCTGCTCAACAACTGTTGCTGTAGGAGGTCGCCTTCTTCCATTTTATACTATATTTTATCAATAGTTTTGTCGTTGCAAACAGTACACGTGTATAAATTTCCTACGAGTGTATGCGTGCGTTATATGGCATGGTACCCTGTCTTAGGCATGCAATACGCAGCATGAAAACACTGGTCTTTGGTACCAATCTAAATGAAATGTTAAGCGCGAAAATTTGAACAAGAATCGAAGAATGTGAAGTGTGTCAAAAGTTAGCATAACCGTACCGTGGTGAAAACGTAAGTTAGACTCCGTTTTCTTGTTAGACTGTACTGTGTAGAATAATAAATATATTTATCTAAGCTGAGATGAATGGATATTGCGTGAGCATGGAGTAAGGAACGTGCGTGCAGTGCGAGAAGAATGTGTCAAAATCTGAACATTTTGCCGTGCGTGATGATGCGGGTCATGCATGAGTGTCTGAAATAGACGTAACTAATGGTATGTCATTTCACGTCATGACGGGGTAATTTGAAACAATTTCCTATAAATTTGGCGATTGTGTAGTGTAGAGCTTGGAAAGATTTTACTTTAATACCCCCCACCAAAATCGGTCAAGAACAGCAAAATCTTGGAAAATATCCATCCATTTGTGTTCATAATTGTATAAACACTAACTGACTAACGTTAACACTTGGCACAACCTTTAATTTTGAGAATTTGTTAGGATATTTTCGTGCAATAGGTGAAGAAAGTTTGTGTTTTCTGTTTTAGAAGTTCTTGGCACCATGTAAAGTTACTCAAACTTGTTCACATACATGTTGATTTCTTCCCCATTTTTTACAGATTTTGCTGACATAAATCTTGAAATAAAACAGGTTGTGCCACATGTTTAGACAGTTGTTATCAAGGAGGGTTGGTTTTTTTCCAAGATTTTGCTGTTCTTGACCGATTTTGGTGGGGGGGGGGGGTATTGAAGTAAAATCTTTCCGATAAGGGCAGGGTTTTAGTTTTTGAGGGATATTTTTGGGTAAAGCGACGATGAAGACAAAAACGCAAGGTGAAAATAAGGATGGCGATCACCATGACTTACGCCTTACGGTAAACATGCAAAACTGTGTTGATTTGCATGGCAACTGCCGTAATTAAAGTGAGTAAGAAAATTGCATTTTCTAGCGCAATAAAATGTTCAAACTTACAAAAAAAGATGTGAATAGAATTGAGAAGTCTGCTTTAGTTTGAAAAAGTCATTTTTGAATGAGAAAAAATACATTTGACTCCAATTTGATCAAAACTAAAGAGGGGCCCTACAGTCACTCTACAGGCTACACTGCATCATTTTTACATGATCACCCGTTTTTAGTATTTTTAATAGATAATCTTTGAGAAAAACGTAAACAAAACAACAAAAGGCGGCGGTGGCCTCAATTGATGGAGATGCTAAACATGTTTCTTTTTTAATATTTGCCACAAATTTAAATTGAGTTTCGGCTAGCAATATTAATAAGATCATGAGATCTTTGGGTAAATGTATTCACACATTAGACCTTTGCAATGTGATTTTTTTTACAACTTTAGACATCTTGTCATTAGTTTGTAGTTGTTAAATTTTTAAAATTCACTAATGCTTGTTTTTATTGCAGACTTTTTGTTTTAAATTTTCATGCAGATTTGAGAGCCTATAGTATACGTACCACTCAATACACCAGTGATCATGATTGTCAATGCATGTCACATTGAATTTTATGGAGATGTCCTTGGAAGGATGCGGAAATGAGGACTGAGACTTCTAAGATGTTGACGGGTATCACACTAGCTCTCTTACTTAGCATCTCTGTGACAGGATTTTTCTGTCCTGATGAGCAAGGTATTTGTTGGTCAGTTTTCCTTGTGAAGTTGTGGTTCGTTTTCGTTCCTCCATGGTTTAACCCTAACCTTCCCAAATCCTCCAAAATCCTCTTTGCAAAATGGAGGAATTTGGAGGATTGAGGGCACTTGGAAGTTGATGCATCGGAGGATTTTGCAGGATTGAGGTTACTAGGGGTTTTTGCCCCTGCAGGAATATGGAGGATCCAGGTTATCAGGCTCAATGTGATACATGAGGATTTTGGAGGATTGAGGTTACTAGGGGTATGCACAAAAAACCTAGAGGATTTTGGAGGATTTGTGCTATGGTCCCCAAAAGAGGATTTTGGAGGATTCAGGTTATATGGAGTTTTAACACTTTGAAATCAGAGGATGTTGGAGGATTCAAGTTACATGATGTAGGGAGTTAGGGTTAATTAACCCTAACAGCCCAAGGCTTTTTACTAGAATCCTTCCCTAACCACACAAACTCCAACACTGTGTAGTAAACCAATGGCACATTCTTTGTACTTGGACAAAATCAGGGCATCAAGTCCCATGCAAAGTGATGGTGCCAAGGCTCTACAGTACCCAATCACACACAATTCAACACAAATGGGGTGTTTGATTTTGGCAGGTTAGGGAAGGTTAGGGTTAATGATATAAGATTTAGATTTTTCCCATTGAGTAATCCCCACTGCTTCTTCCTGCGTATTGCAAAGTTGGTACAAAATCCCTTGCTATACAACATAATGGTTCATTACTTCATTAACCAGTTCGCGCCAGGATTATTTTTCCCGAAAATTTAAATTTTCCAAAAAGGCAAAATATACAGCCAAACACACCACAAATACTGATTTGCAAGAATCATTTCAACAGTATTTGTACAATATTTCTTGCCGAAACCTCATATATTTCAATACTCCGGGTGCCCACCGGAGCGTAAATTTTAGAACAACAGGCCGTGCACAGCGGCCAAGTTCAAGTTCAAGTTCAACACACAGTCCGCCTCCACAGACTTCTCGGACTTTGTGTGTGCGTACAAAACAAATGAGGGATTAGCGTGTTGAGACGTCACCCGGAGGTGAGTCGAGGCAAGCTTGACGTTTTTACCCGTCAGCCGTGCCCGTGTATAAAAACAGTCAGATCGTGTCAAACACGTCCTCCGACGCGAACTGGTAAAGATAGCTTAGTAAATGGAGGGCCGGTACTACAATCTGGAGGTCACAGGTTAAAATCTGCCACTGGCCGTTTTCACTTTGAAAAATGATTTAAATGACAACCTAGTCAGTTTCTCTTGTGGTTCCCGTCAGGTACTGACAACTCCGAGTATTACCAACTGAAGTTCACTTCAAGACACTTGCTGGCTGCAGAAGAGGAATCTTCCCTCACAGAAGATGATCCATTGCCCATTCCATCGGTAAGATGTTACAAGATGATGGTTTCTTACTTCCTCTAAAAAAACACGTTTGTCACTCTGAGCTTTGCTTCTACATGTAGTTCCTACCCCTGGTGTAAAAAATGCTATGTCACACATCATGGCAGTCGCTGATTGGTTTGCTATATTAATTGTGCTTAACCCTAACCCCCACGAGGTATTCTCTGAGCACCCTGCCAAATGCAACAGAATGCAACACAGCTGAAATAAGAACCTGGCAAATGCAATGTTGCACTGTGCAGTGAACTCATCTGTACCAGCCTTGTTGCTGGAGGCTTATACATGTATAATACTAAATACAAAAGAATGCATCAGACCAGGGCTCTATTTCATAAAAGTAAGGAATATTCCTATCTTGGACTGAGGAAGAATAATTGTTCCTAAATCCAGGACTTAGTAACAATTTATTCTTCCTAAGTCCAAGATAGGAATATTCCTTACTTTTATGAAATAGAGCCCAGGAGATATGCCTTGACTGCTAAATGCAACAACTTTTTACCATTGGTGCATTCTGTTGCATTTAGCAGGGTAACTTGATACAAATGTTTGACACGTGACCATTCTGGACCAGTGAATTAACATAATTCAGGACATAATCTTCAACCTTCCTTCAGTCTGTTAGGGCTGTCCCGAATATACCGAATATTCGACTATTCGATCGTCAACCGAATATTCGAATACCTTTTTGCCGGTTCGAATATTCTAACAAAAATATAAGCACGTACAGATACGACTCTGATGCTATTTTAGTAGAAAAGTAACGGAGCTTAGCAGTGTGAAATGCCTCATTTTTGTCAAAGGTTTTTGTTCCCGTCCGTAAAACCCTTGTTTTTACACTTGTAAAAAAAATATTTCTGCAAAAACGCAGGCTGAAGTTTGGTTTCTTATCAGAACGTTCCGTAGGCCTACCCGTAATGATCTTGATACAACTGCGCATGCAAAAAAAAAGTTTATCGAGCAGTCCCTAAAATCAATCGCCGCACCTAAAACACCGGCGGCATGCAGTTGCAG
This sequence comes from Hippasteria phrygiana, assembly GCA_037893225.1. Lineage (NCBI taxonomy): Eukaryota > Metazoa > Echinodermata > Asteroidea > Valvatida > Goniasteridae > Hippasteria > Hippasteria phrygiana. The sequence continues at coordinate 281,524 of JAZGUH010000023.1, read as the reverse complement.
CTGACACGTGAAAAACTTGATCGGCGAGTATCGAATATTCGAATATTCGGTCAAATCGAGTTTCGAGTAATCGAATACTGAATTATTTGAAAATGAACAGCCCTACAGTCTGTAGATTCAGTTGTCATCCGTTTTTCATTTCATTCTGTAACTTTTCGTTCTTGTGATTGCACACACCCTACTCAAATTAACGGCTGTGGGCGGGGGCAAAAGTAGCGCCAGTGCCGGCCGGCTGCTCAGCCATTTTGTATGTTTTACTTTATGCGGAACTGCCAAAAGTAGGGGGCCATTTCTGCCAAGTGGAAAAAGTGAAGTGGGGGGGGGGGGGAGATGCCCCCTCGGCCCCCCTGTTCCGCCACCGTTGACTCAAACGGAGCATATCACATGGCACTACTCTTGGGACAAGTTAGGCGCAGCGTGAAGGAGCTCTACTCTGCATCACCAAAGGCAGAGACCTGGCTGAGGAAACTTCATCTTAACCCTAACTACCCAAGCCTTACAAACTCCAACAGCAGGTTTTGCCTAATTTTGATGGGTCCAGTACCGTAGGGCCTTGGCACCATTACTTTACATGGAGCTATGATGCCCCAATTTGTCCAAGTCCAAGGAATGTGCCATAGGTATACTGCACACTGTTGGATTTTGACAGGTTGTGGAAGCCGCCTAGTAAAAATGCCTAGGGGGTTAGGGGGTTAGGGTTAATACATGTATTTAACCCCTTGACCCTGGATTTCATATGGGGGCGTCGGGGCACCAGGCTGGCTTGTGCAGTCAAGCAAAACAGGGAAACAAGAGGCTTATGCAGCCAAGCATAACGTACACAATACCCCAATAATGGATTGAAAATGCAGAAATTGACGTAAATTGACGTGCATAGACGTCAACCGGCCAGGTGGCAATTTTCAATCTGCACGTATTTGTGTCAAGCGTACGTAAGGGGTTAAGACACTGCTTTTAGTTATATGACAGGGGTGAGATTTGTCAGGATTTTTTCCTGAATTCAGGAATTTTTTGTCGGGATTTCTGAATTTTTTAAGATTCTCTTTTGCAATCTGGAATTCCTGAGATGTTGTCCTAAAGGTGTTTTTACCTTTAAAAGTGGATATAGACCAATAAAAAACGGATATTTTAAGGGGGTGCCTTTAGGCAAATACAAACTACATGTATATGTTGATCTGGGGTCCTCGTGGATTTTTCGTGGATTTCGTGGAATTTTCATTTTTGGCCAATCTCACCCCTGATAAATGAAGAAGAAGATTCCATTCTTATATTTTTTTGTTTTTGCTTGACAGCTTGACTTCTGGGTAACTGGTGAGACCACTCCAAGTAATATTGATGGAGGGAGCATTTTGATATACAACTGGCTTCTGAGGCACCGAGTTGAACCAGAACACACTGCCATCAATGTCACTTTTGAGGTACATAATCAATCAGCCAGTTCGGTATTTCAACTGCACATGTGCACAATGGCATTTTATCCCGAATGACCCGCGTGACCTAACGCACGCGTGTGAACACAAAAGGTGGTCGCACAACGCGCACGTGTTAAATTCAATCAGAATGGGCGTTCGCGTAACATGGCTTATTGCATTCAGCTGAAGTAAATTACTATGAATTTAACCCCTCCTTGCCGACTGTTACCCAAACATTCCTGAATCCTCCAATTTCAATACGATTTTTCACACCAGCTAGGGAGTTCGGGTTAATAGGAGGCTGGTATGCCAAGACGGGCTTGTGCAGACAAGTGTAATGCAAACAATAGGCAAATAATGGATTGATTATGCGCAGGAATGCGCACGTATCGACGTCCATGACCGATGTTCGTATTCAAGAGGTTAATTCTTTATTCGCTTTTGTAGCCTGTTGAAGCTGTCTTTGGCATGGCCTTGTGTACGTGACTGGAAAAATAACATAAATTATCTGGAAACATCATTGCATGGCGGTTCATGTTTTTTTTATTTCTACAGGTGGATTTTCCCTTTTTGGCATTTCACCAAGATTCTGTGAATGTCACACTGTCCAGTCGCACATTTGAGATAAACAAGACAGAGATACAGCCAATTGATGTCACCTGGTTGCAGCACGAGAGCAAGGTTTGTGTTCAAGGTTCACTTAAAAAGAAAAAAAAAAGGTGTAAAACAAAAAACAAACATGTAGGCCTAGTGTATTGAGAATTAGAATGGTTGAACCATTCAGTATTGCAATTGAAGAGACACTACAAAAGAAATTCTTTATACTGTATTATCTGCAGGGTATCTGCAGGGCTTTAAAAAGTCTTTAAAAGTCTGAAATTGACTTTTCTCAATTTAAGGCCTGAAAAAGCATTACAAAGTATTAAATTGAATTCTCCAAGGTCTTAAAAAGAATGGACAAAGCGAGTAATGATTTTTTTATCAGCTCGCAAATAGCGATCACAGAGCCTGTATACAAAATCAGCTATAGCAATTTGTTCTAAAAAAACCTATTTGGCTGGTTAAACCTATAATTTGTGGGTAATTACTGTACAACCGTTGGTCAGTTTGGCAAGAGACTAAGTCCAATGCTTTGACATATTGACAATCGCAGCCACAACTAGGTTTAAAAATGTCTGCAAAATGTCTGTTATGTGTGTGTATAAATCCGGTGGACGTGGCTGTCGCGTACAGGGTGACATTTTGTTACCCACCTGCCCAGAGGGTGGGATTTAATTGATTGGTCTGTTCTTTGCACGCTGTGACGTCTTTCAGGTTCAACTAACTGTAGATATTGCCCAAACTCTTTGGATAAACCTGACAAAACCGTGGAAACTACCTGACTGCTGGTGGTTACCTGGCCAGACATGCTACAAGACAACGTATCAAGGTTTGTACAGACCACTCCCCTTGCTATGCCCTCTTTGTAACTTGCTGCTTAATATGAACGTGCATTTGCATCGCATGCGTTCGTTTTGTTACTTCCAAGCCTTGATAATTTACTGTGTAGAAGCATGTACATACATTAACCCTAACCCTCCAGGGTATTTTGGCTAGAAACCCTGCCAGACGCATCAGATTGCATACTTTGTCACATTGACTTGTGTGGAGAGTGCAGCAAGGTCAAGCTGTCACCACAGATGCACTGTGCTGCGTCTGGCAGGGTTAGGGTTAACCTTTTTTCTTTGTTTTTATCTCGTCAAAAGTTCTTTATGCTGAAGAAATGGACGTGGGTCAAAAAAACAAAGACCTAAATGTATGACATCACTAAACTACTTTTATTATTCGGACTTTGATCTTTTCGTCAAAATGATCGGGTTACTCACCTAGATCAGGTCACAGTTTGCTGAGCAGAAGACATCTACTCAAACAAGTGAAAACTGTCCGTGTCCAAGTTAGTGTAGGATTGAGTGATGTTAACTTGCGATCAGTGTATATAAACACGAAGCTGCACACAGTGGTCACTCGACCAAAACTTGGACCTCACATTTTACTACCATTTTTCCAAGTGCCAACCTCAAGCACAACTTCCAAGCACCTTCCTTTAACCCTTTCAGCCCCAATGGCGACTATAGTCGCCTGTGCACTATACCCCCCTTCAGCCCCAATGGCGATCAAAGTCGACCTGCTTAGTGTGTGAACAATGTGGGCACCAGAGGCTGCATGCCAATAAACAATGCGGGGCTGAAAGGGTTAAACACCCTTTTGTCCAAATATTGTGTGCACATTTATGTTCATTTTTATATGAAGACTGCATCTTCTTCGATACCTCGGAGGAGCAGAATTGGGATCCCACCTTCTGCCACCATTTTAACATCTCCCAGTGCCTTCCCCACAACACAACGTTGGAGTGCTTCTTCCTTCAACCAAACGAGTGTCGGTCTCGTCTCCTAGCTGCCTCTTCTGAGGACTCGAGCGAGCTTCTCTGCCCCGTACAGCCAAACACGTCTTGCATTCAGATCAATGACAGGGGGCTGTTATTCACACAGTATGATTGGACAGTACCGACCAAAGCACCGATCATAGAAAGCTTTAATAAGGAGTTATGCAGTATGTCAACTGAAGACATTTGGAGTAAGTGTTAACGGTATGGTATGGTATATTTACTCACACTATCACATTTTGATCCGAAGGTCAAATTACGTGACAATTTACATTATAAAAAAAACATCAAAATCATGATAAGTATTTACAAGTGTTTACAATTTGAGCATTGAATCCATGTTGTTTTTTCTCAGGCACAGACACTGTGAACAAGTATTACAATGGATGTTCATAATTGTTAGTGCGCTGTTTTTCTTTTGTTAGATGTTCATGGTGAGAGATTTTGGGAATGGAGGTTGGCACAGTGGTTCTTCCACCTCTGTTGCCCGGTGTGATTCCCGTCCATTTGCACTGTGGATTGGGTTTTCAGTCCCTACCTGGGGCCAATTTCACGGAGCTGCTAAGCACAAAAATTTGCTTAGCATGAAAACTCTTCCTTAATAATTAATAATTTATCCCTCCTACTATTTAAAAGGCCAAAATCAGTCAAAACTTCCTTCCACCTCCCCTGCTATACTTTTACACAGACATGATGATCAGATTACATGTGGTTTTGTACTATGGCAGGAGGGTCACAAACAATCACCTTGACTGATTTTGACCCATACAACAACATGGCTCAGAATGTATGTTTGCATAGGAGGGGTTTTAAACAAGATTACCAACCAGATTCCCCGTATATTGTATGTTGCTTTTGACTGGTATTCAGCTGTTGTTTGCTTAGCATGAAAAACACATAGACTTTTGGCTGGTAACCTGCTTTCACTAAAGACAAGTTTTTTGTGCTTAAGCAAATGTTTCTGCTTAGCGGTTCCGTGAAATTGTCCCTTCATTGCGTGTGTTTTATCCACGAATAAATTATAATTTTCCTCCCACTACCTTAACTGAAATTTTCCTTTGTCGTCTTCTCACAATTTGAAAGTTAAGACTTGTGTGAGAAAAGTGTATGCACCGATATCAGGCAACGCAGGGCAATTAAGAAATAAGTAAATGAATACACTCGTGAATTAAAAGTGGACTCATTTAAAATGATTTTAAACTACGTGAATCTATTCATTGGGAATTGGATGTAAATTTACCTTGGTGATAGTCCAGGCATAACCTGTGAAGGAGTCAAGCATGCTTTTGGATACCGACATTCGTAAACCATGGTCTTAAGTTTGCAAATTCTCAAACTTTAAGGCTGGCAAAATGTGCCCTCTCCTCGTAAGGTTTATGTCTTGAGTGCCGATACTCTCAAAATTTTCATCTGCGCAACACCCGAAACCCTGCGAAAACCGGTACCCGTGACTACCCCCAAACCTTTTGTTTTATAACCCTTGATACCCATAAAGAGAACATCTACAGGGTAATTGACCAATAGTGAAGTGTATTCGCCTCATGCAAAACTAACTGATTTACATAAGAATGCAAAATTTACAGTAAATTTACAGTAAATTTACAGTAAATTTACAGTAAATTTACAGTAAATTTACAGTAAATTTACAGTAAAATTTACAGTAAAATTTACAGTAAATTTACAGTAAATTTACAGTAAAATTTACAGTAAAATTTATAGTAAAATTACAGTAATTTCTCTCATTAAGTTAATTTCACTTCGTGACACACCTCTTGTCTGTCCCTTAGCTTATGAGGAAGATCACAATGGCACCATTTACATCGTTGAGTTGGTCGTAAGTAATGACGTGGAGCGTGACTGCCAAACCGTTCTGTTGAAACTCAAGCCGGTACCCCCTACGCCTGAACCGACGTACAACTTGTACAAAGGTCTGCCAACAACCAGGGACTACGCCGATGCCAAGGATTGCATCAATGTCAACACTACTGGATTCTATTACCCACCGCCTGAACCAATTCACTGGCAAGATTTCAGCTTGACTGTCTCTATAACAGGTACGCATATTTCTTCTAAATGTTCGTGCTCTTATCAAATTGGATTTTGTTCCTATTAACAATAGTTAAAATTTGGGAGACCGCCAACACAGGGCAAGGTACCTCAGTTGGTAGAGCGCTGGTACGGTATTCTGGAGGTCGCAGGTTCGAATCCCTCGCCTGCCAGTTTTCTTTGCTCGCTTTGAAAATCTTTAAAGTGTGTGTTTTATTGTGACAAAAACTACTATGAGGAGAGGCTTTGGCCCACTTGACTGCTTAGTGCAAAATATCTTAGCAGATTTTTCTGCTAAGATGAAAATCAGCTCAGATCCGGTCACAATCAGTTTGCTGGTAACCTGTTTTTGCTAAGCAGAACTTCTCTATGCTTAGCAGAATTTTGTGCTTAGCATGAAAAGTCTTCTTTGTGAAATACAGGATTACCAACAAAATTTTGATTATTATTATTATTTATTCTTTCTGGTAATGAAACCAAGGATTCCTCAAAAGTGCCCTAGGCACTGTAGCTCAAAAGCCTGAAGAAACCTGTAGAGAGAAGACAATGAGAAGAAGTTACAGTTTTAGAGGTGGGAGGAAAACCCCAGAAGAATATTCTGGGGAAAACCCACGGAATCAGGTAGGGACTGAAAACCCAATCCACATGTGGACCAGGGCAGGAATCGAACCCGGGCCACAGCGGTGAAAGGCAGGGACAGTAACCACTGCGCCAACCTGATTTCCCTGATGTGAAGTGTATCGCTTGTAGCTGGCATTCAGCTGTTGTTTGCTTAGCATGCAAATCCCATGGCCTTTTGGCTGGTAACCTGTTTTATTAGGAATACTTTGTTGGTGCTGAGCAAATTGTTGTGCTTCGCAGCTCTGTGAAATTGACTCCTGGGCCCAATTTCGTAGCGCTGCTTAACGCACGATTTTCTGCTAATGGAACCCTCGCCCATTTCATAGAGACTGTAAGCAGTATGCACAGCGAAGAGCCCGCTAAACTTCGGAAGCAGGATTTGCTTAAATTAGTGACGCAACAATATATATCTCCATGCACGTGCAAGCGTTAGCATGACTTTGCCATGAAATATGCTAATGCTTAAGGAAATTTTCCTGCTATAATTTGTACAACTTTTCTGCTTATCGTTAAGCAGCGCTGTAAAATTGGGCCCTGGGGCCAATTTCACAGAGCTGCTAAGCACAAAAAGTTGCTTAGCGTGAAAATTCTTTATTGATAAAACAGAGATTTCCAACTAAATTTCCATGTGTTGTATATTGCTTGTGACTGGTATTATGCTGTTCTTTGCTTAGCATGAAAATCACATGGAGTTTTGGCTGGTAACCTATTTTTAGTAAGCAAGACATTTTTGTGCTAAGCAAATTTTTGTGCTTAGCAGCTCCGTGAAATTGGGCCTAGGTCTTTGACTAACTCCCACTCTGTTTAACTCTTCTGTCTGACCTGTAGGTAGTCTGAGTAATTTTGTTGAGATAAACCAGAGGTTTGAGCCGATTCTCGCAGCAAATATCAGCCAGTCCACAAAGCCTCCTGATGATCAGCTAACCTCAGTGACAGGTAAGCATCTATCATTGGGCATGATACGGAATGAAAAAAAATGATAGAACGGTCTACAAATATTGATTGCTTCGAGTGGTGTAGTAAAACTAGCCTCCCGTGGTGATCCATGGAGCATTCTATTTTTCCCTGAAAAAAACACCTGTCCGATTGACGGCTATACCCACATTTTCTGCATATTCAATCCATTGTTCGGTTATTGTGTGTGTTACGCTTGGCTGCACAAGCCTGTCTGGCATATCCGACCATAACATCTGGGCATAAGGGGTCAATGGACCATGCACAATAACCGTGCCCCTTAGACGGCTCTATAATATTCTGTGCAGTAATTCTATTTGTGTGCAAGACTTTGCTTTCCAAATTGTGAATTTATGATGTATGTGACTGGACAATATTAACAAAGGTCGATTCTTAAACGTCAAGAAAACAAAATGTTTCCATTAACACCTTTCCTAAATTAACGTCTGCTTTATGTATGAGCTAAACAATAGACCGATCGATTAAGCTCTGGCTATGTGCACTCCTTGACGTTTTGACCTTTGACATTTGACCTCTCGGACACGCATTGTCTGATCATAGTTGCAACTCTGTTTGGTTTATATGTAAAGGTGCAGGCTTATTGAATGTTTCCCTAAAATCAGCCATGTATATATTTCAATGTGCCAGTTTTGTTTAGCTATCCAACTTGATCTGTGGAAACATCACATTTTTGTATTTTTAATCTTCATTGCTTTCAGCCACGATGGACTACACAGTGAAGAGACCTACCCTCAAACTCCAACCTTACCCATCTTTCTCGGAGAAGGAGCATATTCTGAAGCACGAGCAGATCTTCTATGAGCTAGTCCTCAAGCACCCAGAGGCAAGGAATCATGGGATAGATCTCACCGTGTCGTTCCCCGCCGTCAGCGGAGAAGTGCGCATGGCATTTGTCAACGAGACACCATGGTGGACGATCGGTGTCAACCTGATTGCCACAACGCATGGTGCAATGTTCAACGAGATGTCTGACGAAGCTGGACATCACGTTACTATTGAAACATTGCAGGAAGTGATCACTGATGGAAATACTCCCGGGATAGTTTCAGCTTTCTCATCAACTGACCCAACTTCGGACATCTTAGACCAGTTAGTCATCAAGATTGACCCCTTCATTAACATACAGGACCAGAAGAATAACCTGAGGGACAGGATGACCGTCTGGTTCTACTCCCGTGCTCTGACCAATGTTCTACCAAATCAGGAACTAAGCATTCATGCCAAAGCTGCTTACAAATACTCCCGCAGTGAATTTTCCACGAGCCACATACCCAAGTTGACCGTCACTGTCCAGCCATTTATTCCCCTGATTCCTGCTGCTGACCCGACCCAGTCCCCAGACACTGCTGATTTGGTCCGCTTTACCTTTGACCTCTCCCATGTCTTAGACTTTCATGTCCGTGATATTTGGATGAACGTCTCCTGCCCGGATCTCCGAATCGTCCCTGGTACCTTGGAGATGGAGTTCTTGGAGCCAGGTATGAATGCAACCAACAGCTCAATGGACACTAGCTTCACCAACGAGGTGACGTACTTTATCCACCTGCCAGTTCTGGCCCCTGGGGTGAATCTGCAGGGGAATCAAACATTCCTGATGTGGAACAATTCCATGCTGACTCATCAGGAGATAGTGTGTAGCGTCTTGCTCTCATACAGGTTAGGTCAAATAAACAAATATGCTTAGTGGTCCTATCCACTTCTTTTTTATGTCACGCTTTTGTTTTGTTTTGTCGTCCATTCTCCCCAAAACCACAAAGAATGCTGAAGGAATAAAAACAATTCTTCAAGTTAATCCGTGATGTTTTTGAGTCAATTCGGTGGACTTAACTGTTACAGAACCGTCTTGAAAAAGAGTGGGTGTCCATATTGGAAACACACTCGTTTTGAATCCAGCGTGAAGTTACTTTAACAACAAAACAATCAGGGTATAAAATCCCTCGACTAATACAAACATAGAAACTCCCTAGTATGATACTTGGCATGGATTTTCTTCATTTTCTCAGGAAGGGATCCGAAGCCTTGATCCTCCCCTACCTCGCTGGCTGTAGCTCCGCCCTTAGTTTGCCGGGCATTAAGTATGACCTTTACCCTAAGGATCTGGCTGGGATGAATGATACCATGTACTACATGCCAGTAGGTTCCAACGCCACCTACATTCTCAATATCACGTTTCCTGAGACTTCCACCAAGGTTAGTGGCTCTCATGTATTTCGTGTCGGTCTTTCAGAGCTACCTGTTAATCTGCCCAATGGACAGTCACAGCTAACTTTAGACAGGCAGTTTTCAAGCCCTAATATTTGACAGAAATGGTGGGTAAAATGCAGAGTTGGAATCAAGTCAATCACAAGTCAGATCAAAAGGCAGATCACAAGTCAATCACAAGTCAGCTCACAAGCTACATGGGATGAACAATGACAAAGGAATGCTGTTACAAGGCTTGAGACCAGAATTGTGAAGTGACTTGCGAAGTGACTTGCGAAGTGACTTGCGAAGTGACTTGCGAAGTGACTTGCGAAGTGACTTGCGAAGTGACTTGCGAAGTGACTTGCGAAGTGACTTGCGAAGTGACTTGCGAAGTGACTTGCGAAGTGACTTGCGAAGTGACTTGCGAAGTGACTTGCGAAGTGACTTGTGAAGTGACTTGTGAAGTGACTTGATTACAACTCTGGTGAAATGTTTATCAGGGCTTATGCAATTTTGTTGTCCTGGCTAACTCCCTGGACTCTCCACTATACATTTTCCTAGCTCATTGACTTTCACTATTCCGCTACTCTAGGGCGCTGGTTTGCTAGGCAAAACAAACTCCTAAAATCACCCAACATTGTCCACTAGAGCTTCTAAAATGTAAATTTTTATTCTTAAGGGTTGTATATATCTCCTTATTTTATTCACTTTTTGAAAATCAAACGTAGCATCATATTTTCATGATGGGTAAGCTGCTGATGTTTCACGAGCGCCCTGAGCAAGCTAAAAGGAGGTTTGGTTAGCCTGCAGAAGTTAATTCTTAAAGGTAGTGTACACGATTGGTAATCCTCCAATTTTTTTAAAAAGAATTATTACGAAATACCTTACTAAACTGTAAGTTAATAGTATTCTCAATCATCCTGTAAAATTATGGCACCAGGTGTGCTGTTGTTGTCAAGAAAAATAAAAAATATATATCGTTTTCCAATGATTTCCAGCTGGAAATCGTTAGAAATCTGCCCTGTAGCATTTAGTCAAGGCGCGCATGGCTACCTGGACGAGTGGCGCGCCCCGGACATGTTGGCATTTGGGGCGCGTCACGCGCCAAGATAGGCACGCGCGCCTTGACTAAAGGCTATCATCCACCCGACGGTTGAAAACGAGCGCCGTTTTTCTCTCATTTTGTTTCCGCCATCCAACAACGCAAAACTTTGAACAGGTCAGTGGAACGATATTTTTTATAAAATACTAACCTCCAAATCCGCCCATAACCTGAAAATTGCAACAATGACCAATCATGTACACTGCCTTTAATGTTAAATTGATGAACTTAAAATAATGTTTATTGTGTAGATTAGGAAGACAATAAGCCAGTTCGGTATCTCAAAGGTCAAAGGTTATTCAGACAAAATTGCTGACGTAATGTCACGCCATGTTACGCGAACGCCCATTCTGATTGAATTTAACACGTGCGTGTTGTGTGACCACCTTTTGCGTTTACACGCACACGTTAGGTCACGCGGGTCATTCGGACAAAATGTCATTGTGCACATGCGCAGTTGAAATACCAAACTGGCTTATTTTCATGTATTTTTGAAATGCGTGACAATAAAAGTATTCTATTTTATTTTATGTGCCGGGCTAGTCAATTATAAATCAAGCCCTATTTACAAAGACTTGTGTTATGAGCAAAATTTGGTTGGGAGTGGACAGGCAGATTCTTAATCTTAGCTGAAACCGTGACTTGAGCCTTTGCCATCTCATGGGCCCTTTTCCAAACCTTGGCTTGGGCTTCGTCTCCAGCTATTCCCCAGTCCCACTGCCAATCTGAATCCTTGAATACGTAAATAAATAAACAGGCTCTGGGTTAAAACAAAAGACTTTGATGTACATGTAGCAAAAACAGCGTTCCAGATCTTGCCAAATCTGGGGACATAAAATTAGGCGAAGCCGAAGCCCGAGCCAGGGTTTGGAAAATGGCCATGTCCTTTTTTTGCAGCTGGACATTAGCCTGGCAATGCCTCCGACTGTCCTTGCTGTGTATTATGCGCATGTGATACACCAAGGTTCCAGGCTAATACTGGATGGCCAAGGTGTCACATCAGTGGAGACTTCTGCACAACACATTGGTAAGTTGTGTTATTTATTAAGTGAAGTCAATAGCATTTCCTCGGATACTCTTTCCTGAGTCAGTCAAGTCAAGTCTCATGATTTATCTAATTACAATTATAATTCATCAACAAATACAAATACATTAACCCTAACCTCACCTAAAGCTACAAATACTACTATTAGGAAACTGTAGTATGCAGTACTCTTACTAAACTGGCATTAGAAATTATGTGGTACTTTCTAGTATATTGTACTTTACCCCAAATGAATGTCTAGGACGTTAAGGTTTTTATAAAAAAAATGCAAAATTTCATACATCTACAGGGTTCTGACGGTCATGGAAAATCCTGGAAAAAAGTTGTCCTGGAAAGTCAGGGAAAAGTCATGGAAAATTGGGAAAAATAAAAAAGTAATGGGAAAGATATGGAAATCAAGACCATGCAAGGGTTATTTTTGATGGGCTGCTTTTGATGTGATAACAGAATAGATAAATTTACAGGCTATATCCTTGTCGGTCTATAGTAGGGCTGTAAGGGGAGGAGGAGGCCATTATTAATTAAAACTTCTTTTCAAAAGCTAACAAATGGTTAGCCCAACATCAGCGGTTCATCAGTATCATAATACCAAACAACTTTTCTCTGCAAAATGGCGTTAAATGTCATGGAAATTGTCATATGTGACCTGCTCTGCAAAAAGGGCACTTATGTTGCAAAATTTGAAAATAATGTTTTATATATAGCCGGAAAGGCCATTTTATAAGCTTTCATATGGTATATGTCTGAGGTCTCTAGCATTTGGCAAACACGAGATATTTGAAAATTTGAATGTTTGTTTTCAGGAATTTCTTAAAATAACTTAAGGAGAAACAAGCCATTTGAAAAAAACAAAAAGCAAAGCAACAGATAGAAGCACTCGGCAAAAACGCATTCTTTTTCCAACTTTATTCACTGAAATCAAAGATTTTGGTTATGAAATAGAATAATACAGGTATCAAAGATGCAAAAAATTCCCTCCCTTTAAAATCACTTGTTTGAAGAATTGTCCACCCTCTTCACATTGAACGGCCCATAACTCGTAAAAGCATGCAGCGACTTATGTGCCCTTTTTGCAGAGCGGGTCACATATTTTAGTCCTGGAAAGTCCTGAAAAAGTCATTGAATTTGGTTTTCAGATTTCTGTGGGAACCCTGATATTGAATTCTATTACAAGTAAATTTTGTCTAGATTTCATTTGAAATGCTACATTTCCATATAATTGTTTTGACACTTGGTAATGTTTTTGAGTCACTTTGATGCTTTATATAGATGATTGGGATATACCAGCCAGAACCACTGTCGACTTAGACTTTGGAACGGTCAAGAACCTGGCGGACAACAAACTGGACAGTGCCGGTGAGTTTAATATGTCAAAGGGTGGGATTAATGCATTGGACAATAAGCCAGTTCGGTATCTCAAAGGTCAAAGGTTATTCGGGATAAAATTGCTGACGTAATATCACGCTATGTTATGCGAACGCCCATTCTGATTGAATTTAACACGTGCGCGTTGTGCGACCACCTTTTGCGTTCACACGCGTGCGTGAGGTCCAAGGGTCATTTGGCATAAAATGTCATTGTGCACAAAATGTCATTGTGCACATGCGCAGTTGAAATACCGAACTTGCTTATGACATTGCCACTGGCTACAGAAATTTAAACCCAAATCTATTCTTTACAACAAAGTCAAATTTTTGTTTGCCAAAGGAGACAATCTTATACTGGAGTTCAACGTGGTTCTTGAGAACACAACGGGTCTTGTGGCTCGAGACACTGAGCATGTCCTGACGACGACCGTCTCTTACTCCAACGGAGAGGATTTGGTACAGCAGCAGACGATTCGCGTGTTAGAACCTGAGGTGCTTCTAAGATTGAACATGACCAACGAGACGAATGCTGGAGATCCTGGTAAGTTCATGGATCTCGTAATGCTGGATTATCTTGGGTGAGATTGTTCAGGATTTTTCTTTTTTGTCGGGATTTTGTTTACTGATTTTAAAATTGTTAAAGAATCTCTTTTGAAATCTGGAATATCTGAGGTGTTACCCTAAAGGTGCTTTAGGGTAACAAGTGGATATGGACCAATAGAAACGTATTTTTTTTAAGAGGTGACTTTAGGCAAATACAAACCACAGACCCTACGTTCCTCTGGGGTCCTTGGCGACCCCCAAACACTGCAGATTTTGTGGATTTTTTCATTTTCGGCTAATCTCAACCCTGTTATGTGCTAACGGCCTGCAATTCTGTGCAAAATGAGTTAGTAAAGAAGTTCTGCGTTAACCCATAAGCTCATAATCCCCAAGATGTATGAAGGGCAACAGCAAAAATTGTTTGCTAACCTTTAAAATATGCTAACTATTGGTGCAGAATTTTGCGCAAATGGTACAGAGCATGAGCAAAAAAAAACAAAGTCTGTCACGAGCCAATGTGGCCCATCAGGCCAGCGTTTATCTCCGGTTTCTGTAGCATGAAACGAATGAGAATATTTCTATTTCCCCTGGACGAGATGCTAGTCCATCGCAGGTTACTCCCCAGTTTATGCCGGTACCCATTTATACTCCTGGGTGGAGAGAGGCAAGTGGGGATGAAGTGGCTTGCCCAAGGACACAACACATCCAGTAGTTGGATTCGAACCCCTGACCCTCTGATCATGAGTCACAAATGCTAGCCACCAGACCACACACTCCCACTTCAGAGCACGAGGGAGACGAAAACTGTTGTTTGTAAAATTTGCTTTCTGAAAAAGTTTAATGTCTAATGTTTTTTTTGTTCTCCTGACCAATCCCCGACCACGTTTCCCTTTTCATGCTATTTTAGACATCATGCCCCATACCATCTTCTTTATTTCTTGCCTTTCTCCTTCATCAAACCTTCCCTTCCTTCCTCCATGCTTTACCCAAGATGGCATTTTCCCTTACCCGTTCATATATCCTCCCTGCCTCTCTCACCAAACCCTTGTCTCCGCCATCCCGTCTTGTCTAAGGTGATATCTTCCAGTACCACATCCATCTGTCTCACGCTGATGCCTCACAGAGCCCCGCTCACCACATCGTTATCGAGCTATACCTACCTTACATGGCTGTGTATCAGGATTTTATCCCTGCTAACGGCTCCCACGTCCCCACGACAAGAATCTACGAAGAGTTGGGCCAGTATGAGGCCGACGGGATGCTTAGACTGAACCTGTACAGACTTCCTCTTGGGGAGATCATTGAAGGAACATTTCTGATACAGATATCCACCAAACTGACTAAAGGTATGAGATGAACCTTCCTTCATTAACCTCTTGAGTACGGTTTTCATAGCGAGGCGCCGGGGTGCCATGTCGGCTTTGCAGCCAAGCGAAACGGACACAAGATGCTTGTGCAGCCAAGCGTAACGAACACAATAATCCAACAATGGATTGAAAATGTCATCCGGCCTGGTAACAATATTTTGTGTGTGCCATTTTGCGTCATCCGTACGCAAGGGGTTAAACTGCTTGGTTGTTTATATCAGAAAAGTTGTGGGAATGTTTACACAAGCATGGAGACTTCTATTGGTGTTTTCATTTTAAGCAAAGTTTGCTTTTGAAGTAAGCAAGCTCATCATTATGCTTATAGTTTTATTTGAAAATTGACGGGTTCCGTAAGCAGAATATTGTGTGTTTAGCAACCTGATGAAATTAGTTCTAGGGGTGATCCCAATATGTTTGGAATCTAACAAAATTATAAAATTTCCAGTATGTCACTTGAAGCTTATGTGCTTATCATTCTTTTTCTCGCCTTAACTCACGTGTCGCTAAACATGATTGTATTTAGTTTTTTCTTATATGAGCATTACTGGTATCTTTTGTATTAGGCATTGCGCTCTTGGCAACCTCACGATATCACATGTATAGCTTCTACAAGTGGGGACGCGTCTACAACTTCGCCGGAGTCAGCGAGAATGTCATCAACATCCGTAACGCCACTCTTGTCTTTGATGGAACCTCACTTTCACGGACCCCAGACATTCAGGTCACCATCCACGAACAGGTCATGTACACCATGCGTGTTCCCGTTCCTCCCATTCCGAGTAATCTTTCTGTCGCTTTAGACCTGCCCAAGTTCCGAGTCACCTTGAAGACGTGGGAGGTCTTGCAGCTCAAGGAGAGCATTCCTCGTCGGTTGCCAATTGAAGGAACTTTCCTGAGGCAGGGATGTTTCCCCAATGACACGGATGCCTGTTTTTGCACCAACTCCCTATCTGGCAATGGTACATTCTACAGGCTGTATCCTGATTGGCTGGCTGGCTGTGCGGCGATACCAAAAGAGAACTGCACGGGGGTGGATGACAGCAGGAAATTGATTGGAGGGGATTTCAGGAATCAGTCTGTAGGAAATAACACATCGTATAATGAGACTAGCTTGAACTGTACTCAGTGTGGCTATAACAGCACAGCGAACTGCTCTGTTGGAAATGAAACTGTCGGAAATCAAACTATCGGAAATCAAACTATCGGAAATCAAACTATCGGAAATCAAACTATCGGAAATCAAACTATCGGACAGGATTTTCTCAGCACATCTCAAGTTTGCACATACGATGACTGGCTGTATGACCTCTGCATTAAGTCAGTTCTGGAAAGGTGCCATAGAAACTCCTCTATCACAGCCTTATGGGATCACATATTCGAAAGAACGCCCCGTGCCAGTGCTAATGAGCCGCTGTCCAATCAGACGGCCTCAAATCAAACAAGCCTGCCATATGCTAATCAGACAGCTGTCAATCAAAGCCAACCATACAATCAGATGGCTGGAAGCACTGATGAATATTCATCAGAGGGGTTGTCTTGCATGGATTTTGCACAGGTATTTTGTGAGGTAGCCACGCTTCACCAGTGCATCCTACCAGAGACGGTGTACAATGAAACAGGCAGAAGGGGTTGGAACGCAACCTGCGCATGTGCTTACTATCAACCTCCCCCAGCTCAGCCTACAGCTCCGCCCACAACTGAAGGTGAGCGCTGACGAATATAACCTTGTCACACGTCTCGGCCCTGTGTTGCCAAAAGGGTGTATCTCCAATTGTCTTTTTGGGAGACACACACCCTTTTGCCAACACACAGGGCCAGTCTTTTAACCCCTTTGGCACGGTATTTTACGGGAGACGTCGGGGTGTCGCGGCGGTTCTGGCAGCCAAATCGAACCGCTACAATGTGTTTGTGCAGTCAAGCGTATCATAAACAATAATCCAACAATGGATTGAAACTGCACAAACAGCGGCCAATGGCATCATCCGGCCGGGTGACTCTGTTGTTTTGCACCCACAGGCGTCATCCGTACGCAATGGGTTAAACTCATCCATGTACATTTATTTATTTATTACATTTCTTTATGTACGTTTTTCCCAATCAGTTGGAACAGGTTTTTTCTATTGCGGCCCCGCATACATTGAAAAAACTACATAGTACTATAGAACACGCATGACAATCTGACAATGTATACAGGAATTCGCAGACGCCATTTTTACAGTGGTGCCGCGCTCGCGTGCAGGATGCGCGCGTTCTTTAATTTTAGTCGCGCGCGCATTTTGGCAAATTGTAAACACCCCGTTGGTCGAAGCTGCGTCGAGCGCGTGCGTCTAACATGCACGCGAGCCCCTCGCCACCGCAGTAAATGCTTCTAATTTTGGTCGCCGGATTCGTCTATAATAAGAACAATTCTACAACGTCATTGAGGAAATTGAATTATAAATACCACTGGAAATTAGTTTTAACTGGTTGGGCAAACCCTGGGTACAAAATGTAAATAAACCTGAACAAACTTCTACTATGTGCGGGATCTATTTCCGTATATATTTGTCATTTGCAATTAACAGGTCTCTCTGTTAACGGCACCAACTTCACCACCACTCAAGATCCTTATCTAGCCTGTGGAAGCCTGAATGTCTCCGTCCAGACGACACCCCCACCGGACTCAAACGACACCACAGGAGCGCCCTCACTACCCAGCGTTTGCGATGAGGAGGAGGAAGTGTTCTTTGGAATGGCTTCTGTCGTCCATACAGACATCTTGTCCACGAGAGAAGGGTCTGTCTGTACCTTCGTGGGAGGGAATCGTCACGATCCATTTCATCCAGGTAGGATGTCTTGCATTTTGTTTAGCAGGGCTGAGATTTTTCCAGCTTTTTCCCGATTTCAGGATTTTCGGTGAGGCGTATTCCGGATTTCCTGAAGATTTTGTGGTCCTTAAATTGTCTATCATTCCAAAATGAGCTATGAAATAGTCTCTTCATTCTAATGATCCTATTTATTGCAATTTTGAACCGTATCTTTTTGTAGAAAATGCAGCTTTCTTGATGCATTTTTCAGCAATGCCATACAAATTAAATGCCTCTGAATGTTTCGTGGATTTTTCGTTTTCCTCAAATCTCACCCCTGGTTTTAGGGCAAGTCTAAGAATTCACGCAAGTAACCCTCTAAAGATTTCAGTGTTTCTAGTTCTAATGTTTGGCATCTGCAAGGAAAATACCCACAAGAATTTATATGTTATTAGTCCTTGGGATGATTATGTAATCAAAGAAGACATGGTGTATGGGATTGCAAGGGGGCCTTGTCTTTAACCAGTTCGAGTCGGGATTATTTTGACATTCACCAGACCCAAGCACGGGATTATTTTTCACCTCGATGCCAGCCGGGTTCAGGCAGAATCAGGTCGGAATCTGCGGGTAGCATACCCTGATATGTCCGGCCTCGCTCGGTGCGAGCAGGTCGCTGACAGATATAACCGGCCTCGATCGAGTTCGTGTTTATAAGTCAAACCTTTGCGTGTTAACTCGTCATCCGACCTGAACTGGTTAACTTGCTCTTTAGTGACGTGATGAGGGATTAAAGGGATTATAAAGTCATTTCCCTCTTCTGTCGTGTGATTATCATCAAATTATCCCCATTTTAATAAGTGGGTGCAAACAGTACTCCCCCACAGAATGTAGACACTGGTCTTGGAAAAAAATTCCTCTGGTCTAGTGGATGACTTGTACTAATAGCTAGCCTGAGGAATATATTTTTATGAAATTTAAGCTTCGATGAACAGTTGCGTACAAATTGTTATTAAATCTCAACAAACAGACCACAAGGGAAACTAACTAGATATCTTTTTTTTGAACGAATTTTCAAAGTGAACACAGAAAGCTAGCAGGAGCGGGATTTGAACCTGTGACCTCCGGAATATTCCGTACCGGCGCTCTACCAACTGAGCTATCTTGCCCTATGTTGGCGGTCTTCCAAATTGTCAGTGTCTTTGTTGGTAGAGCACCGTTATGGTATTCCAGAGGTCGCAGGTTCATAGCCTGCTCCTGCCAGTTTCCTTTATTCACTTAAAAAAAACAAAATGTTGTCTCTTATGAACAGGAGTCTATTACATCTCGGAGTATCTTCCCGCAAACTTGACTGAGGGAGGTAGCACCATCCAGGTCCGTGTCACCATGGTAATCTTGGACCTCCCGGAGCTTTCCCGCGGTGACATCCTCCTCCTCAACGCTACCTCCATCTTCTCTTATGTGAGTTACCCGGTCCCACCGAGCGACATCTTCAGAGAGAATTGCACCTGCCGTAAGTCCCTACAGGAGCATTTTGACCCAGTTGCACCCAGGGAGTGTTTCTGTGAGACCTGGCACCTGCTCGACGTTCCTGTCGACCAGTGCAACTGCACCAGTTACTACGTCGACCTGGGTGACGATTATGACACGATGCTGTCCTGCAACTGTGTCAACTTCTGCTGGGGTATTCGTCGTTACTTCTTTAACCCGCCCCATGTGGCGGCTTTGCAACACTTTGACCCGGGCGTGTGCGATTGTGACACTTTAAACAATACTCTCTTGTCGCACGGTGAGACGTCGCCATTACGGCACCATGTAGACAACTGCCTAGCACTCTATAAAAGAAACTACACCTGCCGTAATCTTGCATACACCGTCACTCACCACGAGGTCCCCCTTGTCGTCAACTGTAAGTGTGAGAACTGGACTGTACAGGGCATTAGTGAAATTCCCTGCTCTTGCGATACTATGGCGATCCTAACCGAGTTGCAGCGACCTTTTGAGAACAGTGTAAACGTCAAGCAGTGCATGAACATAACAATTGAGTTGGGGGAGCCATTCCTTTACCCCTTTAACCGCAGTGATTGCTCCTGCTCCTTGGATCTTGACGACAGCATCAACGGGACCGTAACCACAAGCACTGTTTCACCATTTTCTACAGCAGCAGGTTTGTCTAGCCATCCAAACTCCACAATGATGGAGTCTCCCTTAGAATTTTCAAAATCCAACTGCATGTGCGAGATGACGTGTGGTCTGCACGTTGAGCAGGACTGTGTGGGGATTGTTGGTGGACGGTGTGCTAATATCACACACATCCACTCAGTGCCACTACCTAACAGTACCTGTCAGTGCCACAAGATCTACAAGTTTCCATTCAACATCTCAGATGTGATGGGGTGGCATCAGCGGAAGAATTATACTACCGGAGCTGAGACGGTTGCCAATTCTACCAATATGACTAACACTTCAAGCGTTGGAAATATGAGTGATGCTCACTGCATTAATCTTTCAGCTAGTAACGGAACGTTGTTCAACTGCACTCTGTCAAATAGGACAGCTCATGGAACTTTAAATTTCACTGATATTGATGGTAGTATTTCCACGTATGAGTTGGAATGTGATTGTTTTGATATCGGTAAAGTTCTGTTTCAAGTGGAGCCTTCCAGTTGCATCGAGTTGCCAGCATTTGAAACCTATGACTGTGACTGTTTGGTCCCGCCGGATAATGAAACTCAATTTATTCTGGACAATTGGGATGACAATGCCACCATCATTGACCAGATGATTACCAGGAAGTCTCACGAGGTAGTCATCGTGGAGCCGGAGCTCCAGATTACCTTCTCGCGGCGGCCGGAGCCCAGTGTTGTCGACAGTATTGATCCGATCATCTTTGACTTCGAGATAACTCACACCGCTGACTCTAATGCCCCCGCTTATAACGTCACGTTGCAGCTGGATGCTGTCAATTTTACACGTAGTACAAGCTTCGCGGATCTTGCACTTTCTGCTGAGGAGCATTCTTGCGCGGGTAGCGCCCTCTGTGATATTTCATATGATGACACAATTGGCCGTTTCCACTTACCACTCTTGCCCGTTGACCCACCGGGCGCCATCTTTAAAGGCACATTCAACCTCTCCGTCGGAAACCACATCGACTTTGTGGCCAACTCTCTGATTACTGCAACAGGCATCGCGTGGTATGACAGCAGCATCGTAGATTTCCCTGGTCGCCTCTACCCATCTATCATCGCGGCTGATAGCGTCCAGATTAATGCTCCAACCATCGAAGCCAATCTAGACTTTACTACGGCCAACTCCTTCCTGTTTTTCAGTAGTCAGTTTGGTGATCCCCCTCAGACGTTCTCTATCGGTGACTATGTCCGCATGGAAGCCAAACTATGGATCCCAGAAATCACCCTGCACCTACTGAACTTCTCTGTGGAAGCCGTCATGCAGAATTTTACTGCAAGCTCAGGCAGGGTTCTCCTGTCGGAGACGATCTATCATCGGAATGACACAGCGTCTATCTACCTTGAGATGGAGGCCGATCCTGATTTCTCAGAGGGGTACTTATATCCCGGAAAGCAGTACAATATGGCAAGGTTTCTTGATAGAGGAATCTCAGTCGTCCCAGGTAAGTAGTAAGGATAAACGTTTAGCAAAACTTTCCCATAGCGTTTAAACGTTTGCAAAAAAATTGCAAAAAGGCTGCCGCCCGTCCCAGTATTTGTGTAGGACGTATATAAAGAGAGGTGCCCGTCCGCGTCGAGCATTGATCATGGCCCAGCGGCGTATTGAAAACATCAAACACAAACAATTGTATACACTGTAGTACTAAAGGCGTTTGTATTTCTTTGTAAATTAAATAAATTTTCAAAGATCCTAGATTCTTTGTAAATAAAACTGAAATGTAGATTGCGTAAAATTGTTAAAATTAGGTAAAATTGTTAAAATTTGAGTTCCTTTTAAATGTTTTGGAAAATTTCTAAACGGATTTGAATTTTTTTTTCGTTTAAACGTGTAAACGTCCCATCCTTAGTAAGCAGTAGCTGTAGATAATTTGTGAGTTGATTTGAGAATGCGAGGCTCAAACGTCAAAAACTGAAAACCCGATTTAGACACAAGCTGACTTATTCTCCAAAATATTACTGTTACAAAAAACAACAAAGAAACAACCTTAACACTTACATTAATCCTAACGTCACCGAATACTACAAAATACTACTTGAGTAAATTGCAGTATGGAGTTTTTTTACTACACAGGCCTATGAGAATTGAGTAGTATTTTGTAGTACAGTGTACTGGACCCCAAATGAATGCCTAGGATGTTAGGGTTAAGTGCGTATACTGCAGTCTGTAATGTTTCCAGTCATCTGTTGTTAAAGTCTGGCTTTTTAATTTTTTTAATAAAAAAATTAGCTGGCCTAACGTTTCGAACTAAAGCAAGTTCTTTGAGAAAGAACTTGCTTAAGTTCGAAATGTTAGGCCAACTAATTCTTTTTTATTTGTATATTTTAGGTCCATTCAGTCAGTGAGCAGTTTGCAACAGTTTATTTCATTTTCATTTTTTTAATATTTTGACACTCTGGCCAGGGTTTCTCAGACTCAATTTGTTTCCCTTCGGCTTGTCTCAGTGTCAGTTATTTCGTTCCCTAAGGTTCAATCAGGAATCAGGAGAAAGAGCAGGTTATATTATTCAACTGATCTAAAAAAACTTTGCCGCCGTCAAAGATGAGTCTTTTCACCCCTTGATGCCAGGCCGGCCTGTGCAGCCTAGCGAAACGGACGCAAGAGGCTTGTGCAGCCAAGCATAACACACACAATAATCCAACAATGGATAGATGTCAGCCGGCTTCAAACGGTTCAGTGATTTAGCTGAACTCTGTGATTTTTATTTGCACAAACATGTCATATTTTTCAAAATACTGCATTTATAGCGCTTGCAATCCCATCGTGACATTAGTGATTTTTCTGACAACAAAAAACTCATCCTTACACTGAGAAGCATTAGATGTACCTTTGTTTCACGCCTAACTACTGTTCAAGACGGGAGTACATTGGGACAGATTTGTTCAATCCCTTCCAAGTTGGTATTATACAGAGGTGAGATTTGTCAGGATTTTTCCTGATTTCAGGATTTTTGGTCGCGATTTCAGAATTTTTAAAGAATCTCTTTTGCAATCTGGAATTCCTGAGGTTTTGTCCTAAAGGTGTTTTTACCTGTAAAAGTGGATATAGACCAATAAAAACGGGTATTTTAAGGGGGTGCCTTTAGGCAAATACATATTGATCTGGGGTTCATGGATTTTGTGGATTTTTAATTTTTGGTCAATCTCACCCCTGATTATAGTTGGACGGAGCTGTCTTTCTAAATAACAAAATATCCATCTATAGCATGTTACCAAGAACCACAAATTGATGATGGTCACTTACAACTTATACCTCATTTTATTTTTGGTTGATACTTCTTTTCACTCTCATTAGGAGTCCTCGTGAACGAGGCGGACAATGTCGCCGATGACCAAGACTTCATCCTCCTCTACTTCACCTTCCGAGCCAAGGACGAGCCCTTTTGGGTTCAAGGAAGGGAGATCCCATTCACAATGTCTGCAGCCTATGTCAGTGACTACTCCCGAAGCCCTACCCTGTTGCTTGACGATAGCGTTGTACTGACTGTTGTGGAACCTCAGCTGAGTCTGAGAGCTGAGGTGGGTGGTCATTCTTGGTGGTCAGTGTTTTTTCTGTCTTGGTGGTCATTGTCGGTCAGTCTTGGTGGTCATTGTCGGTCAGTCTTGGTGGCCAGTTTTAATGGTCAGTGCTGGTCAGTCTTGGGGGTCAGTCATGGTCAGTCTTGGTGGTTAGTCGCGATGGTCAGTGTTGGTCCCTCTTGGTGGTCAGTGTTGGTCAGTCTTGGTCATTAGTCGCGATGGTCAGTTTTAAGTGGTCAGTCTTGGTGGTTAGTATTTGTTGACTTTGCAAGCAGTTTGTAAAGGGAGTTTGCAGTAAGATTTGACATGAATGAGTGCATTATTCCTATGTTAGTATTTATTTATTTATTTATTACATTTCTTTACCCAGGGTGTGCCCAAACAGTTTAAAACTGGTTTCCATTGGGGCCCTGCATATTATTAGTTAAAACTGAATATTTACACATTCATACAACATATTTTAACAAATACAGTAATGTTTACACAAATAAATATATTTTCGGTTAACTTTTCAACTCTTCAGAAGCCTGACCCCTCTTCTCCCTTTGGGATTTTGTTATTCACATGATGTATCTGTAAAATGCCTCTCTAGTAATAGTCTGCACCATACAAAGCCTGATATCACATATTTTTCTTCAGCTCTTGGACCATCCATGGCAGGTGGATCAAGTCAAGCACCAGGCAGGCTACACGTGCACTCAGAACACCTGTTGTAGCTCTAACGAGGAATGTGATGTAGGCACCACGTGCATAACGGCTACAGATAATATGCAGGATTGTACTACTTCAGAGTAGGTTCTAGCTTATGTAGAGTATTTCATTTTTGTTCTATATTTTGGAGCAAGGGCTTATTATGGTCCAGCTTGATGGGGGACTCGGGGAAACCAGTTTTTTTTCTGGGGGACAATTTGAGTTTTTGGCATTCGGTTTTTAGCCATTGAGAAAGCTTCTGCAGGTCTTTAAAAAGTCTTTAAAAGTCTGAAATTGACTTTTCCCAATTTAAGGCCTTAAAAAGCATTAAAAGTATTAAATTGAGCTCTCCAAGGTCTTAAAAAGAATGGACAAAGCGAGTACAGATTTTTTTATCAGCTCGCAAATAACGATCACAGATGAGCCTGTATAAAAAAATCAGCAATTGGAACCCATGGCAATTTTTTCTGGAAAGCTGATCGCATGTGGCAGACACATTGTATTTACCGAGCGTTCTAATCCCGAGATCCTAAATGCACTCATACACCTAGTGTCGGTCCGCATATTTTTGGCCTTAAATGTTGTTGAGGGCAGCATTAAAAGGGTCTTAAAAAGTCTTAAATTTGACGTTCCTACTAGATGCCCTGTTTCAGGTCATTCCAGCTAGCATACAGTTTGTTGATAATTTTTTGTGTTAATTCTTGCTGCTCGTCTTTATTTAGATGCCGTTGTTACTCTGGCTTTACAGTCAATGAGTTAGGGGGATGCACGGCAGTTGGTAGAACAGCCGGTGACATCATCAATTATGGATTGACAGCTACGCATCATGCAGATTTTACAGGTAAGCGCTACTTGATAATAATAATAATACTAAGCATTTATATGGCGCTATACGAAGAACAGAGCTCCTAACAATACTGGGAGGGGGAAAAATAAACATGAACACAAAAAAAGCAAACCAACGACTACCAACTAACGAAGGAAAACAGCATAAGCCCCATAAGGAAGGTTCTGGGAATAGAAATGTCTTGAGGAGACGTTTGAAAACAGGCAACGAAGCAGCTCCTCTTAGACTTGTGGGGAGCGTGTTCCACAGACGGGGCGCTGCAACTGCAAAGGCACAGTCCCCGGCCTTCCTTTTAGATCTTGGAATTGAAAGCCGGTTCAAGTCTAAAGATGAGCGTAGTCGATGCCTGTATTCATCAGGGACACTATCGTTATGTAAGTGTAATAGTGTAAAGAATTATAATATAGTGTAATATACTTGATAATTCTTACTCCTTTTCAAGGAACATGGGATCTTTTGAAGACCAAGAGGCCAGTGGGGTGTGTCTTTTTGTTTTCTCAAGAAGTGTACCTTTGAAAACATTTTATGTAGTATTGTTGGATTATTATTAAAGTGTTAATACTAAACAAATTATTCTTGTCAAAACTTGAAATTTAGTATAGACACAACATCATTGTTGATGACGAAGAAAATCTAAATCTTTAAAGGGGTGTTTCACGAAATACTTGGTATCCTAGCTTAGTGGTGCAACTGGCAATACTTAACTACCTGTGATCATTTATCGGTATCATTAAAAAGCCAAACATTTGTCTTTCTTTCAGGCAATGCCTTTGATGTCTTCATCCTAGTCCACTCAGAGCTGCCCATGGATCTCATTCCTGACGCCCACTTCATCAGTCATCCTCCCCCAACCAATCCTATCGAGGCTGACAGTAACCCTGCCCTCCAGCAACTCAACGATCAAGAGTTTGAGCTGTATATTAAGCTTTTCAACCACGACCAGATGTGCGAGCGCTTTGTGGTATCGCACCGCATTCGTCCTGAGGTAGAAGTGTTTGCTGGCAAAACCTGGAAGACGGAGGTAAATTAAACGAGATGTTTGCCCTTTACGACGTGGTGTTGAGCACTGTATACCAGGGATGAAGTCAAGTCCATCACAAGTCCCTGCAAGTCCCTGCAAGTCCGTCACAAGCCCTCCAGTCCTAATTCCAATCACAAGCTATTCAAATGAGCTTTGAGAAAGGCATTCCTTTGTCAATGTTCATCCAGTTACTTGTGACCGGCTTTATGAAAGGACTTCTGACTGGACTTATGAAAGGACTTCTGACTGGACTTGCGAAAGGACTTCTGACTGCACATGTGAAAGGACTTCTGACTGGACTTGTGAAAGGACTTCTGACTGGACTTGTGAAAGGACTTCTGACTGGACTTGTGAAAGGACTTGCAGGGACTCGACTACAACTCTGCTGTGTACTCAGTGTAATCAGAGATTGCAAAAATTCACAGGTTTACCTGGGTGGGGTTCGAACTTTTAACAATTGAATCAACGTCTGATCTGCTTGATTTAGATTTTTATCAACTGTGTCATTCTCCCGTTTGCCCAATCTTTGTGACGTCAGGCATCCATGTGGTTTTACTCAGCCAAACCCTATGGCACTCCGGTGAAATTCAACACAGAATCTCGCTTCTACCACATCCCTGAGAATGTCACCTTTAATCTGACAGCTCCGGTTCCTAGCGCCCGCTTCTACATGCTACCGCCCTCCTTGAGAGGTTCCAGTGCCATCGACTTCAGGGTGTATGCTTCATCAGAGTGGGCTCATCAGGTGACGGTTAATCTTCGGGAGGAGGGACGGGTCCAGTTCAGGCTTGAGGTGGTTGTACCTAAAATTAAGTGTAACATGACATTGGTGCTGGCTCTGCCAAAAGGTATGTATTCATCAGTCCTTCACCTTTTCTTATACAGGGTATCTGCGAGTCTTTAAAAAGTCTTAACTTGAATTTTCTAAATTTAAGGCCTTAAAAACATTAGATTGAGTTCTTCAAGGTCTTAAAATAGACATATTAAAGTAATGACTTTTCTTAGCTCGTAAAAAAAAAATCCCCCTACATATTAATCTTTCAGTGGACCAGCGTGCCAGAACTTTTTTTTTTTTGGCCTAACCTCAATCCTCTGAAATCAACCAGCATCAGATTGGGCCTGATGACCTGGATCCTCCATTTTCCTCCAGATGCAAAATCCTCTTATGCCCTCAATCCAGCAAAATCCTCCGATGCTTCAACTTCCAAAGACCCTCAATCCTCCAAATTCCTCCGTTTGGCAAAGATGATCTTGGAGGATTTGGGAAGGGTAAGGAAGCAATCAAGAAACAGTTAATCCAAGTCACTGATTTTGGAATGACTAATATTTCATCCAAGGTGATGGGTTTAAGTTTGAATCAGTCCGCATCGCAGAGATGGGCAGAAGAATCATCTTTCCAACTGAGAGACTCTCCAATGAGTCGCTGACCGCTGATCTGGATGGTAACAAATTCTTCTTTGCTGAACTACCTGACATCTACAGTCAGCCGTACCCAATTGACAAGCAGAGGGTGGGTTTGTTTACCTCTTTGTCTGTAGAAGCAGAGCGCCAACAATACCAGTGAGATGCTACCAGTGATGTAGTCGAGACCATCACAAGACCAGGCACAAGACCATTCACAAGACCATTCACAAGACCATTCACAAGACCATTCACAAGACCATTCACAAGACCATTCACAAGACCATTCACAAGACCATTCACAAGACCATTCACAAGACCATTCACAAGACCATTCACAAGACCATTCACAAGACCATTCACAAGACCATTCACAAGACCATTCACAAGACCATTCACAAGACCATTCACAAGACCAATCACAAGACCAGCCACAAGACCAGGCACAAGACCAGGCACAAGACCATGCACAAGACCAGCTTGTTACAAGCACAAGTAACAGGCATTAACCATGACAAAGGAATGCTTTTATTACAGTTCATTTGAATAGCTTGAGACTTGAATTAAGACTGAAGGTCTTGTGATGGTCTTGTGATGGTCTTGTGTTGGTCTTGCAGGCTCTTGCAGGGTCTTGCGATGGTCTCGACTACATCACTGGATGCTGCATGGTACCACTTGTGCACAGTAGCTTTGAGAGAATGTTTAGCCGCGTTGCATCACAGACAGGGCTCTATAAGCGCTTAGTGGTGTTCTTCTTCTTGTATTAAATTCATCACGTGACAGTCATGTAACAGTTTTCCTTGACGAAACTCTCACACATGCAAAGTCTATGAGACCGCAGGCTGTACTGTGCATGTGTCTATGACGAAACTGTCACACACGCAAGTCACCAACAACGCGGCTCCTGCACGAATTCGTGCTTGTTTAGTTTCGGTAGAACCAATTTCAAGTTGCCAATTTTGTTGCATTTGATTGATGTTTACCTACATAGAGTGTGACAGATTGCACAGTCATCTTGCAGTGTAATTCCACCGTGCTTGGAAATTTTTGTCTCCAAAAAGTTGGATTATGCAGTTGGATAAAGTCCTGTTGTTTGACCTCAGAAAATTCTTCTGCTGTAGAATTAGTTGCAATTTGTCTTTTGCTAATTCCCCCACAAAAATCAGGCATTCAACTCGACCATCCAGCAACACTTTAAGACGATGAAGGGGGAACAACGACCCTATCCCACAATCCCTGGCTGTGTCTCCGTCAACAGTACGCTGTTTGAGAAATCAGTACTGCTCGGCTGTTTCCATGACCTGCATCATTTCTTTGACGTTGCCGTAGCAACCAGAGATCATCCTGAGCACGTGAATTTGACCAAAGTGATGACGAGGAGGCTGTGTCAGAAACTGTGCAGGTAGGGACTTGGCTGAGCTGCAATTTGCTGTGCTTAGAACCTTTTTTTGCCAGGCTTAGTTCCCAGTCCCTCTTTGCTGATTAAAGCCTGATGGTTAGTACTTAAGTGTGTCACCATGGCTCTGCTAACCACCGCTTTCCGCGCTTACGATCACCATTTTGCGCTAACGGCGCTAGCGGAAAAATTCTGCGCTAACCCTATAAGCACAGAATTTTTAGTTACGGGATGTACGCATGCTCAGGAGCCAAAATTCCCTGCTTACGCTTGAAATACGCTTGAAATACGCTTGCTGTAAGCACAGAATTTTCTTTCTGCTACAGTAAGCAGGGATTTTTCGCTAACGGTAAGCAGAGCCATGAAATTGGGCCCTGTTGCCATCTAAGGATTATGCTAGTTGTGTGTTCTTGGTGCCAGAAATGAAATCACTGATGAAGAGTCTACGTTGTTTTGCTTCCTTACAGGGATGGAAACTTTCTCATTTCCGCCACCAAGAATGGCTCCGACTGCTACTGTGGTAACCACACTACTTACCGTCGCTACACGGAGATTGCTCATTCATTATACACGCCACTCAACCGCACCTTCTTGGAACCCTACATTGAGAAAATCTACTTCAACTGCAACAAGACAAGAAGGGAATGGAACAATTACACCGTGACTGATGCCTGCCTGGATCAACAGACTTACGAATTGTGCAAGCAAGACTTGGGGCGGAGCTGTGAAAATGTTACGTTGACAGAGTGTCTGGATAGTTTTGTGATTAACTGCCAGGACGAAGCAGAATTTTTGTGCAACGGGACAGCCGACTCGGAATGCCTGGCACTACAGATTGAGAACTGTACCTATGATCAGTTGAGTTTGTGCACAGAGCTAACTCTCAGGCACTGCGGAGACGAGGTACATGAAGTCTGTTTGAAGGAGGCGCAAGAAAGCTACTTCCACTCAGAAGACTTGAGGCTCTCGGATGAGGCTCAGTTGTGCTGTCTTGATGCTTATGTACGCCATTGCACTCTCCCGCACAATTCATCCTGTAGAGAATACGTGGAATATGAATGCAAGGATGACGGCTTTCTGTC
Source organism: Hippasteria phrygiana (assembly GCA_037893225.1). Lineage (NCBI taxonomy): Eukaryota > Metazoa > Echinodermata > Asteroidea > Valvatida > Goniasteridae > Hippasteria > Hippasteria phrygiana. The sequence continues at coordinate 251,512 of JAZGUH010000023.1, read as the reverse complement.
CATCAACTATAATTTGTCTTACAGTGATTGTCTGGAGGCGGAGTTTCAGAAATGCTTCAGGGAAGCCGAAGAGGTTTGCTTTGAGGAAGGCAGAGTTTGTCTGAACACCTCTGTCACCTTCTGGATTGAAACCGCAACTGAACTGTGCGGCCACCCAACTACATTTCTGTACAATGTCACAACTGCAAACTGTACCACAGAACAGCTACCTAATTGTACCTCCTGCTTGTATGACAGCTTTAAGAGGTGTGAGGTGACTATTGTAGGAGGTACCTCAAGAGGTTGCATTAAGGCATCAGTGGATAACTGCACTCAGTGGTGTCTGCACAAGAGGTGTCGTCATGAGTTTCATGAGGTACTCGTCATGAACCGGTATAGTAATTGCAGCCGGCTAGAGGCAGAAAGCTTCAGTGTGGTGAGTATACTTTACTACCTTGGGCAATTTCCCACCTTCCCCTTTGGTGCACCATTGAAGACAATTGTTTTCCCAAAACATTGGCGAACATTTTTTTAATTGCAGGTGTACGTTGCCAATTGTACTGAGGACATAGTCAAATGGCACAATGTAACCAGGGAAGTCATGGATATGGAACCTGTTACTATGGATTTCTGCAACACCACATGCTCAGGTGAATTGGCCTTTAAAAAAATATTTTCTTTTTTGTCTTCAATAGAATAGCCTTTTTTCCTCCAATTTTTGAATCACACGCCATGCAATTATTACTTTTAAATTCATACCAGAATATTTTCAAAGCATATCTGAGGCATCAGCCCAACTTGAAAAAGCTATTAAGTTGAAATCAGTGTTGCACGTACAGTCAATCGTTATTGCAGTTAGGCCAGAAAGGTGTTAACCCTCCCTCTCCAGGTGCCAAATTGGAGCCAACTACCCTATCTATCAAAACCTATCGAGTGACAGGTTGAGACACTCAAGCTTTGGGAGGGGAGAGGATTTGGTTTTTATCAAAACCTATCGAGTGACAGGTTGAGACACACAAGCTGTGGGAGAGGAGAGGATTTGGTTTTTATCAAAACCTATTGAGTGACAGGTTGAGACACACAAGCTGTGGGAGAGGAGAGGATTTGGTTTTTCGGTTGTGATAGTTATAATAGTAGGATTAATGAAAATTGACTACCACTCTATGGTTCAACCATATTAACCACTTGAATACAGACGACGGCCATAGCTGCGGTTTGAAAAAGAACACCTGGCCGGTTGTCATCTATACACACATTCCTGTGCATACTCAATCTATTCATGCTTCAACTATATTGTTCTGGAATGGGAGTGTAATGAACAGATAGAGTATTTTCAAACAAAGCTTTCATTCACATGAAGAGGGGGGGGGGGGGGGGGGCTCCGAGTGCGATGAATAGGACCATTTTATTCAGTGTGGTGCCTATTGTTTGCATTTACGCTTGGCTGCACAGCCCGTTCTTGGCATACCAGCACCCCATCAATAACAGCCGGACACAAGGAGTTAAGAACGATCAAGTTCATAATGATAAAGTTCATAACTTTAACATTATAGCACATTATTTGTGGATTATCCTTTGAATAATATATTCTACATACAGTATCCAGAGCCCTATTGTAGATCGACTTGCATGCAGAAAAGGGCCCTCCCCCATCTGATACATTCATTAAACAAGGCCCAAATTGACTGAGTACTTAATATATTATCATGTGTATATTATTATGTTGTACTTTTTATATTTATCTTCAAGCAAACTTGAATCCTCGATCCTGATTGGTCAATCCGTGGCAGCTGAGAGTGTGATAAAAACTCATATCACATGGCCCATATACACACTCCGAATTGCGCTGTTCTAATTCCACGAATTGCGCGATACGCAAAACGCAGAGCTGCGCAATCCATTGATAATTCAAAAGCTGCGCGTTTGCGTCTAATGTGGATCATCACGTCTGTTTCGGCGCACACTGGTTACGTTTTCCGGATAGCTCCTGTTTCTCCTGTTTTCAGAATGGCGTACAGGTTTCGCGCACAGCACCGTGTGTGTTCCATCTTTACTGCGCGTCAAGTTTGCTTGAAGATAAATTCCTTATCCCACTCGCGCTCGTGGAACACGGAATAATGTAGTGCTACATTATTCCGTGTTCCACTCGGCGCTCGTGGGATAACTAAAAATATTTATACTGTATTTACATGTATTGTATTTATCCCTATTGTTTGTTTTTTATTGTATATCATGTCTAATTCAGCCTTTGGCTGCGAATCGTGATTTTTCTTTTTAAATAAACCAATTTGAATGAATGAATGAATGAATTCTGTAGGTGACCCCAATTCGACTTGTGGTGGTGAGGAATTTATCTTGATTTACGGCCCCTTAGAAGGCTCCTTGGCACAGCAGCAATGTGAGTGGTACGCTGGACTCTACTCTGTAGATGAGGTATGTTTATACATTTTTAAGCTTTACATTTAGTCTGAAAGAGCATGAAATAAGCTTTCATTTGATATATGGCACAACTCTGTAGTGCATTGTTTTTATTATGAATTTTTTTTCAGTATGCGATTTCTTATAATTTTATTAAAGTCTGCGACATTAAACCACCCCATACGTGAAAGTGTAATGCGCGATATCCGACTCATTTTTGCAGAGCGGGTCACAATTGTGCATGTGCTGTATACAAAAATTTTAGAATTTTGTTTTGTTCAACTCCTGTTGAAGGTTGTCATTTTAGATGTGTAAGATCCATTGCTTGATTTCCATCTAATTTCAAGAATTTTATAATAATAATAATAATAATAATAATAATAATCAGCATTTAAGAACGCTCAAATAGTAAACTATGTTACATTGCTTACAATATTATTACCCCTGCTCATCAGGCCCATTATTTATTCCTGAAGCCTTCTCAACTCCCTGGGGAGTATACAGCCCCGGCTGCAAGTTGAGCGCACATGGGCTAATCAAACACATACCATCGCCAGGGTTTCCCCTTAACTTTTTTTTTCACTAGCCGGCCGGACCAGTAATGTTGGCTTTTTACTAGCCCGCCAGCATTTTCACTGGTCCGCATGTTTTTTTCACCTTTTAGGCTACTTTTTTTGTAAGTTACCTGACCAAGTACACTGTATTTACAAACATTTATTACAAGCTGAGAGTAAGCCTGTTCGATATTTTTTTCATATCGAAAAACCGGAATATCGGGGAATTCGATATACCGAAGAATATCGCGATATATGTTTCTTTTGGCCGCATTACGTGTGGATTTGTCCAGTTTACTTTGCTCGAAATTCCAGTAACTCCACGGCCTGAAATTTTAGCAGGGCGGCAGACACAATGCGAGCGCGTAGCGCGACGCCCTTACGGCGTGGAGTCCGGGGCCCGCTTGAGGTCCCGGGAAATTTTGTATTCTAGATGCTCTGTGGTGCAATCTGAGGCATTTCCTGGCCCACTTTCTTATGAGAAAGTGGCCACCCAAAAGTCTGAATTTCTAGCGTACGTACGGCAAATACTTCTACAAATCATAGAACGTCATACAACTTTGCATCCGACAATAACATTGAGATCACTTATTTCAATTGTTCACGAACGTCGTATATATACATTGTACCACATTGAAATCACTTGCTTACAAATCACGGTGTCGCCACTAACCCGGCTTTGAAACTATAACTACGCATGCGCGTCTTTTTGACTAGCCTTTTCTCAAGACGCAGGTTTGCACAGTGATCCTTATACACGTGCGCTTATTGCTGCAATACATCCTTTCAGGCATTAACAGAGGCTACGTACATGTGCTAAAACAGTTGAATGCCGCTGTACTGTATGCATGTTGTATCGTTACGTTAAATCATTTAATCGAATTTAACGATGTTCATTTTCCCAAAAATAAATGATAAATAAATTAGCAGTTACTTGTATTTACATGTTTTTTCCCCTTTAAATTGTAAATGTTTTCACACAAATTTATTGAGTACTACCTGGTCCCAAATGTTACGGAACATTGTAATTTAGGTAAACTGGTTCTCGACAAAGTGAAAATGATAAGTCCCAGTGTACAATGTACGTACACGCTTGCGAACTCATCTTGAAATGGACAACCCCTGTAGCGCATCTGCGCGTGCGCGTTGCTTTGTTGCTAGCCTTGGTCAAGTGCAAGCAACCGCACTGAATGCCACCGTCTTTCCCCAGTGTACAAGGTTAGGTGTAGTTACGTGTAGCGAACTGCGTCGCGTCTTGAGAAAAGATTAAAACACGTGGCGCGCATCCATTGTACATTGTGCAATGTCGTGTCGTCTTTACAAAATATACGACACGATCGTTTGTTGACAGCTCGCATGTGATCGTCCATGGTATTATCATCTGTGTTACTAATCAACAATGCTGTAATAGAAACAAACACTAGTCTTTCTGGAGTGCCATAAAGTAGCCAACTGAAGGTAAATGTCGTAAAACTCCAAATACTCAACGAGCGAAGGGAAGCTTTGTCAAACCGGCCCCCCGTTCCTGCCGCTCAATCCCGGCGGGCCCGATCCCGGTGGCCCAGATCTCATGATGCCGTGGTGACTTCCGTTAATGAAAAAGTGACGTCATCACGATAATATCGAATATCGCGATATTATCAAAATAAATGGATATCGAACAGCCTTAGCTGATGTGAGAGTAAACTCCACGCAATCGGGGATCGCTGTTGACAATCTGGCTCTGAAGACGCGCGCGCTTAGCTTATCTTGGCATTTTTTTTCACTAGACCGCCGGACTACTTAGAGAAGGGTTTTGACTAGACCGCCGCTGTTTTGACTAGAATTTGTCTAGCGGGCCAGCGTTAAGGTCGAACCCTGATCGCTGCCCTCACAGGTACCCATTTGTGACAAAGTGTCTTGCTCAAGGACACACGCACCATGACCCCAGCCGGTCTCGAACCAACAATCCACCGGTACAGTATCACCGAAATCTTGAGTTCGGTACACTAAGCTACAGCGCTCCTCTTGTTTTCTTCCCATCCAAGGATGTCTTCAGTCTGGAGATTGAACTTTCCATCACTCCACTGCAGACGAAAGGCATCACCCAGATGCTCCAGCCCTTTGTTTCTTACGATCACGGTGAGGAACGCAGACCAACTATCCTACCGTTTGCTCCATACAGGCTTGAGGTAAGTCGGTTTGGCTTTTGAAAGTGTAGAGAATGACGGTGACAAAGGTGCTAAACTTCCCGAAATATGTCCAAAAAGTTAATTATTTAGTCTAATGGGTAGAGACATTATTGTCTTGCAGTGGACTAGTTATCCATCCCGACCCTATTGATACTGTGAAGAGATCAGATTATCTTGTCTTGTTTCAGTGCGAGGGGCTGGTTCTTCCACACTTTCCTCTGTAGCCCACACCTCGAGTGGCCTTTGGCCTTGTAATGGGCGATTTGCATAACAAAAAGTAATTCATTCTAGATTTGAACCAAGAATTGTCAAAAACCAAAACTTAATCACTGGAGAATTGGGAGGGGGAGGAGCTAGGTCTCTTTTGATGAGCATGGGGCGGGGCTTAATGGTAGTATACAACATTTGCAAACATCAACAAACAAAACTACTGAATTTTTATGAAATACCGTACTAGACTGAAAGTAAATAACAGTCTCAAGCATCCTGTGAAATCATGGCACCTGGTGTTATCATTTTCAAGAAAAGTGGAAATTTATATCGTTTTCTAATGATTGTCGGCTGACAATCATTGGAAATAGTCTAGTTCCCCGGCCTGATAATTCCCAGACGTCTATAAATTGCTCTGTTTTCCCAGCATCTATGCACACAAAACATTAAACAGGTCAGTGTTACAGTATTTGCTAGCACGCTATAAAATATTAACCCCCAAATCAGTTTATTTCTGAAAATAACAGAAAATATTCCCGCGGCTGGATCCGTGAATGTCAAAATAATCCCGACGTGAACTGGTTAATGGTCTTCGGCGTGGTCTTGTGCCTGGTCTTGTGATGGTCTTGTGCCTGGTCTTGTGCCTGGTCTTGTGCCTGGTCTTGTGCTGGTCTTGTGCCTGGTCTTGTGCCTGGTCTTGTGATGGTCTTGTGCCTGGTCTTGTGATGGTCTTGTGCCTGGTCTTGTGATGGTCTTGTGCCTGGTCTTGTGCCTGGTCTTGTGATGGTCTTGTGCCTGGTCTTGTGATGGTCTTGTGCCTGGTCTTGTGCCTGGTCTTGTGCCTGGTCTTGTGCCTGGTCTTGTGATGGTCTTGTGCCTGGTCTTGTGCTGGTCTTGTGCCTGGTCTTGTGATGGTCTTGTGATTGGTCTTGTGCCTGGTCTTGTGATGGTCTTGTGCCTGGTCTTGTGCTGGTCTTGTGCCTGGTCTTGTGATGGTCTTGTGCCTGGTCTTGTGATGGTCTTGTGCCTGGTCTTGTGATGGTCTTGACTACATCACGGCCTTTTGTAATTGTTGTTTGTAGGCAGGAATTATACGACTGGATATGAGTGTTTGGGTTACTCCCACTACTGAAGGATTCCTGCCTGGGTAAGTTTATTTGTTACTGAGGGACTTCTTCAAGTTGCCTCCGATGTCCCCGGTCCTTGTCTTGATGCTTCTTGAAATGCTCCCATAAACAGTCTGATTTTCTAATATAACTGCCTTCAGCCAAGATAAAATTGTCTTGCCCATCTTAGAATTAGCTACTGTGTGGCGGACAGTGTTTGACGTCACGGCCAAGAAGGGGTATTTTTGTGGAAGGAGATGCGTCACTTTATTTGTCTTAAAGGTAGTGTACATGATTGGTAATCCTCAATTTTGTTTTTAATGAATTATTACGAAATACCTTACTAGACTGTAAGTTAATAGTAGTCTCACTCATCCTGTGAAATGATGGCACCAGGTGTGCTGTCGTTGTCAAGAAAAGTGGAAATGAATATCGTTTTCCAATGATTGCCTGCCGGCAATCGTTGGAAAACTGCCCTTTATAACAAATGTAGACTTTAGTCAAGGCGCGGGTGGCTACTCAGACGAGTGGCTCACCCCGGAAACGCTGGCATATCCGAGGCGCGTCATGCATCCAGGTAGCCACGCGCGCCTTGACTAAAGGCTATCATCTGCCCGACGGTTGAAAACGAACGCTGCTTTTCTCTCATTTTTTTCCCCCATCCAACAACGCAAAACTTTGAACAGGTCCTATAAAATACTAACCCCCAAATCCGCCCATTTCTGAAAAATGCAACAATGACCAATCATGTACACTACCTTTAAGTCTTGAGAAAGTACTAAAACACAAAAATACATTGAAAACTTATAAATGTATAAACAACTTTCTTATGTGTTTATCATTGTTTGACAACCAATAGCATTTTTCCCATTTTAATTTCCGTGAAACTTTTACTTGCAAAGCGGGGCCGAAGCGGGAGTCGAACCTGCGACCTCCGGGTTACCGTACCGGCGCTCTACGAACTGAGCTATCTTGCCCTATGTTGGCGGTCTCCCAAATTGTCAGTATCTTTGTTCGGGTGGGCGCTAGTCAGAAGTCATAAACCCAGAATGCCGTATAGCCAGGGATCACACCCAACTTTACGATACAACATGGGCAGCGACATTGTGGGGATCACTCAATGAGGATACGACTTTTTAACTTATAATTCGTCAAACAATCCACAAGGGAAACTGACTAGGTAAATTTGAATACATTTTCAAAGTGAACAAAGAAACTGGCAGGAGCGGGATTCGAACCTGCGACCTCCAATGAGTTTTGTTTTCTTGACCTTTGACATTCACTTTTAGGGTCATCGCTACAAGCCCTATAGATTTCCAGATGACCCGGACGGGAAAAATATTTGTTTTGTATTTTCATTGAAATTCTGCTGTGAAATTCTAGTGAAATAAACCAAACTTGAAACCTATTCCCAACAGAGACTTCTTGGAATTCTACACTGAGGTTTTCCACAACCCCATGTCTACTCTGACGGCAAGGGATGTCTCCGTTGTCTGGATGTTCCCAACCTACGTTGAATACGTCAATCTGACCAACCACAGGACGTCTCTCCACGACTTCAATGAGCTTCAGCCCGTGCAGGCGCTCAGAACCGACGCAGCCAAAGGATTCCAATTCTTTGTGAGTGAATTTCCTTCAAAACCTGGGGATTCAGGTTGGTGTGGTGGTACTTTCCTCACCTTCCACCACTGTGACCCTGGTTCGAATCCCGGCTGGGGCCAACATGTGGATTGGGTTTTCAGTCGCTACCTGATTCCGTGGGTTTTCTCCGGAATTATTCTCTGGGGTTTTCCTCCCACATCTAAAACTGTAACTTCCTTCCTCGTCTTCTATTATATGGGACCCCACTGGAAATAAATCGAAAGACTTTCATAGGCTATCCCGGCTGAATGCCAAATAATAAATAAATACAAATTTAAAATTTAACCCTAAAAGCATCATAAAGTCATTAGCCATCTGGAGATAGTGGACACAAGAGAAAGGTTCTGTTTGGCTTGGATGAATACAGGGCCCAATTTCATAGAATCCATAACACTGAATTATGTGCTAATGGCCTGCAACTCTGTGCTGACCGAGCTACCACAATTCTGCGCTAACCCCGTAAGCACAGAACACTTTAGTTACGGGATTACACATGTGCACAAGCCAAAATTCCTTGCTAATCCGTGAAATACGCTGACCGTTAGCGCAAAATTGTCTGCTATAGTTAGTGGAAACTTTTCGCTTACCGTTACGGATTGCATGAAATTGGGCCTAGAAGGATTTAACAGTGAGTAAAAACCTGTCTACAATTTTGCCGGGGTGTATCAATAGGCTTACGACACCAACTATGCTTGATTTGACAGTTACCAACACTGAGAAACACGGACATGATCTCCTTCCACTTCCTGATCAAACTTGACCCCCAGAGGGCACTATCCCAGGGGGAGTACCACATGGTTGCACTGGCCGAGACGTATTACTTCTCCTGGGACCTATACAACCCCCATGAAGATGGGTTAAAGCATAACGTGGTGACACACTTTCATGATGTCATCCCGACCAAGATAAGCTTTGAAGGTACGGTGTTGATTTTCACACTTCTTGTCTGTCTTGTATAAAACAGATTTCATATGACACCAGTTATTTTCATGGGACTGCTAAGCACACAACTTTTGCTGTGATTTGCTTAGCAGAAGCAGCTAACCAGCTAGGTTGTTTATTGCTTGGGACTGGTTATCTGCTTTTCAATTTGCTAAGCCTTTATTTGGTTCTGGTCAGGTGTAATGTTCATTATAAGGGAGCACTGCCTAACCCATGGTCGGGCCAGGCCGTTGAAAATCCTGGCCATGCCTGGGCCTTCTTCATTTTAGTCTTGCAATTGTGAGCCATAAATCACATAAAAATAGAGCATCAAATGATCGATAAAGCCCGGCTCTCTGCCAGGCCATGCTGTGGCCCTTCCCACACTAATCTGCAGTGAATGCTTTTGTTGTCATTCCATTCACGGGCCCGAGATCAAGTCTGGGTGAACAATGGGAGCTGGCTGGACTCCAGCATTAGTGGGCAGTTTATTGTGTACGACCAGGGGATTATAGAAGCTCAAGGCCCGGGCGTTCCCGGGGCTTGGCCAGGCTTTTCAACGGCCTGGCCCGACCATGGGTTAGGCAGTGCTCCCTAAGTAACATTAATTTCTCTTTTGTTTTCACAGTTCCTACAACATACATGGAAAGACCAGAGCTGGAAGGTAAGATGTATTTATAACTGTTCTTCCTCATCTTTCTTAAAGATGGTGGTGTAAATCTTAGCTTGGATTTAGTATCATGGTTGCCAGGTGTTAAGTCGGAGTTGTGTTAGCCAAACTGATACCCGATACCAGAAAAATACTGCAAATGGTCGGAAAATTTTTGATTGTAATATCACCCTCTGCTCTAACACTGGTGACACAACCCAACAAATTATGAGTTGTACTTCTATGTTCTTGAAAGAAATCTCACACATTGAAAGTCATTCGTCAAAGAAACCAGAAGGATCAGTAGGAACTGTCAATGTTTCCTCTTAAGGGGACTGTTTGCTAAGAATTTTGTTTTTAGGTTACGTCAGTGCTCCTTTAAAGTATAGATTTTGTGAAAAGGGGCTCTGTACTAACTTAGATAATGTTTTAAACTTTAAATTACAGTTGATTGTATGTGAAAAAGATGTTTTACTTTTCCCATAAAACTTGATTAAGTAATTGTACTGAAATCCAATATGGCCGCCATTACCATGGCAACAGCAGATTTGCGGACAGTGTTTTTTCTTGTAAATTCTGAAGACAATATATATTGGTGATAATACATTAAAATAACTTTAAAACAAAAAAGTAGTCTGCAGCTAACAGTCCCCTTAACCAATGTCCAGACTCATCAGGATGTCAAACTGAATCCAAATGAGATGCAAGTCATTCATTAACCCTTACCCCCCGAGGCATTTTTACTAGGAAGTGTCCTCAACCCGTCAAAATCAAACACTGTGCAGTATATCTATGGCAAATTCTTTGAACTTAGACAAATTGGGGCATCATAGCTCCATGTAAAGTAATGGTGCCAAGGTGCTACAGTCCTGAACCCATCAAAATTCAACACAACATGGTGTTAGAGTTTGTAAGGCTTGGGGCAGTTAGGGTTAATGAATGCTTTCTACATGTCACTTCATCAGATCATTCACATCTTTCTTTTTATTGTTAATCCGCAGAACTCAAGTTGTCAACCTACAGTGCTCTTTATGATGAGGCGCACAATATCATGTATGCCTGCTTCTATAACAACACCAAACATGTGTGAGCACCTGTTCATTAATTAATTAATTAACCCTAACTTCCTTGGTCCTTTTAACTCTGATGCATCCACAATCCTCCAGTATCCTCTAAATTTTCCTTTGTACTAGTTTCCGTAGAGTCGTAATGAACACAGAGGCTCCAACAGGATCAAGTGCTCGCAGATTGTCGGCAAAAATAAACCTGGCACTAATTGACTGAATGTCTCTGTTTTTTTTGTTTTGTAATATGGAAAATTTCGCAGCAATTCCCGATAAGACATTTTCATGCTTCCATATTGCCATCAGGAAATCTTTAGTGACACTTGTCGACATTCAGTACGACTATTTATTAGGCTTTTAAGTTCTGTATCAGGGATATCCCTGGTTATGTCACAAGCCTTCAGATCCTGCACCCAGGATGTCTCGGACTGTGTTGTAGTCGAGGCCATCACAAGGCCAGGCACAAGGCCAGGCACAAGGCCAGGCACAAGGCCAGCTTGCAACAGGCACAAGTAACGGGCATAAACCATGATAAAGGAATGCTATTATTACAGTTCATTTGAATAGCTTGAGACTTGAATTAAGACTGAAGGTCTTGTGCTGGTCTTGTGCTGGCCTTGTGCTGGCCTTGCAGGGTCTTGTGTGGCCTTGTGATGGCCTCGACTACATCACTGGTCTCGGACTGTGTAGAAATATCTGAGGTTCAGTTGTGAGTAAGGTACTGATAGGCAGAGATGTAGTCGAGTCCATCACAAGTCCCTGCAAGTCCATCACAAGCCCTCCAGTCCTAATCCCAATCACAAGCTATTCAAATGAGCTTTGACAAAGGCATTCCTTTGTCATTGTTCATCCAGTTACTTGTGACCGGTTTTATGAAAGGACTTCTGACTGGGCTTGCGAAAGTACTTGTGAAAGGACTTGCAGGGACTCGACTCCAACTCTGCTGATAGGAATAAATGATTTTATAAAGCCAGTCTCTGTATTTCTATCCATAGTTACGAGGGAGGTTGTTTCATGACAGGAAACCTTCCAGCCTACAGCGTAGAGGTTCCTCCGTCATGTGATGATTACTGCAACTGCACCTATATCTGGGATCTACCAGTAGGTGCTAATTGCTCGGAATTCGAACCCAAACCTGAGAACTGCTCTTGTGGCTGTGTTCCTGATTGCTTGGAGGTATGTCTATCATTTACATGATTAATCATTGCATACAGTATGAACTTTTAAAAATGTGAACTTTGAAACTTTAAATACGTGCATAATAGATCTGATTCTAAGAGGGTTGTTCAAATAGTGGGGTTTTAAGTGATGGAAACATTTTCAAGAATGAGCGATATATTTAAAACTTGTTGAAAAATTAAAAAACCTTTCCAAACTTTCAGGAGAAATCAGCTTGTGAAGAATCCTGCTACAACTGCACGTGGTGCTCGTTCCTGCAGCAGCAGGCTTGCCTGACAGGATGCAGCAACGACCACAGCAACTGCACTCAGGACTGTTGCCTCGACACCTGCGACTTCCAACTCAACTTGTGCCTCCTCCCGTGCAACAGCTGCTTGGTGGAAGGGTATAGTTATCACCCCAACTGCACTGTTGATTTCAACTGTACAACTGACTGTTCCCTAAGCCATGGACTGTGTGCTATTGAGTGTGTCAAACCCCCTGTGGCATGCAGTGATAACTGTACTGTGGGGCGATCTGATTGTCAAGGAATTTGCAAGGAGGTTTGTCAAGGGCAGCTGGAGGTATTCTACCCTGGAGTCGAGTTGAACTGTACACGGCTCTGTGACTGGGACTGCGCTCGCGAGGAGAGTCGGTGCACCAAAACGTGCTGCTTGGATGAGTGTGAATTCAACCATACGATCTGTGGTGAAAGTTGCTTGTACGCATGTGGGGATGACACTGGCTGTTCATCCGAGTGTCTAGCTACATGCAGTAACTCCTCAGTTCTTTGTAGCTTTGCTTGTGACCCTCCTGGTAGACCCTGCACTCAGCCATGCGATACAGATCTTGGGGAGTGCGTGGATAACTGCAATCATAACTGTGCTGTTGAGATCTGTGAAGTTATCGCAGATAAGGGTAACTGCACTGAAGCAGCAGTGGGAAATAAGACCTCACAGAATGGTACATCAGATAGAGTTGGATCGCCGAGTTTTAGCGATGGTAACTGGACCTATGAAAATAGCACTGGCCCTTCAGCTGCCTGTGTTAATGACACAGTTGAAGATTGCTATATGTCAACTGATACAGACTGCTTCGATCCTTGTGAGGCACTCTGCCAGTCAGCTTTCAACAAATGTGACCAGAAATGCTGTCTCTTAGACTGCCCCATACTACGAGGTATTTGCATTGAGAATTGCACAGACACCTGTGGGATGGAGGTGGATTGCCTGCAGGCATGCAGCTATACCTGTGCCGACACGTACGACAGGTGCATTTTGGGATGTATTATGCCTCAAACTAACTGCCAGCCTAATTGTGAGCTTCAGTATCAAGTATGCAACGAGACATGTGAGCCTTGTGGAACACATGACCCTGAGAGTTTCATGGCAACAAAAGCCACTCCTATTGATGCGCCAACCGAAGCCACTGTCAATGGAACAGATAATGAGTTGGGTGATGATGGAAACCAGACTGATTCTCGTAACCAGACCCTGGTCAACAATAATGGAAAAAGCTGTCTGAATGAGTCTGGTGCCAGTAACAGCACTCTCAATAGTTCGTCCTGCATGAATGTATCTGAAAATGGTAAAGATTCACCACTGACCTCTGTGAGTACTGCCGTACCTGTAGCTGCAGTCAACTGCTCTGTTGAAGTTGCAGAGTGTCGGTCAGACTGCAGTGCAGAGCTCATTGATTGCGAGGATACATGTCCCTGTGACGAGTTCTGTTTACGTCAATACTCCGACTGCTGGTCGACATGTTATGGTTGTGAGGCAGTGTGCCTGGGAGGCTGTGAGTCCAACTGCTCAAAGGAGACTGACAGGTGCATCGGTAGGTGTGTACAACCTCAAGTCAGCCCCGTTCTGATCTGCGCAAGCAGCTGCAATGAAGGATTCAATGAATGTGTTCCTGGTTGCTTGTACAATCTGACCGTTAACATCACCAGATTCTACAATACGAGTGTCGGGGGACCAGTTAATATCACAGAGTGCAACACTCTAACCTTCCTAAACAACTCGTGCCTGGACAAATGTGCTGAAGCAAACAAAGACTGCCTCGACCCCTGTTTGGACTTAGTTGCTAATAAGAACTGCACAGCCCAGTGCTTTCCAGGAGGCGTATTTACTGATTTTTGCTCGTCACAGTGTCATGCTTATGCCTATGCTTACAGCAACACCACGATGAACAAGACATTTGAAAGCTGTTACCAGAAGTGTCTCTCCGGTTGTACTAACTGGACCAAGAATGCAAGTACTTCCAGCACTCCAACAGAAGGCCCATCAACTGACTTGCCTGGTTCTACAAATAGTCCAAATGCTGTCACCAGTGATATGTACACCTCTTTTGGTGAATCCGAAAATGCAACTTCAGTCACCATAACAGCATCCTCTATGACAGGAACTCAATGCATTGCAAATTGTAGGTCAGTTTTCCCAGATCCTTTCAGCAGCTGCTCTTTGGAGTGTGGGAGTGTGTTTAACAACTGTACCACACAGTGTGCGATTCAGAACTCATCAGAGAGTCACAATCAGTCACTGAATTGTGTTCAGGATTGTGGCAGTGACTACCAAGAATGCAGCCTGGATTGTGCTACTGGTCTTGTGTTTGAAAATTGCAGCTTGCATTGCCAGGATGTCAACAGCACATGTCTCGAGGATTGTCGCACCTGCTTGGAATGCAGAGATAATTGCCACTGGGATTGCAATAGACAGAAGTCCAGTTGTCTGGGTGTATGCTTTCCACCCACTTGCCAAGACTTGCGTTCCATCTGCTTACACAACTGTTCAGTCTGTGACTGCACGGATGCCTGCAAGAGAAACTGCTCTTCTGTTACCCAAGATTGCTTTGAGAAATGCTTGCCTGAGGAAATCAAATCCTGCAGACTTGGTTTCTCAGATTGCCTGGGAGGATGCTCAGCTGACACTTATCCTGGCAGTATCGAATGCCCTCTGAACTGCAGCTTGGCATACCGAGTCTGTACTAGTGAGGCCAGTGGGACAGATTTAGAGAATTGTTCAATGGCGAGCTGCTCTGAAGTTCAGTGTACTCCATTGTGGAGTGATTCTTCATCAGAATCAAACTATTGCAATGGCACTGCTAGTGCAGCATCTGACAGCCATACTGCTGTTTCATGTAGTGATTCATCAAATCTGACTGCAGCATGCAAAAGCGTCTGCACCTTCAATAGGTGTCAAGTTTCCTGCAATGTCTCTCTGCATGATTGCCTCAGCAACTGCCAAGCATGTTTAAACAACACAACATGCTCTGCAACCTGTGTCACACATTGTGTCCAAGACCATTACTCTTGCTATGCGAATTCCCGTGCCACAGCATTCCAAACCAACTGCACTAGAAGTTGCAATGGGGCCAAGATGGCGTGCGACCATGACTGTATAAACTGCACCACGTGTCCTTACTGTTTGCCTTCCTGCGAGGCAAGCTACATCAGTTGCACAAACATTATGTCCAACGAGACCTGGATTAAGGCTACTGCAGGAAATAACACTAGTTCCCATCCCAATTGCACTGCCTACCACGAATGCTCCAAACTCTGCTTGAATATCACATCTCATGAAACCTGCTTGGAAGGTCGGAATTGCAGTGCTTCCAACTGCTCACAAGAATGCCTGCAGGAATTTATATCTCCCAGTTGCACTACCCGAGAAAACTGCACAGAGTACCGAGTCTTGTGTGAGAGTCATCACAGAAGGAGACGTAGTACACCACAATTTGATCCGATCAAACGTGAGATCTCTGATCGGCATTTAAATATGGCCGACCTCAATGAGTTGTTGATCCATGAAGAGATGAAGCAGAGGTACTTGAAGGAACGCCTTGATAGGAGTCAAGAAGCCATGAGATTGGGAAGGCTGGGGTTATCAGAAGTCCCTGATAGGTCTCAGGAAAGCCCTTATACCGCTGTAAAAGAAATGCAATATCCATCGAGTTCAGGGAAATGGAGACCTGGAACCATGATGCAAATGTCCCGTACCCTACATCCCATGCTGAAAAGATTACCCAAACTTGAATGGAGCATAAAATTACGGAATCACATGGCAGCCCAGAGGAATACTTTCGGGTTTTATTCAGGTTCTGGTGCTGAGTACAACCCAGCAGACGAGGGTCTCGGAAAGAGGATTTACAATCAAGTCCTACAGCTTATGAATTGGAGGCAGGCTCGACCAAATGGAAGAAGTCTTCCATCATTGTCCAAGCCCTACCATTATGTGCACAGGAGAAGCGTGGGGGACCCTGGTGCTGAAAATGGAACATCCTTGAGTGAGAACGACCAATTCTACAATGAAACCCAGCAGCAGAATAGGACGATTGGATATGTTAGCGAAAACTATAAGTATCCCGTCTGCTCAAGCAATGTACAGTATTTACACTACAGGAGTTGTCTGAATAACTGCAGTATCCATGTTTGTGAATTTCAATGTTCAAACTTCAGCAGTTCCTGTAATTGCACCGAGGGCACATTGAATTACACTTTGTCGGATTTTAATAGTTCAGAATGTGATTGTTTCAATGGAACGTTCCAGACTGTGAAATCTTGTGTAAGTTTATGTTCCGGATCATGCCAAGATATCTGTGAGGAACCCAGGCCGGTGTTGCACAATGAGTGCTACGCTGATTGCAACAGAACTGTAGAGTTTTGCCGCCAGTGGAACGACACAAACTGTGACTCCTTCACTGATTCATCAGATCCTGGTGGCAACTCTGGAAGTGTGACTGCCTCGTTGAATGCAACCTGCCCAAGCTGGGTGAATAGCAGCTGCAATTCAGTGAGTACCTGCACCAACAGCTGTGAACTCCCTCGGCATGCTAACCTAACGATATGCCAGCAGCACTGTGATCAGTCATCGTTGTTCACTGACTGCCTACAAATCTGCGACAATACCACCTGTGCCGAGAACACCACCTGCAATTGCACTTGTGATTGCTCCACCCTTCCCGAACTTCTGTCCAATCAGAACTGCTCTAACATGGAATGGACCAATGGTGTTGAGCCTTGCTTTTTAAGGAGAGAAACCCAGGTGTGCACCTGTGCATGTGGATGTGTAGAGAGCTCTGTGATTACAAAATGGAGAGGTGGGTGAAAACCTTTGAACTGCTGTAACTTTGATTGCTTCAGGTATCAGCATTATTTGAGGATTACTCGGAAATTTGTTATTAAAGTGTTTTAAGAGAATTGGTCTTCGCTGTCTTGAGTTAACCCCTTGCGTACGGAAGACACCATATGATGCAAAAAAACAGTGGCACCAGGCCGGATGACACCATTTGCCGCTGTTTGTGCAGTTTCAGTCCTGTTGGATTATTGTGTATGTTACGCTTAACTGCACAAACACATTGTGGCCGTTTCGCTTGGCTGTCAGAGCCACAGCGACACCCTGATGTCTCTCGTAAAAAAACGTACTCAAGGGGTTAACCACACCTATTACAACCTTGTGAAATTCTATGCGGTATAAATTGTTTACGTCTCAAATTTTTCACAGCATTTGTTGAACTGTAATTAATGTGACCTGACAATATTTCAAAAGATACATTTACATATTTCTACAATGACAGGTCAGTTTGAAAAGGTGGAACACCCTCAGTGTTCTGACTTTTTAGGGCTTTCAAAAGCAAACATTGCCATTTCATGACTGACACTTTGCGTGTCTGGTTTGTTCTCTGTCATCCTGGCAGCCCTGCATTCCAACGTGGGTAGCCTCCTCGGCATCGAACCCTCCACAAACACTCTCTATGCTCTCTCGCACCACGGCCTTGCCGTCATGCGTAGCCAGGATTACGGCGTGTCCTGGGTTGCTGTGACTATGGATGTCTGGCATGCTGCTCGGGATGGCAGCACTTTTGTTGCATCCACTAGTCTCAGCGAGGATACTGTGGCAGAGGTTGAACCCAAGGAACTGATTTTTGCATCCAGCTCTTGGAATGATACATGGGGAGGTGCGTTTTAAGCAGGGCTGTAGTCGAATCCATTACAAGTCCCTGCACGTCCATCACAAGCACTTTAAGTGAGCTTTGACAAAGGAATTCCTTTGTCATTGTTCATCCAGTTACTTGTGACCGGCTTTGTGAAAGGACTTCTGACTGGACTTGCCAAAGGACTTGCAGGGACTCGACTACAACTCTGGTTCTTTATCTGGTTCTTCTTTATCTCCTAAATGCCGTCAAGTCTTTTCATTGTTCCTTCCCAGGGCCCTCTCTTGGTGAAATTGAGGGAATTACTGCTAATTGATGACATTTTTGTACGCAATATACACGTATGTTGTGGTTTTGTGCAAATGCCCATTTGCAAATGGGTTACGAATGCTGACACTGTTTAGTGAGTGAGGCTTGACTTTACTCAAATCATTGACATGAATCTAAATTTTTGTGGAAAACACACCCAAAAAAATAAAACATTTAGGGCTTTTTTAATTTTTAAATGCAAATTGCCCATCACAAGCCCTAGGGCACTCGAGGTGTGGAAGAACCAGCCCCTCACACTGAAACAAAACAAGATAATCTGATCTCTTCACAGTATGAATAGGGTCGGGATGGGTAACTAGTCCACTGCAAGGCATTAATAACAATGTGATTCGCTCATGATAATGATCATTAAAATATCATGCCTTATCGAGTCAAATCTGCTCGACAGAAATATTTTGTACAACTCCAACACCAAACCAGCTGACATTTCACTCTAAATATTCTCCGTATTTCCTGTCTTTCATTAGCAAACAGGGAATATCCGCCAATTACCGTGTAAAAAACTTAAACTAATTTTTTTTATTTCACCTGGCAAATCAGTTTCAGGAGTTGGTATCCATCGCCTTGACAACGCATCAGCTGATTGGGAAGTGGCTGGCACGTGGCGCTGCTGCAAAGACGGACTTTGATACGATGAGAAACTGTCTGGATCATCCAACATCTTCAGAAAGTTGTCAAGGCACTCAGGTAAATGAGAAGACTGCGGGCACACCTAACTTTTATGCCACACATTCTGGGTTCTAATCCTGTCACTTGGGATCTTCGTATCTCGAGGTTCCCGTGCCCTTGCTCAACACATTTCTATTTTACAAATCGTCAGAGTTGTAATCGAGTCAATCACAAGTCAGATCACAAGTAAATGGTATGAACAATGACAAAGGAACTTGAGAAGTGACTTGTGGTGACTTGATTACAACTCTGCAAATCGTATGTTTGATTTAAGCAAATTTTTGTCAGTTGCAAGTGTCTGCGACACTTCAAAAACAGGCTTTTATTTTGGGCTGCTTTACCTCACCTAAAGCTACACAATACTATCGGTAGTAAACTGTAGTATGCAGTAACTCTTACTACACTGACATATTCGAAATTATGTAATACTTTACCTCAAATGACTGCCTAGGACGCCAGGGTAAATGCACAAAAAAGATCAACCTGCAGGAACGTGATTACTGGCAGATTACCAATAATTTTGAAGTATTCGATAACTGAACATGGACAGATGTTTTTATCGCTAGAAAAACAGCACTTTCATTCAAAAAGAATGAATAATTTGTTGTACCATTCACCCCAAAATATGGACATAGCAAGTGACCCTTCAGATTAAAATAAATGTGTATACACTTTTGTTTTTACAAGTTTATTTCATGTTTCAATATTAATTCCATTTTGACAAATCATGTATATTTTGTAAATAAATTAGGTTGTTATAAAGATAAAGACATTTATTCTGACTTTGCCATTAATTCGGGAAAATTTAAATTTACAATAAAATAAGAATTCTGTAGAAATTATTTCAGATCTTCTTTAAAATACAAGCCACTTTTGTCATAAAGATCAGTTTGTAAATACACTTCCATAAATTTGTTGAATTCTGGTTGTGACTATTTTCACAAACTAAACTTTTATAGCAAATCCATTATTACGTGAATTTGATTCATACAATAGTACGGTTGCACGTGGTTACAAGGCAAGTTGTATTTCATACATGTATGTATTTAAAATTTGATATATAAATATCTTTTCTTGGCTAAGTCGTCGCGGACATAGCTAAAAATGCAGCATTAATATAACCCTCCTACTATTTAAAAGGTCAAAATCAGTCAAAATCTCCTTCCACCTCCCCTGCTATACTTTTCCACAGACGTGATCAGATTACATGTGGTTTTGTACTATGGCAGGAGGGTCAAAAACAATCACCTTGACTGATTTTGACCCATACAACAACATGGCTCAGAATGTATGTTTGCATAGGAGGGTTTTAATTAATATCAATACTGAATGACCTCAAAAGAACCCACACTGCTGTGATTTGAAGGAAAATTACTAAATACTATTAATTTACATAAGAAAAAATGCATTGTGAGCCAAAAAAATACAGACTGGCTACATAAATGCCTTTTGTACGGTTGGATCTCATAGGGATAATGAATAAAATATTCCTGGGAGAAACGATGTTTAGGTTAACCCTTTATATTTGTTAAATGTATGTTACATGACATACCATTACTGTTACAGAATTAAAAATCATTCATGATATCTTTTACTCTAGGTCTGTTAATATTTTTTTTTGGGGGGGGGGGGGGGGTGCATCATGATACCTTTCCAACTTAAAAGTAAAAAAAAAATAAGTCGAGCATCATTGTGAATAAAACTCAAATACACAGATTCATGCTTTACTAATTAGAATGTGGGGACTCAAGAATAAGGCCAAAAAAAGTCACGTTTTTTTTGTGTTTTTTTTTAAATTGAAGAAATGTTCCACATCTCACCTTTTTCAAGTCAATCATTATTTATCCCACAAGGGTAATTAAAACTCTCACATGTACTCTTATAGACAATTACGACAATTAAATTTCATTTAAATGTAGTTAAAGTTAGTCCAATGTAAAACTAAACAATTCAAATTTATGCAATTTAAAATCAACACTGAAATTTAATATTATGGTACTTTATTGCACGTGGTATAAAGGAGGATGGATATCGGTTTGTGGCCGCATATGACCTGACCTTGGGATGATTTCTGTCATCAAGTAGCACAGTGAACTTGTCGATCACCAGATCCCCATATGCCGCAATTCCCCAATAATCCTTCCTGCTTCTTTTACAATCCTATCTATGCAGTCTTTGTCACATTGCCTAACATTTCCAACCCAACAAATCAGGCAATATCGCCACACTAGCAACCACAAACGAATTTAGTTTCCTAAGACAGAACATGCGAGAATTTAAATTTTTCACAATGAAATCTACATGTTCATGCCAACTCAATTCACTGTCAAATATGATACCCAAATATTTATATGAAGTAGCACGTTCCACCACGCTGCTTTTTTAAGATCACAGGTTCTGGTTGGCGATATGACCTCCTGTAATCTATAATAATTTCTTTTGTTTTAGAGATATTTAATTTGAGGCAATTAGAATCACAGTAGTTGACAAATTGTTGAAGTTGATTTGTATACACGTGATCATCATTCTTACTATTAAATTAGTCCAATCATCACAGTGTCATTGGCAAATTTAATAAGGGGACACACAATTTCAGAAGACCTACAGTCTGATGTGTATAATGAAAAGAAGAATGGAGCCAGAACCGTACCTTGTGGAACACCAGTGTTTGAATGAATCACACTAGACTGTGTGCCAGTAGTGTTAATTTTAACATATTGAGAACGATTTGTCAAATAATTATTCCCGCACAAAATAAACAAGTTTTATTGAAATCATTGTCTTTGAATACAGTATGACGGCACAATCATGCTTTTTGCAAACTGACTTCCACAATATGTAGTATTGTTTTCATGGATGGTTAAAAAAAAGAGGTTTCTTTTTGGCCGAAGTATCAGTAGCTTTACCAGAGAGAATTATGAAGAAAACAAAAGTCACGTGCAAAATTAGTCTTCACCCCCCCCCCCCCCCAAAAAAAATCATTTTATAATCAACTCGCTAATCTTCTAGCATTTGCCTTTCTAATGAGATATTGATTACAGGATTACCAACCAAATTTTGATGTGAAGTGTATCACTTGAAGCTGGCATTCAGCCGTTGTTTGCTTAGCAAGACCGTGAAATTGGTGCCAGATCTTCATGAGGTAAAATGCCGGCACTATGAAGAAACTCAAGAAAATTTATTCAAAGAGCATGGACACAGCAACTTGAAGAATTTTCCTGAAATGATCAGAGGCTGTTTCCAAAAAGATAATGTAGATTCGTTCTCCCCTACCTAACAATATGGTGACCAGTAGCTAATGAAGGCCTTGAGCACATTTTTTTTGCAGGAGACGTCGGGGTGTCACGGCGGTTCTGGCAGCCAAGCGAACCGCTACAATGTGTTTGTGCAGTCAAGCATAACATAAACAATCCAACAATGGATTGAAACTGCACAAACAGCGGAAAATGGCGTCTTCCGTACGCAAAGGGTGAAGTGCTCCATTTTTTTAAGGGACGGACATGGTTTACTGCAATGCAATTATGGGTATTTTAACCCTAACTCCCTAGGGTGTGAGGAAAATCATATTCAAATTGGAGTATTCAGGACTGTTAGGGTTAATTTTAAAAACCTCATTTTGCAAACATGCTGCTGTATAGTCAGTCAGAACAATAATGGACTGGAAGCCAGTCTAGGATTATAGAATAGTCCATCTTCAATTATTTAATTATTTTCTGTTGCAGTTTAAAAATCTGGAGTCAAGTTTTTCATGCGATCTGTGGTATTCTTGTAAAATGGCAGAGTCCAGCTTTCTTTACAGGATGGATTACAATCGTAATTTGAATTACAGTCAACATACCGCGACTTGGCTGGTGTCCTCCGTGCGAAGTACCAGTCACTGAATGCCTCTTCCGTTGTCTTGCCGCCGACCTCGTATGTCATCCATGTGTCATCGCGAAATACCTGGCCATGCGCATAGCACGAGCTTATAAACATCCCGTCGTCCGGGTTGTGATATACCTGGTAAATTTCTCTCATGAAGATGGTGTGATGTCTCCTCAGGAACTTGATTTTTTCTGGACACTGGAGCGGATGGCACCGAAGGTCAAGTATGAACCATTGCTGCCAGTAGTCATAGGCGGAGTTTATGATGAAGAGAGGGGCGGAGCTGATGTAGGGGTAGGCGTACTCCGCAAAGAAACACTTCCACCTGTCTGTTTTACTTGTGGCTGCCAGACAAGCTTTGTTTAAACTTCCTGTGAACAAAAAGTTGCCGAAAAGTTTCATAGTAGGTTGACTGTCCATACACATCGCACACAAAAAAGGTCATACAGCTCTTAGATGAAAGAGGTCAAGAAACTTTTACTAAGTTCTGAAAAAATGGTGCACAAGAGGTGTCCCAAGTTGTGACGTCATAGTCTTATGCATTACAGTAATTCATTAATTTGGGGATGCTGGCAGGTTCAACAAAGACTTATCAAAACTAGCCACTGTGTTTATACCTGAAGCATTCTGCATATAGAAGATCTCTCTCATATGAGTCCGGTAGTGCTCATAACCTGAGATGTTCCTTTCATCAAGGAAGAAGCCAGCATCCACTATGCCATGTACAGGAATTGATGCTGGGATTACACTGTGGATGTAGTCCACATGCAAGTACACGGCCAAGCCACCAGCTGTAGGTCATAAATAAGAAACCATTTAGAATTTCTTGTATAAAAAACAAAGAAAGGAACTGGAAAGTGTTACTGATGAAAGCAGTGAGAAGAAGATGAAGGAATTTTAAGTACTATAATAATTTGAGAGGCTAATCATCCTTACTCGCAGCTGGGGTGCTGAATGGCGAAGGACGCGGCTACAACGTGGTCGAGTCGCTGGCACGTAAAGGCACCTGTGGCAGCCGGCCTATCGACCCATATATGACCACGGAGCACAGCCAGAAATCAAAAGTGTTTGATTTTTCCGGAGGGAGGAAAGCCAGAGGACTCAGAGAAAACCCTCGTGGCACAGGAGAGAACCAACGCGAAACTCTACTCACATATGGTCCGAGCCGGGAATCGAACCCGGGCCACATTGGTGAGAGGCGAGCGCTTTACGCACAAGCCACCCATGCCACCCTACTATTGGAGATATATAAACTAGAACGGCCGAACACCTTGCTTTTTTTATACAGACTCCGCACTCGAACGTTAAACAACTACTGCAAGCTGGAAAAACTTGCCTCTTAACCCCTTGAGTACGGTTATTTACAGGAGGCGCCGGGGTGTCGCGCCGGCCTTTGCAGCTAAGTGAAACGGCCACGATGTGCTTATGCAGTCAAGCGTAACATACACAATAATCCAACAATGGACTGATACTGCAGAGATAGCGGCAAATGGCGTCATCCGGCCTGGTGCCACTGTTTTGTTTTTTTTTGCGCCATTTGGCATCTCCCGTACGCAAGGGGTTAAATTCTGTGGCTGGCTAGTGAAAAAAAAAAACACGGCAACCAATGGATCAAACTGTAAAATGGGGGAAAATATATATAGTAGACAATTAAAAAATAAATCTCTGGGGGTTTGACCGAGCTTAGGCATGACCTACAACTCCAGCTTACCAGAGACACCACCTAAGATAATCCGATCAGCTTCTGACAACCCAACCTTCTCTAGTAGATAAGCCATGACCAACTTCAGCACACGGTAGCCTCGATAGTAGATGTAGGTGTTGTTGTACCAGACTGGTTCTTCCAGATTTCCTGAAGGTCAAAGACAACACAAATCCTTTGACTTTACAACTGTCATATGGTTCAAAACTTTAAAATAGGATTTAATCTATCTACACCCAAGAACATCATGAGAAAGTTTCCCAAACCTGAAACGATACAAGTATAACTATTTAAAAGAGACTTTTTACCCGAGAAAGATGCACCATCACAGTAGTTGATCATGACCATGTTCCAGTCATAGAATTCTGGATTGACCGTGGAATTGGCCGACATCATGCCGTAGAATTGGATCTCCTCGGGAAGATGATAGGACGAGCCCAGGCCACTTAAGCTGCGATTGTAGCAGTCCGAAGCGTTCCAGCACCAACCTCCCCCTTGCAGTACCACAAACCACGCCCCCTGTGTCTTGGCACCTTTTGCTGTAAGAAACAAAAAAGATCCTCTGAGATTATAAGTACTTTGTGGAAGTGGTTTGGCACATTTAATTCAAGGTATGTGGGTAATTCTGCAGGTTGTGGGTTCGAGCCCAGTCCTGGGCTATAGCACTTCTACACTTAATATGGGAAGAGGCATTATTAATGTCTTGCAGTGGACTAGTTACCCATCCCGACCCTATTCATGCTGTGAAGAGATTAGCTGGTCTTGTTTCAGTGTGAGGGGCTGGTTCTTCCACATATTCCTCTGTAGCTCACACCTCAAGTGCCCTAGGGCTTTTTTTAAAGTACACTCATTCCGTTTGGGAACAAGCACAATGGCGTGGGAAATTGGAAGTACAAAATTTACATTGTAGTTTTGTACCTTTACGAATGTAGAAAGAAGGGGGGCCTCCATCCAGACAATATGCACCCTTCGTGTCCGCTAGAGCCTGTGGCAAAATCACCAACGTCAAGTTCTTGTTTTGCTGTTCATGGCCTCCGCCCACGAGATATATATGCTGCGATGAGAAGTATCTACATCTCAGCCAGAGAAGGAACAACAGGAGGGAGATTGCAGTGGCAAGGAGCAAGAAGTGACGAGATCTCTTCAGACGAGACTTATTAGCTTGATGAGCTCCCATGATCTTTCTCAATTTCTCAAATTTGTCTTTGCCTCAAAGTCTGTGTTGCTGACAATGACATTTCAGGCTCTGCTCAAAACTTCTTTATGCCGAGACTAATGAAAGGTACTACTGCATAATACAGAATAAGAATACAGAAAGATATCTACATTAGGAACGTTTGGTAAGAATTTCTGTTAATAGGAACTCTGTGTGCAAATTGTATGCATAAATGATGATGCAGGGACTGCAACTGTTGTATTAAATGTAGTGTACATGATTGGTCATTGTTGCCATTTTCAGAAATGGGCGGATTTGGGGGTTAGTATAGGAAATATTGTTCCACTGACCTGTTCAAAGTTTTCCAGCTGGAAATCGTTGGAAAACGATATAAATTTCCACTTTTCTTGACAACGACAGCACACCTGGTGCCATCATTTCACGGGATGATTGAGACTACTGTTAACTTAGTCTAGTAAGGTATTTCGTAATAATTAGTAAAAATAAATTGAGAATTACCAATCGTGTACAAAAAGTAATAAAGATTTGCCATGTTTGTTACATATGATATAGCGGACCCCCTTAAAATCCCAACACTACAGCATAACAGATTGTGTTTTACTTATAAGGCTAAATAAAAAAAAACATGTTTCGCGTCCCCGCCCACTTCCTTTTTAAAGGCCGCCTGGATTTTTCTTTTTGTAACCAAATAAAAATTCAGTAAAAAAAAAAAAAATGTCAACCAGTCAATCGAAAAATAAATACTTGCGAGATGGAATTTTTTCTGGTTTTTTTGGCTGGTATGGTGCTACAAACATACTAAAAAACACTAAATATGTTCAGTGTCTCTTTTTTTAATTTTTAATGCAACTTTGAACAGGAAAACCCCAACGGTTGCCAGATTTTTTTTTAAATGACGGCCATCTTAATTTTAAAAAGCCCCTCTTTCTCCTTTTTTTTAAAACCCTAACGTGAAACATGTTTGTTTTTTTGCAAAATTAAGGGTCAAACATGTCAAAGAAAGGCAACTCCTTTAGTGCAATATAGGGGAAGAAAGTTTGTGTTTTCTGTGTTAGAAGTTCTTGGCACATATGTAAAGTCACTCAAAGTGTTCACATACATGTTGATTTCTTCCTCATTTTTTACAGATTTTGCTGACATAAATCTTGAAATAACAGGTTGTGCCACATGTTTAGACGGTTGTTATCAAGGAGGGTTGGTTATTTTCCAAGAATTTGCTGTTCTTGACCGATTTTGGTGGGGGGTACTAAAGTAAAATCTTTCCCTAGTGACGTCTCATCCAGGCGGTATTTGCGATAAGGTCTAGGCCCTATATGGCTGAATACGAACACATGCTTTGACTGCTCGCCACACTAAATAAATATATATTTTTCTTTTTTCCTATAGAAATTACTCCGTATATTCCACAAAAATGGCCATGAGAGAGATAAATATCCACACTTACATGTAAATCCAATATTTGGGGGACAATTTTTTTTAATTCAGGAAGTTATGAGTCCGGTTTTTAAAGATAATTTTTGTCCCGTGATGACGTAAAGCGCGCGGCCATTTTCACTCTGGCCTACTGTTTTTTTTTTCATTCTCTAAATTGAAACACTAGAGGGCAGCAATCACGTGGATTTTTCAGAAACCAAGTACATAATAAACAAACGGCCTGATGCAAGTATACCGGTGGCGCATCCGATCCCCTGGGGGTGGGGGGGGGGGGGGGGGGGGGTGGAGGGCGGCGGGGGTTACTTTGAATTGCCATTCTGCATTTTCTTTTCTTTTTTAAAACGCAAACGCTTCACAACTGCTACTTAACCCCCCTCCCGCGCTTTTTAATTAAATTTAATTCCGGGCAAAAACGGACGTTTTCAGCACCAAAATCCGGCGGAATAAATTAGGTCATCTTTCGAACAATGGATACGCCAATTTAAAACTGCACGTGGTACATATTATATATTCACCACGGGCTATGTTGTGTGTAACAAGTTGTTGCGAATGCTGACACTGTTTAGTGAGTGAGGCTTGAATTTACTCAAATCATTGACATGAATCTAAATTTTTGTGGAAAACACACAAACAAATTAAAATGTTTAGGTTTTTAAAAAAATGTTTTGCAAATTGCCCATCACAAGCTCTAGGGCACGGTGTGGGCTACCGAGGAAAGTGTGGAAGAACCAGCCCCTCACACTGAAACAAGACAAGATAATCTGATCTCTTCACAGTATGAATAGGGTCGGGATGGGTAACTAGTCCACTGCAAGGCATTAATAATGCCTCTACCTCTATCTTAAGGTGTTTTATCAATGTGATTCGCTCATGATAATGATCATTCAAATATCATGCCTTATCGAGTCAAATCTGCTCGACAGAAATATTTTGTACAACTCCAACACCAAACCAGCTGACATTTCACTCTAAATATTCTCCGTATTTCCTGTCTTTTTATTTATTTATTTATTTCATTAGCAAACAGGGAATATCCGCCAATTACAGACCGAGTAAAAAACTTAAAATAATTGTTTTTATTTCACCTGGCAAATCAGTTTCAGGAGTTGGTATCCATCGCCTTGACAACGCATCAGCTGATTGGGAAGTGGCTGGGACGTGGCACTGCTGCAAAGACGGACTTTGATACGATGAGAAACAGTCTGGATCATCCAACATCTTCAGAAAGTTGTCAAGGCACTCAGGTAAATGAGAAGACTGCGGGCACTGGGGAAAAACCTAACTTTTAGGCCACACATTCTAATCCTGTCACTTGGGATCTTCGTAACTCAAGGTTTCCATGCCCTTGCTCAACACATTTCTATTTTACAAATCGTCAGAGTTGTAATCGAGTCAATCACAAGTCAGATCACAAGTAAATGAGATGAACAATGACAAAGGAACTTGAGAAGTGACTTGTGGTGACTTGATTACAACTCTGCAAATCGTATGTTTGATTTAAAGAAATTTTTGTCAGTTGCAGGTGGCTGCGACACTTTAAAAACAGGCATTTATTTTGGGCTGCTTTACCTCACCTAAAGTTAAAAAATACTATCGGTAGTAAACTGTAGTATGCAGTACTCTTACTACACTGACATATTAAAAATTATGTAATACCTTACCTCAAATGACTGCCTAGGACACTAGGGTAAATGCACAAAAAAGATCAACCTGCAGGAACGTGATTACTGGCAGACTACCAATAATTTCAAATTTTGAAGTATTCGATAACTGAACGTGGACAAATGTTTTTACTGTCTTAAGTTTTTATCACTAGAAAAACAGCACTTTCAAAAAGAATGAATAATTTGTTGTACCATTCTCCCCAAAATATGGAGATAGTAACTTCAGCGTCCCATCCAAAGGATGTGACCCGTTAGATTAAAATAAATGTGTATACACTTTTGTTATTACAAGTTTATTTCAAAAGTTTATTGACAAATCATGTATATTTTGTAAATAAATTAGGTTGTTATAAAGATAAAGACATTTATTCTGACTTTGCCATTAATTTGGGAAAATTTTAATTTACAATAAAATAGGAATTCTGTATAAATTATTTCAGATCTTCTTAAGTACTTTAAAATACAAGCCAATTTTGTCATAAAGATCAGTTTGTAAATACACTTCCATAAATTTGTTGAATTCTAGTTGTGACTATTTTCACAAACTAAACTTTTATATCAATTCCATTATTACATGAAATTGATTCATACAATAGTACTGTTGCACGTGGTTACAAGACAAGTTGTATTTCATACATAATGTATTTTAAATTTGATATATAAATTTCCTTCCTTGGCTAAGTCGTCATGGACATAGCTAAAAATGCTGCATTAATATCAATACTGAATGACCTCAAAACATTTCGGTAATTGAAAAAGAACCCACACTGCTGTGATTTGAAGGAAAATTACTGAATACTATTAATTCACATAAGAAAAAATGCATTGTGAGCCAAAAAAATACATAGACTGGCTACATAAATGCCTTTTGTACGGTTAGATCTCGTAGGGATAATGAATAAAATCTTGGAGAAATGATGTTTAGGTTAATCCTTTATATTTGTTAAATACATGTTACATGACATGTAATTAATATTTTCCTTTACTTTTTGTCATTAATACCATTACTGTTACAGAATTAAAAATTATTCAAGATATTTTATACTCTGCATCTCTTAATGTTCTTTTTTTTTGGGGGGGGGGGGTGCATCATGATACCTTTCTAACTTAAGTTTTAACAATTTAACTAAATGAGCACAAATATAAATCTGTCGAGCATCATTCTTAATGAAACTCAAATACACAGATCCATGCTTTACTAATTAAAATCTGAGGACTCGAGGATAAGGCCCCAAAAAGTCACAAAAGTCGTTGTTTTATTTTTCTCTTTTTTTTTTTTATTTTTAAATTGAAGAAATTTTCAAAATCTTACCTTTTCCCGCACAACATAAACAAATTTTATTGAAATCATTATCTTTGAATACAGCTATGATGGCACAATCCTGCTTTTTGCCAACCGACTTCCACAACGTAGTATTGTTTTCATGAATTGTAAAAAACAATTGAGAGACTTGACCTTCCACTCAGATTTTTCCCAAAGTATCGGTAGCTTTACCAGAGAGAATTATGAAGAAAACATGTGACGTCTGACTAGGTCTTTGCAAAATTAGTCTTCACCCCCAAAACAAATTCATTTTATAATCAACTCGCTAATCTTCTACCATTTGCCTTTCTAATGAGACATTGATTACAGGATTACCAACCAAATTGTGAAGTGTATCACTTGAAGCTGGCATTCAGCCGTTGTTTGCTTAGCAAGACCGAGAAATTGGTGCCAGATCTTCATAAATGAGGTAAAATGCCGGCACTATGAAGAAACTCAAGAAAATGTATTTTCCTGAAATGATCAGAGGCTGTTTCCAAAAAGATAATGTAGATTCGTTCCCCCCTCCCTAACAATATGGTGACCAGTAGCTAATGAAGCCCTTTCATTTCTTAACCCCTTGAGCACGTCTTTTTACAGGAGACGTCGGGGTGTCACGGCGGTTCTGGCAGCCAAGCGAACCGCTACAATGTGTTTGTGCAGTCAAGCGTAACATAAACAATCCAACAATGGATTGAAACTGCACAAACAGCGGCAAATGGCGTCATCCGGCCTGGTGGCACTTTTTTTTACGCCATATGGCGTCTTCCGTACGCAAAGGGTGAAGTGCTCCATTTTTTTAAGGGACGGACATTTTTCTTTTCTCGGATATGGTTTACTGCAATGCAATTATGGGTATTTTAACCCTAACTCCCTAGGGTGTGAGGAAAATC
This sequence comes from Hippasteria phrygiana, assembly GCA_037893225.1. NCBI lineage: Eukaryota > Metazoa > Echinodermata > Asteroidea > Valvatida > Goniasteridae > Hippasteria > Hippasteria phrygiana. The sequence continues at coordinate 220,677 of JAZGUH010000023.1, read as the reverse complement.
ATATTTAAATTGGAGTATTCAGGACTGTTGGGGTTAATTTTAGAAACCTCATTTTGGAAACATGCTGCTGTATTCATAGTCAGTCAGAACAATAATGGAGGGACTGGAAGCCAGTCTAGGATTATAGAGCATTCCATCCACAGGCCATCTTCAATTATTTTCTGTTGCAGTTTAAAAATCTGGAGTCGAGTTTTTCATGCGATCTGTGGTATTCTTGTAAAATGGCAGAGTCCAGCTTTCTTTACAGGATGGATTACAATCGTAATTTGAATTACAGTCAACATACCGCGACTTGGCTGGTGTCCTCCGTGCGAAGTACCAGTCACTGAATGCCTCTTTCGTTGTCTTGCCGCCGACCTCGTATGTCATCCATGTGTCATCATGAAATACCTGGCTATGCGCATAGCACGAGCTTATAAACATCCCGTCATCTGGGTTGTGATATACCTGGTAAATTTCTCTCATGAAGATGGTGTGATGTCTCCTCAGGAACTTGATTTTTTCTGGACACTGGAGCGGATGGCACCGAAGGTCAAGTATGAACCACTGCTGCCAGTAGTCATAGGCGGAGTTTATGATGAAGAGAGGGGCGGAGCTGATGTAGGGGTATGTGTACTCCGCAAAGAAACACTTCCACCTGTCTGTTTTACTTGTGGCTGCCAGACAAGCTTTGTTTAAACTTCCTGTGAACAAAAAGTTGCCGAAAAGTTTCATAGTAGGTTGACTGTCCATACACATCGCACACAAAAAAGGTCATACAGCTCTTAGATGAAAGAGGTCAAGAAACTTTTACTAAGTTCTGAAAAAATGGTGCACAAGAGGTGTCCCAAGTTGTAACGTCATAGTCTTATGCATTACAGTAATTCATTAATTTGGGGATGCTGGCAGGTTCAACAAAGACTTATCAAAACTAGCCACTGTGTTTATACCTGAAGCATTCTGCATATAGAAGATCTCTCTCATATGAGTCCGGTAGTGCTCATAACCTGAGATGTTCCTTTCATCAAGGAAGAAGCCAGCATCCACTATGCCATGTACAGGAATTGATGCTGGGATTACACTGTGGATGTAGTCCACATGCAAGTACACGGCCAAGCCACCAGCTGTAGGTCATAAATAAGAAACCATTTAGAATTTCTTGTATAAAAAACAAAGAAGGAACTGGAAAGTGTTACTGATGAAAGCAGTGAGAAGAAGATGAAGGAATTTTAAGTACTATAATAATTTGAGAGGCTAATCATCCTTACTCGCAGCTGGGGTGCTGAATGGCGAAGGACGCGGCTACAACGTGGTCGAGTCGCTGGCATGTAAAGGCACCTCTGGCAGCCGGCCTACATCGACCCATATATGACCACGGAGCACAGCCAGAGATCAAAAATGTTTGATTTTTCCGGAGGGAGGAAAGCCAGAGGACTCAGAGAAAACCCTCGTGGCACAGGAGAGAACCAACGCGAAACTCTACTCACATATGGTCCGAGCCGGGAATCGAACCCGGGCCACATTGGTGAGAGGCGAGCGCTTTACGCACAAGCCACCCATGCCACCCTACTATTGGAGATATATAAACTAGAACGGCCGAACACCTTGCTTTTTTTATACAGACTCCGCACTCGAACGTTAAACAACTACTGCAAGCTGGAAAAACTTGCCTCTTAACCCCTTGAGTACGGTTATTTACAGGAGGCGCCGGGGTGTCGCGCCGGCCTTTGCAGCTAAGTGAAACGGCCACGATGTGCTTATGCAGTCAAGCGTAACATACACAATAATCCAACAATGGACTGATACTGCAGAGATAGCGGCAAATGGCATCATCCGGCCTGGTGCCACTGTTTTTGTTTTTTTTGCGCCATTTGGCATCTCCTGTACGCAAGGGGTTAAATTCTGTGGCTGGCTAGTGAAAAAAAAAAACACGGCAACCAATGGATCAAACTGTAAAATGGGGGAAAATATATATAGTAGACAATTAAAAAATAAATCTCTGGGGGTTTGACCGAGCTTATTAGGCATGACCTGCAACTCCAGCTTACCAGAGACACCACCTAAGATAATCCGATCAGCTTCTGCCAACCCAACTTTCTCTAGTAGATAAGCCATGACCAACTTCAGCACACGGTAGCCTCGATAGTAGATGTAGGTGTTGTTGTACCAGACTGGTTCTTCCAGATTTCCTGAAGGTCAAAGACAACACAAATCCTTTGACTTTACAACTGTCATATGGTTCAAAACTTTAAAATAGGATTTAATCTATCTACACCCAAGAACATCATAAGAAAGTTTCCCAAACCTGAAACGATACAAGTATAACTATTTAAAAGAGACTTTTTACCCGAGAAAGATGCACCATCACAGTAGTTGATCATGACCATGTTCCAGTCATAGAATTCTGGATTGACCGTGGAATTGGCCGACATCATGCCGTAGAATTGGATCTCCTCGGGAAGATGATAGGACGAGCCCAGGCCACTTAAGCTGCGATTGTAGCAGTCCGAAGCGTTCCAGCACCAACCTCCCCCTTGCAGTACCACAAACCACGCCCCCTGTGTCTTGGCACCTTTTGCTGTTAGAAACAAAAAAAAATCCTCTGAGATTATAAGTACTTTGTGGAAGTGCTGTGGCCAAGTGGTTTGGCACATTGAATTCAAGGTCTGTGGGTAATTCTGCAGGTTGTGGGTTCGAGCCCAGTCCTGGGCTATAGCACTTCTACACTTAATATGGGTAGAGGCATTATTAATGTCTTGCAGTGGACTAGTTACCCATCCCGACCCTATTCATGCTGTGAAGAGATTAGCTGGTCTTGTTTCAGTGTGAGGGGCTGGTTCTTCCACATAATCCTCTGTAGCTCACACCTCGAGTGCCCTAGGGCTTTTTTTTAAAGTACACTCATTCCGTTTGGGAACAAGCACAATGGCGTGGGAAATTGGAAGTACAAAATTTACATTGAAGTTTTGTACCTTTACGAATGTAGAAAGAAGGGGGGCCTCCATCTAGACAATATGCACCCTTCGTGTCCGCTAGAGCCTGTGGCAAAATCACCAACGTCAAGTTCTTGTTTTGCTGTTCATGGCCTCCGCCCACGAGATATATATGCTGCAATGAGAAGTATCTACATCTCAGCCAGAGAAGGAACAACAGGAGGGAGATTGCAGTGGCAAGGAGCAAGAAGTGACGAGATCTCTTCAGACGAGACTTAATAGCTTGATGAGCTCCCATGATCTTTCTCAATTTCTCAAATTTGTCTTTGCCTCAAAGTCTGTGTTGCTGACAATGACATTTCAGGCTCTGCTCAAAACTTCTTTATGCCGAGACTAATGAAAGGTACTACTGCATAATACAGAATAAGAATACAGAAAGATATCTACATTAGGAACGTTTGGTAAGAATTTCTGTTAATAGGAACTCTGTGTGCAAATTGTATGCATAAATGATGATGCAGGGACTGCAACTGTTGTATTAAATGTAGTGTACATGATTGGTCATTGTTGCCATTTTCAGAAATGGGCGGATTTGGGGGTATTTTATAGGAAATATCATTCCACTGACCTGTTCAGAGTTTTCCAGCTGGAAATCGTTGGAAAACGATATAAATTTCCACTTTTCTTGACAACAACAGCACACCTGGTGCCATCATTTCACGGGATGATTGAGACTACTGTTAACTTAGTCTAGTAAGGTATTTCGTAATAATTAGTTTTAAAAAATTGAGAATTACCAATCGTGTACAAAAAGTAATAAAGATTTGCCATATAGTGGACCCCTTAAAATCCCAACACTACAGCATAACAGATTGTGTTTTACTTATAAGGCTAAATAAAAGAAAAAAAACATGTTTCGCGTCCCCGCCCGCTTCCTTTTTGAAGGCCGCCTGGATTTTTTTTTTTTTACCAAAATGTCAACCAGTCAATCGAAAAATAAATACTTGCGAGTCGGAATTTTTTCTGTTTTTTTTTAACTGGTATGGTGCTACAGACACACTAAAAAACACTAAATATGTTCAGTGTCTCTTTATTTTATTTTTAATGCGTCTTTGAACAGGGAAACCCCAACGGTTGCCAGATCTTTTTTTAAATGACGGCCATCTTGAAAAAGCCCCTCTTTCTCCTTTTTTTTGAAAACCCAAACGTGAAACATTTGTTTTTTTGCAAAATTAAGGGTCAAACATGTCAAAGAAAGGCAACTCCTTTGCTTTAGTGCAATATAGGGGAAGAAAGTTTGTGTTTTCTGTGTTAGAAGTTCTTGGCACATATGTAAAATCACTCAAAGTGTTCACATACATGTTGATTTCTTCCTCATTTTTTACAGATTTTGCTGACATAAATCTTGAAATAACAGGTTGTGCCACATGTTTAGACGGTTGTTATCAAGGAGGGTTGGTTATTTTCCAAGATTTTGCTGTTCTTGACCGATTTTGGTGGGGGGTACTAAAGTAAAATCTTTCCCTAGTGACGTCTCATCCAGGCGGTATTTGCGATAAGGTCTATGGCTGAATAAGAACACATGCTTTGACTATGCTAGGTACATACTGTATGTACATATAGGTCACGGTTGAAGTCGCCACACTAAATAAATATATTTTTCCATTTTTCCTATAGAAATTACTCCGTATATTCCACAAAAATGGCCATGAGAGAGATAAATATCCACACTTACATGTAAATCCAATATTTGGGGGACAAATTGTTTTAATTTAGGAAGTTCTGAGTCCGGTTTTTAAAGAAAATTTTTGTCCCGTGATGACGTGAAGCGCGCGGCCATTTTTACTCTGACCTACTGTTTTTTTGTTGTTTTTCATTCTCTAAATTAAGACACTAGAGGGCAGCAATCACGTGGATTTTTCAGAAACCAAGTACATAATAAACAAACGGCCTGATGCAAGTATACCGGTGGCGCATCCCCTGGGGGTGAGGGGGGGGGGGGGGGGAGGCGTGGAGGGCGGCGGGGGGGGGGGGGGGGGGGGGGGGGGGGTGGGTAACTTGCAATTGCCATTCTGCATTTTCTTTTCTTTTTTAAAACGCAAACGCTTCACAACTGCTACTTAACCCCCCTCCCGCGCTTTTTAATTAAATTTAATTTTTTAGCACCAAAATCCGGCGGAATAAATTAGGTCATCTTTCGAACAATGGATACGCCAATTTAAAACTGCACGTGGTACATATTATATATTCACCACGGGCTATGTTGTGTGTAACAAGTTGTTGCCGACTAATGATTTAGAAATAATTTGAAATAAATTTGGTACTTAGTCTGCGCTGATGTAGGCCTAAGCAAAATTACACTTAAAAAAAAGCACTGAAATGGGACTTCTATCTTTTATACGACTGACGTCAAAGACATGGGTGATTCCATAAATGTGGGGGCCGGTGTCCCTCTTTACATTGTGATATTTGTTTCCCTTGTATTACTAACAGTGATTATATACAAATGATTTAAGTTGCTCAAATTATAGTACCTGTACCTAAATTAGTGCAGGGACTCAAAACCGAATTTTCGGTTATTAGAATTGGCTTCTTCAAACCGGTTTGGTATTTTGAAACCGAATATTCGAAACCAAAAATAAAAAAAGGGAAGCTTCCTTTTTCACGATATCTGCGCAAAAAAAAGAAAAAAAGTTGTACATTTTGAAATTCTCATTTTAATTGATTCCTAAACAGCTCTGGATGTTATTGTTCCGCTCAATTGGGCATCAATACTTGTCAGTGTCTTGTTATAGGAGACTCGATCTCCAGACGGTAACCGCAAGACTCCGGCTTCTGTGTAGTAGCAAAGCCGCGATCATCAAAGAACAATGACGCCATGCCGAAACCGTTTGTGTTTGGCGAAATATGAGACCGCAACTGTTGGACTCTAATAAGAGGACTGACATCCCCCGTAAAAAAGTTGTTGGCGATCATTTTAAGCAGTTCGCGTAGCTTTTATTAGAAAATTGTGTGGCTTTCGGTAATGTTCATTAACTTCAATAGCATGTATTTTGGTTGTTCTATTACAAGACATATGATAGACACAATAACTGTATTTCCCCTGACTTCATTATTTCTCTCAGTAATCCCCCTGACTTCATTATTTTGCCCTTTCCCCAAGTTGCGTAAAATAATCTCTCTGCTGGGGAGAAATAATTTCTCTCTGCTGGGGGGAAATAATCTCTCTGCTGGGGAGAAATAATCTCTCTGCTGGGGAGAACGCCACGAGTTTTGTAGAGCCTGTCAATTAAAATCTATTCTTCACAGTCATCAAAGCCATACGCCGTCTCCATAACAGTTACAGTTAAGCCGGTTTCCTTTGATGTACATTCCAGTTCCCAGGCATTGCTTCAGCCCGTCGACCAATCATCAACAATTTAACGGGCGCACCCCGCATTAAACCATTCATCATCTGGAAACCGGCCTAACTGTTATGGAGACGGCGTATGGCTTTGATGACTGTTAAGAGTAGGTTTTGATTGACAGGCTCTACAAAAGGATCGTGGCGTTCTCCCCAGCAGAGAGATTTTTCTCCCCAGCAGAGAGATTATTTCCCCCCCAGCAGAGAGATTATTTCTCCCCAGCAGAGAGATTATTTCTCCCCAGCAGAGAGATTATTTCTCCCCAGCAGAGAGATTATTTTCCCCAGCAGAGAGATTATTTCTCCCCAGCAGAGAGATTATTTCTCCCCAGCAGAGAGATTATTTCTCCCCAGCAGAGAGATTATTTCTCTCCAGCAGAGAGATTATTTCTCCCCAGCAGAGAGATTATTTCTCCCCAGCAGAGATATTATTTTACGCAACTTGGGGAAAGGGCAAAATAATGAAGTCAGGGGGATTACTGAGAGAAATAATGAAGTCAGGGGAAATGCAGTTGTTGTGTCTATTATATTTCTTGTAATAAGAAAACCAAAATACATGCTATTGAAGTTAATGAACATCACCGAAAGCCACACAATTTTCTAATAAAAGCTACGCGAACTGCTTAAAATGATCTCCAACAACTTTTTTTTACGGGGGGGGGGGGGTGTCAGTCCTTTTATTAGAGTCCAACAGTTGCGGTCTCATAGTGCCCAAGTTCGCCAAACACAAACGGTTTCGGCATGGCGTCATTGTTCTTTGATGATCGCGGCTTTGCTACTACACAGAAGCAGGAGTCTTGCGGGTACCGTCTGGACAGTCTCCTATAACAAGACACTGACAAGTAATTGATGCCCAATTGAGCGGAACAATAACCTCCGGACCAGTTTAGGAAAAGTTCAAATAGACTGACAAATGATTTTTTCGGAATCAATTAAAATGAGAATTTCAAAATGAACAACTTTATTTATCTATTTATTTGTTTGCGCAGATATCGTTAGAAGGAAGCTTCCCTTTTTCTATTTTTGGTTTCGAATATTCGGTTTCAAAATACCAAACCGGTTTGAAGAAGCCAGTTCGAAGAAGCCAGTTCGAATAACCGAAAATTCGGTTTTGAGTCCCTGCACTAATTTTTACAAACTCTAACCATTTTACTATTGTAGTAGCAAATGTATTTTTCAAACACACAAAATAGGTAGAACGGCAAAGCTGTCATGGCTTGACTCCAGATGCAAATCAAATGCCTTTGGTGAATATACATCTTAATTTATCCTCCTGCCACATACATAAATCAGGTAACTATGTACTCCATTGATGTGAAGTACCTAACTGTTTTGTATTCTTCAGCCCGGATTTTCTGTTGTTTATTATTTGTGGGGGAGGCTTGCAGTGGGTAGGTTTAATAAAGCTGTTGTCACAGTACGCAATTACCTATCAATTAAGTGAATTTTCTCAATTGGGCTAGGTTGGAAAGATCATTCAAAAGTAGAAAATGATAATATACACGACCATCCCTTCAAAGTGCGGTTTGTCTGAAAATCAAATTTGCGAATTTGCGTCGGAAATGTCGGACCGTTGGAATTCAGACTAGTGCCCTTGGTCTATAGCGCGTTGGTTCCATACAGGCTGTACTATGTGCGGCGCCAGTCTGAATGTCCAGATGCCAATACTTCCGTCGGTTTCTTTCCCCACATTTCTCCGTCATTGTTACACATTATGACACATTTTTTTATACTCGGACTTTGGAAATAGGGAAGGTAACTAACTAAACAGATTAAATTTTGGAGGATTTCAAGGCAATTTGTGCCCTGAAATCCTCAAATTTTAACGGTCCGACTTTTTTGGAACCATGCCTCGCGTCCACGAAATGATTTTAATCAATGATTTTCAGACAAACAACGCATTTTCAAAGGATGGTCGTGTACATTATATTCTAGCTACACTCTTAAAACTGTGTTTAGCAATTAAAACTATCTTGATATCGGTTTGTAAACATGTTTAGAAGCTAAACATTTATAGACCTACGTGTCCAATTCATAAACATCAATGTTCAATGGCTAAACACTATCCGTCAATACGCATGTTTAGTATGTAAACGTGTTTACAAACTGATAGCAAGAAAGTGTTTATAGACAAGTGTTTAATTGCTAAACACTGTTATTGCAGTGTACTGTTGAATGATGTTTCCAATAGCAATTTTAGGACGGACGTTTATTGTAGCCCAATTGGGCGCAATAAGGCAGAGTATCCCTTTTCACGGCCGTTGTGTTACGTATAAGAGGCGCCCGTCATTCTGCACGTTAATTGCCTTGAGAAAATGAAGCAGTTATCCACCATGGCGATGTGGGCATGTATTACCGTTTTTCTTACATCGGCCGTGATCGTGCCTATTCAAGCAACATGTTCACCATGCAAATTCCAATGGACTGAAAATCGACAATATTGCTACCGGTATTTTCCCGAACAACTATCTTACACAAACGCCAAGACATACTGTCAGAGTTTAAGCTATCACGGCAATCGCGGCGCATTGGCTAAGGTAAAAAGCTCCGAGGAACTTGAATTTATCGTGAAGTATATTGACAAGATTTATACGGGCGTTACTGGACTAAATTTACCATCCCTCGTATGGCTTGAAACCAACACATCTGACACTCCAGGTAAGTGGGTATAATGTATTCAGTAACTTGAACAACAATGTTTTAGCGACATTATCAAGTCGTGGCGAGTGATTTATCTGTCGCTGTTAAAACGCTGTTTAACTTTTTTAAACAACCCCGGATTGTTCATTTGCCCTGCTTAAACAACCAGTTGGTACGCAAGGGGTTAACAAGTTTAAACAGCGTTTTAACAGTGTGTATCTGAATGCATGCCGTGCAGGTATTAAACGCTGCCATGGGGGCACTGGTTGTAACTGAGTTTTAAAGTGGGCTGGGCTTCCTTCTCAATTGTGAATACAGAACAGAACTGACGGTTGAGTGCCTTGTCTTTTTGGCACTGGAAAGTACACGGTCATCAACCTGGGTTGGAGAAATCCCGGACACTTTCCGTTTTTTAGATTTGATAAAATTCCAGAATGGTTTTGTATTATCAGTTTTGAGATTGTCCCCAATAATGTCCCTGATATGACTTGTGTGCCTGTAGTATTTTCTTGTCAACTTGTCTGCGAAATTTCTTGAATCTTCCCCATCGAGATGATGAGCAGTATTTTCTTGCACTGTTGTACAGGTTTTTTGTCTTACTGATGTCACGCTTGATTGAGCTGTTAACCCGCGGGACGGCTCCAGCTCATCTTTGATATAGCGTATATCTCTCGATCGTTATATAGAAAGAGCATTTTTAAATGAGATAAACATGCCCTCTGCACTATGAGAGCTCAGACACCTCCCCAAAAATGACTCGGACGCACCAAGGTGCTGCTCCGGAAGGCACTTTTTAAAGCATGGACATGCATGACATAGCCTTTTGTGTAGGTGAAAGCAGCTGTTGTTGACCGTCTGTCACTGGGCTAGCAGTAGAATGATTGATAGTTTCCTTTATGATAACCGACTACGCCGCCAGCTCAAATGACGTACAATGAATGGGATTTGTACACAAACCAATGGGGCTTTGCTATTAGCCCTTTTTTCTTCTGGTCGGTTTGGCTTGTTAGTAATTTCGACATAAAAGGTGACTAGAGGCCCTCAGACTAGTGGGTTCGATTGAGGATTACATGAAGTTTGAGCGGAATTGGCCCAAAGGTGTTTACGTAATTGGGTCATTCCACCAGGTTGGGACACAGTGTGTATATGACCATATCATTAAAACCATCATTACATTTAATTCAGTTATTTCATGTGACATCCATCTTTGGGTGTGAGATTATTTGAGAAAGTTTTAATCATGTAAGTTATATTTTTACAAAAATATGATAAAAAGTGTGTTTTTTTGTATGTAAAATAGACGTAACATGGACACCGTGTCCAACATTTAAATTTGTGTGGTTTTTTAACACTTTAATAAATAAATATGTAAAATTTATTATGTACAATAATTAAAAGACACACTATGCAACAATGAAACACCTTTTTACGGCAGTCAGTGTCCAAACATAGCACAAATAGCAAGAATTTGAAGAATCGGTGCAGACGTAACATGGACACCATGTTAGACCATGACCATACATATATTTCTGCTGTTGTGCTGCATTTGGATATTGAATATCATAACAAATGTTTTTTGTGTTGCAGTTTGTGTTTTGTAATTAGTATACAGAGTGAGTTTGCATAATTATTTATATAAATGTTGAAAATGTTACAAAATGGAAATGTCCATTTTCATGTCACACCATGTTAGTACTAAATGTTACGTCCAGACTGCCTTAATTTTTCGTCATTAAATAAATAATAATGCAACTTACTATATGTACTAACTAAAAGACACCCAATGCTACCAGAAAACACTTTTTGTTATGGTTGCCAGTGTCCAAATAGCTCAGAAACAGCAAGAACAATAAAAACATGCATGTGTGGACGTAACAGTGGACACAGTGTCCATGTTACGTCCACTCTCACGTCTGTTTTTGCTGTCTCTGCTATATTTGGACACTGACTACCATAAAGAAAGTGTTCTTGTGTTGCATAGTATATCTTTCAATTAGTACACATGGTGAATTTCCCATATGTATATTTAAAGTGTTGAAAAAAGACAAAAATAGAAATATGGACGTGTCCTGTTACGTCAAACTGGTTATGTCAAACTGAAGCATGTTTTTAATCATATTTTTGGTAAAATATAATTTACATGATTTAAAACTTTCAAAAATATTTCCCACCCAAAGACTGATGTTACATGAAATAACTGAATCAAATGTAATAGTACTTTTAAAGATATGGATAAATGTCACACACTGTGTCCCAACCTGGTGGAATGACCCAATTAACAAAAATACAAAAACCAATTGCCTCATCAAACAGGCACATTGCTGCACGCAGGGTTAAGCCCTAGTGGAATTTCACCATTCTCAGAATCAATAAAGGTAAAGTACTGTAAAGAAATACTTTGCGTTTTGGTGGCGTGGAATTTTTGGTTTCAAAATGGCAGAAATGATAACCATAGTCGCTAATATCGTTCTGTAGACTAACACGGTCAACTGCAGCTGCAGGGTTGTTTAAGTGAAACACAAGTCACGGGATTCCACAATCCCTTGTCGGTTCTTTCACCGTACCTGATGTAAATTGTGACCATTTATAATGAATCAAACTTACTGATGGCATGCAGCGGCGTAGCCAGGGCGAGAGCCATAGCGTGAGAGTGGGGGATGGATGTTACAGTTGGGGACGCTCACATTATTTTTCTTGATACTATTATTTTCTGCCTTTGCGAAATTTACAGTGGGGGCGGGGCGACTGGGGGCGAGGCGTGCGCCCCCCCCCCCCCCCCCCAACGCCACACCCCCCTTAGCTGCACCGCTGGTGGCAGGATATTGGCCGCAAGGATTAAATGCGACCATCTCTCAGTTTATGTCCAGGACATTAAAATCGCCTAAAAGCCATGTCGATGCATTTGATGGAATTTTGCTCAAGGATGACTTGTGTCCAGTTCTTTAACACAATCTTGGTCTGAAGATGTCTGTATAATATGCCGCGATAAAGACAAGCATGCATCATTAATCCCTTCAACTAATGAGAAATTCGATGAGCATCATTACTTCTGTTATTGTCAGTACTACCGTTCCGCCATTTGGCTAATATAAAATACATGAGCTACACAAAGCGATACTCAGTATTACCTTAAAAAGCACTCTGCATCATTAAAAAAAAAAAGCTTTTCTCTAAAAGCCATAAAGAAAGGCCAAGGTGAATTCGATCTAGCATGCACTCTCATTCCCCTCAAGTAGTGATAAATGAGGTGAACCTTCGTTAGCAGCAGGGGGGGGGGGGGCGAATGCACCACTTATTTGGGCAAAAAACGGCTCCCAGACCCATTACAGGGGGACAGACCACTCTATTTGGGCCAAAACGGCTCCCAGTCCCATTACTGAAGGCCACATTTAGACCGTGGTCTGGCATATCGTATACCCATCCAGCAGCATGGCTATGTGGTCTGGCATATCGTAACACACTAGGGCAATTGTGTGCGTAGGCGACACGTAGTGTCAGCGTGCACAACCTTTGGGGTCTGGCTGTGCGTACAACCCGCGGTCCCACCCTCTTGGAAGGCCGGCCCCAACCCAAGGGCATACTAACCCACAACCCCATCGTATCGAGGCGGAGGCGCTCTTGCAAGATCAGGGGATGTGTTTGATACACGAAACAGAGCAAAACAACTACATTTTATTTCAATGTCGGGCTGGCAGCAGCAGCGAGCTCCTTCATTATTGAAGCGCGGGCCTCGGCCATCAGCTCGTTTTTTGCTGCCTCGCCGCTTTGCACTGCGTATGCTTTGCGAGTTTTTTCACGAATATTAGCCTTCATTTGGCTATATTTTTCCATCTCGTCGAGTACGAGCTTGAACTCCTCTGGGGAGATGTGTCCATCTCGGAGCGCGTTCGAGATCACATCCGTTATGCTATTTAGCTTGGATAGGGCGAGAACGCGAATCTCGTCGTGTTTTTTGGCTTTCACTTGTAGTCGGCGAGAGATGTACTTGCCGGCAATACCGGTAAGCCCACACGCGAGTGCAGCCGCCTCGAGCGCAACGACAACAGGTGCGGCTATAATTGTGGAGAGCAGACCCACACCAGCCGCACCCATTCCCAGACTAGATGCGACCAGAACGGTGTCAATGCCATCGACGATATTAATAGCTCTGCGGTATTTCTTGTACATGCTGGCTCTGTCATCTCTCTCGCTCTGTAGGCGGCGCTCAAGCTTTCGTATTTCAGTGAGACGGAAGCTAGACCCACCGTCTTGCTGCGTCTCGAGCTCAGGATATACCCTCTCGATTGGCGGCGCTGTTGGCATCTTAGGCATTTTCCCGAATCTCAAGAACTATAGTGATTGGTTTTCCAAGGTTGTGCACTGTCGAACCATCTTCATCTAACACTCGTAGATTTAATTGGTGTATATACCCTGCTTCTATTTTTTTGTACATAGGGCAGTTGGGGGTTATGTCTATAGCACCACCACCTTCAGCTAGAACTATCGCCAGTAGGGTTGAGGGAGCAGCATCAAAGAGATTAGAGGTTGTTGAGAGTTGGTCGAGATGAATATGAAACCACTTGTAAGCATGAAATTTTGTTGGTTTATCTCCCTCGTATTCTCCATCTATCCAGTGTTTTTCGTCAATGCCCAGGATCCGACGTAAATCGCCTGGGAGTTTTATCGAATTACGTTCCGGAATATTGAGCTTGATCAGACCAGTTGCTTTGTTCTCCTCAATCGTTAAACCGGGAATCTCTTTTATGAAAACCTCTGCTAGTTGTTCAAAGTTATACAGCCCCGGATTTACTGTAATCTTATGAAGGCTAGTAATACCAGAACCGGTAGTTATATCGCGCAAGAAAATTCCAGACGAAGACACCACATTGTGATAGCCAACCTCACAATAGAGGCCTCTGAGGGCGACATGGAGATTGCCGCATGTATTGTCTATTACAGTCTGGAGAGGCGGCGCTTCTCCATTTTGAAGTTGTGTTACAGTTATAAACATAGTGTACCATATGACAAGCCAAGCCTATGCCTTCAACATTATACGAAGGGCGGGGTATACTCTGCAAAGGACCTAGAATTGCAACGTGTTACATACAGGTAGTAGCACAAAGCTATAAACAATATGACAAGCCAAGCCTATGCCTTTAACTCAGCTGCGTCTTATGCAACGGGCGGGGTATACTCTGCAACAAAGGACCTAGAATTAAAACATGTGAACATACAGGTGGATGCCGGCACGGCAAGCTTTGGCGCCGCGTTTCCCGATATCTTGTCGGCGGAGCGGTACAAGCTGCCACGTGTAAAAAGTGTTGATGTAGTAGACAGGTGGCTCTCAAGCCCGATGAGATTTTGGCAAAACAAGGCCAACTTTGCAGTGTGGTGTGCTACCACAGGGTGCGGTGTCTCTGCAGAGGACCATCTTAACTCTGAGAACCCGATGGAACGATCGGTCTTCCGCTTCCATGTGTACTACCAGATCCGCAGGATTCTTGTAGAGATGCAAGTGCCGCTCCCCCAGGATGGCACATGGGATGCCTTTGACACCCCATACAACCAGAGGGCGTATGAGCAAATCTGCGCGGAGTTTACTCTCTCTCCACGCACCGACTGGCGACTACAACACGGTGATAACAGTGGTCTGGGAACGCCGTATCACTGGTGGTATGGTCATATGCGAACTATCAAATATGTCAGTGATACGATGAGAAACATCCAACCCCCCAGCAAACTTCTGACGTCAAACACGTACCGGAAAGACCTCATGTCGCTTCCGGCATCTGGCAAGGCAGGAAACCCGTATAATGTCGACTACATCGAACAAGATGATGAAGTGAACGAGGCGTGGAAGACATTTGTCCTCGACAAATCGAAGGGTTTTACCCAGCCCGGGGTTGAAAGAATCAATGACTCTATCCGCACGTATGTCTGGGCCATCCTAGGTGCGCAAGCGCAGATCCGCTCGAGCATTCTCGGTACAGGCAGCGCATTCGACGCCCAGAAACAGTTCTTGGCAAACGTTGAAGACGCGATCTCAAGTCCCGTGGACCTCCCAAGCGCGATAGCGCGCTACCAGGACGTACTTCGATACGCCCGCTCTAAGGTAGACTTTGCCTTCGGGAGCGGGTTGTACATGGCCCCCAGCAACATGGAGCTGCAGATTGGAACCATTCAGAACTACAACAACGAGATAGTCATCGCGGGACCGGGACAACAAATGGGCATCAACACTGGCGTAAACGCCTCGACTCCGTCACAGCCAGACGTGCACGACATGGAGGGGCCGGCTGCAAGGCCAGCACAGCCAGCCGAGGTGGGGCCTGTAAAGACCGCGGTCCCACCTCAGCCGCCTGCTCCCAGCTACGACCTGCCTGGCGCCAACGACACTGGCGAAAGGAGGCCCGTCGGGCCTCCACCCTTGCCGGCAGCGCCCACTGGTAGCTCCGAGCATTTGTCCGCCGGTATGGCCACACAAGACCATGAGGATGAAAAAACAGCCCTCGTTGTTAGTGGGGTTGCCGTAGGGCTACTGGCGCTTTGGCTTCTTAGGTAGCTCTGCTACAGCCACTCGCGGGCTGCCACGAGCAGCAAACTTCCGACAGCAACGACGACGGCCCACAGGTTTTCTGCGACCCAACCGACGGTTTTACTAAGTAGGTTTAGGAGCCACGATACGATGCTTCCGATGAGGCCGGGTAGTGCGGCTGCGGCCTTTCCGGCAAGTTGGGCCAGCATACGCCCGAGAGCTTGCAAGTGCTTCTTTGTCCACTCCTTGAGGCCACCCCTGCCCGCCGGAGGCCGCGGTGTCGGAGCAACAGGCACGCCAGCCCCCCCGCCCGTCAGAGTCAGTACCAGGGTCGATACCAGGGTCGATATTGCAAACCCAATCGCCGTGAGGATAGATACAATCGTGACTCCCTGCTCGCGGAATAGGATCCGTACCTTCTCGGCCAGGGATTTGTTTTTATCCAAGACTCTAGATATGGTATCACGAATTTGGCGGACCTGTGACCGTTCTTGTTGGGTGAGGGCGTCTAAACTGTCTTGGACCATTTTGAGCTCATCTTCGGCTTTCTGAAGTGCACGCTCAATTTGGTCCGCTTGTTCAGTTGTTGAGGGCCGCTCAAGATCTTTGCGGAAGCCCTCAATTGTCTGCTGGAGAGAGACTTTTTTGCTCTCTTGCACCGCTTTCGTGCCGCGTATTTGTTCCAGGGCTTTGTTGAGTCCTATAATCTCGCGAAGGGGCAGGTCAGCCGTCGGCGTTTGCGTCGCGGTGTCAATAGCGTTGATGAGAGAATCTACGTGCGTACCCATGTCGGCAGGGCTTGCTAGGGCAGCCGCGTCAGCTTCATCAGCAACATTTTCGAGCTGACGACGGGCTTGTGGGGTGACCGTGGGGAGCTTTCGTCGCCCCCAATCCACAAACCCCAACCCTTCTCTGATAGCTTCTCTCCCCCCAAGATTACCAGCTATTGTTGTTAGCGCAAGGGGGCTACCGTTCTTAGATGTAAGACGAATGTCGGGAAAGGCCTTCAATCGAAGTCCCTTTTCACTGGTTAGCTCAAATCTTGTGTAATCCCGGAAGATAGGGGCGACCGACCACTTCTTGGCCAAGGCGTCGAAATAGTCATTGGCTGCTATATGCAGGACTTCTCGTTGTTGTGACGAAAGCCTATCGTAGCTCTCTTGTCTCTCTTCCGGGCCCGCGACGACAGGCGGGTCAACGAAGCTAGTATCTTCTTCTAAGCCAATCCCAATCTCTTCGTCGAAGCCAGGCTCCTCTCTAGCGCCAGCCCCAAGATCATCAAGGGGAATATACTCGTCCATCTCTGTATTGAATATATGCGGTGTGTATATTTAATACACTGTGACTATGGCCTCCCAATTCGGGCGCAAGCTCAACCCATATCGCAAACTACGGGGCCCCCTCGGGATTAAGGGGGTCCGCCAATCTGTGGTCATCACAAATAATCCGAGCTCTATCGATCAAAACCAGCAGCTCCTCGTTCGCTTTCCCAACCTCGGAGCGAACGACGTCATCGTCCCAGGTACTGCGCGCTTGGCATTTAACATCGGACTGACCTCCACCGACGCCGACCGCACGGTGGTTCAGAACTTAGGCCGCGCGATTGTGAAAAAGACCACGATCAAGATAAGCGGTAACGAGATCCTGTCAATCGACGACAGTGACGTTTATCATTGTTATCTAGACCTCTGGAAAACGTCGCAGGAGCGAAAAAATGCCCAATATCAGGGCATCGACACGTCGGATGATAGGAACGCCACGCGGACGCGCCTCGGCGCTGGAAACGGCGTAGAAGATACAGAGGCCGCCGCCATCAAGACCGCTTATAGCAACCGGTTTTATATCCCGCTAGACTTCGAGCTGCTCGAGAGTCATATGCCGTTTTATCAAAGCGCCCTCGGGGACCGGCTAGAATATGAGCTCACGTTTAACGACTATAAACGCGTGATCCATGCTGATGGCGATGACAACGCGAGCTATAGCATCGAGAGCATCAGCCTGGAGTTCGACGTTGTCACCCAGCAAGAACTTGCCCGCATGATCCGCAACCAATATACAGGCCGCCTCGCCATCCTGTATGACCGCGTCCTGCGCCACCGGAAGATCAGCAAAGACAAAAGCGACACCCTGTGGAACATCAACCTAAACGTGCCGGCCCGCAGTATGAAAGGCATCCTTATGTTGTTTGAGGACAACCCCAGCGCCTTTGATCGTGAAACTGAGGTCTTTTATAACCCGAAGATCACAAAAGTAGAAGTCACTATTGAGGGGATCCCCAACCAGCTATATTCACAGGGCATGCGCGCCCATCAGCAGTGGGACGAGGCGCGAAAGTTTCTCGCCGCTGCGCCTGGCAGCAAGCGGCACCCCGAAGTGGCGGCGGTCGCGAAAGACCTGGCGTTGGCCGACGTCTCCCTGGTAGAATTTCTGACTAGCAAATACGCCCTGTGGCTTGACCTCCGGACAAGCGACGACGACCAGCTTCACGGGAGTGGCCGACGCATAGAGAATGCGTCGGAGGGTGTGACGATCCAGATCACAAAAACTGCGGAGGCGGCTGGCTCATTAAACATATACCTATACGTCCTTATGGACGCACAGCTCAACATCGAAGATAGCCGCTACATCTCAGCCCTTTACTAATAATACGCCATGAATCTGCTCCCTAAATACCCCCACTCAGCCATAATCTGCGGCCAGACCGGCTGCGGAAAAACGGTCTTTATCTTAGACCTCCTAGAGGGATGCTACAGTGGAATGTTTATGCACATTGTCATACTATGCCCCACAGTACGTTGGAACAAAACGTACCATGGGCGATCCTGGGTCTGGACAGACCCGCAGGTCTTCATCGTCGACCCTGGCGATAGACTTCAAGAGCACCTGCGAGCCTTTTACTCGATTTTCGCCGGCGAGTCCACGTTGTATATCATCGACGACTGCTCGGCCAGTAAAGCCCTCACCAAAAAGAAGGACATGTTGTCTAAACTTGCTTTCTCGGGTCGGCACGCGGACCAATCTGTGTGGGTTCTGACGCAGAAGTACAACTCCGTTTTAAAAGACCTCCGTGAACAAACCAAGTGGATTGCTGTCTTCCACTGCAAAGACAGAGACTCCTTTGAAGATTGCCTGCGGGAGAACGATGTCGTCCCTACAATAGAGGAGAGAGCAGACCTAAGGAAGTTGCTATCTGAAACTAAGCATGCTAAGCTCATACTAAGAACTGATCAGCCTGTTGCTTATCAATTGTTAAGCAACTCATGTGGGAGCTAATCATACAGACGGCGACTCTGATAGTAGTTCTTGCGATTTTCGCCGAGTATATTAAACTTAAGCGCGGGACCACGTATGTAATCTCACTGTTACAAACTGCCCTCTGCAAGATGGAGTGTGACGATCTAGTCGACCAGCTGTTGTCTCTTGAGCATCAAGAGGAGGATACCAAAAAGAAAAGCACGGGTCCAGCCGTCGACAATACGGAGAAACAAGAGCAGAAACGATCTCGTCTGGCTGCAATTGTGGCGGGCGGTACATCCAAAAAATACCTAGGTAAGCCACTAACTCTTGCGCAAGTTGACGAGATGACGGATGACGAGGTTTCCAAACACTACAGCCTCCATGAGGCACGACTTGGAGCCTCAATGACAAAAACACTTAGAGCTTCTGCGCTAGAGATGTATGCACTAGCAGCAGGCACATTCTTACCCATTCCACCCGAAAATCGGCCCCAGCTTGTCTCGGACCTTGAAGAAGACCCCTTTGTTGAGCACGCACTGATGACTGCTTGCTGCGAGCTATATTATCGCTATGGGTTATACTTAGCTCCGCTAACGGCGGCGATGACCACGGCTAAACACTGCCAATTTGGAAAGAGGGAAAACATGCCCATAGAAGATGGAGACAACGGAGATAAAATCGATGGCGGAGGAGCCCGCCGTTCCAGCCGCGACGAGCGAGAGGGTGACGCAAGAGAACGAGGGGGTGACGATCCGCAATAAAGATCCAAAGAAAGTCTCGGCTGGTCGAAAAGGTGCAGCAGCCAGAAAAGCAAAACAAGAAGCGATACTTGAACAGCTTCGAAAAGCCAAAGAGGGCCTCCGACCAACTCAAACCCAAGAGCGGGCCAACCCTGCGGTAGCGGCAGCGGCGTCTGCTGCTCCCGCTAAAACAGCGGAACCCACCGAGCAGAACGCGTGGATAGCGTATATAGTCCTCGCAGGAGCTGCCGCTGTAGCCGCTGGTGCCGTTGTATATGCGCAGAAGTCGGCACCCCCTGCCACAAAAAATAGAGTCCGTGTGAGCGTCGCCCCCGTCGGAGTTGAGGCACCGGGAAAAACACCGGTATTAGACACACAACGCGACCCATTCTATATGCAATAACCGACATGTCTACCCCAAGTACTGATGGTAAACAGCTCGCCAATTTGGCATACCACTCCGCCGTTGTGAGTGGCCTTGCAATAGGATACGCCGCACTTGGCAAAAAAATCCTGAAAGGGGCTGCGCCAAAATTGGATTTAACACCTTATGATGTTGGCATGGTCATTCTGGATGTTGGCCTGGCCATGGCCACTAAGGACATGCTCGTCAAGCAGGGGATACTCCCTGCGGACATATTGAAGTAGTGTATACAAGTATAATATACAAGATGGCCTCTCTCTTAATGCTTTTAGGTGGAGCCCTCGTGAACGCGCTCGCGTTCTCAGGGGCAAACGCTCTCTTCTCAGGGGCAGGCTCTGGGGAGCGCGAACGACATGACAGGGCCGTGGAGCAGCTCCAAGCTGCACAAGCCAAATGGTCACACAAACGTACTGAACGTATTGACTGGATCAATGAAGAGCTGCGGCGTCAGGGACATGCTGTGCACACCTTTCGTGATGTTAATGAAGCCATTCGTCAGTACAACCTTTTCTCTGACAGCGGTTCTCTTCCAGAGGAAGAGATGCCACCACAACCCAAGCTCTCAGATTTCTACTCACCATCACCGGAGCAGCAAGATCGCGAACTCGCCTTTGTCGTTATGGGACTTGGAGCCACAGCGTTTGTAGCCTACAAGCTCGCTGAGTGATTATTGGAAGAGCCCGACGAGTAGAGCTCCTCGCTAGGCCGTAAAAACAACTAGCACTGAGTAGAGCTCCTCACTAGGCTGGGGAGAGCAAAAAATTGTTGTATGCGTATACCACACGCGTGATACACGCATGCAGCAATATTTTGCGCGTGTTGGAGGCTGATTCGGTTGTTAGAATACATCGCCATGGATGCCAAGCTGTCTGCGCTGTACTATAGCCCGAGGGGCTACTGGAAGGGAATTGAGGCCATAAACAAACTGGCCGAGGCTGCAAAGGCCTCTCAAGATGTGAGCAAGACTTGGCTCAAGAAACAGGCTATATGGCAAATCTATTTACCTCCCCCACGTCACATCCCACGTCAGAAATTTAATGTTGTTACACCAAACGAGGTCCACCAGGCCGACCTGCTGTTTCTTCCCCACGACCACCTCAAGCGCAAGGTCTACAAGTATGCCCTTACTGTGGTTGATGTGGCCAGTCGCTATAAAGAAGCCGAACCACTAGCCACAAAACAGGCTAAAGGCGTTGCTGAAGCTCTGTCTCGCATCTATAATAGGAGCCCTCTTGCCTGGCCGAAGCTTCTCCAGGTTGACCCTGGGCGTGAGTTCATGGGTGTGGTTTCCCAGCTATTAGCTAAGCACGGAGTTTCCGTTAGGCGCGGCCGCGTAGATGCCCACCGAGACCAGGGGATTGTGGAGCGGTTCAACCGGACTTTGGCTGAGCGGTTGTTCGAGCACCAATATGCTCAAGAAATGGTGCTTCCTGCTGGAAGGCGATCGACTGAGTGGGTGGCTCGGCTTCCCGCCGTTGTTGCGGCTTTGAACAATCAGGTGACCCGCTTGACTGGTCAAAGACCTAGGGATGCTATCAAGGCCTATAGGGTGCCGCAAAAGCCCTCTTCCGTTGTTCCTGGCCGCCCTGTTGGTCAAAAGGAGCAAAGGCCCCCCTCAGGCGTTGGTGTTCGGTACCTCTACCTACCCGGTGAGCTGGAGGGCGGCCGCCGTCGCGCGACTGATCCTGTATGGTCCCTCAAGGTGTATAGACTGGGACGCTCGGTCACCAAGCCCGACGAGCCTGTGCTCTACTATTTGCTGGATGGGCCTGCCCGTGGCTTTGTCCGGGAAGAGCTCCTCGTGGTGCCTCCTGATACCCAGTTGCCGCCGGATGGGGTCCTTAAACGTTGAGAGCGGCAGCCCCTCTTTTCCTGTTGCATTCCAGGCATGCCAAGCGCACGTTGTCGTGGGTATGGCCCTTGGTGTTATCTAGTCGGTCCACACTAAACTGCTGTGTGTCTTTGGGGTCATATGCCCAGAACAGCTCAATGTTACACGATGCACAGCGATTCGATTGGGCTTTCTTGAGCTGTAGGATGTGATCAACTTTTAGGTTGAATGGTTGCTTTGCAACCAGGAGCCCCTTGGCTTGGTCCTGGCGCTTGTAGGCCACGAGCTTCTTTTGGATGGTCCGGCGAAGCTGCTGCTCCGTTGGGGGCCTGACCTCGGAACCCTCCTCCGTAGGAACAGACACCCTCTCGAGCTGGTGCATAAACTCCACCCGGGACACCACGAGATACGCGAGGTTGGACCACTGGAGATAGTCATCGATGATCCAGACTTTTTGGGGGTCGTGAATGGTGAGGCCCTGTGAACTGTGGGCCGTCATAGCGTAGCCAAGGCGCCAGTCTTGCCCCCACAGCTTTCCTTCCACGGCCTCTTCGGCATAGCGGACGGGCACCTCCACAACGTCGTTGAGGACCAGTTCCTCCTGGTCGGGCCTCCCACCTGCTATGGGGCCAGGAATGGTGACCATGATATTTTGCCTACGGGTGTCTTTGGGACGGTACAGTAGGGGTACCGGGGCGTCGGGGAAGCGCTCCTTTTGCCGCTGGAACAATAGCTCCTGTGCCCGATCGCGGACCTTTTGGCGTGAGGTCAGGATAAGGTCACCCGGCTTCCAGGCTTCAACAAACCGGTCCCACCCCAGGCAGCCTGGGAGAGCCCTACGCATCTCTCGGCACTGGACTTTATCAGGCTGGAGTCGGATACGCTTTTTGAGGGCCTTGAGGGCGGGGTCCTTTGCCCTGTAGTCGACCTCGACCTCTTCGTAGTAGTCTGCCGTCTGTTGCAGCCAGTCATGCGGCATCTCACCCGCGATCGGTGGTGGCTGGCCCTGATCACCACAACAAATGACCTGGACTCCTCTTAGGCCAAGCCAGTTCAGGAACATCTCCAGAATGGGGCGGGGAACGGTACAGACCTCGTCCCAGATGATGACACGGGGGACGTACTTCTGACCCATGCGTTCTGGGGTCCAGTCGTTCTGGCCACTCCATCGGAAGAAGCTATGGTAGGTCTGGGCCTTGACCCCCCTGGCCCGCATCTCTTTGGCCAGACGATGGGTCGGGGTGAATACGAGGGGGTCTCTCGCCCTGAACAGCTCGATGGCTCTCGTGGTTTTACCGCTGCCTCCGCCACCGTTCAGGTAGCTCAATCGGTGCCGCGTCAGCGGATCATCGTAGCTTGGCGCCATGCTGGGGGGCAGGTCTTTTGCGCTCTTGCAATAGTTTGGTTTGGGGAGGTAGGCTGCGTGTTCCTGAGGCATGTATAGCTGCTCGCCCTTATCGCGCCACTGGGCCGGGGCAACTGGCGGAAGGTACGGCTCTCCGACCAGGCAGCTTACACACAGAGCTTGACCACAGGTGCACAGCTTGGGGGCCACGTATGCCTCGACCCCCTCCAGCTTATAAAGCCCATTTTTCTTGACGTATATGGAGTCAGTGGCCACCCGGACAGCCTCCTCAGGAGTGAATCTCTGGAGCATACTAAGGAGGTTTATGTGGGCATAGGCCAGCATGCTTGCGCGCAGGTGGGTGTACTGAGGCTGGGAGCCATCGTAGTACGTGAGGACATGGCCCAGAGGGCACCTTTCGGGCGCGCCAACCAGGGTGCCGCTTTGGCGAGTGTCTCGCACGAGGAAATCCAACTCGCCCTGGTCTGTCACCAGCCTCCGAGTTAGTCGTTTGCCATCAGCCTTGCTGCCCTGGGTAAACTTCCCTATAATGCTGCACCCCTGGTCACGGCTTTCCGGGAGCCAGACCTCGGTTTGCTTTTTGAAAGCTATGATGGCCTCGCGGACCGTGAGGCTGGTCAGTAGGCCTCTCTCCACGAGGTAGGCTAGAAGCGGCGTCGGGGCCCATCCCTGCTCTGCGAAATGCTTCCCGAACCAGGCGCGAATGACGGGGTGGGAGTTTTCTGCAAACTCCCAGGCCTGGACCTCGGCAAAACCGGTGCCTATGTCTTTGGGAAGAGGGCCGTTTATGCTAACCCTGGTCATGCGGTGGGTTAGGTGTCCGAAACGCTCGAAATATGGCTTGGCCTCACCCTGGCCTTGGAAACTGGCTGGATAACATGCCTTCATGTCAATGCTCACGATGTCCCGAGTGTCATAGTCCATCGAGTTCCAGAGCCCGCCGTGGCCGTGTTCGACACAGGCCTTCTGAACGTCATCTAGAAGACTGACCGGAGTTGGCTTCCAGCCGTTTCTTTCCTTTGCCATTATGCTGGCCGCATGGTTTACGCCAAAGGCCCGGTCGGCAAGGTCCTCATCTCCAAGGACTCTACAAGCTTCCCTGAGGCTTTGGTGGGCCTCCGGTGTCCTGTAGGTGCGGCCGTCCTGGAGTACGAACTGGTCGACTGTGAGCCGTTTGTCTTGTTGCCCTCCTAGGAGCCAGACGGCTTTGGGATCGTTTTCTGTTGCTTCTCTGATGGCCTGCCACACATCACCCTCGTACAGGTGGACTTGCCTGCTTGCCGGGAAATGTAGGTTTTTGTCCCAGGCGTGGCCGTTGTGGCAGATGAGCTCTACTTTACCTCTGATACCGTTGCCCCCAAGCTGGTATTTCCCGCTGTTGTAGATTTCCTCACCGGCGATGTCTCGCAGGATTATCGCTCTCTTCAGGATCTTCTCCAGTTCAGCCACATCGTCGACCGTGGCGCCAGTTTCGTGGACCCTACCCTCCCATTCCTGGATTTTCTGGCGTCTTGTCGGGGTTAACCCCTGGCCTCTCAAGGCACTTTCAAAGTGCTCTACCACTCTCTGGGCCACACAATTAAGATCACCGTCGCGCATTGGGGCCAAGTTGGCAGGGTCTGGGTCTCTGAAGGGGTAGAGGCCGTACACGACTGCGGTGACTGGGTAAGCATTCTGATAGAACGCTTGGTCGATTCCGGACAGTGCGCCCGGCCTTGTGTCCCGAGAGATCTCGATGATGCCCTGCCCCTTCTTCCTCTCGGCACGGACCGGGTCAAACTTGTCTTCGACGACCCAGTCCCCCTCAGCACGCTCTCTAAGGAATTTGATCCTCAAGATAAACTGGCGGGGCGGAAGGGCTGTGAGGAGCCGTGCCGCCCTCTCGTCTGTCATGCGGGCATCTAGGGCCAGCCGGCCAGCCCTAGCATGCATGCCATCGGCGATCTCAACGTCGCCGATGTCAAGCGGGTCCTCTGCTTCCACCCTCCATGTAGAGAACACCGCAGTGGCGCCGTCGACTTCAAACTCATCTTTGGCGTCGTTTAGGAGCTCAATCCACGACTCGCCGGCCGGGAGCCGTACTGGGGTAGGAACCTGGTTATCCAGATCGATAAATGGTAACCTTGTTTGAAGTGGCTGAGGGGGACGTCTCTGAATGTCTTCAGGAATCGGTTCGTCGAGGATGTGCCGTACGTTTGGTACTTCATACTCTGCGAGCATCTCATCGATCAGATCATCCATAGTAGCCATGCTGCTGGATGGGTATGCTACATGCCCGACCACTGTCTAAATGGGCATTTGAACAGCAAGGAGCTGCTCCAATACCAGATCAAACCGTCTTCGGGATTTCTTCTTCAGGGCCATGTGCTGGTGGCGAATCTTCTCCCGACCACAGCCTCGACAAAGCTGTATACCACTCTGAACCCCCTTGTCGCAAGACGTGCAGCGCACAGGCAGCTTACTGCCCTTTCGAATCTTTGCTAGGTGGATCTTACAATAAGTTCCACAACAGCTCTTTCCACAGAGAGCTGTTTCACCGACTTTGATCCAGGCACACAAGTTATGACCCTTCATATTGCGACGTGATTATCACAAGTATACCCATCGCACCGGTGTCTCTAATTGGGCCAAATAGAGTGGTCTGTCCCCCCTGTAATGGGTCTGGGAGCCGTTTTGGCCCAAATAGAGTGCCCCAATAAAAGGTGCATTCGCCCCCCCTGCTGCTTCGTTTATTCTTTGTCCTTGGTTTCAGTCACTTTCAAATAAAATAGGCTATAGCCTTAAGCTCTTCTGCACACACAAAATATATGCAAAGGGAGAAAGGAAACGCATCCCAAGTCGATATACATGGTGGTAAAAAAAACCGCAAGCGCATTATTTGTAAGATGCTGAGGCGAAAACAACTAACATATATAGGTGGATAAAGAAACTTCTTCGAATGATTGTTCGCGCCATGGCAGAGATGTACAACAGAGCGGAAGCCTGTATCCAAGTTAGAGGAGGTCATGGAGGGACATATTGCCCGGAATTAGTTCGAACAGAAGTTTGGGTCCTGGGAAAATAACAACCTGATAAGATAAAAATGAGAAGAATGTGTGGTATAAGCTTCTATTATAATTAGTTAAGTATAAATTAAACTGTTGTTCATTACATTACATACATGTATTTGACTTCTTTTGTTAAAACATTAATCCCCCATGAGCTTTCCACTGTCATCACATTTTCTTACTAACCATCCGTAGCACCGGATAAGCATAGCCTTTGTAAAACGGAGGAGTGGTGAAAACCCGAGTTTTTAGTTATCCCCATAATAAGTAATCAAAGAGGTGTCAGATCAGGAGATCTTGGAAGCCACTCCACCGGTTGATTCAAGGCAATGACCAGTTGGCGCAACTCAGATTTCACCCGACCCCCTTAATTGTCTCCTGTGCAGTCATGCATGAAAACTAATCCAGTAAACATTTCACCAAAAGAAGCAGGAAGAGTTTACTCTAAAAGTACATATGAAAAAATCTTATCTAGGGCCTATATTGCTACAGAATAAAACTATGGCCAATTTTTAAAGTGTATATATTTTTTGACTCGCACTGTACATGTAGGCAACGAGAACTGGTATAATCTAAAATACAATTTTTTTTAAAGGCCTCGCCTTTTTTTTTAAAAACGGCATGACGCTAACCATATAGGTTTTTCTACCTGTTGTATTTTGCCTATTTAAAACAAACCGAACCAAAACACTCGCAATAAAGTAGTTCCTCGCTGTGTTACACCTTATAATTACAAATGTATACAGCACAACATGAGGCAAATTCTTATGTAAATGTCAAAGACATGGGTGATTCCATAGATGTGGGGGCCGGTGTTCCTCTTTACATTGTGATATTTGTTTCCCTTGTATTACTAACAGTGATTATATACAAATGATTTAAGTTGCTCAAAATATAGTACCTGTACCTAAATTAGTGCAGGGACTCAAAACCGAATTTTCGGTTATTAGAATTGGCTTCTTCAAACCGGTTTGTTATTTTGTAACCGAATATTCGAAACCAAAAAATTTAAAAAAGGGAAGCTTCCTTTTTCACGATATCTGCGCCAAAAAAATAAAAAAATATTTTCATTTTGAAATTCTTATTTTAATTGATTCCTAAACAGCTCCGGAGGATATTGTTCCGCAGTAATTATTACTTGTCAGTGTCTTGTTGTAGGAGACTCTCCAGACGGTAACCGCAAGACTGCGGCTTTTGTGTACATGTAGTAGCAAAGCCGCGATCATCAAAGAACAATGACGCCATGCCGAAACCGTTTGTATTTGGCGAAATATGAGACCGCAACTGTTGGACTCTAATAAGAGGACTGACATCCCCCTCGTAAAAAAGTTGTTGGCGATCATTTTAAGCAGTTCGCGTAGCTTTTATTAGAAAATTGTGTGGCTTTCGGTGATGTTCATTAACTTCAATAGCATGTATTTTGTGTTTTTTTTATTACAAGAAATATAATAGACACAACAACTGTATTTCCCCTGACTTCATTATTTCTCTCAGTAATCCCCCTGACTTCATTATTTTGCCCTTTCCCCAAGTTGCGTAAATTTATCTCTCTGCTGGGGAGAAATAATTTCTCTGCTGGGGCCAAAACGCCACGATCCTTTTGTAGAGCCTGTCAATCAAAACCTATTCTTCACAGTCATCAAAGCAATACGCCGTCTCTATAACAGTTAAGCCGGTTTCCTTTGATGTACATGTAGGCCCACATTAATGCATTCAGCTATATCAAGACCAAGACATCAGGGCTATTATTGGTTGTTCAATAACGACGATTGTCTTTCAAAGGGCTCTGATTGGCAGACTTCTGACTAGGCAGGGAATTACTAGCCGTGGACAAAATGAGAGGGTGGGAAATTGGGGAGCGGGCAAAAGCAAAGTCAGATGATGAATGGTTTAATGCGGGGTGCGCCCGTTAAATTGTTGATGATTGGTCGACGGGCGGCATAAAACCGACAAAAAGTGGTCCAGTTCCGAATCAGTTAAAGCTTTAATTGTTGTTCCTGCGTGTCTTGCAAATTCCTCTAATCATTTGACTGCATATTTCATTTGTCTCTTTGTGTTAGCAGCGTCAGCATCGCCTACGAGTTCCAATATTTCGTCGTCTGTTAGGAAAACAAACCGTGGTTATGAAACACCGTCCGCCATTTTGTGTGAATCACAGCCTAGACTGGTTCCCGGTCCCCACATGTATATAATATACATTTGAAGTCCGAAGGACAACGGAGGGACCGGGAACCAGTCCAATAACAGCCGTGTTGTGGCGGCGGGGAAGTTCTATCACTCGCGTTACCGTTTGATAGAACCATGTGATAGAACGTTTTTTGGCGGTGCGGGTTCGCGTCGTGTGATGGGACGAATAATTCAATGCACGTGATCGACGATCCACCAATCGGATGACTGGGATTTATTCAGGTGTTGTATAATAAGGGAGTTTCACATTCCGCGGCCATCTTGAAAAAAGCGCCACCAAGTGGCTAACAAAAGCCAGTTGAGGTGTTGAGGGGAACAGATTGCCCAGTCTCCAACGTGAAACGCTGTAGATGCTATGGAGTTTCAAATTGTAAGGGTAGGTTACTGCTAGAGTTTGCAATTTCTGCTCGATATTTCTACTTTAAATTCCAGTTTGCGAACCTGCACGGTAATATTGAACATAAACAACAGGATTTCTCGCCGATTTCTGTGTGATCAGGACAGACATATACTTATATAGGCTAGATCGAAAATTTACTATAAACTATGACCGTCATCATTTGAAATTGAAGTCTGTACATCTACATGTACTTCTACTTCTAGAAAAGAAATACGTAGTTCTAGAAAAGAAGTACAGAGTAGACTACAGTAGTCCCTACTCAGTAGAGCTCTGACATTCCTGATGACTAATCCAAATATTATTAACATTTGCGAGCAATGGTTTTTAGAGTCATAAAACCGACAGTTTTTTGTTTAAAAAATTTAGTTGTCAGTCACCAACATCACCATGAACGTTTTGCACACACACTTGTCAGCTTGTTGCAACCGGCCTACATTGTATAGTTTGTTGGTACTTTGTAGCATAGTGCAAGGAAAGGGTGTTTGTTGTAATATTATTCTGTGGTCAGTTCGACCATTTTTTCTGTGCGCAACAGCCATATCAACTATTTTAGTGAGATTTGATTCAGTTAGAGTTAATTTTCTGGGAGATTTTTTGCATGAGAAAGAAACATTCTGGGTGCATTAATCCCATACAAGCACCCGAAGTGAGATAGTTCTACATGTAGAAGGCACACAGTGTCATAAAATATCCAGAATAAAAAAATAAAAAAAACAGTGTCACCGGGATAGATCATCAAAATTAAATAAATGCATGCATTGAACTGATTTTTCCCCTCTTTGTTGCAGGCAGAGAATGGAATCATGGAAGAAGGACATGATTTCATCCATGAAAGTTGATTTGCGTCAACTTGCTCATCAGTTAGTTTTTACCTTCCCGCAGGCTTGCAGCATAGGTTTAATAAAGCTGTTGTCACAGTACGCAATTACCTGTCAATTAAGTGAATTTTCTCAAGGTTGACATTATTGAAGGGAAACCTTGGAAGGTTAGAAAGATCATTCAAAAGTAGAAAATGATAATATACACGACCATCCCTTCAAAGTGCGGTTTGTCTGAAAATCAAATTTGCGAATTTGCGTCGGAAATGTCGGACCATTGGAATTCAGACTAGTGCCCTTGGTCTATAGCGCGTTGGTTCCATACAGGCTGTACTATGTGTGGCGCCAGTCTGAATGTCCGGGTGTCATTACTTCCGTCGGTTTCTTTCCCCACATTTCTCCGTAATTGTTACACATTGTGACAGATTTGTTTGTATACTCGGACTTTGGAAATAGGGAAGGTAACTAACTAAACAGATTAAATTTTGGATTATTTCAAGGCAATTTGTGCCCGGAAATCCCCAAATTTTAACGGTCCGACTTTTCGGAACCATGCCTACGTCCACGAAATAATTTTAATCAATGATTTTCAGACAAACGACGCATTTTCAAAGGATGGTCGTGTACATTATATTCTAGCTACACTCTTAAAACTGTGTTTAGCAATTAAAACCATCTTGCTATCGGTTTGTAAACATGTTTAGAAGCTAAACATTTATAGACCTACGTGTCCAATTCATAAACATCAATGTTCAATGGCTAAACACTATCCGTCAATACGCTAAACATGTTTATTATGTAAACGTGTTTACAAACTGATAGCAAGAAAGTGTTTATAGACAAGTGTTTAATTGCTAAACACTGTTATTGCAGTGTACTGTTGAATGATGTTTCCAATAGCAATTTTAGGACGGACGTTTATTGTAGCCCAATTGGGCGCAATAAGGCAGTGTATCCCTTTTCACGGTCGTTGTGTTACGTATAAGAGGCGCCCGTGCCATTCTGCAGGTTAATTGCCTTGAGAAAATGGAGCAGTTATCCACCATGGCGATGTGGGCAGGTATTACCGTTTTTCTTACATCGGCCGTGATCGTGCCTATTCAAGCAACATGTTCACCATGCAAATTCCAATGGACTGAAAATCGACAATATTGCTACCGGTATTTTCCCGAACAACTATCTTACACAAACGCCAAGACATACTGTCAGAGTTTAAGCTATCACGGCAATCGCGGCGCATTGGCTACGGTAAAAAGCTCCGAGGAACTTGAATTTATCGTGAAGTATATTGACAAGATTTATACGGGCGTTACTGGACTAAATTTACCATCCCTCGTATGGCTTGAAACCAACACATCTGACACTCCAGGTAAGTGGGTATAATGTATTTAGTAACTTGAACAACAATGTTTTAGCGACATTATCAAGTCGTGGCGAGTGATTTATCTGTCGCTGTTAAAACGCTGTTTAACTTTTTTAAACAACCCCGGGTTGTTCATTTGCCCTGCTTAAACAACCAGTTGGTAGGCCTACGCAAGGGGTTAAAAAGTTTAAACAGCGTTTTAACTGTGTATCTGAATGCTCCTGCACAATTACCGCCTTATTCCGTGCAGGTATTAAACGCTGCCATGGAGGCACTGGTTGTAACTGAATTTTAAAGTGGGCTGGGCTTCCTTCTCAATTGTGAATACAGAACAGAACTGACGGTTGAGTGCCTTGTCTTTTTGGCACTGGAAAGTACACGGTCAGCAACCTTGGTTGGAGAAATCCCGGACATTTTCCGTTTTTTAGATTTGATAAAATTCCAGAATGGTTTTGTATTATCAGTTTTGAGATTGTCCCCAAAATTGTCCCTGATATGACTTGTGTGCCTGTAGTATTTTCTTGTCAACTTGTCTGCGAAATTTCTTGAATCTTCCCCATCGATCTTGAGCCGTATTTCCTTGCACTGTTGTACAGGCTTTTTGTCTTACTGACGTGTCACGCTTGATTGAGCTGTTAACCTGCGGGACGGCTCCAGCTCATCTTTGATATAGCGTACCGTATATCGCTCGATCGTTATAAAGAAAGAGCATTTTGAAATGAGATAAACATGCCCTCTGCACTATGAGAGCTCAGACACCTCCCCAAAAATGACTCGGACGCACCAAGGTGCTGCTCCGGAAGGCACTTCACCATTCTCAGAATCAATAAAGGTAAAGTACTGTAAAGAAATATTTTGCGTTTTGGTGGTCTGGAATTTTTGGTTTCAAAATGGCAGAAATGATAACCATATAGTCGCTAATACCGTTCTGTAGACTAACACGGTCAACTGCAGCTGCAGGGTTGTTTAAGTGAAACACAAGTCACGGGATTCCACAATCCCTTGTCGGTTCTTTCACCGTACCTGATGTAAATTGTGACCATTTATAATGAATCAAACTTACTGATGGCATGCAGCGGCGTAGCCAGGGCGAGAGCCATAGCGTGAGAGTGGGGGATGGATGTTACAGTTGGGGACGCTCACATTATTTTTCTTGATACTATTATTTTCTGCCTTTGCGAAATTTACAGTGGGGGCGGGGCGACTGGGGGCGAGGCGTGCGCCCCCCCCCCCCCCCCCAACGCCACACCCCCCTTAGCTGCACCGCTGGTGGCAGGATATTGGCCGCAAGGATTAAATGCGACCATCTCTCAGTTTATGTCCAGGACATTAAAATCGCCTAAAAGCCATGTCGATGCATTTGATGGAATTTTGCTCAAGGATGACTTGTGTCCAGTTCTTTAACACAATCTTGGTCTGAAGATGTCTGTATAATATGCCGCGATAAAGACAAGCATGCATCATTAATCCCTTCAACTAATGAGAAATTCGATGAGCATCATTACTTCTGTTATTGTCAGTACTTCCGTTCCGCCATTTGGCTAATATAAAATACATGAGCTACACAAAGCGATACTCAGTATTACCTTAAAAAGCACTCTACATCATTAAAAAAAAAAGCTTTTCTCTAAAAGCCATAAAGAAAGGCCAAGGTGAATTCGATCTAGCATGCACTCTCATTCCCCTCAAGTAGTGATAAATGAGGTGAACCTTCGTTTATTCTTTGTCCTTGGTTTCAGTCACTTTCAAATAAAATAGGCTATAGCCTTAAGCTCTTCTGCACACACAAAATATATGCAAAGGGAGAAAGGAAACGCATCCCAAGTTGATATACATGGTGGTAAAAAAAACCGCAAGCGCATTATTTGTAAGATGCTGAGGCGAAAACAACTAACATATATAGGTGGATAAAGAAACTTCTTCGAATGATTGTTCGCGCCATGGCAGAGATGTACAACAGAGCGGAAGCCTGTATCCAAGTTAGAGGAGGTCATGGAGGGACATATTGCCCGGAATTAGTTCGAACAGAAGTTTGGGTCCTGGGAAAATAACAACCTGATAAGATAAAAATGAGAAGAATGTGTGGTATAAGCTTCTATTATAATTAGTTGTTAAGTATAAATTAAACTGTTGTTCATTACATTACATACATGTATTTGACTTCTTTTGTTAAAACATTAATCCCCCATGAGCTTTCCACTGTCATCACATTTTCTTACTAACCATCCGTAGCACCGGATAAGCATAGCCTTTGTAAAACGGAGGAGTGGTGAAAACCCGAGTTTTTAGTTATCCCCATAATAAGTAATCAAAGAGGTGTCAGATCAGGAGATCTTGGAAGCCACTCCACCGGTTGATTCAAGGCAATGACCAGTTGGCGCAACTCAGATTTCACCGGACCCCCTTAATTGTCTCCTGTGCAGTCATGCATGAAAACTAATCCAGTAAACATTTCACCAAAAGAAGCAGGAAGAGTTTACTCTAAAAGTACATATGAAAAAATCTTATCTAGGGCCTATATTGCTACAGAATAAAACTATGGCCAATTTTTAAAGTGTATATATTTTTTGACTCGCACTGTACATGTAGGCAACGAGAACTGGTATAATCTAAAATACAATTTTTTTTAAAGGCCTCGCCTTTTTTTTTAAAAACGGCATGACGCTAACCATATAGGTTTTTCTACCTGTTGTATTTTGCCTATTTAAAACAAACCGAACCAAAACACTCGCAATAAAGTAGTTCCTCGCTGTGTTACACCTTATAATTACAAATGTATACAGCACAACATGAGGCAAATTCTTATGTAAATGTCAAAGACATGGGTGATTCCATAGATGTGGGGGCCGGTGTTCCTCTTTACATTGTGATATTTGTTTCCCTTGTATTACTAACAGTGATTATATACAAATGATTTAAGTTGCTCAAAATATAGTACCTGTACCTAAATTAGTGCAGGGACTCAAAACCGAATTTTCGGTTATTAGAATTGGCTTCTTCAAACCGGTTTGTTATTTTGTAACCGAATATTCGAAACCAAAAAATTTAAAAAAGGGAAGCTTCCTTTTTCACGATATCTGCGCCAAAAAAATAAAAAAATATTTTCATTTTGAAATTCTTATTTTAATTGATTCCTAAACAGCTCCGGAGGATATTGTTCCGCAGTAATTATTACTTGTCAGTGTCTTGTTGTAGGAGACTCTCCAGACGGTAACCGCAAGACTGCGGCTTTTGTGTACATGTAGTAGCAAAGCCGCGATCATCAAAGAACAATGACGCCATGCCGAAACCGTTTGTATTTGGCGAAATATGAGACCGCAACTGTTGGACTCTAATAAGAGGACTGACATCCCCCTCGTAAAAAAGTTGTTGGCGATCATTTTAAGCAGTTCGCGTAGCTTTTATTAGAAAATTGTGTGGCTTTCGGTGATGTTCATTAACTTCAATAGCATGTATTTTGTGTTTTTTTTATTACAAGAAATATAATAGACACAACAACTGTATTTCCCCTGACTTCATTATTTCTCTCAGTAATCCCCCTGACTTCATTATTTTGCCCTTTCCCCAAGTTGCGTAAATTTATCTCTCTGCTGGGGAGAAATAATTTCTCTGCTGGGGCCAAAACGCCACGATCCTTTTGTAGAGCCTGTCAATCAAAACCTATTCTTCACAGTCATCAAAGCAATACGCTGTCTCTATAACAGTTAAGCCGGTTTCCTTTGATGTACATGTAGGCCCACATTAAGGCATTCAGCTATATCAAGACCAAGACATCAGGGCTATTATTGGTTGTTCAATAACGACGATTGTCTTTCAAAGGGCTCTGATTGGCAGACTTCTGACTAGGCAGGGAATTACTAGCCGTGGACAAAATGAGAGGGTGGGAAATTGGGGAGCGGGCAAAAGCAAAGTCAGATGATGAATGGTTTAATGCGGGGTGCGCCCGTTAAATTGTTGATGATTGGTCGACGGGCGGCATAAAACCGACAAAAAGTGGTCCAGTTCCGAATCAGTTAATTATAAAGCTTTAATTGTTGTTCCTGCGTGTCTTGCAAATTCCTCTAATCATTTGACTGCATATTTCATTTGTCTCTTTGTGTTAGCAGCGTCAGCATCGCCTACGAGTTCCAATATTTCGTCGTCTGTTAGGAAAACAAACCGTGGTTATGAAACACCGTCCGCCATTTTGTGTGAATCACAGCCTAGACTGGTTCCCGGTCCCCACATGTATATAATATACATTTGAAGTCCGAAGGACAACGGAGGGACCGGGAACCAGTCCAATAACAGCCGTGTTGTGGCGGCGGGGAAGTTCTATCACTCGCGTTACCGTTTGATAGAACCATGTGATAGAACGTTTTTTGGCGGTGCGGGTTCGCGTCGTGTGATGGGACGAATAATTCAATGCACGTGATCGACGATCCACCAATCGGATGACTGGGATTTATTCAGGTGTTGTATAATAAGGGAGTTTCACATTCCGCGGCCATCTTGAAAAAAGCGCCACCAAGTGGCTAACAAAAGCCAGTTGAGGGGAACAGATTGCCCAGTCTCCAACGTGAAACGCTGTAGATGCTATGGAGTTTCAAATTGTAAGGGTGGGTTACTGCTAGAGTTTGCAATTTCTGCTCGATATTTCTACTTTAAATTCCAGTTTGCGAACCTGCACGGTAATATTGAACATAAACAACAGGATTTCTCGCCGATTTCTGTGTGATCAGGACAGACATATACTTATATAGGCTAGATCGAAAATTTACCATAAACTATGACCGTCATCATTTGAAATTGAAGTCTGTACATCTACATGTACTTCTACTTCTAGAAAAGAAATACGTAGTTCTAGAAAAGAAGTACAGAGTAGACTACAGTAGTCCCTACTCAGTAGAGCTCTGACATTCCTGATGACTAATCCAAATATTATTAACATTTGCGAGCAATGGTTTTTAGAGTCATAAAACCGACAGTTTTTTGTTTAAAAAATTTAGTTGTCAGTCACCAACATCACCATGAACGTTTTGCACACACACTTGTCAGCTTGTTGCAACCGGCCTACATTGTATAGTTTGTTGGTACTTTGTAGCATAGTGCAAGGAAAGGGTGTTTGTTGTAATATTATTCTGTGGTCAGTT
The DNA here is from genome assembly GCA_037893225.1 of Hippasteria phrygiana. Lineage (NCBI taxonomy): Eukaryota > Metazoa > Echinodermata > Asteroidea > Valvatida > Goniasteridae > Hippasteria > Hippasteria phrygiana. Next base: position 184,663 of record JAZGUH010000023.1, on the reverse strand, counting down.
CGACCATTTTTTCTGTGCGCAACAGCCATATCAACTATTTTAGTGAGATTTGATTCAGTTAGAGTTAATTTTCTGGGAGATTTTTTGCATGAGAAAGAAACATTCTGGGTGCATTAATCCCATACAAGCACCCGAAGTGAGATAGTTCTACATGTAGAAGGCACACAGTGTCATAAAATATCCAGAATAAAAAAAATTAAAAAACAGTGTCACCGGGATAGATCATCAAAATTAAATAAATGCATGCATTGAACTGATTTTTCCCCTCTTTGTTGCAGGCAGAGAATGGAATCATGGAAGAAGGACATGATTCCATCCATGAAAGTTGATTTGCGTCAACTTGCTCATCAGTTAGTTTTTACCTTCCCGCAGGCTTGCAGCATAGGTTTAATAAAGCTGTTGTCACAGTACGCAATTACCTGTCAATTAAGTGAATTTTCTCAAGGTTGACATTATTGAAGGGAAACCTTGGAAGGTTAGAAAGATCATTCAAAAGTAGAAAATGATAATATACACGACCATCCCTTCAAAGTGCGGTTTGTCTGAAAATCAAATTTGCGAATTTGCGTCGGAAATGTCGGACCATTGGAATTCAGACTAGTGCCCTTGGTCTATAGCGCGTTGGTTCCATACAGGCTGTACTATGTGTGGCGCCAGTCTGAATGTCCGGGTGTCATTACTTCCGTCGGTTTCTTTCCCCACATTTCTCCGTAATTGTTACACATTGTGACAGATTTGTTTGTATACTCGGACTTTGGAAATAGGGAAGGTAACTAACTAAACAGATTAAATTTTGGATTATTTCAAGGCAATTTGTGCCCGGAAATCCCCAAATTTTAACGGTCCGACTTTTCGGAACCATGCCTACGTCCACGAAATAATTTTAATCAATGATTTTCAGACAAACGACGCATTTTCAAAGGATGGTCGTGTACATTATATTCTAGCTACACTCTTAAAACTGTGTTTAGCAATTAAAACCATCTTGCTATCGGTTTGTAAACATGTTTAGAAGCTAAACATTTATAGACCTACGTGTCCAATTCATAAACATCAATGTTCAATGGCTAAACACTATCCGTCAATACGCTAAACATGTTTATTATGTAAACGTGTTTACAAACTGATAGCAAGAAAGTGTTTATAGACAAGTGTTTAATTGCTAAACACTGTTATTGCAGTGTACTGTTGAATGATGTTTCCAATAGCAATTTTAGGACGGACGTTTATTGTAGCCCAATTGGGCGCAATAAGGCAGTGTATCCCTTTTCACGGTCGTTGTGTTACGTATAAGAGGCGCCCGTGCCATTCTGCAGGTTAATTGCCTTGAGAAAATGGAGCAGTTATCCACCATGGCGATGTGGGCAGGTATTACCGTTTTTCTTACATCGGCCGTGATCGTGCCTATTCAAGCAACATGTTCACCATGCAAATTCCAATGGACTGAAAATCGACAATATTGCTACCGGTATTTTCCCGAACAACTATCTTACACAAACGCCAAGACATACTGTCAGAGTTTAAGCTATCACGGCAATCGCGGCGCATTGGCTACGGTAAAAAGCTCCGAGGAACTTGAATTTATCGTGAAGTATATTGACAAGATTTATACGGGCGTTACTGGACTAAATTTACCATCCCTCGTATGGCTTGAAACCAACACATCTGACACTCCAGGTAAGTGGGTATAATGTATTTAGTAACTTGAACAACAATGTTTTAGCGACATTATCAAGTCGTGGCGAGTGATTTATCTGTCGCTGTTAAAACGCTGTTTAACTTTTTTAAACAACCCCGGGTTGTTCATTTGCCCTGCTTAAACAACCAGTTGGTAGGCCTACGCAAGGGGTTAAAAAGTTTAAACAGCGTTTTAACTGTGTATCTGAATGCTCCTGCACAATTACCGCCTTATTCCGTGCAGGTATTAAACGCTGCCATGGAGGCACTGGTTGTAACTGAATTTTAAAGTGGGCTGGGCTTCCTTCTCAATTGTGAATACAGAACAGAACTGACGGTTGAGTGCCTTGTCTTTTTGGCACTGGAAAGTACACGGTCAGCAACCTTGGTTGGAGAAATCCCGGACATTTTCCGTTTTTTAGATTTGATAAAATTCCAGAATGGTTTTGTATTATCAGTTTTGAGATTGTCCCCAAAATTGTCCCTGATATGACTTGTGTGCCTGTAGTATTTTCTTGTCAACTTGTCTGCGAAATTTCTTGAATCTTCCCCATCGATCTTGAGCCGTATTTCCTTGCACTGTTGTACAGGCTTTTTGTCTTACTGACGTGTCACGCTTGATTGAGCTGTTAACCTGCGGGACGGCTCCAGCTCATCTTTGATATAGCGTACCGTATATCGCTCGATCGTTATAAAGAAAGAGCATTTTGAAATGAGATAAACATGCCCTCTGCACTATGAGAGCTCAGACACCTCCCCAAAAATGACTCGGACGCACCAAGGTGCTGCTCCGGAAGGCACTTCACCATTCTCAGAATCAATAAAGGTAAAGTACTGTAAAGAAATATTTTGCGTTTTGGTGGTCTGGAATTTTTGGTTTCAAAATGGCAGAAATGATAACCATATAGTCGCTAATACCGTTCTGTAGACTAACACGGTCAACTGCAGCTGCAGGGTTGTTTAAGTGAAACACAAGTCACGGGATTCCACAATCCCTTGTCGGTTCTTTCACCGTACCTGATGTAAATTGTGACCATTTATAATGAATCAAACTTACTGATGGCATGCAGCGGCGTAGCCAGGGCGAGAGCCATAGCGTGAGAGTGGGGGATGGATGTTACAGTTGGGGACGCTCACATTATTTTTCTTGATACTATTATTTTCTGCCTTTGCGAAATTTACAGTGGGGGCGGGGCGACTGGGGGCGAGGCGTGCGCCCCCCCCCCCCCCCCCAACGCCACACCCCCCTTAGCTGCACCGCTGGTGGCAGGATATTGGCCGCAAGGATTAAATGCGACCATCTCTCAGTTTATGTCCAGGACATTAAAATCGCCTAAAAGCCATGTCGATGCATTTGATGGAATTTTGCTCAAGGATGACTTGTGTCCAGTTCTTTAACACAATCTTGGTCTGAAGATGTCTGTATAATATGCCGCGATAAAGACAAGCATGCATCATTAATCCCTTCAACTAATGAGAAATTCGATGAGCATCATTACTTCTGTTATTGTCAGTACTTCCGTTCCGCCATTTGGCTAATATAAAATACATGAGCTACACAAAGCGATACTCAGTATTACCTTAAAAAGCACTCTACATCATTAAAAAAAAAAGCTTTTCTCTAAAAGCCATAAAGAAAGGCCAAGGTGAATTCGATCTAGCATGCACTCTCATTCCCCTCAAGTAGTGATAAATGAGGTGAACCTTCGTTTATTCTTTGTCCTTGGTTTCAGTCACTTTCAAATAAAATAGGCTATAGCCTTAAGCTCTTCTGCACACACAAAATATATGCAAAGGGAGAAAGGAAACGCATCCCAAGTTGATATACATGGTGGTAAAAAAAACCGCAAGCGCATTATTTGTAAGATGCTGAGGCGAAAACAACTAACATATATAGGTGGATAAAGAAACTTCTTCGAATGATTGTTCGCGCCATGGCAGAGATGTACAACAGAGCGGAAGCCTGTATCCAAGTTAGAGGAGGTCATGGAGGGACATATTGCCCGGAATTAGTTCGAACAGAAGTTTGGGTCCTGGGAAAATAACAACCTGATAAGATAAAAATGAGAAGAATGTGTGGTATAAGCTTCTATTATAATTAGTTGTTAAGTATAAATTAAACTGTTGTTCATTACATTACATACATGTATTTGACTTCTTTTGTTAAAACATTAATCCCCCATGAGCTTTCCACTGTCATCACATTTTCTTACTAACCATCCGTAGCACCGGATAAGCATAGCCTTTGTAAAACGGAGGAGTGGTGAAAACCCGAGTTTTTAGTTATCCCCATAATAAGTAATCAAAGAGGTGTCAGATCAGGAGATCTTGGAAGCCACTCCACCGGTTGATTCAAGGCAATGACCAGTTGGCGCAACTCAGATTTCACCGGACCCCCTTAATTGTCTCCTGTGCAGTCATGCATGAAAACTAATCCAGTAAACATTTCACCAAAAGAAGCAGGAAGAGTTTACTCTAAAAGTACATATGAAAAAATCTTATCTAGGGCCTATATTGCTACAGAATAAAACTATGGCCAATTTTTAAAGTGTATATATTTTTTGACTCGCACTGTACATGTAGGCAACGAGAACTGGTATAATCTAAAATACAATTTTTTTTAAAGGCCTCGCCTTTTTTTTTAAAAACGGCATGACGCTAACCATATAGGTTTTTCTACCTGTTGTATTTTGCCTATTTAAAACAAACCGAACCAAAACACTCGCAATAAAGTAGTTCCTCGCTGTGTTACACCTTATAATTACAAATGTATACAGCACAACATGAGGCAAATTCTTATGTAAATGTCAAAGACATGGGTGATTCCATAGATGTGGGGGCCGGTGTTCCTCTTTACATTGTGATATTTGTTTCCCTTGTATTACTAACAGTGATTATATACAAATGATTTAAGTTGCTCAAAATATAGTACCTGTACCTAAATTAGTGCAGGGACTCAAAACCGAATTTTCGGTTATTAGAATTGGCTTCTTCAAACCGGTTTGTTATTTTGTAACCGAATATTCGAAACCAAAAAATTTAAAAAAGGGAAGCTTCCTTTTTCACGATATCTGCGCCAAAAAAATAAAAAAATATTTTCATTTTGAAATTCTTATTTTAATTGATTCCTAAACAGCTCCGGAGGATATTGTTCCGCAGTAATTATTACTTGTCAGTGTCTTGTTGTAGGAGACTCTCCAGACGGTAACCGCAAGACTGCGGCTTTTGTGTACATGTAGTAGCAAAGCCGCGATCATCAAAGAACAATGACGCCATGCCGAAACCGTTTGTATTTGGCGAAATATGAGACCGCAACTGTTGGACTCTAATAAGAGGACTGACATCCCCCTCGTAAAAAAGTTGTTGGCGATCATTTTAAGCAGTTCGCGTAGCTTTTATTAGAAAATTGTGTGGCTTTCGGTGATGTTCATTAACTTCAATAGCATGTATTTTGTGTTTTTTTTATTACAAGAAATATAATAGACACAACAACTGTATTTCCCCTGACTTCATTATTTCTCTCAGTAATCCCCCTGACTTCATTATTTTGCCCTTTCCCCAAGTTGCGTAAATTTATCTCTCTGCTGGGGAGAAATAATTTCTCTGCTGGGGCCAAAACGCCACGATCCTTTTGTAGAGCCTGTCAATCAAAACCTATTCTTCACAGTCATCAAAGCAATACGCTGTCTCTATAACAGTTAAGCCGGTTTCCTTTGATGTACATGTAGGCCCACATTAAGGCATTCAGCTATATCAAGACCAAGACATCAGGGCTATTATTGGTTGTTCAATAACGACGATTGTCTTTCAAAGGGCTCTGATTGGCAGACTTCTGACTAGGCAGGGAATTACTAGCCGTGGACAAAATGAGAGGGTGGGAAATTGGGGAGCGGGCAAAAGCAAAGTCAGATGATGAATGGTTTAATGCGGGGTGCGCCCGTTAAATTGTTGATGATTGGTCGACGGGCGGCATAAAACCGACAAAAAGTGGTCCAGTTCCGAATCAGTTAATTATAAAGCTTTAATTGTTGTTCCTGCGTGTCTTGCAAATTCCTCTAATCATTTGACTGCATATTTCATTTGTCTCTTTGTGTTAGCAGCGTCAGCATCGCCTACGAGTTCCAATATTTCGTCGTCTGTTAGGAAAACAAACCGTGGTTATGAAACACCGTCCGCCATTTTGTGTGAATCACAGCCTAGACTGGTTCCCGGTCCCCACATGTATATAATATACATTTGAAGTCCGAAGGACAACGGAGGGACCGGGAACCAGTCCAATAACAGCCGTGTTGTGGCGGCGGGGAAGTTCTATCACTCGCGTTACCGTTTGATAGAACCATGTGATAGAACGTTTTTTGGCGGTGCGGGTTCGCGTCGTGTGATGGGACGAATAATTCAATGCACGTGATCGACGATCCACCAATCGGATGACTGGGATTTATTCAGGTGTTGTATAATAAGGGAGTTTCACATTCCGCGGCCATCTTGAAAAAAGCGCCACCAAGTGGCTAACAAAAGCCAGTTGAGGGGAACAGATTGCCCAGTCTCCAACGTGAAACGCTGTAGATGCTATGGAGTTTCAAATTGTAAGGGTGGGTTACTGCTAGAGTTTGCAATTTCTGCTCGATATTTCTACTTTAAATTCCAGTTTGCGAACCTGCACGGTAATATTGAACATAAACAACAGGATTTCTCGCCGATTTCTGTGTGATCAGGACAGACATATACTTATATAGGCTAGATCGAAAATTTACCATAAACTATGACCGTCATCATTTGAAATTGAAGTCTGTACATCTACATGTACTTCTACTTCTAGAAAAGAAATACGTAGTTCTAGAAAAGAAGTACAGAGTAGACTACAGTAGTCCCTACTCAGTAGAGCTCTGACATTCCTGATGACTAATCCAAATATTATTAACATTTGCGAGCAATGGTTTTTAGAGTCATAAAACCGACAGTTTTTTGTTTAAAAAATTTAGTTGTCAGTCACCAACATCACCATGAACGTTTTGCACACACACTTGTCAGCTTGTTGCAACCGGCCTACATTGTATAGTTTGTTGGTACTTTGTAGCATAGTGCAAGGAAAGGGTGTTTGTTGTAATATTATTCTGTGGTCAGTTCGACCATTTTTTCTGTGCGCAACAGCCATATCAACTATTTTAGTGAGATTTGATTCAGTTAGAGTTAATTTTCTGGGAGATTTTTTGCATGAGAAAGAAACATTCTGGGTGCATTAATCCCATACAAGCACCCGAAGTGAGATAGTTCTACATGTAGAAGGCACACAGTGTCATAAAATATCCAGAATAAAAAAAATTAAAAAACAGTGTCACCGGGATAGATCATCAAAATTAAATAAATGCATGCATTGAACTGATTTTTCCCCTCTTTGTTGCAGGCAGAGAATGGAATCATGGAAGAAGGACATGATTCCATCCATGAAAGTTGATTTGCGTCAACTTGCTCATCAGTTAGTTTTTACCTTCCCGCAGGCTTGCAGCATAGGTTTAATAAAGCTGTTGTCACAGTACGCAATTACCTGTCAATTAAGTGAATTTTCTCAAGGTTGACATTATTGAAGGGAAACCTTGGAAGGTTAGAAAGATCATTCAAAAGTAGAAAATGATAATATACACGACCATCCCTTCAAAGTGCGGTTTGTCTGAAAATCAAATTTGCGAATTTGCGTCGGAAATGTCGGACCATTGGAATTCAGACTAGTGCCCTTGGTCTATAGCGCGTTGGTTCCATACAGGCTGTACTATGTGTGGCGCCAGTCTGAATGTCCGGGTGTCATTACTTCCGTCGGTTTCTTTCCCCACATTTCTCCGTAATTGTTACACATTGTGACAGATTTGTTTGTATACTCGGACTTTGGAAATAGGGAAGGTAACTAACTAAACAGATTAAATTTTGGATTATTTCAAGGCAATTTGTGCCCGGAAATCCCCAAATTTTAACGGTCCGACTTTTCGGAACCATGCCTACGTCCACGAAATAATTTTAATCAATGATTTTCAGACAAACGACGCATTTTCAAAGGATGGTCGTGTACATTATATTCTAGCTACACTCTTAAAACTGTGTTTAGCAATTAAAACCATCTTGCTATCGGTTTGTAAACATGTTTAGAAGCTAAACATTTATAGACCTACGTGTCCAATTCATAAACATCAATGTTCAATGGCTAAACACTATCCGTCAATACGCTAAACATGTTTATTATGTAAACGTGTTTACAAACTGATAGCAAGAAAGTGTTTATAGACAAGTGTTTAATTGCTAAACACTGTTATTGCAGTGTACTGTTGAATGATGTTTCCAATAGCAATTTTAGGACGGACGTTTATTGTAGCCCAATTGGGCGCAATAAGGCAGTGTATCCCTTTTCACGGTCGTTGTGTTACGTATAAGAGGCGCCCGTGCCATTCTGCAGGTTAATTGCCTTGAGAAAATGGAGCAGTTATCCACCATGGCGATGTGGGCAGGTATTACCGTTTTTCTTACATCGGCCGTGATCGTGCCTATTCAAGCAACATGTTCACCATGCAAATTCCAATGGACTGAAAATCGACAATATTGCTACCGGTATTTTCCCGAACAACTATCTTACACAAACGCCAAGACATACTGTCAGAGTTTAAGCTATCACGGCAATCGCGGCGCATTGGCTAAGGTAAAAAGCTCCGAGGAACTTGAATTTATCGTGAAGTATATTGACAAGATTTATACGGGCGTTACTGGACTAAATTTACCATCCCTCGTATGGCTTGAAACCAACACATCTGACACTCCAGGTAAGTGGGTATAATGTATTTAGTAACTTGAACAACAATGTTTTAGCGACATTATCAAGTCGTGGCGAGTGATTTATCTGTCGCTGTTAAAACGCTGTTTAACTTTTTTAAACAACCCCGGGTTGTTCATTTGCCCTGCTTAAACAACCAGTTGGTAGGCCTACGCAAGGGGTTAAAAAGTTTAAACAGCGTTTTAACTGTGTATCTGAATGCTCCTGCACAATTACCGCCTTATTCCGTGCAGGTATTAAACGCTGCCATGGAGGCACTGGTTGTAACTGAATTTTAAAGTGGGCTGGGCTTCCTTCTCAATTGTGAATACAGAACAGAACTGACGGTTGAGTGCCTTGTCTTTTTGGCACTGGAAAGTACACGGTCAGCAACCTTGGTTGGAGAAATCCCGGACATTTTCCGTTTTTTAGATTTGATAAAATTCCAGAATGGTTTTGTATTATCAGTTTTGAGATTGTCCCCAAAATTGTCCCTGATATGACTTGTGTGCCTGTAGTATTTTCTTGTCAACTTGTCTGCGAAATTTCTTGAATCTTCCCCATCGATCTTGAGCCGTATTTCCTTGCACTGTTGTACAGGCTTTTTGTCTTACTGACGTGTCACGCTTGATTGAGCTGTTAACCTGCGGGACGGCTCCAGCTCATCTTTGATATAGCGTACCGTATATCGCTCGATCGTTATATAGAAAGAGCATTTTGAAATGAGATAAACATGCCCTCTGCACTATGAGAGCTCAGACACCTCCCCAAAAATGACTCGGACGCACCAAGGTGCTGCTCCGGAAGGCACTTTTTAAAGCATGGACATGCATGACATATCCTTTTTTGTAGGTGAAAGCAGCTGTTGTTGACCGTCTGTCACTGGGCTGTCAGTAGAATGATTGATAGTTTCCTTTATGATAACCGACTACGCCGCCAGCTCAAATGACGTACAATGAATGGGATTTGTACACAAACTATAATGGGGCTTTGCTATTGGCCCTTTTTTCTTCTGGTCGGTTTGGCTTGTCAGTAATTTCGACATAAAAGGTGACTAGAGGCCCTCAGACTAGGGGGTTCGATTGAGGATTACATGAAGTTTGAGCGGAATTGGCCCAAAGGTGTTTACGTAATTAACAAAAATACAAAAACTTGCCTCACCAAACATGCACATTGCTGCACGCAGGGTTAAGCCCCAGTGGAATTTCACCATTCTCAGAATCAATAAAGGTAAAGTACTGTAAAGAAATATTTTGCGTTTTGGTGGTCTGGAATTTTTGGTTTCAAAATGGCAGAAATGATAACCATATAGTCGCTAATACCGTTCTGTAGACTAACACGGTCAACTGCAGCTGCAGGGTTGTTTAAGTGAAACACAAGTCACGGGATTCCACAATCCCTTGTCGGTTCTTTCACCGTACCTGATGTAAATTGTGACCATTTATAATGAATCAAACTTACTGATGGCATGCAGCGGCGTAGCCAGGGCGAGAGCCATAGCGTGAGAGTGGGGGATGGATGTTACAGTTGGGGACGCTCACATTATTTTTCTTGATACTATTATTTTCTGCCTTTGCGAAATTTACAGTGGGGGCGGGGCGACTGGGGGCGAGGCGTGCCCCCCCCCCCCCCCCCAACGCCACACCCCCCTTAGCTGCACCGCTGGTGGCAGGATATTGGCCGCAAGGATTAAATGCGACCATCTCTCAGTTTATGTCCAGGACATTAAAATCGCCTAAAAGCCATGTCGATGCATTTGATGGAATTTTGCTCAAGGATGACTTGTGTCCAGTTCTTTAACACAATCTTGGTCTGAAGATGTCTGTATAATATGCCGCGATAAAGACAAGCATGCATCATTATCCCTTCAACTAATGAGAAATTCGATGAGCATCATTACTTCTGTTATTGTCAGTACTACCGTTCCGCCATTTGGCTAATATAAAATACATGAGCTACACAAAGCGATACTCAGTATTACCTTAAAAAGCACTCTGCATCATTAAAAAAAAAAGCTTTTCTCTAAAAGCCATAAAGAAAGGCCAAGGTGAATTCGATCTAGCATGCACTCTCATTCCCCTCAAGTAGTGATAAATGAGGTGAACCTTCGTTTATTCTTTGTCCTTGGTTTCAGTCGCTTTCAAATAAAATAGGCTATAGCCTTAAGCTCTTCTGCACACACAAAATATATGCAAAGGGAGAAAGGAAACGCATCCCAAGTCGATATACATGGTGGTAAAAAAAACCGCAAGCGCATTATTTGTAAGATGCTGAGGCGAAAACAACTAACATATATAGGTGGATAAAGAAACTTCTTCGAATGATTGTTCGCGCCATGGCAGAGATGTACAACAGAGCGGAAGCCTGTATCCAAGTTAGAGGAGGTCATGGAGGGACATATTGCCCGGAATTAGTTCGAACAGAAGTTTGGGTCCTGGGAAAATAACAACCTGATAAGATAAAAATGAGAAGAATGTGTGGTATAAGCTTCTATTATAATTAGTTGTTAAGTATAAATTAAACTGTTGTTCATTACATTACATACATGTATTTGACTTCTTTTGTTAAAACATTAATCCCCCATGAGCTTTCCACTGTCATCACATTTTCTTACTAACCATCCGTAGCACCGGATAAGCATAGCCTTTGTAAAACGGAGGAGTGGTGAAAACCCGAGTTTTTAGTTATCCCCATAATAAGTAATCAAAGAGGTGTCAGATCAGGAGATCTTGGAAGCCACTCCACCGGTTGATTCAAGGCAATGACCAGTTGGCGCAACTCAGATTTCACCGGACCCCCTTAATTGTCTCCTGTGCAGTCATGCATGAAAACTAATCCAGTAAACATTTCACCAAAAGAAGCAGGAAGAGTTTACTCTAAAAGTACATATGAAAAAATCTTATCTAGGGCCTATATTGCTACAGAATAAAACTATGGCCAATTTTTTAAGTGTATATATTTTTTGACTCGCACTGTACATGTAGGCAACGAGAACTGGTATAATCTAAAATACAATTTTTTTTAAAGGCCTCGCCTTTTTTTTTAAAAACGGCATGACGCTAACCATATAGGTTTTTCTACCTGTTGTATTTTGCCTATTTAAAACAAACCGAACCAAAACACTCGCAATAAAGTAGTTCCTCGCTGTGTTACACCTTATAATTACAAATGTATACAGCACAACATGAGGCAAATTCTTATGTAAATGTTATTTCTTTGTATCGCATTATTTCAGATTTAGGGTTGAATCCAATCTTGAATCAAACCTTCAGCCCGAAGAGTGACGACGTCACATCGTGTGAGAATAGCAACGTGAGTAATTTGGAACATCAACCGTGGAGTATTGATGGCGCTGTGGAAATTGTTCCAGGCCCGGGGACAGTCGATGAACCTTGCGCAGTGCACACACCTGTTGAATCAAAAATAGATCTTGGAGACTTTCAGGGGTCGTGTATCTCAGACCTTGGTCAGTGTAAATCCCAAAGTGCGACTTGGTCTATTTGGCTAAAGATTGACCGACCAATACCACTTAACTCCAAAAATGATTGGTATTACTTGAGTTCTGGGGGACAAACGTACGCTGCACGAGGAATAACTATCTTGTACAGAAAAAGCGATGGTGAGTTTCTATTTATTGCAAAGTCCGAACATCGCCATTTGCAACGTCGATATAATTCCTCACAAATACCATTTGATAAGTGGTTTCATTTGACATGGACTATTTATCTCACAACTGATATAAACTCGAAGATTTTTGTTGATGGCGAAATAGTTGAAGCAGATGGCGAAGACGATTCAGCAAAAACGACGTCTTCAGACGGCTACACACACCTGTATATTAATATGCCTAACGGATGTGACGGACAATGCCCGCAATATGGCGGCTCGGCAGCATACAGCAACTTGATGGTGTTTGATGGTATCCTGACCCCAGAACAGATACAAAATCTCTACTCTTGTGGATCTGTAGGTGAGTGTTCGAAGTTATGAATTTTCATCAAGTATTTGAGTTGATGCTGAAGTTTACCTCTATATTTTCATTCGATTTTAAAGGTAATGCCAACACATTCAAATATAGTTGTACTCGGAAATGAGATTCTTAAATATTTTTGAGGTTCTATTTAGAAAAATGTGAGCGCAGGTGACGGCACCTTAATTTCAAAATCAGTGTGACACTTACATAAAATATAGTTCTTTTAAGACAAGCATTAGAAAGGCGGTAACGTATATATATCTAAGTCCTTTTCTATCACTGGCATTGACCCATAGATGGGTAGACCACCTACATGTATTTTTGTTTCGCTATACACGTGAGGACTTTCCATTGTTCCCTTTAATATAACCCATCCCCATAGACTAAGCACTAGTTTGCCTGTCCTCACTTTTCCGGAACAAAGAAATACATGTTAGGACAGTTTCCTTTGTTATACAATCTTTTCTGTCCTCACGAAATTACACACGAGTCTATAGGAAGTGGCTGCAGCCGCTTCCATAGACATGTGTGTAACATCCAGCCGTAGCCCAGTAATTCGGACAGGGCCTAATTAAAAGGGATCTATTATAAAAATTACATTTGTCTGCTGCCACCAAGAGTTTGTAAGGTAGTGCTTTCTATTCATAGATTGGCGTCCCATCATCCTGAGCTTCAAAGTGACAATAGATGGCGGCAATCGTTATGAATGCAAGGCTGCTGGCCAATCCATCAGCTGGAGTTTGCTTCTCAGTAACAAGAGCAGCAAAAACGACGACACTTGGATGAATTTGCGAGCCTCCCCGGGGAGCGGTTACACGATTCAGACTGTCAATGTTTCTAGATGTGTTGTCGAGTCGTCTCTTGTGATTCATTCTAGTGAAGGATTGTCTCTAGAGGGCGCTTTAGTGGCTTGTACGGCCCATTCGTACCAGGAATCTGATAAAGCTTCCCTGTATCTCTATCAAGGTAAATGCTAATTCACATCTCTCCCTCCAAAAAAACCCAGCAATTCTTACAAGAAATTGTAAATATTAATCTGGCTCAAACAAAAACTAACAATTTCCCACCAGAAAATTAATCATAACAAATTTGATTTCTTAAAAATTAAACCCATAGGCCTATGCAATGAATTGAACGGTTTTGTTTCTTGACTACAACAGGTACTGAAGTGAAAATCGGATTCAGTGATTTGGGGATCTACGGTAGGTTTATGTCGAATTTTATCATTCAGACAATGGTTTAAACTCTTTTAATTTGAAGTCACACATTAATATTCTTTCGTACCTGCATAACTATAACTTAAGGTTTATGTTTTTCTCACAATGTTTCAACATCAGCCCAAGCAAAATCAAAAACATATAGACTTAACTTGGAAGCCCGACACAGTCATTTTAAGTCAAGTACGTTTTTCCCACGTCAACAAGCGGACATATCCCTTTTAAAATACTGAACTTTATACTATTCTATGTAAATTTTTATACATTCATTTCTACGATATTTCAAAACACCATAGCATTGGGTGGGGGGGGGGGGGGGGGTAGGATTATCAGGAACGTAGGGGCGCAGTTATTTAAAAAGGTACACCGTAATGGTGGTTAACGATGAAGAGATCGCAAATTTGACGGCTTTTTTACCCAATAATATAAATGTATTATCACGGTACTGGAAATAAGTCTTCCGAGAGGTATAGGCCTAGGCCTATTTATTGACAATACCCCGGCCAACAATTTGGGGAATATTATTCTCCCACCCAGGATATATTCCAAATGGTAACGTTATGATTTCATTAAGGTTACGAAGAGTTATAATTGGCTGGTTTTATTTAGGGAGAATTATGTCATACGATACTAAATATCTTGACTACACTGTTTTTATTGTGTCAGGACTTTCGTTGAGGCCAGCAGGTCAAGACGTCATTCAATACACAATTCAGGATGACGAGGAATCGGACACTTGTACCTCCGAGAGTCCTATAGCTGGGTCACCTACTAGCGCCATGCCTTGTATGCAGAATCATCATAAGTATCCTTTTATTTGTCAGATGGTACGTAATTGAATTATCCTTAAAGAGTCACCTTTGTAAAGCTCATTGTTTAAACAGTGCCCCAAACATTTTGCCTTTGATCTTTGAATAGCGATTTCTTTTCAAAGACGTCTGATAACCTTTGGGGAAATGTCTGACGTTCAAAATTTTCGAAAAACTAAAATAAATGAGCAACAGTATACAATCTGTGATGTGTGGTAAATATAAAGGACTCCTATTTTTTCGTTGATAATACATGTAAATGAATAAAACTGCTGCAAACTGCTGACTGACTGAATGGACCTGAAATATACAAATCAAAAAATTAGCTGGCCTGACGTTTCGAACTTAAGCAAGTTCTTTCTCAAAGGTGAATGACAGAGTACAAGAAACAAACATGTAGGGAACACACATGCATGAGGGGGTGGGTGGAGAAACACAAAAGAGGGATGCAAAGGAGCATGGCAGATAGGCAGTGGGTAAACATCAAAGGGAGAGGAAAGGACAGCCAGGAAGACAGGAACAAAGGTGTGATTAGGGTAAGGATGGAGGAGGGGAGGGATTAAGATGAAGGTTGAAGCTGGGGAAATGGACAAAGGAGTGTGGTTAGGGGGGGGGGGGGGGGTTTGAATTGAAGGTGGTAATAGGGCAAGAAAAGGAACAAAGAGAAGTGGCAAGGATAAACAGGAAATGGAAAGACAACACCATTTGGCCAAGAGACCCCAAGAGGGTTATGCCAGGAGGATAATCTGTAAACAAATGACAATGGGGGAAAAATTGTTTAAGTTAATCATTTCCTTCCTGGATGTTGAGACCATGTGGTTGAATAGTCCGAAGACGTTTCATCCAAACTTTCTCTCGGCTGAGGCGAACTGAGTCCTTGCGGTGGCGAAGTGATTCTATGCCCTGTACAATCATATCAGAAATGGAATGGTTAGGCAAGTTGAAGTGATGACCAACAGGGGTGTCCATTTTCTTGGTGTTCACAGTCGACCGATGGCCATAGAAACGCTTTTTGAGCGTGTTCTTGGTCTCCCCGACATACTGGATACCACAAACCCTGCAAGAAATGAGATATATGACATTAGAGGTGTTGCAAGTGATGTTGCCATTGGTTCTGTGAGTAGTTCCAGATGAATGGCCAGAAAAGGAGTCAGACTCCTGCATGTGAGTCTGGCAAACAACACACCTGGAATCGCACTTAAAAGTACCATGCTGTATGGGAGGGGATGCAGCCAAGGTGGGGACCTCGGCTCGAACAATCAGGTCTCGTAGATTGCGGGGGCGCCTATAAGCCAATACTGGGTTGTCAGGGGCGGCACGGGCAAGGCGATCTGAAGTATGAAGGATATGATGGTTGTCGTTAGTTATTTTACGAAGGGGAGGGAGACTGGGATGAAAGGTGGTGACCAAGGGAATCTTGGGGTCGGCATTAGTGCTAGGCGTCTGTTGGTCATCACTTCAACTTGCCTAACCATTCCATTTCTGATATGATTGTACAGGGCATAGAATCACTTCGCCACCGCAAGGACTCAGTTCGCCTCAGCCGAGAGAAAGTTTGGATGAAACGTCTTCGGACTATTCAACCACATGGTCTCAACATCCAGGAAGGAAATGATTAACTTAAACAATTTTTCCCCCATTGTCATTTGTTTACAGATTATCCTCCTGGCATAACCCTCTTGGGGTCTCTTGGCCAAATGGTGTTGTCTTTCCATTTCCTGTTTATCCTTGCCACTTCTCTTTGTTCCTTTTCTTGCCCTATTACCACCTTCAATTCAAACCCCCCCCCCCCCCCTAACCACACTCCTTTGTCCATTTCCCCAGCTTCAACCTTCATCTTAATCCCTCCCCTCCTCCATCCTTACCCTAATCACACCTCTTTGTTCCTGTCTTCCTGGCTGTCCTTTCCTCTCCCTTTGATGTTTACCCACTGCCTATCTGCCATGCTCCTTTGCATCCCTCTTTTGTGTTTCTCCACCCACCCCCTCATGCATGTGTGTTCCCTACATGTTTGTTTCTTGTACTCTGTCATTCACCTTTGAGAAAGAACTTGCTTAAGTTCGAAACGTCAGGCCAGCTAATTTTTTGATAATACATGTAGTTAACTTAGTGTCGCGTATACATACGTGGAGATTGAAAGACTATAAATCAAATAATTCTACTCGTATTTATGATGTAAATAGTATATTTTAAATTGTAGGCTGCAAATAGAAACAGTGTTTAGCAATTAAAAACTTTTCTAAAACACTTGCTATCAGTTTGTAAACACGTTTACATGATAAACACGTTTACATGATAAACATGTTTTAATCGTATTGACGGATAGTGATTAGCCATTAAACATTGGACACGTAATTTTTAGCTTTGCAAACTGATACCAAGATTGTGTTTAATTGCTAAACACAGTTTTTAGAGTGTATATGAACAATTTGTAGGATTATTTTAACTGAATAGAGTCACGTGGGCCAATAATGTTCGTTTATATTGTGCACCGTAATTATGATGAAAAAAAAGAAACGATTTGAATGTTATATAAAGCTTTGAAAATATGTTGATTTTATTATGACTCCAACGATGTCGAATGACAAGCAATAAAGTAGATTCTTGCAAGATCGTGGGATACGCTTTCGGAAACCTTTTTTAAAATTCCTCGTGATTTGCTACATTTGAATAAAGTTATGTGATATTCACTTTCGATGCTATCATTAAAAAATCATGGGGGTTGAATTTACCCAATTGTTGGTGAAAACTGCAACTACCCAAAATTTGGGTAAATCTATTTAAACACAACCGAATGAAGGCTTGTTTACTAAGATTTTGGGTAGTTACAGTTCTCACCAACAATTGGGTAAATTTAACCCCCATGATTTTCAAATTACTCAAATTGTATTTTGTCAATTGAAATTGATTGTTCCTAAGATTACAAATACGCTGATGTAGATTAGTTTCTTAATCTCAATGGATCTGTTCCGATCCCTAATTACATTTAAAAGGCTAATATTAGTGTGATTTTTGCGCCGGAGGTTTCAGAATTCGGAGAAACAACGTTATGCAAAAGTAAAGGAATAGTGAATTTCATAACGGCGATTTCATTTTGAGGTATAATAGTTATTAGCCTGTTCACAGTTAATGTTTTTTTTGTCATAGCATAGACATGTAACACGTTCACGTTTAACTGGTTTTAGTTTTCATGTCACTTGCAATGTGAAGTTTATTCATGGTTTGAGAGTTGTATTACAGTTAATGTATCTTTTGTCATAGCATAGACAT
This sequence comes from Hippasteria phrygiana, assembly GCA_037893225.1. Classification (NCBI taxonomy): domain Eukaryota; kingdom Metazoa; phylum Echinodermata; class Asteroidea; order Valvatida; family Goniasteridae; genus Hippasteria; species Hippasteria phrygiana. Next base: position 166,924 of record JAZGUH010000023.1, on the reverse strand, counting down.
GTAACACGTTCATGTTTAACTGGTTTTAGTTTTCATGTCACTTGCAATGTGAAGTTTATTCATGGTTTGAGAGTTGTATTACAGATCATCGATTTTAAGCAACACTATTTGTTATTACTTACAAAGTAGGCCTAGCCGCAATCCTGCACTTACATCTGAAAATCGAAAGACACAAATTAACATTGAGAGTTAAAAATGAACATATTAGATGTCCCTGTACCTTTCAAGATAATGCATGGACACTAATCAACGATAGTGTTTGCACAAAGTCAGATTTGTGTATATTAATTTCTTTGTCCTCACAAGTGAAGTATTTTCATTGTACATAAAATGATAGTGTTGGACAGAGTATTATTACTCATGTATACATGTGTAGTCATCAGTAAAAGTCCAATCGAACTGTTGAGGTACTCTCCATCACTTTGTACATGGCGAAAGTTAATATCCTTTTTATTTTCATTTCTGCACATGCGCACTCTTGTTCCAATTTGACTTATTTATTAACTGAATATACCCATCGCCAGCCACCGATAAAGCCAAATATCTCAAGCCCTATTACTTTCATAAGCCCAGTACCCTAAAAATTACGCGTCTCTTTAATACAACCAACTTTAAAGAACTTTTCAATAAAAGCCTCGCAAAGTTTTAGAATTTCTCAAGTTTTTTGTTACTGGTCCCTAGTTGTATACTGTATTTATTCTCTCTTTTTGTCCTTTTTGTCTTGTTGTAAATGTTGTCTTCATTATATTTCTAGTTCTATTTTAAATTATTGTAATTCTCGTCACTAACCTTAGTATTCTTTTAAAATTGTAATTGTTGAGTTCTCTTTTGCCTCAGTAGAGGCTGTACAGAGAAATAAAATTCATTGTCACTGTCATTGTCATTGTCATTGTCATTGTCACACGCTTATTGAAGTACACTCTACAAGCAAAAATGGTTGCCCTATAAATTCCACAAGTTTTTGGCTACATGCCAGCAGTGGGCGATAGGTAAACTAAGAAATTTGTCGGTAGCATTATTCCTTTTACTTGCTATTTATAGATTGTTAAAAACTAGTTCGAAAGCTAAACGTTCTAATCTTTCCCAATTAATTCTCCATTTCCATGCGCTATCTCTGATATTTGTATTAATTAAGACAATTTTTGTTCAAAAAGTTGAATTTCACAGTGAGTTAAAGCATGCTTAGTCAAACCTTGAAATATTGCTGATTACTCTCAGAATGAGTTTCCAACTTGACTTCATGTCTCTAGAATCAATTTCACTAAAATTTGGAAGATGTCATTTTTGGGCCAAAATCAACAAATACGGCAAGGGTTACTTCAGGTCGAAAAAAATTTGCTTTCAAAATTTCACACAGAAAAATGGAGACTTTTCAATAATTTCATATTTTTAATAAACTATAGAAAAGATTGCAATATTTCTGTAAAATAATCTTTGATTACACTTCAAATGAGTTTTTGGCATTCCTAACGGCTCTAGAATCAATTTAAATCAAATTTCGCAAATGCCATTTTTTTTGCCAAAATCGATAAAAATGGCAAGGGGAAAGGGGGTAACCCTTACAATTTTGATTTTTAAGGTCGAAATAAAAGTTGCCTTCGTAACTTCACACATATACAGAATAAGAATGGAGACTTCAGCCATGCAATTTTTGATGTCTAGGATGAATAAAATTTTCTATGATTTTTTTTTATATTTCATATTTTTCATAAACTATAGAAATATTGCAATATTTGTCAAATAATCTTTGATAAGATTCCAAAAGAGCTTTTGGCATTTCTAAACGGCTCTGGAATCAATTTTAATCAAATTTCGCAAATGCCATTTTTGGGCCCAAATCGATAAAAATGGCAAGGGGTAACCCTTACAATTTTTGTTTTTAAAGGTCGAAATAAAAGTTGTCTTCGTAACTTCACACACACATATACCGAATAAAAATTGAGACTTTAGCCATAGAATTTCAGATGTCTGTGATCAATAACTTTTTCTATTATTTTTTTAATATTTCATATTTTTCATAAACTATAGAAATACTGCAATATTTCTGTCAAATATACTTTGATTAGATTCCAAATGAGTTTTTGGCATTCCTAAACGGCTCTAGAATCAATTTCAATCAAATTTCGAAAATGCCATTTTTTGGCCCAAATCAAAAAAATGGCAAGGGGTAACCCTTACAGTTTTTGGGTATTTTCAAGGTCGAAATAAAAGTCGTCTTTGTAACTTCACACATATACAGAATACGAATTAAGACTTCAGCCACGCAACTTCAGATGTCTATGATCAATAACTTTTTCTATTTGTTTTTAATATTTCATATTTTTCATATAGGGCCTACAGGGGCGGATCTAGGATTTTTTTTTTTTGGGGGGGGGTCTGAAATTTGACCAGAAAGGTAACTCCCAAAATGTTACGTCTGCGACAAAAATTTACAAGCGGGAGGGGCATTTAACCCCTGTTTTGTTCTCACCCACAGGCAAAATACGACCTGTGTTTGCAAGGCGTAGGCCCCTACAAGCAAAACAAAAAATTTAAAAAATTGGCAACGAGCGGGGGGGGGGGGGGGGGGGGGGGGGGGGGGGGGGGGGGATCCACGCCTGCATATATTATAGAAATATTGCAATATTTCTGTCAAATAATCTTTGATTAGATTCCAAATGAGTTTTTTAAATTTCTTGCTGGCATACAGTAGCGTATCCAGCTTTTTGGGCAAAGGAGGGCAAGCAACGTCTGAACCGTCGCAAAAACACTATTTCCTTTTGTTTTTTATGACGCCTCAAATGCCACCGGGGGGGGGGGGGGGTTCCCCTCCCCTCTGCGCATGCATCATGTTCACTTATTTTATGGTATTTTTGGAGTAAGCCGTTCTATCTAGAATTATAATTCTACAAAATTAGGGTCCTTCTTTACCGAAGCACCACCAATACCAATCTGTAAACAATTCACCCTGTTGTAAATGTTATTCTAATAATTCGCTCATAAAAGAATGTTTGCAAGTTCAGAATTAAATAAATGTTATGATCATGATCTTTTTAATCACCAGTTATTTGTACACACAAAATGAATATAAATAAGTCTACTGACTAAAAGTAACGCTTAACATCAGCATCTTAGATTCTATACAGCTGTTATCAACTGAACACACATCTTATTGTCTTCTTAATTTTATGAAATTGTAAACTCCATTATGAGAAAGAAAAAGAAATAACGCAGTTTTAGACGGCTTGAAACTGTCCATCAAAGCATACTCCTGCCTTGAACATTATTTTGATAAATCGTTAAGGTGAAAGATGTAGCTAGCAATTTCTCGGTTCACATCAGCGGTGTCATAATAATATATTTTGCTGTTTCCAAGGACCGACAGACTTCAGGGCAAGTGGGTCTTCACAAACATTTATCTGGTTGATGGCTAGGCATCTGTAACAGATTGCGAGGGACAAATGCACACACCGTGTTATGAGTCATGTTAAGAAGTTTAAAACTCTGAACATTTTGTTAAAACTACTACTTGACATATAATGATCCTGCCCAGGATATGTATGAAAGTGATGTTTTTAGCTAGCCATAGCACAAGCTACATTTCTTCAGGAAAACAAAATGACATACACAAGTTAATGGCAATGAAATATGATTGACAACTATTTTTATTTTTTATTAAACTGAGGATCTCTCGCTTTCTCTCAAATATCGAAGATTACTTCATCTTAACAGATCTTTGATAATTTTACTGCTTTCAAGTCACCGTATAGCGGGCTTGTCTTATCAAGAGATCTAAGAAAATTTGTAGCCTTTTTCATTCAAGGGCTCATCCAAAATTAGGATTCTCTGCACTGTAAAAACCAACGGCTAACACTTTTTGAACACTTCAACGTGTTAATATTAATACTTTACACGTAAAGGTATAGGAGGCGTTGCACGCGATTAACACTAAAACACGATTAGATATTAACACTTTAGAATGTTAATACTCATTAACACCAATGCCTATTTAAACATGTTTTAGTGTTAATCATGTACAACGCCTCCTATACATTTACGTATAAAGTATTAATATTAATGCGTTGAAGTGTTCAAAAAGTGGTAGCCGTTGGTTTTTACAGTGTGGAGACGTCATAAGAGCATATTTTAGCCTTCTCTCAAGTGATAAATTATTTGGGTTTTCTCACTACCTCAAGAAGGCAAACCCTTCTTAAAATATCACAATTTGGTTTGCTTTTAAAGTCTTTCCAACGCACCAGACATGAATGATTAGAAGCAAAGAATGACGCATACAGTTTGATTCTTTCCTCCATTAACCCTAACCCCTGAGACCATTTTTGCTAGGAACCATCCTCAATCCTCCAAAATCCTCCTGTGCTTTAAACACCATTCATCCTCAATCCTCCAAAATCCTCAAAAAATGAGGATTTTGGAGGATTGTGGTGGGTTAGGGTTAACAAGGAATTTGGGAAAACAAAGTAATTATATTCTCCAAACCACACAGCTGAGTAAGTAGTACACTAGCGGCGTTTTAATATAATTATACTTTCTACGACTATTCCAGCTCTGATTCCAATAAAGCACCAAAACATGTCCACGATAAAAACATTATTTAACATGATCCCATGTACAAAATCACAGCCTTTAGTAGAAAAAACAAAGCTCTAAAAGCTGATACAAATTTACAAATATTTTATAAATGTGGCCATATAATACACTCACTCTACAGTTCCATTTGTAGTTTAATAAGCCAGTTCGGTATTTCAAGTGCGCATGTGCACAATGGCATTTTATCCCGAATGACCCGCTTGACCTAACGCACGTGCGTGAACGCAAAAGGTGGTCGCACAACGCGCACGTGTTAAATTCAACCAGAATGGGCGTTCGCTTAACAAGGCGTGACATTACGTCAGCAATTTTATCCCGAATAACCTTTGACCTTTCAGATACCGAACTTGCTTATTATGAAGATCACATTACAAGGACAAAAAAGCTACATCATAAACGGCGACACCTAAGAAGCTGAGATACAAAACATTAATTTATACAATGCCTGTAATAAGCTTAAACGGACAATTAATGTGTTCATCTGAATAAATCAAATTGAACAGGAATTTTAGTAACTCCTGTAAACTCAATGTGGTACTTGCACACCCTTCAACTCAAAACAGAACATTACTTTGAGAAACTACATTGTTCAAAGAAACAAATGAGGCTATTAATTACACCAAGCAAAGAGGGAACCCCTATCCATTAGCCCTAACTCCCTACATCATTTTCCCCGCATGTAACCTGAATCCTCCAACATCCTCTGATTTCAAAGTGTTAAAACTCCATATAACCTGAATCCTCCAAAATCCTCTGATGGGGATCATAGCATGAATCCTCCAAAATCCTCTAGGTTTTTCTTGCATACCCCTAGTAACCTCAATCCTCCAAAATCCTCATGTATCACATTGAGCCTGATAACCTGGATCCTCCATATTCCTGCAGGGGCAAATACCCCTATTAACCTCAATCCTGCAAAATCCTCCAATGCATCAACTTCCAAGTGCCCTCAATCCTCCAAATTCCTCCATTTTGCAAAGAGGATTTTTGAGGATTTGGGAAGGTTAGGGTTAGAGATAACCTGTGTACAATGTATGTCCTCTTTTTGCAATGCATTCCAATGGAGTTCTATTATGTATTACTTCACAAAACTTCTTTTTCTTTTACATCCTGGTGTGGAAAATCGAAGTGGTTTTGAAAAGCATGATTCTTCAAATAGTTAACTGCATTGTGGATTGGGTTTTCAGTCCCTACCTGATTCCGTGGGTTTTCCCTAGAATATTCTTCTGGGGTTTTCCTCCCACCTCTAAAACTGTAACTTCTTCTCATTGTCTTCTCTCTACAGGTTTCTTCAGGCTTTCGAGCTACAGTGCCTATAGGAGGAATCCTTGGTTTCATTACCAGAAAGAAATAATAATAATAACTTATTCAGTAAGACAAGACGACAGTAAAAAGCCTCATTTGAGGTACACATGTCAATGCACAAATATACAAACACAAACAATACTTGCCGACAAGCAATAATCAAAACTTGGATTGAAACCATCAGTACATGTACATCATGAAAGAAACTCAAGTGTATCTGCCTTCTCCAAACAGAATTATTCATCAAGAAATGTCTAATTTCTCAGTTTTAAGATGAAAAATATTATACTTAAGGTCAACATTTCCCTTGACTCATTGATTAACAGACGTAATTGTTCTTTTTATATCAACAGTCCAACTAACTATTCGTTGTTCTTTTTGACAAGAAACTTGGATAAGGGATAAGGAACAAACAAGCATATGTATTTTTAGGGATTTACAGTTCATGAAAACCTGAACGATATCCCATAGTTTGTGCTCAGAAATGGGACGCTGGTTGTACATGTTCACGAGTTAAAAATGACAGAAGCTATTGGGAAGGACAAGACAAACATACTATGAAAGATATGGCGATTCCTTGATTGTCTTACTCCCAGGGGTGTAGTCGAGTCCATTACAAGTCCCTGCAAGTCCATCACAAACCCTCCAGTCCTAATTCCAATCGCAAGCTACTCAAATGAGCTTTGCCAAAGGCATTCCTTTGTCATTGTTCATCCAGTAACTTGTGACTGGCTTTGTGACTGGACTTGTGAAAGGACTTGCAGGGGACTGGATACGGCCCTGCGCTTAATTACTCCACAGGTCAATGTACACATACAAATACTGTAAACATGCATGATTAAATCTGCAAATTATCAGATGCCAAACACAAAATCTTTGGATAGTGTTATTTTATAGTCCACCCAACATAGCAAATTTCCAATTCCTCCAGCCTAAATTAACAAACACATTTCACCCCTTGCTCCTCTGGAGTCAACGGACTACAGTCGGCTCTTTGTTATAAACAAGGTCGCTGGGTCCAGCCAAATTACCTCGTTATAAACAGAATTATAAAAACAAAGCAATATCAAGAATGAGCAAAACTTGGGTTTTACAGAATTCTCTCTTCACTCACAGTTTTTGCTGTAAGAATGTTCTTTACATCCAGAATTGACGGTATATGGTCCACTTTTAGATGCCAAATTAACCTGCGACACGAGCAGCGCGACAAATCTTTAGGGTTTAAAGTGCTCAAAACAAGAGGGTGGGCGAAGGTAACATTTATCAGGTTCATGAGAACAATATTTTTAGGGGATGGGCACTTCATGTAGTGAGACATTACTAAGATCAGCACAGTCACTTGACATGTACTTGACATGGCTAGGATGATCCCGACATGTACTTGACATGGCTAGGATGATCCCGACATGTACTTGACATGGCTAGGATGATCCCGACATGTACTTCACATGGCTAGGATGATACAGACATGTACTTCACATGGCTAGGATATGAAGTCCAATTTATGAATCTGCTAAACAACAAATTTTACTGGCTAAGCAAAAAAGAGCGGAGAACCAGTCATGAGAAATACATGTCACAACACATTCTGGCTGGTAACCTGCTTTTGTTACGCAAACCTTTTCTGTGCTGAACCAATCTGTGTGCTTAGAAGCCCCATATAATTAGTGGCTGCACCTGTCAACTCACAAACAAGCAATTGAAGGACTAAGCACCACGTCAACTCGGCAGTGTGTATATCATCTAATCTTACCATGGCAATGCAGTGTATATGGATGTTTCATTGTTACACACAGGATGATGCAGTTTGTTTGTACACACTGGAAATATGGCCCTGGAATATGTACAAGTAGAGTCATCTTGAGTGCCACAATGTAATCTGCGGGTCCAAGAGTTATCCATGTCCCATTACAACCTGCATAAAATGCTTCTGGTGGTTTGATAGAAGGGCCCCTGAACATGCACTGGCTGTAATATACCCAGGTACATGCGACACTGTGGCCCCTGAATCTGGACAAGTCTCAAGTGTTGACCATGTTACGGTACGGTCCTTGCATCTTCAGGAACTACAAGAGAAACAGAAAACATTTCCATGACAAAATTATATGCAGCTTGGACATAGGAGGGTTCGGGGCTATATGGGGGCTTGAGGAACAGTCGAGGATTCAAACTCACAGCAATTTGGGTTTCCCTTCAGTAACCTCTAAGGTTTCATGAAACTCATCAATGCACTAAGCATTATATGCGCTTTCAATTGCGCATGCATGGGGATTTCTACTGTCGAGTCACTATTTTGAGAACAATTCTGTCTGAAGTTAGTGTGCTCTTTGCTGTGCTTACGGACTCATCAATGATATGGGTGATGGCTGTATAAGCAGAAATCAATTTGTTAGAATCAGGGCACAATTTCATAGTGTTGCTTATTTAACGGTAAGCAGAAAAGTTGTGCTAACTATAGCAGGAAAATTTGTTTAAGCATTAGCGTATTTCATGGCTAAGTCGTGCTAACGCTTGTGTGTGCACGGAGATTTCTATTGTTGCGTCACTAATTTAAGCAAATCCTGCTTCCGAAGTTAGTGGGCTCTTCGCTGTGCTTACTGCTTACAGTCTCTATGAAATGGGCGAGGGTTCCGCTAGCAGAAAATCGTTTGTTAAGCAGCGTTATGAAATTGGGCCCAGGGAGGGGTGGGTTAGGGTTAGGAGGCTGGGGAGGGGGGGGGGGCATGTTGATGGAATGTGACGAGGAAGCAGTTACATGCATGAGAAACACCGGTCCTCCAGGAGTCACCTCGGGAGGTATGTTGGCCAGTAGGCATTGCTCGTAATCATAATTAGCAAGGTGGGCTGGAATGTGGGGGGGGGGGGGGGGGGGGGGTGTCATGTTGATGGAATGCAAGGACAGAGCAATAACTTACATGTATGACCAACGAAGGTCCTCCAGCAGTCACCTCGGGAGGTATGTTGGCTAGCGGACAATTCTCAATACTCATAATCTGTAAGGAGCTGCACAAGGCTAGTTCATACGGCAGGGCGTTCAGTTTGGGGTTGTCATTCAAGTATAACTGCTCCAGTAACTCCAACGTTCCTGCAACATTTAAAAAAAAAATCAATATTTCGATTTTCTCAGCATAATCATAGTTATTTTGGGAGGGGGGGGGGGGGGGGTGGTGGTGGGAATAGTAACCAAGTCTAGCTTCCTGACTTACCTATCTCTTCTGGGAGGGAGTTCAGGTTATTCTCTCCAATACCGAGATTGGTCAGGTTGGTCAACCGCCTACGGAAAGAGTCACGATAACATTATTTACTGGAGCACTGTTTTGCCCCGACAAGCTTATAAATATCTCTTGCCAATATGCTTTGGCAAGGCAATTGTAATTTAAGACAACAAAAAACAGTGCAATAATTATAAATTATGTTGTTATATCTCCGTCTTGGATACTGTATTTTGATTGTGTCCGGTCTATAAAAACGACTGGCACACTCCAAACATGATATCACACATCAGCGCAGCCAGCTCGCTATTGAGCTGTATCAATGGTACCCACGCTACACTGTTAAAGATAGTAAACTATAGTGGAAGAAGTGAACTAGCAGACGACCAGCTGTTTTGATCGCGTGATTTGTTTGAGTTAATTTCAAATTGAACAGAAATAAACTGGGTTTGGCGATATAACAAAATTGTTGACTGCTGTGCTGTGGGATATGACATTTTTAACCCCCTCGGGGACGCATAGCACCCGAGGCTAAGCCTCGGGTGCTATGCGTCCCCGAGGGGGTTAAAAACATCATATCCCCCATCACAGCAGTCAACAATTGTTAATTGACAAAAGAAACGATACGGAAGTACGCGTTATATTGCAATGTGGTATATACACTCACCCAATCCCTCTTGGCAAGTTGACCAGTTGATTTGATTGCACCACGAGTTTCTGAAGTTCCTTCAGATTGCCTAGAAAAAGTTAATATTAAGAATTTAGGTATTTGGGTCATTCCATAAATTGGGGGTTTAAAAGTGCGACATTTTTGATGGCCCTGTTACATAGTGACATGTATAAGATTTTGCAATTCTGGACACATTCTTTAATGCCTTTTATCTCCAAGAATGATTGCGTAAAGCGAAGTACTTGCCAAACAATTAAAACAAAGTGTTTGGTAAATTTTAATGATACTTGATAGGAAATTACACAGGTCAGTTTTCAAATGTATGGAATGATCCATTTACATCAGAAAGGGCATCTCTTCTACTAGTCTACGGTACAAACATGTTAATTGATGTACAGTGCCCTCTACACATGCACACCAAGGCCACATCGCAAAGGACATCGTAGTTTCGCTCGCTAGAATTTCGCTTACTAGAATTGTGTGTGTATTTGCATGCGCGCGTGATGTAGAGTGCATATAATCACGTGACCTACAGTGCAGGCATTGTACAATTACTGACTCACTGGTCTAGTTTCCCCACACCATACAGCTTGATGTACGCATGTACGTATGTTACCTGACTAGCCAGCTAATTACTCAAACATGATTTCCCCAAGTGCGCAAGCGCCATTATTCTTTTGACCTGCCTGTTAAATTATGCAAATACAGGTCGGCCGCAGTTCCCTACGGAAGGGCCAAGACATCCTTAGCGATGTGGCCTTGGCGTGCGTGTGTAGAGGGCAGTGTACAGCCATTAACCTAACCTAATCCCCCCACCTCACATTAGGCCTTTTCACACTACGAAAAATCTGTTTTTTTCCGGGTCCGACACGTGTTGACTTTTCACACATTTTCAACACGGCACTGACCCGTGTAGAGCGCTCAACCCGGGTTGAAACTAACCCTGCTCGGGAGGTGGGTTGAGAGCTCTCGACCCGTGTTGAAAACATCTGGGTTGAGTTCGACCCGTGTAACCGCGTTCGGTAGTGCGTAAAGCAAAAGTACTTGCGAAACAATTAAAACATAATGCGAAGTAAATTTGTATGATACTTGATGGGAAATTACACAGGTCAGGTGTAACAGGGATACAAAAAAAATTCCCTTTTGGACCCCAAATTTATGGAATGACCAATTTACATCAGAAAGGGCAAACATCTCTTAATTTATACCATCCCTGATGCAAAAATCCACCTTCACATAATACTGATTTCAATGTACGGTTTGCAGGCATGCAACTTGGAATTAACAAAAAACTACGGAATTCCATTTCCAATCTTTACAAGAATTTGTACAGGGTTTTTCAATTTTCAATGGCATAAGTGTAAAGTGAAAAACGAGGAAATCAGCTGATCCGAGGAAAAGTTGCATGCCCTGGTTTGGGGAGGGGGGGGGGGGGGGGGGGGGGGCGTGGCAAGGTGATAGAGTGGCTGTGGTTTCCTACCACAGAGCTATATTAAATTACTAGAGCGCTAACTCCTTATTTTACGTGCGGAGATACTTTAAATCCTTCCTCCGTGCAGACTTTTCAAATTTGTGTGCGTGTTTGTAGAACATAATGAAGTTAGATGGAGGGAATATTAAAAGTGTACTCTAAATACAACGCAGAAGTACAACGTACGCAAACAACTCAAGCGCGTCATGATGGTTATAAAACGTCACGGCAAAAATCATCTGCAGCGCCGTACGCGCATGCGTTGTTTGCGGAGAGCAAAATGAAACGCTCATTTACTGATTGTGCGTTTCGGGTTTCGGCTTCGATAACGAAACTTTATAGAATACAAACGCAGATATGCAAATAGCCGTACAAAAGCCGTACAAAAAAGAGTTTTCCATAGGTTTGTACACAAACATGGATGCGCCCAGCAGGTATCACTTTGTACATTTACTAGTAATTTAATATAGCTCTACGTTTCCTACCTATCTCAGATGGTAGTGACTCCAGTTTATTTTCCTCTAGGTCTAGTACCCTCAGCTTCGTCAGGCTACCTATGCCTCTAGGAAGTTTCTAGGAAAGAAAAGAAAATCAATTTCATTTATTTTCTTGTTTCACTGCATGTGGACTACATTTTGTCCCAGGCATTTGGCTCTGTGGTGTACTATTCAATTATAAATAAATAATAATTTGGGAGGCTAATCATCCTGACTCGCAGATGGGATGCTGAATTGCGAAGGACGCGGCTACAACGTGGTCGAGTCGCTGGCACGTAAAGGCGTCTTTGGCAGCCGGCCTACATCGACCTTTACAACATGGATCTAAACCTGCTGGTAAAGTAGGTACGATGGAGAAGTATTTACCTTGAGGAAGTTGTTGCTGAGTATGAGGACTTCCAACGACGTCAGAAACTGGATGTCTTCTGGTAACTTGGTTAATTGATTGGTTCCTAGATTTAGTTCAACCATTGTAGTCCAGCTACCGATATCTGAAACAATCAATAATCAAATAAATCAATTACAGATGATATCAGACCGCCTCAGGCATTGTTGTGGTCTAATACCTGAAAGTCTTAGACCAAGACAAAAACCTGGTGGTCCAAGACCAAGATCACTGTTTAAATTACATACAATTATCACTGACGTGGAAAAATTTGTTGCAAAGTTCACATTGAAAGTCGTACATTTAAACGTATTTTAAAGCAAGTACTTAAATTGAGGAATCTATGGGAGAGGTGTAAGAAAACAAATATTGACTGCTTTATCCCTCGGTGATCCATGGAGCATTCTATTTACCCTCAAAAAAATATAATGCTGCGTGGATCACCTCCAGTGGCATAATAGGGGGGGGGGGGGGAGAGAAGGGGGAACTCCCCCCAGCGACATTTTAGGCATCATAAAAAGCAAAAAGAAATGATGTTTTTAAGACAGTCTTAAGACGTTTCAGACGTTGAGGCTGGTTTGACTACACCACTCAAAGCAGTCAATATTTGTATACTAGCAAACAATAGGTGGAATCAAGTACAAGATCGAGAGGTTTAGGAGAAACCTACCTAATGGTAAAGCCATGAGTTTGTTATCCTTCATGTTGAGTTTGGTGACGTAGCGGGCACAACTGAAGATGCCAAAGGGAATCTTGTTGATCTGATTGTGCTCCATGTTAATTGACTACAAATAAATAGGTGAACAAAACAAATCACACACAGTCTCTTCATTTTTGTTATGACACTTGTAGAGCTAAATGTATAAGTTTTGAGGCTTTGCATGGTGGAATATCGATTTTGTTTTGGTTTGCGGTGACACCATGTGTTTATCTCAACTAACGAGAGGTATGGGTTCTGAAAAGAACCTTATCGCACAACAGGTATCTCAACCTTCGTTTAGTGAGAAGGGTTCAAGGGAGAACCAATATCAGGCAACTCGTTTTCTCTACTGTCGATAAGTGAGAAATATGGTTCAGGGGAGAACCATGGGGACTTCACGGGTTAATATGGTTCAGGGAGAACCATGGGGACTTCTCGGGTTGTTCTCAACGTTTCGATAAGCCTGTAGTTTTTTTCTTCGTGACAACTTATAGAACCGGTGAGAAGTGGAAAATTAAACATGCCACAAAAGATTCGGAGGCATTTAATTTGTTTGGCGTTGCTGAAAAATGTACTGAAAACTGCATTTTCTACCAAAAGATGCAGTTCAAAATTGCAAAAAATTGTGTCATTAGAATTAAAAGAAGACCGTTTTAGGTTTCAGAGGTCATTTTGAAATAATGAAAACAATTAAAAGGACAACAAAAAAAACTTCTAGAAATCCGGAAGATGTCTAATAAAAAATCCTGAAATCAGGAAAAATCCACATAAATCACACCCCTGCTACAGGGATTTTTGCTGAGAACCTTCGGGAATCTTCCAAATATACCATTGCCCAGTACTTTGGAAGTGCCCCGGCCTCGTGGTTTGGAGCATTGAATTCGTGATCTGCGGGTAATTCTGCAAGTTGTGGGTTCGAGCCCAGTCCTGGGCTATGGCATTTCTACGCCTAATATGGGTAGAGGCATTATTAATGCCTTGCAGTGAACTAGTTACCCATCCCGACCCTATTCATACTGTGAAGAGATCAGATTATCTTGTTTTAGCGTGAGGAGCTGGTTCTTCCACACTTTCCTCTGAAGCCCACACCTCAAGTTTTTTTTTAAAAATCCAATGGTACTTTCTCTGTACTTTCAAGGGACACCGAGCTTAATGAAAATTGTTGGCTGAGCTCTTCCTTTGAAGGATCGGGATAAAAAGTAAAAGCAAAGTCGGACACGAGCCAATGTGGCACAACAGGCCGGCATTTATCTCCGTTTTCAGTAGCATGAATGGACTGAGAATATTTCTATTCCCCAGGATGCTAGTCCATCGCCGGTACCCATTTATACTTCGGGATGGAGAAAGGCAAGTGGGGATGAAGTGGCTTGCCCAAGGACACAACATATAGAAAGTAGCTGGATTTGAACCCCAGACCCTCTTGTCATGAGTCAGAAATCCTAACCACTAGACCACACTCTCCCCTAAGGTTGGGGATGGTTAGCCTTAATTAAGGCTATCAAATGTTCGTAACTAAAGAGCATTGTGATCGAGTTATTTTATAATATGAACTACAGACATGTTAGGCATATGCACTTAACCCTAACCCTGCGGGGCATTTTGACTAGAACCCTGCCAGACACATAATATTGCATACTTTGTCACATTGACTTGTGTGTAGAGTCCAGCAAAGTGGAGCTGTCAGCACAGATGCACTGTGCTGCGTCTGGCAGGGTTAGGCTTAATGCCCAAACTGAATGACTAAAGGACTACTCACATAGACTGTGGCGAATTGTTGTGGCCCTCCGACTGGATATGAGGTGAAGTTGTTTCGTGATAAACACAAACTGGTGAGATTACAAAGACTGCACAGAAGACCCTCCTGAAATATCAGACACAGACAGTCAAAATGAACAGCCAGTCAAAATCAACAGCCAGTCAATTATCAAACAGTCACTCAAATATCAGACACAGACAGTCAAAATGAACAGCCAGTCAATTATCAAACAGTCACTCAAATATCAGACACAGACAGTCAAAATGAACAGCCAGTCAATTATCAGTCAGTCACTCAAATATTAGATATAGACAGTCAAAATGAACAGCCAGTCAATTATCAAACAGTCACTCAAATATCAGACACAGACAGTCAAATATACAATATTCAGCCAGTCAGATATCAATAAAACAGTCAGTCAAATATCACAGTCATTCACAGTCGGCAAATATCAAACGTAGAGCCAGTCAAATATCAAATAAACACGTAGTCATATATCAGATATCGTCAAATACAAAATATATGCCGACAGTCAAATATCAAAAGCACAGCCAGTTAAATAACATGTATAGGGTAAAAACTTATAAAACATGAGAAAGTGTAAAATGAAGCTGTTTAACTCTTCCGCTACGGCGCGCTGCTCACAGCGGCTCAAAAAAGCCTATTACTGCTGGAAAGCCGCTCAGAGCGGCTCGTTGTAAACATTCTGTAAAACAATTACGTCACAGCCCCCATTATAATACCGTATTAAAAGAGTTAAGCCCCTGTCACATCTGTGTGATGTGTACGAATGTACAAGAATAGGCACGAATTCAAATGTCCACGATTCAAATAATCGAACTTAATCACCGTCTTGCACAACCTTTACAAGACCTTCATACAACATCGTACGGAATTGACAAATCGCACGATGGAGTACAAAAGTTTTAAACAGTTTAAAACTTTCGTACGTGTATGCCGATCAACCAAGAATACTTGAGAATGATTACGAAGCCGTACAGGTCTCAGTACGGATATCTAAGATTGCAAAAGATTTTCATGTCGTAGTCGATTCGTACACAACATCGCACAGATGTGACAGGGGTTTTAATTTCAAGAGTATCGATGGCCTTTACATACTCTTTAAGTACTCCAGTTGGAGTCTGTTGGCAGGCAATAATTTTCACCACAAGGAGCGCTACAAAATTAAGGAAATACTGTAGTTGTGAGGACAAATCCCGATTGTCCCCGGTCTTACCGGTAATGTCGCTATAGTATTGCCTTCAACGTTCAGCTCCTCCAGTTCTGTGCACTGACTCAAGGTTTGAGGGACACCTGTTAGCTGGTTGTATCTGAGGGGAAAGGTCATTCACGTCCACTCAGTATCATGGACTTTAAGGAAACAAAAGCTATTTTTCAAACCAAGTTCCTCGAACGTATATACATACCTGTACACACACATCCGCGTTTTTGCATCCCTGTGGAGACATGGCATTGTTCTCCCCTTTGTCACTGTACTTAAGCAAACCCCCATAGACTTTGTACACAAAATTCCTTGTGGAGACAACCTAACCCATAGAATTGCCCTGTGGAGACCTATTCAGTCCCTTTGTTCCTATTGTGTTAATGTCTCCACAGGGTACGGTATATCTCTCCATCCACAGTTACACAAAAAATCCATTTCAGCACCAAAAATGAATTATAGCACCAACAATCCGTTACAGCAACACAAATCCGTTACAGTAACAAACATGATTATATGAAAACAGAATGGCCTGCAACATACCTTAAGCCCAATCTGCTTATAGCTCTGAGATTACCGATGGACTGTGGCAAGTCTAGTAGTTCATTGTGCTGCAGGTCTAATGACGACAGCTGCACACAGTTACCAATCTCTGCGGGCAAAAAAGAAGCATCAGTCACTGGCAGACTGTGGCAAGTCTAATTCTGCATGCAATTCCAGTATCCTGTGACTGTTTAACATCTTGTTGAGAGCTACGTTATACCTCCTCTGAAGATTCCGTCTCTTGATTGACTGACAGAATACTATGTGGTATTTTACAATAATTACCCCACCCCCCCCCCCCCCCCCCACAAAAAAAATGCCATGACCAAAAATTCCAGCCGACCGCTGGAACAGCCATTGAAACAATGGACAGCCATTGAATTATCATTGGGCAGTTTAACCCCTTGAGTACGGTCATTTACAGGAGGCACCGGGGTGTCACGCCGGTCTTTGCAGCCAAGCGAAACGGCCACAATGTGCTTGCGCAGTCAAGCGTAACACACACAATAATCCAACAATGGATTGAAACTGCACAAATAGCGGCAAATGGCATCATCCAGCCTGGTGCCACTGTTTTTTTGTGCCACTTGGCGTCATCTGTACACATGTGGCACAATTGACTGGTATATAAATATGATTTGAAGCTTTGCATGGTGGAAATGATGAGAAATAAATGAAAGATTGTGGGTTCTGAAAAGATCTGTGGTTCCGAAAAGAACGGGTGAGAATGGATCTCGACGTTTCGGACAGTGTGCTCTGTCCGTCCTCAGGACAGTGAGTGGTATATCTGATTTTAAACAAATTGATTACTGTCAGTGCTCTAGGGATACTATATGGACCATTGATGTCACATGAAAAGAACTATTATTTGTATGCTACAGTATAAGGATGGAAATTGACGTTAAATTTGATAAACGTTTAGCAAAACTTTCATATAGCGTTTAAACGTTTGAACGTTTTTTCAACACTTCAAAAAGGCTGCCGCCCGTCTCAGTATTGTGGGGTAACTGCGGTCACATGACAGACTCGGAATTGTTCGAAAACTTGGTATTAAAATCAGAATAGGAAAGGCGCCATCAGCGCAGTGAGCGTTGATCTTGGCCCAGCGGCGTATTGAAAACATCAAACACAAACAATGTATACACTGTTTCATTGACACAATAGATAGTTGCTGGTCATTGAGAGATGTATCAATTAAACTTCTTGGAATGTGATCAAGTACTAAAGGCGTTTTTAATGTTTTGTAAAATTAAATAGATTTACAAAAATAGTAGATTCTTTGTAAATAAAACTGGAAGGTATATTGCGTTAAAAAATGGTCACATTTTATAAATTTGAGTTTCGTTTAAACGTTTTGGAAAATTTCTAAACGGATATAAATTTTTGTTCGTTAAACGTGTAAAAGTCCTATCCTTTCTACAGTACATAGTAATTACCTTCAGGCAAATGTTCAAGGTGGTTGTGCGAGACGTCAAACGTAATGAGATGCACTAACATACCAATCCCCTTGGGAAGGGCTCGAATCTTGTTCTCTCGCAAACTAAGCATGGTCAGCTTCTGCAAGAAAGATGGATGTACTCGATGATGTGACTGGAAGAAATCTATCAACCAGCACAAGATATTTTTAGCTGCTCTTTGTTAATAAAATGTCAAACATGCTTCAAGATTTCTCTTTTGTACATGTATATGCTCAATGTACACCAATAAATGCTGAACATGCATCTCGTTTGATGTTAAAATTATAGAAATTTAACCAGTTCACGCCAGGATTATTTTGACATTAACCGGACCCAGGCACGGGATTATTTTTTACGAACCTCGATGCCAGGCGGGTTCAGGCCGTAATCTGCGGGTAGCACAACCTGATATTGCCGGCCTCACTCGCTGCGAGCGAGTCGCTGACATATTACCGGCCTCGATCAAGTGCGTGTTTATCAGTCAACCGTTCTGAATATTGCAAAACCTTGCGTGTATACACGTCATCCGACCTGAACTGGTTAAAAGATGATGATTAATAAAACCAAGGTATCTCACCGTGAGGTTCTGAAGACCTTCTCCAACATGGGTGATGCGGTTAAATCTCAAGAAAAGCGTTGTCAAGGAAACCAAAGAGTAAACTACCTCGGGAATCTGTCCAAAACAAAACCAGTTCATCACTTAAAGATAAGAAAAAAAAGACTTCTCTCAACTCAGTTACATGTACTTCGTACTATGTCTTTGAATCAAATCTTAGAATCAAGCCATAACATATAGCATAATTACAGGTATAATTTTTGTTTAAGTTTTATAAGATTTGAACAGTTGCTCCGTCAGACACCCTATAATATTTCAATACCTACCATACGAAAATGGCCTACATGTATGTCTATTGTAGGGTTATTCAATAGCCTCTATATTATTCCATTGGTGATCTAATGACAGGAACTCCAATATACTATAGAGAGAGCAACAGCAATCTTTTGATGAGTGCCCCTGCGATCTTAAGCACTCTACAACTCGCTCCATTTGGCGCCTTAAGCCGTGTTTCCATTGGACTTTTTTCCCACGGCCTCGCGGAAACTTGCCGTGACATGCCTTCGCGTAATTCTACTGTGCGTTTCCATTTGGACTTTTATTTACTGCGACAAGAATGTTTATTCGCCTTCGAGGCTGGCAGAATGTCACATTGCCAGCCTGATGACTTTCCGCGGCCGCGCGGATATCTTCTGCAACCGCTTTCGGCCTGGTTGTTTTACATCAAGGTTGCGGTAAGTTGACAGGGACGTTAGTTTACCGCGTGTCTCCATTGGACTTAATTTTGTTATTCTGGTTTTGTGGAAGTGCTGCGGCCTAGTGGTTTGGCTCATTTAATTCAAGGTCTGTGGGTAATTCTGCAGGTTGTGGGGTTAGAGCCAAGTCCTGGGCTATAGCACTTCTACGCCTAATATGGGTAGAGGCATTATGCCATTATTAATGCCTTGCAGTGGACTAGTTACCCATCCCGACCCTATTCATACTGTGAAGAGATTATCTTGTCTTGTTTCAGTGTGAGGGGCTGGTTCTTCCACATATTCCTCTGTAGCCCACACCTCGAGTGCCCTAGGGCTTGCGATGGGCGATTTGCATAAAAAAAATATTAAAAAAATTACAAGACAACTACCGTGACCAACAATAAAGTACAGAGAGTAAAGATTATTACATCTTAGGTGGTCGACAGTAATTTTCAGGCGCTGACAAGTACGTACTGAGCAACAACAAACGTAACTCACTGCAAAACCCGGGTCCAATGTTTGGGAGCTGTGAAGTAGAATCACTAAACACATATTTTTAAGCAAAAATCTGCGGAGAACGAGGCAATGAGAACAAATTGGACGTAACATGTTTTTGCCAAGCAAAATTTGTTTGTCTTCAAAATAGGCCAGTTTGGTATCTCAAAGGTTAAAGGTTATTCGGGATGAAATTGCTGACGTAATGTCACGCCATGTTACACGGACGCCTATTCTGATCAAATTTAGCACGTGCGCGTTGTGCTACCACCTTTTGTGTTCACACAAGTGCGTTAGGTCACGCGGGTCATTCGGGATAAAATGTCATTGTGCACATGCACAGTTGAAATACCGAACTGACTTATTGTGTGCTTAGAAGCTGCTTAAGACTTACTTCCTTGAGTTTGTTGTGTCTGAGATCCAGTACTCTGAGTTTGTGCAGTTTGCTGAGTTCTGTTGGTAGTGTTGTCAATGAGTTCTCGTTTAACGCTAACTGTTCAAGGTTACTCAAATGACCGATCTCCGGTGGGAGGCTGCTTAAACGGTTGCCATAGAGATACAACTCTCTTAACTGTGTCAACTAAAAAGAAACAGACAGTTTTTAGTTTAAATGTTGCACTTGCAGCACCACAATACTGTTAGAAAGTTTGAGGCAGGCATAATGGAGAATGTTAGAGTTAAACATTTGCAGAGAGGACATTAGGCTTACGATAAGGCAATCCTATAAATAACCTAAGTTTTGAAAACAACTGGTTGGCATGGCTGGCTGCCCTTGATGTATTAGTCTGTATGTTCCAATTAAAAATTTACAAGGCGATTATAGTACAAAATACATCACACAATGCAGCATAAAGCATACCAAATTACTCTTAAAGTTTTGTTTTCATCAAATGCACATAAGATGGCATAGTGATAGGTAAATGAGTTTCAGGGGTGAGATTGGTCAAAAATAAAAAAATCCACGAAAAATACATGGGAACCCCAGATCAACGTGTATAGTTTGTATTATTAACATCTCGAGAATTCCAGATTGCAAAAGAGATTCTTAAAAAATGTTGAGATCCCGACGAAAAATCCTAAAAATCAGGAAAAATCCTGACAAATCTCAGCCCTGGAGCTCACAAAATGTATTTGAGCAAGAGGAAGCTTGTGTCTATACTTACCTCTTTCAAAGAACTTGGTAACGATGGAATCTAACGGAATAAGGAATACCAACGGTCAACAAATTAAATGTTACATTGTAGGTTTGTTTAATCCTAACCCCCTAGGCATTTCTACTAGGACAATGTAGGAGAGTTTCTCAACCTGTCAAAATCCAACACTGCTGTATAAAATGTACCTATGTACATTCTTTGGACTTAGACAAATTGGGGCGTCATAGCTCCATGTAAAGTAATGGTGCCAAGGCCTTACAGTACTGAACCCATCGAAATTAGACAAAACCTGCTGTTGGAGTTTGTAAGGCTTGGGTAGTTAGGGTAGTTGGGGTTAAGGAAAGCACATCACTCAAAAAGTTTTCCCGTTGTGACATTACAATGCAATGAAAGTCTCTAAACATCAGGCTGATGAAAGACGTCCATTTGTCGAGAGCACGGTTTCATCATGTGGCCATGCATCATGTGCAACAAAAATGCTTACAAGAGTGTATGTATTTCTACAATGTTTGGATTATTCTACTGGATGGATTCAAAGAATGAGACATTCTTGAAAATAAGACCAATACAGCGGAATGCTGCTATAACGAACATCGCGATTGTTCGGTATAGCGATTTTCAGCCGCCGGTTACTTTTAGAACGACGTTAAACATGTACCAGCCATTGAATTATGTAATTACATTTTCATACTTTCTAAGCTTACCAAATTCTGAAGCAACAGTTGGCTTTCCCTTCTATTCCTTGGGTAATAATAGCCACCTGTCACTCTTCAACATAAAGCTGCGGCCGTTTGGGAATTCCAAACAGCCCAAATGACCAGTACATTTTTTTAATCTGTTGCTTTTTTTCAACAATGTTCGGTAAGTTTTGTAAACAAAATTTGGGAGCCAAAGATGGTGTTCGGTTTAGCAAAATGTTTGGTATAGCGGCGTTCCACTGTACTGACTACCAACAATGCCTTTTATAGGGAGAGGTACACATAATTATAGGGAGAGGTACACATAATTATAGGGAGAGGTACACGGGACAGTTTGACAAACTCACCGACTGCTTGCTTAAGTCAAGTCTTGTATCTCCTCGCTCTTTACACCGGCCAAACTCTTTACTCAAGTCCTGGGGGGGGGGGGGGGGGGTGGGTGAACAGGGAACAAACCAAACAAGTATGGTCAAAAAAATATGCACTCATCTTTCCATCGTCTAACACAGAGAATGTTTGTAGACTCATTGTTCAAGTAACAAAATTGTGTTTCCCTGAGTATAAAGAAATGACAATATAACATGATGAATTGATGATAACTGCTAAAATCAGTGTACAGCCCATCTGGAGACACTGACTCAATGTGAATACATCTTTCGCAGAAGAACACTGCTGGGTGCCAGCAAACTTTGCAGTTGTACTGCTATCATGTTAAGCCACATTCGCATTAGACTAACTGTTGTCAAAAGTTACCATGCGAGATTGTTAACATTCCATTGTGGTTATTCTTCCGTGCGTCCGCACTTGGATTACATGCCTCGTGGAAAGCACATGATCAAAATGCACGTTTTGGAAAGATTTTACTTTAATACCCCTCACCAAAATGGATCAGGAACAGCAAAATCTTACAAAATAACCAACCCTCCTTGAAAACAACTGTCTAAACATGTGGCACAACCAGCTATTTCAAGATTTATGTCAGCAAAATCTGTAAAAAATGAGGCAGAAATCAACATGTATGTGAACACTTTGAGACTTGAGTGACCATACACTGTGCCAAGAAAAATCTAACACAGAAAACACAAACTTTCTTCCCTGTATTTCAAAAAAATTTCCTTACAAAATTCTCAAATTTAAAGGTTGTGCCAAGTGTTTATACAATTCTGAACACAGATGGATAGTTAGTTTCCAAGATTTGCTGTTCCTGACTGATTTTGGTAGGGGTATTAAAGTAAAATCTTTCCCAAGTTTTACCTTTTAATAGCCCAAATGATGTTTTAATACATGTAGCCTGAAGCTTTACACTTCTTCCAATAAAAAAAAAAAAATGCAGGATCCTATTTTTTTCACCAGCTTGCTGGGCAACTTTAGACGGTAAATTTGAGGAGCGTGCATCTGTTTGCCAGGATAGTAAAAATACATGAATTCAACCCTGCAATAACAGCAATATACTTGCCACATCTGGGTGCGATGATCTTGGCTTCTTCTTCCCCGTGTTCTTAATATTGTTGTCTGATACTTTAACAGTCACCTGTTTCTTACTGCTCTCGGGTGTAGCACTCTGCTTCTCGCTTTTGCTCGCCGCACTCATCTTGCTCATAGGTCAAGAACCAAGGTTCAATGGTCACGAGTGACAATACGTTTCACCAAGGTCTACATAGAATTATAATCCATCACGGACAGAACAAATCACGTATCGTCACAAGCAATCTCTGTAGTTCAGAACTCCCCGTCTCTGAAGTCACCACATATAAATAGTGTCTAGGGTTGTCACCAAATTACACATCAGTTGCTGTGCTACACTGTTCACGCAACGTTCATTAGCAGCTCGATCCCACAGTAAAAGCCTGATGAAACCTGTTGGTGGTAGACTACATCAGTGGGGTACGTGCTGGAATGGCAGATACCTTCAGTACTGTCTACATGTACATACATCGATGGTGTACAATATATGTAGGTCATGTAGCATAAATGTATTTTCTTACAGTTACATGTAAATCCTGTATAAAAAGAAATTGTTTTTAAAGGTAGTGTACACGATTGGTAATTCTTCAGTTTTTTTTTACTGAATTATTTCGAAATACCGTACTAGACTAAGTTAATAGTAGTCTCAATCATCCTGTGAAATTATGGCACCAGGTGTGCTGTCATCAAGATTAGTGGAAATTTATATCGTCTTCCAACGATTTCCAGCTGGAAATCGTTGGGAAACTGCCCTGTAGCCTTTAGTCAAGGCTCATGGCTAGTGGCGCGCCCCGGACATGCTGGCATTCAGGGCGCGTCACGTGTCGAGGTAGCCACGCGCGCCTTGACTAAAGGCTATCATCCGCCCGACGGTTGAAAACGAGCGCCATTTTTCTCTCGGTTTATTCGCCATCCAACAACGCAAAACTTTGAACCGGTCAATGGAACGATATTTTCATATAACATACTAACCCCCAAATCCGCCCATTTTTTTAAATTGCAACAATGACCAATCATGTACACTGCCTTTAAACATTAACCCTAACCCACCTCAATCCTCCAAAATCCTCCTTGCAGTTTTGGTGGCGTATCTTGTTTTCTACCCCTAAAACTATGGGGCTCCTACCGGAAGCCCAATGTTCCCACAGGATACTACAGCACGAATAATAATGTAATTTTTCAATGATTTTCATGCAGCATGCACACAAAAACCGCAGCAAATTGGCACCGATTATAGCGATCTTTTGCTTGATGCAAGCTCGGTAAGGATGTAAATAAGTAAAATACAGATTTTGCTGGTGAACTTTGCAGCGGTTTTTGGGCGATTGTGTAGTGTAGGGCCCTGTTTCCTATAAGGGAACAAAAATCCACTTTTAGGTTACTGGAAATGCCAAACTAGTTAGCGACATTACAAACCAACAGGTATGTCGTACAACAAAAAATGTAGATAAAGGGCAGGGTTTTAGTTGTTGAGGGACATTTTGGGGTAAAGCGGCCTTGAGGACGACAAAACGCAATGCGAAAATAAAGATGGCCGCTCACCGCGACATGCAGTAAACACGCAAAACCGCATTGATTCACATGGCAACTGCTGTAATTGTAAAGCGTGCATTTTCTACCACAATAAAAATTTCAAAATTACAAAAAACGATGTCATAGAATTTATAAGAGAAGTCTGCTTAGGTTGGAAAAGTCATTTTGGAATGAGAACAAATACACTTGACTCTAATATGAAAATCATTGAAAATTACATTCTTATTCCCGTTTCCTTTGCTTTTCGAAAATTGGGCTAAGTAATGGTAAGTGGGTGAGCTCTGGTATTGGTGGCCGTTTTAACTTAAGTTAAGGGTGAAATTTGATGTTTTTGTTGGGTCTTCAGACAAATTTGATTAATTCTTAGCCGATCACACTATTGCCTTGACCATACTATCGCCGGATCATGTCCAAATGTTAAAAAAGGCGATAAAGGGCCCAAGTTAATACTCGGACTACACACAAGCATGACAAGGTGAGGATGTACTCTGTTTTGTAGATGATGATATTACGGATTTTTGGGGAAAAC
Source organism: Hippasteria phrygiana (assembly GCA_037893225.1). NCBI lineage: Eukaryota > Metazoa > Echinodermata > Asteroidea > Valvatida > Goniasteridae > Hippasteria > Hippasteria phrygiana. The sequence goes on along the minus strand of JAZGUH010000023.1, from coordinate 141,953 downwards.
TGTGTAGCGGTTTTCGTGCGCACGGTAGAAACTGGAGTGCATGGAAATGACTTTCTTATTCTTGCTGTACTACTAGCCTATGGGAAAAATAGGCTTCTTTCTATGGGGTTCCGGTAGGAGCCCCATAGTTCTAGGGTAGGGGGTAGGTCAACCGGCCAGAGTAGGCTAGCTACCCATCGTATATTTTTTAACACTTTGAGTTTGTGCAATTGAACTGTTCAATACCTTTCTTAGCAAATTAAAGATTCATTCAAAGTGCACTCCCAAAACTAAACTTACCACTTTTCTTTCACGGCAAAACAGCAGCCACAAAATGTGTTATTTTTGCAGAATTTTCCTGAACTCGAGATCAGTTCTTTTAGAGGAAAATCTAAACTTGTCTAAAATCACAGATTACGCTGCAAGGCAGGGTGAGACTTGACTGGTACTCAAAAGGATTGTGTACTTGTAAGGAAATTGTGTGAATTTGCCGGGTACCGGCGATACGTGTAACTGCGCATTCTTCCCGCGCAGTGACCTGATGACGTCTTTTGTAGCCTGGTTTCCTGACCTCGAGATAAGATCTCGGACACTCCGCTGAAAAAGTGAAACAGCATATGTGGCAGATGGGGGGGGGGGGGGGGGGGGGCATATATATACCCCCGGACCCGTACGTGGGAACGTTTGCTGGGTGAATGCACATATCCCCCAATGAAAAGCTAGATCCGCCCCTGAACAGGAAGTAGTTGCTCATGGGGAAGGCCCCAAGGCCTCAAACTTGCGACCAACCGAAGTGTTCTGTATATAGTTCACAATACTGTGTTATAATGGAGGAAAAAAACGAAGATTTGTGCTCGGCACTGAAATAATAATTGCATCTTAAAATGACACCTCCAACAAAATCTGGCAAGGATTGGTCTTAACATTACATAATGTCTCTTTCCCCTTTTTTTGTTTCTTTCTTACGTTATTTACAGTATTTATTTATTTTCTAATTCTGAATTTGTGAAACATGTATTTAATTCAATTCAATTGTGGGAGCCACTTTTTGCAAATATCATTAAAAACAAATATAAATGTACTTATGGCACAAAACTAAATTATTTCTCACAGAAATTGTTCTTTAAAAAATATTTCCAAATACAGAATAAAACTGTTGCTATTTACTATAATATTTATTGATTGCAATGTTATTCATCTTCAATGATAATAACAAAACTATTATATGTCTTATTTTGTTACCGACTGTCTGAAGTAGCAGTTATGAGAATTACTACTGAAACATTGACAGAAATTAACACTTCTCGAGTGGAGCAAAGTTTGATTTCATTTATTTTTCGGATGCTTCATTTAGCTTCATTAAATCGCTCAAGTACAAATATGGACTTCCCGTTAAAACAAAGATGTTTTTATACATAAAAAAATCCACCTATGAGGAATAAATAAAATCTGATACCTGCCAACTTAAAACCAATATCTTAACATTTCAGTCTGGTTTTCACACGTGAACAAAATTTCATGTATTGGCTGGTCTCATCGCATAACTAAATGACATTGTACAAATGAATTCCTTGATTTATAGAAATCAGTAGATCACTAAAACACGCAACTACATGTAATATAACGGAGGTACCTCCGTGATATTATCAATCCATTTACTTCTTCCTTTATTTGTTTCTTCAATGAAAATCTAGCTCGCATTTTACACCCGATACTACATTCTCGTATGGATTCACTGCAGCCTAATCAATCGCTGGGGGCGCCCTTCCCCATAGTCGAAAAAAAATTACGTCGTAGAATTTCATTGGGCAATGTACAAAAATATACCAGGTGACCGATCTTCACCTTCTAGGATCTTTGATAAATCTTAAATTTTGTCAGCAAGGAAGATGTATATTTCAAATTTTCCTTTCCGCTGCCTAGGCTATAGTCACAGATCAAACAGTAAAGGGAAAACAGCGTGCACTATCAATTTCTTACAAAAATAAGTCTCCCCCATACCTCCGATGCTCCATATAGCTCTATATCCCCCAAACCCACCGAGCTGTCCGCGCGTCTCCCCCGGGTTCGTTTGTTTTTGGGGGGGGGGGGGGGGGGTGGGATGGGAATCCTCGACAATCTTTAATGGTTATGGGTGGAAAAACCTAATGGCGGCCTCGTCTTCTATTTTTAAATATCTGGTCAGGAAAATCATAAGACGTTATTAGTATAAAAGTCGAACGTCGAGGGGGCCGGGGGGCGTTTATTGTCACCGCTGTCGATTGTAATGTTTTGTTTTGAAAGTCGGCATACTATTTATGATCAGGGTCCAAAATTGAAACATTGCCCGCTCAGGACAGGTATAGGCTACGCCGGGATTATACAACTGGATCGACTAATTAAAAACTAATTAAAATGTCCTTCACTCTATTTAAACTTTAAATGGCAATACAAAAAGGATAATGTATTTTAATTTTTTTAAAAATAGTATAGAAAATTACAACAATTACAATTACATGTATGTATATTGCCTTTAAAGGCAGAATATATGATTGGATTTAATGCTTGTCCTAAACAAGTAATTTTTAGGGATTATTATTTTACTTGATGAAAGAAAAATGAATGGCTCTCATTCAAAAAAAAAAAAAAAGAATTGAGAAAAGAAACTTTGGCTGAATTGGGATTCGAATCCGAGCCGCCAGAATTGATTCATACCAACTGATGAGCCATCCAGCCCTATGTCGTGGTAATCCTGAACAGCCAAATACATGTACCTTGCTCGGGGGTGCCAGTCAGAAGCCATAAACGCAGGACCGCGGCTAACCTAGGATCACACTCAACTTGCACGATGTGACCCACGTCTGTGTGCGCTTGGGTGGGACTCTAACATTGCACGACTTCCTGAATACAAGACAGACGTCTTATACCGCTTGAACACCGAGCTTGCCTTAAAATTTCCAAGTGCACTCGGGCAAGCTCTGTGATTGAGTGGTCAAGAAGTCTGTCTAGTATTCTGGAAGTCGTGGGTTTGAGTCCCATCCAAACATGCTAAGAAGTTTTAATGAACATCTCGGGATGTGCTAATCTGTATCTTATACTGGCAATCATTTCCATATACCTGTATAGAAATATGTCTTGCCAGTATGAAAATCAAAGAAACATGCATGGCCACTTTAAGTTCCGTCAATTTAACTTTTTCAAGGTTTTTCTTATTTTGTTGCACCAACTTGGATAACTATGGCATGAGCTGTGTGTGCCTATCAAACAGCTGAAGCTAAGGCATGTACTTACATGTAAGGAAAATTACACCGTGTGCTGCTTTCTGCGGCTATTTTGCTTACAATGTGGTTTCGAACCAAATTTTTGATATCTTTCCACGATCTAGACTGAAGAATCTGGGGGTGAGCTTTCTCACAGTCGGCTTTCCCAGCTGCTTTTGCTCCGTGTCATAAATGGCTTCATCCTCTTCATCTCGTGTTCCTGTATTAGTTGTAACAATAACACCTATACAGTTCAGTAATAGGCATGAAGGGATAAATCTACAGTTTGGTAAAACTGAACAAAATATGGGGAAACACCCCCAAACAAAAAAGATTAGATAGTGGTTATTATTCTATATTATATAATTTAGAACCATACTAATACCACACTTTTACGAAACCTTATTACCCCAGATTGAGAGGCATTCCAGCGTCACATCAAAACCTAATTTAACTCTAGACAAAAAAGCATTGGTCTGTCCATGTATGAAGATGGGTCACATTGTATGACATACTCCTTCAGTCCCTCATGTATTTTGTTTGATGTGATTCTGGCGTGCCATTGTATGCCAGAGGCCTGCTGATACTACAAAAGACAATAGAATATGATTCTGTAATTATCCTGCTAGTGTTATACAGTCATTACGCAAGATCTGCCAAAACTAAACATTGCCACAACAAAAGAATCATGGCGATGCAAACATGCCTGCAGATTCAAGAACATGTTTTGTCCGATTGTTTTTTGCAGACACTAGGAAAAATACGCAGATCTATCTGTGATTACAGTCTGCAGGAGGACAATATTGACCATCATAAAGAGGTTTACTTATTGATCATTTTTCTAACATTTTGTTGTCGCTTCAACATGCAGTACCAACAGTTGGATCAGTTCCAAGCATACATGGCATGTCAATAAGTCATGATCCATTGCAGGAAAAAAAAATCCAGCAACCTCTTTGGTAGGGACTAAAGAATCGGAAGCTTACCCGAGGGCTTTTTTCCTTTCTCGCCAGGCGATTTCTGTAATTAAATAATTTACAGGGTTCAACCAATCCTCGATTTATGCATCAACAATTATAAATGTTTGAATATTCATGTGCTGTCCAAAATATGGCAGGTGCTTTCTACAGTACCATCACCTTTATAAGGCAGCTGACACAGCAGGTGTCACTAAGCTTTCATCGTTAGGTGTAGCAGGCCTCAAATTTAAGATTTTCTAGGGCACGGCCATTTTGCCTTCGATTATGAAAAATTTGTTTACTTATTTATTTGCCGTCTTATTTAATCTGGGTGGCCTTATCAGTTAAACAAACTGCTTTTAATAAGGGCCCTGCTTCAATTAAAAACCAGTTTAAGAAATTAAATACAATAAAAAAAAAATAAGAAATCAAATTTAAAGGGCCATTTTAGAGAAGAAATAGACTAAAACCACAAAATGTCCAAATAAAACAAATCCTCAATTGAAAGCAGTTTGAAAGTCCATGAATCCTAAAGGAACACGAAAAGCAAAAGAAAACAAAATATGTAAAATCATGATAACCAATAAAAAGACTTCACATAAAAATAATGAGCAAGAAATGAAAAATTAAAACGCAATGTTAAATAAAAACGGCATGCAAAACAATAATAGCAGATAAAAATTAATTAGTTCGAGTAAACCAAGGTAGTCTCTAAAATATCAGAAAGTAAAAACTGGATGAAATATTTAAAGTGAAAAATTAAAAAAGAAAATTGCAAACAAAATCAGTTTAAAAGAGCTTTAAAAAACATTTAAAGACTTAGCCTTTCGCTGAGTTGTGGTTAAGTTGTTCAATCCCAGGGTCCCACAATACTCAAATGTGTGCTTGGCGGCATTTCTTTTGGGAACAGTGGGCAGATGTAATAAAACGTTCGACTTAGAACGAGTATTTGCAGTATTAGATGGCATTTCAAAGCGTGCACTGAGATACGCTGGACTGAGGTTATTGAGACATTTATATACCCGACACACTATGACATTCCCAGCGAGATTGTAATGACCAAGAGAGTGCCTCATGTAAGTCACTAATATGTGTTCTAGGATGAGCATTAAGGATTAATCTGGCAAGACGATTATGTAGTTTTAGCAACTTGTCAGAATGACAGTGCGCACAATTGGACTAGACCACATCACAATAATCAAACAATGGAATAACCATGGCGGAACTTAACATTTTGAAGGTGGATCTGGGAAGACATGGTTTAGCACAACGTCTTAGGAACCATATTCTCTGCGAGATCTTCTTGGAAGAGAAATACTTGAAGGAAGGCTATTAATATATATAATAAAAAGAAGAGTTTCTAAATTAGACCCGGCCCTGTGGGACCCCAATACTCACATTAGCAAGAGGTGAATTGCCGTCGATTTGGAATTGGGTAGACTGTTTTCTTCCTGAATTGAAAGGTAGGAGACAAACCAATTTAATTCAAGGCCCTTGACACCACAGCTGAGGAGTTTAGAAAGAAGAATGTTATGATCAACGGTGTCAAAGGCTTTCTTGAGATCTAAAAACACTACACCCGTCACCTTATAACCAGAGTCCATGTTATTTATTAAGTGATCCGTGACATCCAAGACTGCAGTTTGCGTGGAGTGGCGTTGTCTGAAACCAGATTGTTCTGTAACAAAGAAGTTAATATTATTAAGAAAACTAAACAGCTGGTACGTTGTACACTGCTCTCTCGAGGATTTTACTAACTGATGTCAGTGCCATATGTAAACGTACAATGTATGGCATGTCAAAAGTCTGAAAGCACACTGAACTATTTACCAGAGGTGAAATAACCGTCAAGTCTTGTGGAATTATTTAATTGATGATTGCGTGCTGTGCGAGACTTTATAATTGAGCACTTAATTTTATACATGTATATCTTGCAAAATTTAAGACAATGGTCCTTGTTAAAGCTGAAAAACTAGATTTTAATTTTTTTTTTTATAAGATGATCCCCCATACGAGTCATTAGCACAAATTATTTGAGCATTTTTATCTAAAGCGGGGCACACAACACTCCATGAGGGAAATCAGCTTCTCCTTATACGTGTACATGTAAAAGTTTGATGACCCCAAGTGCCTAACTGCCTGCACAATCTTTCACAACTTGTGCAGGTTCATACACAGGGGAACAGCAATAAAACCAGCCCCGGCTGGAGAGATACCTCGGAAAGAACCTTCAGTGCCTATAAACCCAGTGTTTGGAGCCATCCATCTCCCCCCCCCCCTTACAAGAAGATAGGAAAATCAAAGCTCCATGTTTACTTTTTTTTTTAATGAAGTCATTTTTGTGCATCACTTGTACTTCCGCATATAAATCAGAGTGTTCGCTGCCATCATACATCCCGTTTCAATTTTGAGATGTCTCTCCCATCTATATATTCGAAGAGAACAAAAATACAACTAGAAATTGAGTTTCTGGGCCAACAAAAACTAGCTAACACCCCATGTAATCCACACAATTATTATCGGTTTTACCACATCCGTGGTTTAAAACACAAATATATAGTCCCTTTCAACTCCACACGAAGAAACGTTATTCACAAAGTTACGTCTTCCCATAAAAGTTAGGCAAGGTGATCAGTACGTTTACTGCACATGTTGGTAAAACAATTTTCCGTATTTTCTCACTGACTCGCCAGACCAGAATCTGAGGAGTCCGTAGCCAAAAGCGACTACCAAAGACAAAAACAAACCCCCTAGTTTGACTAATCACATGCAAAATTAACACTAATTATTCGCACTGAGCAAAAAGTAAAGCATCAATTTGGATAATTTGGTTTGGCTGAAACGTATGGCATGTCAAACGTTGCAATATTCGATAATCTACGTATTTGTGTGCGTTGTTCAAATGTATATGTGCGATGTTTGTCATGTGCAATGTTAAAATTTATGTGCGATGTTAAAATTTATAATGTGCGATGTTTGTCATATATGTTCGATGTTCAAATAATATGTGCGATGTTTTTCAATTTATATTCGAAAACGGAATTGTGGGATATAGTATGGTTGCCAGACCGAAATAGTATGAATATTCCTAATATGTTACATCAGGGACCAGACTACTTTGGACGGTCTATCTGTTGCACTGACCTGGCTGAAGCTAGCCCGCGATTATATGACAAACATCGCATATATATTTGAACATCGCACATATGACAAACATCGCACCATATAATGACAAACATCGCACATATAGTGACAAACATCGAACATATAATGACAAGCATCGAACATATAATGACAAGCATCGAACATATAATGACAAGCATCGAACATATAGGGCCTATTATTTGAACATCGCACATAATGACAAACATCGCACATAGGCCTATATATTTGAACATCGCACCCAAATACGTAGATTAGCGAATATTGCAACGTTTGACATGCCATAGAAACGCACCCAAGCATATGGTATAAAATGATTTAGTGTCAACTCAAAGCATATTACCGTAGCATATGCGGGGCTCATCGTCTTCCAACCCCTGTAGCATACACATCATGTACCTGTTCAGTATGGTGTACTATTTACGACACATCGCTTTGCCTCTTCCATACGCGACGCGACTATACGACGCGACGGCACGACGGCTGCGTTGCATCGTGCCGTCGCGTCGTGCCGTCGCTTCTTTCCCATTACTTCTGGCGTCGCGTCGTGTGTCGCGTCGTGCCGTCGTGCCGTCGCGTCGTTTTTTTCTAGCTTGCAGGTTTTCTTTCCTCAACGTCGCCCCTTCCGTCGCCCATCGCGTCGTACCGTCGTGCGTCGCGTCGTGCGTCGCGTCGTGCGTCGCGTCGTGCGTCGCGTCGTGCGTCGCGTCGTGCGTCGCGTCGTGCGTCGCGTCGTGCGTCGCGTCGTGCGTCGCGTCGTGCGTCGCGTCGTGCGTCGCGTCGTGCGTCGCGTCGTGCGTCGCGTCGTGCGTCGCGTCGTGCGTCGCGTCGTGCGTCGCGTCGTGCGTCGCGTCGTGCGTCGCGTCGTGCGTCGCGTCGTGCGTCGCGTCGTGCGTCGCGTCGTGCGTCGCGTCGTGCGTCGCGTCGTGCGTCGCGTCGTGCTCGCGTCGTGCGTCGCGTCGTGCGTCGCGTCGTGCGTCGCGTCGTGCGTCGCGTCGTGCGTCGCGTCGTGCTCGCGTCGTGCGTCGCGTCGTGCTCGCGTCGTGCGTCGCGTCGTGTTTCGCGTCGTGTTTCGCGTCGTGTTTCGCGTCGTGTTTCGCGTCGTGTTTCGCGTCGTGTTTCGCGTCGTGTTTTGCTTCGTGTTTTGCTTCGTGTTTCGCGTGGAGTAGTCCGGTCATGCTATTGTGAACATGCGCAGTTGAAATACCGAACTGGCTCACAGAATAACCCGCTAATAAATTTAAATTTATGCGCGCATGCGCTTAACCGCGCGGTGAACAAAAGGCCTGAGCTGTGTATTTGAAATGTGTAAAAAGAAAATTTTGCTAGAATTCTGTTTGTATTTTCCCAATTTTCGTAGCAAACAATCTACAGAATCAACAACGGTACCGCGATAACAGCGGTGTCTGGCGGGACAAAATAAATATTGAAAAGAGAGAAAATATTTCGTTCCCGAGTATCATTAGCCTTTTAGAGGTATGGCGGACACAATAGGAGGGCGCTATTTTATTTGGGTATAAATACACAGGTTTTACCCAAATCAAATAACGCCCTCCTATTGTGTCCGCCATACCTCTAAAAGGCTAATGCAATGGGTACTTCAAACATGCGCTCATTGGTACGGTTCGGATGCTGGCAAGGGTTTTGTGCTATACAAGGCGCGGGTCCGGGGGGGGGGGGGGGGTTTCAACCTTCCCTGCTCGTGGCCATGTTTTTTTTTAGGAGCCTACGCCTAAAGTTGCAAACCAGAAAAGCAGAAACCACATGTCTTATTTTGCCTATGCGTAAGAACAAAACAAAGTGGTTAAATGGCGCCACCAACGGTGAAAAAGTGTAACTCACTGTAAACAGTAGCGTATCCAGTTTTTTGTGCCAGGAAGGGCAAACAACATCTGAACCGTCTTAAAATCGTTTTAAAACACTATTTTTTAATTTTTTTTATGACGCTTCAAATGCCGCCAGGGGGGCAAGTCCCCCCCCCCCCCCTTCCGCTGGATACGCCACTGACTGTAAAGGTTTATAAATGTTGAAACAAAGTTGCCGTGTGCACGGGTTTACATAAACGGCGTAAAACAAAGTTACAATAAAACTACACGTTATGAGCGGTTTCCATTTCTCGTCAAGGTTGGTGGGTGGGGGGGGGGGGGGGGGGGTGGAAGGGCGGATCCAGGGGGGGCCAAAGGGGGCCCATGCCCCCCCCCCCCCAAAAAAAAAAAAACTGACGTCGCAAAAAGGCAGCCACTGCGTACACCCACCCACAAAACTCAGCAAAAAAATGTGTTGGCCCCTCCCAAAATTGTGTTCTGGATCCGCCCTTGGGGGGGGGGGGGGGGGGGGGGGGGACGGTGACAGCCCGATTGTCCGAAGGTTCTTTAGTCCGAAGGGTTATTAATCCGAAGGTTCGTAATGGTCCGAAGGTTCGATAGTCCGAAGGGCCCAATAGTCCGAAAAGAGAATAAGGTTAAATAATCCGAATAACATTTGCCGTTTGGTTTTCTTTTATATAGTGCTGAATGACTGGCCTGCAAAGCGATCCTGGAAACGGGAGATTATGTCCCCACCATATATAATTATACTTTTGGCGGACAACTAATAATGGGCGAATCCCACCCCTTAAAAAGGATTAGTTAGTTAAACGTAATGCATTTGGCAATTTTTTTATCAAAATCCAAGAACTATAGGTTCCGGTATAAGTTGATCCATTTTTAGCATCACCATTGCAATATCTGGTTGTTGATAATAAAAGAAATATACGAATTATGGTGATGGGCCTTGTTCAAACCACATGCCTAACAATATACACGCCTTTACGGGGTCCGCCCGATAGTCCGAAGGTTCGATTGTCCGAAGGTTTATTGATCCAAAGGTTCGATATTCCGAACGTACAAATTCCCCATATGAGGGGGTTCGATAGTCCGAAAATGAAATAAGGTTCGTTAACGGAACATTTGATGCAATAGTCCGAAGGTTCATTAGTCCGAACGGCCTACAATCCGAAGGTTCATTTATCCGAAGGTTCAGTAATCCGAACTTAGAATAAGGTTAATTAGTCCGAAGGTTCAAAAGTCAGAAACTAAAATAAGGTTCAATAGTCCGAAGGTTCATAAAGGCACACAAAGTTCGATAGTCCGAATTGACAATAAGGTCTGATAGTCCGGACTATCAAACCCTATCGTCTATTCCGAATATCGAACCTTCGGATTATTTAACCTTATTCTCTTTTCGGACTATTGGGCCCTTCGACTATCGAACCTTCGGACCATTACGAACCTTCGGATTAATAACCCTTCGGACTAAAGAACCTTCGGACAATCGGGCTGTCACCGTCCCCCCCCCCCAAGGGGCGGATCCAGAACACAATTTTGGGAGGGGCCAACACATTTTTTTGCTGAGTTTGTGGGTGGGTGTACGCAGTGGCTGCCTTTTTGCGACGTCAGTTTTTTTTTTTTTGGGGGGGGGGGGGGCATGGGCCCCCTTTGCCCCCCCCCCCTGGATCCGCCCGTCCACCCCCCCCCCCCCCCCCCCACCCACCAACCTTGACGAGAAATGGAAACCGCTCATAACGTGTAGTTTTATTGTAACTTTGTTTTAACGCCGTTTATGTAAACCCGTGCACACGGCAACTTTGTTTCAACATTTATAAACCTTTACAGTCAGTGGCGTATCCAGCGGAAGGCGGGGGGGGGGGGGGGGGGGGGGGGGGGGACTTGCCCCCCTGGCGGCATTTGAAGCGTCATAAAAAAATTAAAAAAATAGTGTTTTAAAACGATTTTAAGACGGTTCAGATGTTGTTTGCCCTTCCTGGCACAAAGTTCAGATGTTGTTTTTGCCCTTCCTGGCACAAAAATACTGGATACGCCTACTGTTTACAGTGAGTTACACTTTTTCACCGTTGGTGGCGACATTTTAACCACTTTGTTTTGTTCTTACGCAATAGGCAAAATAAGACATGTGGTTTCTGCTTTTCTGGTTTGCAACTTTAGGCGTAGGCTCCTAAAAAAAAAACATGGCACGAGCAGGGAAAGGTTGAAACCCCCCCCCCCCCCCCCCCCCCCCCCCCCCGGACCCGCGCCTTGTATAGCACAAAACCCTTGCCAGCATCCGAACCGTACCAATGAGCGCATGTTTGAAGTGCCCATTGCATTAGCCTTTTAGAGGTATGGCGGACACAATAGGAGGGCGTTATTTGATTTGGGTAAAACCTGTGTATTTATACCCAAATAAAAATAGCGCCCTCCTATTGTGTCCGCCAACCTCTAAAAGGCTAATGATACTCAGGAACGAAATATTTTCTCTCTTTCTCAATATTTATTTTGTCCCGCCAGACACCGCTGTTATCGCGGTACCGTTGTTGATTCTGTAGATTGTTTGCTACGAAAAATTGGGAAAATACAAACAGGAATTCTAGCAAAATCGTCTTTTTACACATTTCAAATACACAGCTCAGGCCTTTTGTTCACCGCGCGGTTAGAGCGCAGCGCGCATAAATTTAAATTTATTAGCGGGTTATTCTGTGAGCCAGTTCGGTATTTCAACTGCGCATGTTCACAATAGCATGACCGGGACTACTCCACGCCAAACACGAAGCGAAACACGAAGCGAAACACGAAGCGAACACGACGCGAAACACGACGCGAAACACGACGCGAAACACGACGCGAAACACGACGCGAAACACGACGCGAAGCACGACGCGACGCACGACACGACGCGACCGCACGACGCGACGCACGACGCACGACGCGACGCACGACGCGACGCACGACGCGACGCACGACGCGACGCACGACGCGACGCACGACGCGACGCACGGACGCGACGCACGACGCGACGCACGACGCGACGCGACGCACGACGCGACGCACGACGCGACGCGACGCACGACGCGACGCCCACCCGACGCGACGCACGACGCGACGCACGACGGTACGACGCGATGGGCGACGGAAGGGGCGACGTTGAGGACAAGAAAACCTGCCAAGCTAGAAAAAAACGACGCGACGGCACGACGGCACGACGCGACGCAACGACGCGACGCCAGAAGTAATGGGCACGACGCGACGGCACGATGCACGCAGCCGATCGTGCCGTCGCGTCGTATAGTCGCGTCGCGTATAGGAAGAGGCAAAGCGATGTGTCGTAAATAGTACACCATAGTTCAGAGTACCTCCTGAGATTGATTGCACAACGGTTTTTATAGGGCCCAAACTAACCCGAAAACAATTACCTTTGTTAACTTTAAAATGTAACATTGTCGCTGCATTGACCCAGTACAATGGGAAAGTGGGTCAAGCAGTTCTAGATTCCAAACCGTTGGTTATGTAATGATTAAATTCAATTTAAATTATATCTGGCTGTAGCGGATTGGCTAATGCTGGACTGGACTAGTCCATTTGCTGTGCTATTAATATTAACATAATGGAGTAACCCAATACGAATCTATAGGTAACTGAAATGTATCGAAGATTTAGTCTAAAATAACTGTTTATATATTTTGTTCTAAAAGCCCCGAAAATTATCATCTTTTATTAGTGCCATTGAAAGACCAATTAAGTCCTAACCTCCAACCTAAACCTAAGAGGCCCCGAATAAACGGTGCAAAAACCGGTCATTCTTACTAATTCAATTAAAGACGGATTTTCTTGTTAAAAGCTGCAAATCAGTCTTAAAGAGTTGAAAGCAGTTTCCTAAAAATGTTGTACCTTTCTAACAATTCTCATTTTTATAATTTACATTAAAAAAACATACCCTGACCATCCGAACCTAAAAGGCGCCCAGAATGAAACGGAGAGAAAGATAGATTCATGCGAAGGGGGCCGGGGGGGGGGGGGGGGGGGGGGGGGGGGGGGGGGGGGGGGGTGTAGACGAGAAAAGGGGCACTCGGTATATCGGGGGAACAGGGAACACTTTAAACATGTTTCAGCTTAGGGCACAGGGGCGCTAACATTATTCAGTGGGGAAACAGGGCATATGAAGCACGATATGGGGGAACAGGACCCCCCCCCCCCCTCTTTTGTGTTGTCATTGTGTTCCCGGAATCTCAGGAATTCTATTCATAAATCTAGGGGGATGTGTTAGAATAACAATAATCTGGAGTGCGCTTAGGTATAGGGATAAAAGGGGTTACCCCTTCCCCCCATATCGTGCTGGGTAATCCCTTGCCCACTGAAAAAAATGTTAGCTCCTGTCCCCTGACCTGAAGATTCCCTAACGTCTAAATCTTAGGTCAGGTAGCAACCGCGTTTAAAATAGATAATGACGTGTGTGTTAGTCCGAGTGACGTCAGTGGCACTATTCAATTTAATATTCTTACAAAATCCAGATCGGCCAAAATACTTGCAAGAGTGTGCATTGATATTTCATTTTTATACCCAATTGATAAATTGGGTCTGTACCGCCCTGACAAACTTTCTTGTTGTTGCGAACATCAACGTTAACAGCCGAATGCTACCGAAAACAAGTTCGGAAGACTTCGGACATTTTCGGAAAATGTCAGAATTCTGACCAATTTTCTTCACGTGACATTGGCGGCAACCCGACATAATAATCATCAGAAATAGTCAGATATTTTGGTCTGGGAAACAGACTAAAAATGGTAGTACCCCCCTGTTTGATACCCTGCACGATATGGGGAAAAGGGCGACCCCCCTTTTATCCCTATACCCTAAGCCACACTCCAGATTATTGTTATCTAACACATCCCCCTAGATTTCTGAGATAGAATTCCTGAGAAGTTATTGGACTTACCAAACTAGCTTGCGACAATTAAAAATCAAGAGGTACATGTATGTCGTAGAGATAGAGGGCAGGCGTTTGATTTTGGTGAGAAATTTTGGGTTACAAAAAGAAAACGACCCAAAAGGGCACTCTGAAAGATTTGGGGGGAGGGGGGTAAATACCTCCCCCCCCCCCCCCCCCCCCCCCCCCCCCTGCCTAGCTACGCCTATGGGGATTTTCGGGTAAAAAGCACGACATATGGATCGGTACAACAGTACCGCGCCTCTAGGACTACCCCATAGTGGGTGCCACGCCGCAAGCGCGCATTATTCCGGCACACTTGTTTGAATGTAATGTAATACCTGTCAGGCAGAGTTGGATGATTTAAATCGCGTTGATTTAAAATCACTGATTTCAATCGAGATTGAAATCAATGATTTACAAAAAATACTGATTTTAATAACTCTTATGTATAGTCCTTATTTTAGCAAAATAAATTGAGGGTCATTTTAATCATTTGAAAATCATCTGATTCCATTTAATTATATAAGATGTTTACACATTCAAACGTCCTCACTTTTTTAAACTTCAATTTGGTATAGTGGTTAAAAATTTGAAGTTGAAGTTTTGATTCCTGTAGAATATCAATAATAAGGTTAAGTTACCATGCACACTCACATTTTGTTTTAATCACTATGATCTATTTACAGTAAAATCAACTTTGCTGGTGTAAGCTTACCTAATCCATCTTTCGATGTATTAAGAATTAAATTGAACCCAGTCTTTTTCTAAATTGCTGATTCATTACAATTAATACCTGCACGTAACAGTCCGTGGCAAATGTTACATTATACTTTAGCCCCTCTTGTCCCTATACATCCTACACACACTCCAGACTATTGTTACCTAACACATCCCCCTTAGATTTCTTAATAAGAATTCCTGAGATTCCGGAAACACAATGACCAACACAAAAGATCAGAGGGGGCGGGGTTCCCTTTACCACATACAGCGCTTCAAATGTTCTGGTCGGTACTTTCTTTAGACATGTGCAGCTGGTAATTCTGAAAACGTTTGCATAACAATGAAGATTAAAACAAGTCAAGCATGCCATGGAAGCAGTTCCCCATCCAGTCTATATGATGCACGATATGAGACAGAGGGATCCTCCCCCTCGTTTGTGTTGGTCATTGTGTTCCCGGAATCTCAGGAATTCTTTTCAGATCTCTAGGGGGATGTGTTAGGTAACAATAGTCTGGAGAGTGTATAGGGTATAGGGACAAAAGAGACGTACCCCTCTGCCCTATATCGTGCTGGGTATACCCCAATCTTCCGCCTGCGATACGGCAGTCTTGTGTTTGAATCCAATCTGTGTGGATGTGTTCATTCTTCCATGTGTACCTGGCTGACTGACCCACTGGCCCAGGTACGTGTGAGGGTTAGTATAATAATACATTGGCGACGAAGATAAAAACGCTACTAGTTTCATATTTCTTGGCGTTTCTTGAGAAAGCATAAAACCTTAGTAATAATAATTAGTACATTTGCCAGATAGTCTCGGCATCCTATAATCTTGATTAGACCAATACGCTTTCTAAATTTTACGGCGTGTTTTTTATGTCTACTTTTAGATTACAATTTCCACTGCTGTAACTCTGAATCTTGGGTAATATAAACAATAAGACTATGTATTTAACGGAAAAGCTGTTATTATACTTCATCGTTTTCTAACCAAAAACTTCAAAAAACCAAAAACTTGAGCCAAAAACTGTTATACTGCCAATCGGGTCAAACTGCTGGGCCGTCACTCCCAACAGAAGGCGTTGGTGGTATCGAGAGTGACCTGTTGTATAACGGCTTTTACATTGATTTAGTGTTTAAAATTTAGTGTTGAAGACTGCCCCTCTCAAAAAACATGAAAGCAACTAACATTAACAAAGCTTCGACGCAAGAAGAGCTCACTTCCCTACCGGGAGTAGATCAAAAATAGGGGGCGCTGTTCATGCAATTATGTTCCTGTGCCTTGCATGCAACGACGGTAGGCCTACATTAAGTTTTTGTACCGTTGTTTTTCGCTTAATGATTTTGACTGTTGGAAAGTTACAATTAGATAACCTCGAAATCGGCATTTGTTTCTCACCACACAAATGGGGGGGGGGGGGGGGGGGGGGGGGAGATTATACTCCCTACCATGCAAAATCAGTCGGGAACAGCAAATCTTGGAAAATAGCTATCCATCTGTGTTCAGAATTTTACGGTATAAACGCTTCAACTTTAAATTTGAGAATTGTTCAGAAATTTGTGAAATATAGGGTAAGAAATTTGTGTGGTCTTTGTTAGATGTTCCTGGCACGGTGTATTATGGTCACTCAAAGTGCTCAGTCCACATGTTGATTTCTGCCTCATTTTTTACACAATGTGCCGACATAAATCTTGAAATCACAGGTTGCGTTACAGGTTTAGACAGTTATCAAGGAGGGTTGGTTATTTTTTAAGAATTTGCTGTTCCTGATCCATTTTGGTGGGGGGATTAAAAATAGAATCTTTCCCCGTCGGCGATTGTGGCCTCTTTAGTTTTGATCAAATTGGAGTAGAGTATTTTTACTTATTCCAAAATGACTGTTTTTAACCTAAAACAGACTTCTTTTAATTCTATTGACTTTTTTGGGAATTTTGAACAGTTTATTGCAGGTAAGCCTACATGCTTTACGGCAGTTGCCATGCGATCCGACGGCGGTTTTGTGTGTTTACTGTGCGTAGTCGTGATCGCCATCTCTATTTTCGCATTGTGTTTTGTTGTCTATCACTTTAAAAAAAAAATTTCCTCGAAATAAAATCCTTCCCTTTTAATATCTACGGCATAAAATTTCATGACGCCGGATTACTGCACGAACCTGAAACAAATATTCAGACGACTATTTCTTGTGAAAATAATGAGGAAATAATTTTGCCTCATCAGCAGCGCGCGCTGCTTGCGCGTTGATATGAAAGCCGGCCGCTCCCATCCCGCTCGCTGTGTGCATGCAGTGTCTATTTAGCTCTCGAGCGCAATCTGTTTTGCGCAGGTTTATTGTACTCGAGCCTGAGATAATTTCCCTTGGAATGAAATCCATTCATAGGGATATGAACTCGGGAGGGAGTACAATATACTTGCGCAAAACCCCAGATTGCTCTCGACATATAAACCATTGATCAACCATTTGTAGAGACTGTTTGTTTCACACAGATTGATCGGGAGGAGGTGCTCTAGATCAGAGCGCGCAGGATCGCGATTCCTTTAGGGCGCCCTCTCTCGCTATATGCTGGCATGGGAAGCGACAAATGTCGTCTGCTTTGGATTTTGTAAGCAGAAGTGTTTTTTTTGATAAACTTTCTAGTATTTCCAGAATAAGTAAATAAATCATAGCTTTAATAACAAAAATAAAACTGTAGGCCCTAAAATAATTGACTAAATACGGTCACAAAAGCTAATTATATGCTTCAAATCTACGAAAAAGAACTCGCCTCTTCTCTGTCCGTCACGTCAGTAGGCCTAGGGCCTGTCTTTGGTCCGTCTTGCACGTCGGGCTCCTTGGATCTTGCTAAATGCTAATGCTATTGCTATGCTTGCGAACCCACCTCGCGAAAAGGAATTACTAAAATTAAACTATCAATGGTACAGCGTTAAGGCGCCTGTGATGCGGAGTGGTGATGCCTGTGGTCTTGGTAAGTTTGTAAATTTTATCCTTTTCGAGTGACATTTGATTTCAAGGAATAAACCTTTTCGACATTCTCAAATGCGTCACTTGTGCCGGTTTGGAGGCCAAACAAACCATGTAATTTATACGTTACACAAAACCCATGTCCAAATATTAAATGATTTTATGCTAAATATCTGTCATGAGTTGAGCGATACCCTTTTCATATATCTTTGCATGGAACATAAGGAAAATAACCAGAAAAATCAATTTTAAATGGCAATAAAAATTAAGGAAATAATTGGGGAATCCCTCGGGGTACCAGTTACTGATAAATGCAAATTTCTGGAATTAGAATAGCCCAGATCAGACTCCTCCGTTGTGTGTAATGCAATGAAGACGTCGTCCAACCTGGGCTAGAATTAGAACAGCTATAAATGTCACATTATTAGCCAATCGGAAGAGGATTTTTGCAAGCATTACAACGAACATGACTAATGCGACCAATCACGTCCATGCTAATGTGCTTGCTCTTCTAATGCCAGTTAGGGCTGATGCTGTTCCCATGAATTGAGAATGTCGAAAAGGTTCATTAAAAATTGACTTGACTAATTAAGCCCAGTTCATACTTCATACTTCATGCGAATGCGAATCGAATTTCATGACACTTGTGTCAACAATAAGTGTCATTGTGACGTCCCCCGTTACCGTAATTAACCCTAACCCTAAAGTGCATCTGTGCCTGTGGTGACAGCTTGACCTTGCTGCACTCTGCACACAAGTCAATGTGACAAAGTATGCAATCTGATGCGTCTGGCAGGGTTTCTAGCCAAAATACACTGGAGGGTTATTTTTAGGGTTAACGAATTTGCTTTGCATTCGCATGAAGTATGAACCGGGCTTTAGGCCTAGGCCTATCTGTCACTGTCAGTGTTGGCAGTTTTTATGGAGGATTTTAGTTATGTACACATCATGGCAACAAAAATACAGGCATCATGAGGGAAACATGCCACTAGAGCCAAAACAGGCAACTCCACTGCCTTTTGTTGACACACCAACACCTTTGCCAGCTTCTTATCTTTGTAATCCATTAGCCGAACAATTGCTTGTAATCCTTAAGTAAACACTTCCAGGCTGGGAGTACTACTTTATGTACTTTCAAGCAGTAATGCATAAAATGTACTGTGTACATGTATAATATGATTGCTATATACATGTACACCTGTACGTGTACTGTGCTCTCGAGTGCAGTTTGCATAGTAGTACCTCAATGTACATGTTCATGCACTGTCAGGTTGTCCTGAATCCTCCAATTTCAATACAATTTTCCATACGTACCTAGATTTTCCATACCAGCCTCATATTCATCCGCATATCACCGTGCATACAAATCACACACATCATGAATTAAACAGCCTCGGATTTGTTCAAGTTATTATCGTTCTCAGCTTTGCAGTGGTCGTTTTTCACGATTGAAAGTTTTTAATGTAGTTACACGGGATAGAGAATCAGAACTGAGGCATTTTTCTACAATAAAATGAAGAATTCTTGCAGATGTTTCTGTGTTAATTATAACTCATATAGATAAGAATTTAAGTCAACAAAGGATTAACCGATAGTATCTTAAGTTTATTGACACAAGATAAACAATGCGAACAACATAACAATCTCAAAAAGGCAGTGCTCCTTTCTAAGTTAGGGACTCCTAACTCGGAAAGCTCTAGTGGGCCGAGGATAGTATGATTCCATTCGTTCTGTGGACTATTCATACACATGTCTTAACACAGCACATGTCATGTGTGGACAAAGTGAACTTTTGCACATGAAGTGTGTGGACTAGTGACCACTGGTTATTTGTGTGCTTAATAATTTCATGGATTCTTTGGCCATTCTGCTTTTTAACTTGCAATTCTCATTTGTTTCTTTAAGTCTTACCCAATAAGTTTCTTTTATACCGTAGGTCCTGGTTTATAGGCCCATGTGGTTTGACCTTTGATTGTTTTCATTCTTACTGACCTACATGTGTACATGTATGTCATTATTCCCCTAGACTAATTTTTTCCCATAAATGTACCAAATTCAGTTTGCTCATTGCCTCTGTACTTCAGTCGTTAAATTAAACTTCTTCAGGCATGTTACTACATAATGTACCTCTTATTTTGACACACTATATTGTCAATACATTATCATTTCAGTTCAGCGACTTAAATCCATGTTGGGAAGGAGGGGGTTTGGGGGGGGGGGGGGTGGGGGTTAATAACACACACACACCCAGTCATGTAAACGGGTGCAATCGTGGACCTCCCATTGTTCCTCTTTTGTTTATATTCTAACTTTTTCGGAAGGCCTCCCATTGGTTTTGTACACGATTTTCAATCGTGGACGTTAGGTCAAACGTGGACCCCTTTGTCTACGCTCGAATTCTTTTGTCCTAGGTCCACGATTGCCGGCATATACAAACTCACACACACACACACACACACAGTTTTTCAATGCAAACAAATTTATTGACATAAAATAAGTGGTTGCGTACATTAATAAAAATGAAATGGGTAGTTGTTGGAAATATTTTTAATGAGAAAACTGAAAGAAGTGACAATAAAATTGGGCCGTTCATTTTCGAGTAATTTAGTATTAGAATATTCGAAACTGGGTTTGACCGCAAATTTGAACATTCGATACTCGCCGATCAAGTTTTCCAGTGCATGCCGCACCGGTAAAAAAGACAATGCACGTAAAAGCACGCCGGTGTTTTACGTATGGCGATTGATATTATGGACCGTTCAAACGGCATTTTTTGCATGCCCCCGTTTTGTTTGCATGCCCCTCCGATCCGTCCACTAAAAGTTACGATTGACAAAAAATGCAATTTGACACTGCTAAGCGCCATAACTTTTCTATTAAAACAGCATCAGAGTCGTATCTGTATGTGCATATATCTTTTCGAATATTCAAACTCGCAAAACTCGCAAAATTCGAACTCGCTACAGCTCGTTTCCGACCGCGGAATCGTCCACCAACATGACCAATATCAAACTTTTTCAAACATCCTATAGCGCCGCGTAGCGCCGCTATTGCTAGCACACATCGTCTGGCTCCATATTTTGTATACATACATTACATAGGTGCAGGACACAGACTCCGTACACATTCTGTCACGTACATGTACATGTATAGTCAACCTCGTTCCCATGGTGTCGAGCAGCGCCCTCACCGACACCACAGCTGCTCTCTCACCCTGGTATGGGATCATTTAAATGTGCAAGATTTTTGAACACGCATGCAAATTAGGCTCCCTGTGAGTGATGTATTCTGAGCACGTAGTAGTCTGATGGCAATACTTAAACTTCACTTCTTCGTCGCATTCACAGCATAGGCTCTTTGGTACTAGATTGATTAGGCCGCAAACTACGTGCAGTTCATGGGTTCTCAGAATGGTTGACATGGTTGAGCATCATATCAACGAAGCGTCATTTATCTCAAAATGAAAAGAACAAAACAAATTTACATACCCTTGTGATACCAGTTTTCCTTGTGGTGTTTCCGTACGTGGCGCACACTCGAGACAAATTATGCTTCGGACTTCCTTTTAGTTTTGATAAGCCTAAGAACAGGCTTTCGGGGCTATCAACAGGCCTCAAGACTAGCTGCGGCATGGCGGGCGGTGTTGCCGTTGGTATTGACCGGACCAAAAACCCGCCGTTTCGCAGCTGGAGCACTTTCACCAGGAGATCTTAGGAATTATCTGCTACAACCACTATTGCTACATGCACGCCAGTTTAGCGATGTTGACCCGTGCATCCTCCACTGTTTTATGGACCTTCGTTCCGCAAAACTTTGGCACAGTGTGAGTGTGAAAGCTATGGTGAAAGCAATTTTTTTTTTCACTGACTCTCCAAATGTGCTGCGTCCCACGATTGTCGCTTTTGGAACACAAGATGCAAGTATCAGATTTGACGGGTGTATTTTGAGGGGCTGGGCGTCGCCATTGCAGAAATTTCAGAGAATATATATTACAGAAAAGTCACTTACGTTAACAAATACCAACAAAAGTTTTGTTTCACTTTTGGCGCGCCGACAAACTTTAATCAAGAAATACAGTGGAATCACCAACTGCACGGTTTTAATTTCTCTGTTAATAAGCTAATGCTGTATTTTCACTATCCAATCAGGGCACGAGTAAGGAGTTCCCATCCCAGGGCTTACTATTGGAAACGAGGTTGAAAAAAAAGTAAGCCTTGGGAACGAGGTTGATGTATAGTCTTGCCGTTGTATGAACTAGTCGCTATAGCGCCCTCAATCGACTATAGACTGATAGTCTGGTTCCGCATTTTTTTTCTTGTGTCAATGAATACATCAGGATACGGACACTATACATGTACCTACATGTACATGTTTGCACTACGTCGTAAGAGCTTCACGATGCGCTCGCATTTTATTTTCCGCGTTATTGGAAGTTGAAGAGTTGCATGCCTGAATTAGGATACAAGATTTATGAAATAACGATAATGCTTATTGATGACATCCAATTTTGACAAGGGCCCCTTCATATGGAGTCTTCATTTGAACAAAAAGTAACGTATCAGCAAGAGTCTTATTACAAAATGGCTTAAATTGTCTGCATTTTTTGGAAGTGGAACCCCCAGGATATTTTCAAATGAAGCGATAATCTTTTGGACCTGCATTAATGCTGCTAATAATTATGAGCTTTCCAATGAGGTATCTACACGTAATACAAAAATATATTGGCAACTATGTATCATAGGTCCCACTGGAAAGCTAATAACTAAGGCATTGTAACAATGGGATTGTTGTGTCGGTCCACATGATCTAGATAAGGAAATGATTACCCGTACACAAGGAACTCAATACCTTTCCCAAAACATGCGTAACACTTCTTTTTAATAGTGCACTCGGGTGAGACTCTAGCTCACGCGACTTCCTGCATACTAGACAGACTTTTAACCACTCAACCACTGAGCCTGCCCGAGTGTGCTAATAAGGAGTTTTAGGCAAGCTCAATAGTCAAGTGGTTAAAAAGTCTGCCCCGTGTGCAAAAAGTTGTGGGTTAGTCCCACCCAAACACGTTAAGTAGTTTGACGTCTCAGGGAAGGCACTCATGCTAAACAGCATCATGTATGGGCAATCACATGTATAAAGTAATGCATTGCCAGAAAATCAATTGGAAACGAGATGTCTGTTACATGAACAGAACATAGGGCTTTTCTGCATTTCTTAATATGTCACTAAGAATTTTGCACACGTTGTTCACATATGTGACCAAACAAACATTTTACAAAAAGAATTTCGAAATTTGCATGTTCCATTGAGGAGATATGGCTTATAAGGTTCGAAAATTTAAACAAATGCAAAAAACATTGTATGATCATGTGGCAATTTCAATCTGCACGTATTTGTGTCAACCGGTGGCAAGGAGTTAACAAATTTTAAGGTTCAAAAACTTAAAAATCACTATCAAATCGTATGATGACGTCACCTGAATTTTCATCTATAACATGTGCTGGCTTACCAACATACCAGGTTTAAAGGCAATCAGACCTACGGTTCTCTAGACATGGGTCCTTGAAAAATGCACCTTTAAGATGTCACGTGACACGTCATGGCGTCACGGTCTATGTCTGTGCTAACTGACTAAGATCCGATGTTTGATCACCAAAGTACCGATCAGAAAATCTATGCACAGTCTATGGAATTTGGGATAGAACTAAAAGAAGCAAAAAATAACCAAAAATCGGACAAAAACTAAGGCTTTTCCGAAAAATTTCGGAAAAGCCAAATATTTTCAGGGTGTTGCTCCCAAAAGCCATACATGTAGATACACCAACTATAACTGCTTCTCCTAATCAAGCTATTCCTAAACCCTACTCCAGATTAAATAAAAAAGAAACAACAAACAACTTTACATATTGAAAATAACTTTAGCCTTAATTGGGCTTAAATTGGCAGGAGAGAACTAATTAAAAACAATTGCTTCTTTATTTCCTTTTTTAAATGTCCCTTTACTCTACTTGGGTTTCAGTTGGACAAGAAGGAAATACCACCGCTTATAAAAGTATTCTTCAACCCTACTTGGGCTCAAATTAGCAGTGTTTTTTTCTTTTTGTATTTGAAGCAAAGTAGGTTTCAAGCCAGAACACACATTTTGCAATAACTTTAAAAGGTCCAAATATCACAAAATAACCACCCTGGAGAAAAGTATGGCAAAATAGCAATCATTCGCTGAAATAAGAGCACCAGGTTTTCAGTAGTTTTAGTGAAAAGTGCAATTCATATCATTTTAGATTATTGTCGGATGACAATAACATGTACAACTTGGCTTTGCTCTGCTCAATACGCACTTCCAAGATAAGAACCTGACCATACAATAATGGCACTGTTTTCTTGTATTTCTCATGGTCCATAAACACAAACGTTTGAAAAGGTCGATGTTTTGATGTGTTATCTACACCACCCAGATGTATCTATTTCTGAAACTTATGGCAAAAACCAATTATGTATACTGCCTTTAAGAAACATTTTGTATATTGTTTGTTTGCTTTTTTAGGACAAGCATTTTTTAGCTACATCATGTAAATTTGATTTTCATAACAAAATACAAATATTCCCTAACCCTAATGGGGTTAAATTAAAACTAATTAAAATGTCCTTCACTCTACTTAAACTTTAAATGGCAATACAAAAAGGATATTCTTTTATAGAAATAGTATAGAAAATTACATCCATTACAAATACATGTATGTGTATTGCCTTTAAAGGCAGTATATATGATTGGATTTAATGCTTGTCCTAAACAAGTAATTTTTAGGGATTATTATTTTACTTGATGAAAGAGAAATATATGGCTCTCATTAAGAAAAAAAGAATCAAGAAAAGAAACTGTGGCTGAATTGGGATTAGAATCTATCTGAGCCGCCAGAATTGATTCATACCAACTGAGCCATCCAGCCCTATGTCATGGTCATCCTGGACTTAACTACTATTACCCTCAGGTATGCTTCCCCACACATATTTCAACCCAATAAACATGTACCTGCATAGAAATGTCTTGCCAGTATGAAAATCAAAGAAACATGGCCACTTTAAGTTCTGTCAATTCAACCTTTTCAAGGTTTTTCTTACTTTTTTGCACCAACTTGGATAACTATGGCATGAGCTGTGTGTGCCTATCAAACAGCTGAAGCTAAAGGCGTGTACATGTACTTACATGTAAGGAAAATTACACCGTGTGCTGCTTTCTGCGGCTATTTTGCTTACAATGTGGTTTTGAACGAAATTTTTGATCTAGACTGAAGAATCTGGGGGTGAGCTTTCAGAGCTTTCTCAGTCTGCTTTTCCGGTACTTTTCCCCTGTTTATGAACCCTTTTAGCGGTGTGTCATACATGTATGTGTTCTCAATGTTTAGGTAATCTTAACCCCTTGAGTACGGTATTTTTAGGGGAGACGTCTGGGTGTCGGGCCGGTTCTGGCAGCCAAGCGAACCGCCTACAATGTGTTTGTGCAGTCAAGCGTAACATAAACAATAATCCAACAATGGATTGAAACTGCACAAATAACCCCTATAGATGTCATCCGGGTTAATGTTTAAGCAGCATTTTAGAAACCGCTTTGAGTTGTGTCATCTCTATGCCAGTAGGCGAGCGGTGGCGCCCTGTATCTTATAAAGGTACTTGTAAAAGAAGATAGGAAAATCAAAGCTCCATGTTTACCTTTTTCTTCGATGACTTTGTCTTTCTGCATTAGCTGCACTTCAACATCGTCTCTGAGAGTTTTTGTCCAGGCTATATCTCTTTTTAACTTAGTGATTGTTTCTCCCATCTATATATTCGAAGACAACAAATACAACTAGAAATCAAGTTTTGGGACTAAGAAAAACTAGGTATTCTGCATGATTATTCGTAAAACTGTAAATTTTAAATAAGTTTACGATGATGTAGAGATTTGAAAAGTCCAATATGTGGTTCAAAAGTTGTGACCTTCTGAAATAGTACATGTACATTTAAATTTATGTAATTGTAAAATCACTATGACGTCACAAGTTCGTCATTCATTTATTGAAATGATGTTCAAATTCTTTACTATACTTTGGCTGCAAAACTCATAGCTCTTAAAAATGTATGTAAGGGATGTAGTTTAAATCGTCGCGGTGATACCCAGAGGGCACCGTTGGCACCTGATCGTTCGAGAAAGTTCCTTTCACAACCTTTTATGGGAGGACGAGGCTCGGTCCGGATGGCTCTCGCATGACGGGGCGCATACAAATGTAATACAACCAATGAGTCCGTATATTAAGTCCCAATGTGCTGTGCAACACATATCACGCCACATCGAGCGGGAGGTGGAACGTGCACATCTATCTCCATAAGGGCATGTGCGCGAGGCACATACCAATAAAATAGCTGGAGGGGTGTCCCTCAAAAACGAGGTAAAATTGTTCAAAACACTGTTGGGAAAATTGTACATTTTTTACTTGTTTTGACTTTTTGACCTAAAGGTATTATTGAATGGGAATAAAAATGCAGTTGGCCGGTATTAAACAAGTGTTTAAAACGGGCTCATGGGCCTGAACATTGTTATTGGCTGGGGCCATTACCCTTTTTTAAACATACTTGTTTTGGCTAACCACATATGTATTCCCTTATTCAAAGTTGTCGAATCTTATAAAATGGTACCTTTTCTGCTGCGAGCCTTGATTTTGATGCTTGGAGTACCTGGAAAGAAAAAATGATTTTATGATTCACACAGATAAGGAGTTTCCACAACGCAGCAATTGCACATGTAATTATCTTGACATGCAGCTTTTTCTATGCAAATGACAAACGCATGCTACTAAACCAGATTCCAGTTTGTAGTAGTCATCTCTTTGCCACTCCAGGTGTTAAGATCAGAGACGGTAGAGTTGGCGACATTTTGAATTGCCAGTCCTACCATGTTTTTTGGGGCCCAGATCTACATGTACACTTATAGAGGATAATTCTTCAACATAAATTATCCCTGTTTTCGTTGGACCAGGTCACAAATGTTCCAAAAATTATTTCTGTGGACTTTGTTGCATCTTCAACATAGACATTTTTAGGTTGTTTACACATTATGATTGTTATGAATTAAGTCCAATAAATACAATGTGTCGACGGTTTCCATAAACGGCCATACCACCATTTAAAACTTTCTTTAAATTGATTTGCATCACCATCAATCACTAGGATGCTAGGATGATCCAATATTTAAACAGAAATTACAAATAATAGCTGAAACCAAAGATGTAGTCGAGTCCATCACAAGCCCTCCAGTCCTAATTCCAATCACGAGCTTTGACAAAGGCTATAATCAAAATAGTGGACCCTATCATGTCCTAAACCTCTTTGATCTCAACTATCATTTAACAAACTTAATCATCCTCAATCTTAAGATTAGTCGATATCATATACATGTACATGTACGTCAATACGTATGAAATTCAAAATGGCAAATCATAAAACACTTATGGTAATTTAGCTGTGTAGCTATCTTGGGGAAGCGGACTGTTGCCGGAATATGTCGAGGTGACCGCGGCCGGACCGTTAGATGTCTGGAATTCGGCCTGTATTTGCCAAATTCGACGGAACTGTATAAATTTCCGTTTTTTTCCCCACAGATCTATATTGTGATCTTTCATTCATCGCTTTCGTCTTTACGAGGTTGATTTTCCGGTTTTCTGTCATATTTTGCAGCAGTGATGGATTTAGCTGGAGGACTGCTTTGATCTCATTCTTACCTGTAGAAATAAAAAGAATTGATCACAATAAATAGAAAATGATGGCATTGTCGAGTCAAATTACAAAGCCATTACAATAGTTAAAACAGAAATTAAAAAAATATATCCAAGCACAATTAAAAACGGAATAAAAAGAAAACAATATATTTCCTCACTCCAACCAACACACAGAATAAAAATATGACTTAGTTAGAAATTAATAAATTAATTTAGTAAGGTATAGGGCTATATATAAAACGTCTGGTTCTACTGGGATAGTAGAAATATTGACAATTACAAAGATTTCGATCATGACACTCTGGCCTGGTAGGCATAGGAGGGACTGGAGGGAGGAGGTCCTTTGTGTGAGTCCTTTCTATAAGAATTACCATGGCGTGTGCTGTACATTGTTGTGTAAGACGGGATGGGAGTTTTAACTGCTTGAGAATGCTAGAAGCTTTGGCTGATCCTGCTCTAGTTTCTTTTTTGTTCCTTTGATCTACAATGTATTGGGATTGTACGGTAGATTCTGTTTATTGTGCGTACATGTAGATAAAAACACACAAAGCCATTAAAATTATAAATACTGCCACCATGCAATCTAGACATGAACACAAAATTGTAAAAATAGAATAACATAGAACATATCAAATCATTCAAGCAGTCATAAAAAGATGCATTTTAAGTTTAGCTTTAAAAATTGACAATGACTGATGAGCTGTTTGAATGTCATGTGGCAGTTTGTTCCATATGCAAGGTCCACCTCCCCCCCCCCCCCCAAAAAAAAAAGGAAAAAAAAGATGTTTCTGGTAACATATCGCCTGACAAAAGAATTGTCAGTACATGTAGGTCCATTTTTTTCCGTATTTTTAAGATTTTATCATGTGGAATGCATTTCATATTATACATTATACGATGTGTTTACCAGTGGCACATGCTAGTGTATGTATGCATGTTTTTTGTTTAGTCGGTCGGCTTAGCAGAAACTCTTCTTGGCCTATAAATTAGGTTTTTTTCCCCCCACTTGTTTGAACAACCCACCCCTTATTCTTCTTGCCTTGGTACGTTCATTGAAGACTTTGTTCTTAATGAGCATAACTTTCTGATCTATGATAGCAAACGCTGCTCAAGATTTGTGGACAATTTCCAAGGAAAGTAAGCACCTTCTTACCTGTATTACAAAAGTTAACTGAAATTATATACATTACATCACAATTACTTGTTTTTTCATTTCCCCCTTAACTTTGAGCTTTTTTCTTTTACTTTGCTCTACTGGGACTACCCATAGATTTGGTTTATTGTGCATAGATACAAACAAAACACGGCCATAAATATTGCCACAAATCATCTACACATGAACACAAATGTAAAAACAACATAGAACATATGAAATCAATTAAATACATTCATAAATTACATTGTATATGTCTTAAGTTGAGCATTAAAAATCGAAAATGGCTGAGCTGTTTAAATGTCTTGTGGCAATTTGTTCCATTGGCTGCACAGACGCTTCAGATTCGTGTAGTAAAGCCAACACAAACTGAGAATCGTTCACAAGTGTAACAAGTTACAAGCTGGTAATCCATTTTTGCCAAGCAAATTTTGTTTGTGCTTAGCTAATGTGCTTATCCAACTAGTCTGCCTGCATAGAATGTAGCTGATCTGTTTGTCCCCAAAACGAAAGATTTTTCAGAGGGTTGCACACATGCACATTGTATGGCAAAGAAAGAGGAAAGAGCTGGTTTACTTTTGGGTGAATAAAAACTACAAGTTGTATTTTTTTCATTGAAAAAAATGTTTGTATAGAAAAAAGGTTGAAGAGCATGACCATTGCTTCTTAAGTACATGTACATGCATATTCACAAGAAAAAAGGTACATGCCCACTTAAAATATTAATAACCCTAACTCCCTAGGGTGTGTGGAAAATCATATTAATATTGGAGGATTCAGGACTGTTGGGGTTTTAAAACCCTCCTGTGCACCTGGCCAAAATCGACCCAGTTGTTGTACAGATCAAAACCTATCAAATGAGATTGAAACGCACACAAACTGTGAGTTGGTGTTTTGAGTTTTTGATAGGCTGTGATAGTTATGTATAGGAGGGTTATTAATGATGCTCAGTACTTTACATGGAGTATGAAGCATAAGCAACACTGATTGGAGTGGGGGTAGTGTGTAGGCCATACACATTCTTGTAGATTGTATACTCCATGTTGACACTGTGGAAGCAAACTGGCTGTAGGTTTTTTCATTAAAACCCTTTTGGGTGTATGCACAATCATATTGAAATTGTTGGATCTCTCTTAAACAGAAATGGCAATGAAATAAAATAAATTACTCACACTTTAAAGCCTCGAATCTTCGCTCTATTTCAATAATGAACAGGTCGCTTTCCCTTGCAAAACGTTCCTGCTCTATTCGGATTTTCAAAGCTTGTTCTGCCTGTTTTCCGGCCATTAAACATTCTTGGATTCCCTGCTGGCGCATCAACTCTTTCGTAATTCTTCGTGATGAACAGCTTGCCTCTGCATCTGTAGTTTGGTGAAAATATTTACCTACTCGTCAATTTTCATGATGATCAGACCTACCCTTATGTGTTTTAAAAAGCACATTTTTTATGACGTCATCATGACGTCACGCATTTGTCACATTTATAAAATTATGACCCAACAGACGTTTTACAAAAAGAATTTCGAAATTAGCATGTTCGCTAAGGTAACGTTGTTTAATTGACCCACTTGTTTTGTTTAATCTTAAACCTTAAAGTTGTGAATCGACCGAATTGTGACTGATTTTGACATACCGTGTCACATTTATCTACAACCTCGTACATCTTGCCGTATCTGTATAGTCTCCTTCAGGAAGCTATCCTTTTCAGACCTTAACCATGCATTTTGCTTCATAAACTCATCTGATGAAAGAATTGTCGACAAATCATACCAAAAATCAGTTTATTTGTTCAATTTACAACACAATTGACCTATTGTCGTTTATAAGTTAACCACGCTCCTTAGACAACTGTTGAATTCTGCACGGCCCATGTACATGGAATTAAAATATGACGGGACATTTCATAAGCTGCGTGCACACAATTTAACTGGGTCCTGGCGTCACGAAATAAGTGGGAAGCAGCAGACGCGAACAGTTAAGATAACCATTATTTTCTGAAAATTCCTTCATCAGTGTTCTCATCAGGCGTTAAAACTTCATCAATGGACTTTACCTCTGTACAATTTTTGCACAAGGCTCTACATTTAAGTCAGTACAGGTTCTCTCAATTGCATGTATCCATCTCTCTTAAACAGAAATGGCAATGAAATAAAATAAATTACTCACCCTTTAGATCCCGAAATCTTCTTTCAATTTCTATGACGAATAGGTCGCTTTCCCTTCTATGTAATTCCTGGGAAATTCTAATTTGCAACGCTTGCTCCGCCTGTTGCTTTGCAGCAACTAGAGAGGCCTGTATTTCTTCCTGGCGCTGTAAGTCCGCCGTTCGAATTCTGTCATGCGCAAAAGCTTGCCTTTGCATCTGTAGTTTGGTGAAAATATTTACCTACTCGTCAATTTTCATGATGATCGGACCTACCCTTAATGTGTTTTCAAAAGCACAATTTTGATAACGTCATCATGACGTCACGCATTTGTCACATTTATAAAATTATGACCTAACAGACGTTTTACAAAAAGAATTTCGAAATTAGCATGTTCCGTTGAAGAAATATGGCTTAATTAAAAAACATCTATAAAATGGTATGACATCCTAACGTCACATCAATTTTCATCTGTAACTATAGCAGGCCTACCTGCATACTAAGATTGGATGCAATCAGACGTACAGTTATCAAGATATATATAGGACCTTTAAAATGCACCTTTAAGATGACGTCATGTGACCATGATGACGTCATCACGACACATTGTCAAAGCAAACATTTGCAACGTGGTCTTGGCATATGTCAAGATTGGAGTCAATCTGATGAATGACAGTGTAAAATTTTGGGAGTGCAATGAAATTTGAAACATTTAAAAATTCATAGAAAATCAGCCGATGACGTCATGACGTCACTTCCGATTTTACATGCTAGTGGCACTATCTACCTACCCACTAATTTTTCGGATGATCGAACCTACCCTTATGTGTGTTGCAAAAATGTACAACGTGGTCTTAGCCAGTGTCAATCTGGAGTCAATCTGCATGATCAATGATAATAGAAAATTTGGAGAGTACAATGACATTTGAAACATTTAAAAATTCATAGAAAAATCAGCCGATGACGTCATCATGACGTCACTTCGGAATGTGCATGCTAGTGACAATATCTGCCTACCCACCAATTTTCGTGACGATCGGATGTTCCCTAATGTGTTTCAGAAAAGCAAAATTTTGCAACGTCATGATGACGTCCCAAGTCCGGATGATCTAACCTATTACAAAAGAATTTTGAAATTAGCATATTCTGTTGAGATATGGCTTGAGGGTTAAATTTTTAAAAATGCTATCAATTTGTAATGGCAAAAGTGACGCCCGGAATGAAACGTGCATTGTATATGGCAAATTGAAGCATTTAAAAATCCATAGAAAATCAGCCGATGACGTCACTTCCGATTTTACATGCTAGTGGCACTATCTACCTACCCACCAATTTTCGTGACATCGGACGTAACCTTATATGTGTTTTAAAAAAAGCACATTTTTGGTGACGTCATCATGACGTCACACATTTTTCACATTTATATGCAAGTATGCATGTTCCGTTGATTCCAGGCAATGACCTGGTTTCCGAATAACTGTCTTAGGCGATCAACCGGTGGAGTGGCCCCCAAGATCTCCTGATCTGACCCCTCTTGACTACTTTTATGGGGATATCTGAAAGCTCGGGTTTTCACAACTCCTCCAGCAAATCTGGGTGACCTCCATGATAACTCGTGAAATTGACATTCTCAGACAAGACAGGTAGATGATTTGTCGTGCTGTTGCAGGAATAATGCGCCGAGCCCAGCTGTGCATTGAACGAGATGGTGGCCATGTTGAGGACTAAGACACCGTGGAATCTAAAAATAACCTGCATATAGACCCTTTAGAAGCAATTTCTAACACTAGCAGTTTTTTTTCACGGGTAGCGTAGTTTGACCCGTTTTGAAATTTTAATCGGTCTACACTGGTCCAACCCGTGCAGAATGACATAGGTCGAATGTACAAGTGTGAAAACGCCTTTATTACATGTACTGAATCTTGACACCTGTACAGCATTGTAAAAATCTGAATATTGCAAACAATATGCAATGATACTCAATATACAATTTCTCACCAGGTAGAGGTCCTTTTGGTGTCAGATCCTCTGTTGATGCTTGGAATGCTGCTATAAGTTTCTCATTTTGCTTCCACTTTGTATACCTTGACCGCCCTGTGGTAATACAAATAAGAACATTGAGACAAGAGGTAGGGGTAGTATTGAAATATTCACTGTGGAACAACTCAAAATAACCTGCTAGACCCTGGATAGTACAGGCCTTAAAATGTATTTTTACCTAATTAGCTTACATCTCTGTGCTGTGCACGGCAGCGGTGGATAGGTTGATGAGTCTTGGATAGGGTAGCTCTCAGCACACACACATGCACACTTAGGACTGGATGAAGAGACACGTGTACACCGGTTTGAAGTTACTCACAAGACTGTCCTGTGGTGTGGCGTGGCTGGCCGGCTGCGCACCTTCTCAACCTTGCGTGCATGGTTTCATATAGTCTATGGAATAGCTGCTCAAATATCCCCACTAAGATGGAAAGATGTCTCGGACAGCATATGGGTCTGCTCTGAATATGAGAATGTGGAAAACTATTAATAAGTTTTTGAATGTTGAAGACTATCCATGAACAGTTCTTGGGGGGGGGGGGAACCAAGTTAAAAGGCCTTATCTCCTAATGTTTTCAAAATTCCCAGGCCCCCTTCTTCCCCTATAAAAAAGAATGTAAAAAAATAATGGAACGGGATCAAGTTCGAATGAAATTGGGTCAGGCTCATGTGCGTGACTAGCCCAAATGGTAAATGAATATTAGTGTACACGTGGTACTTTGTACACTAATGTACATGTACACAATCGGCTGGAGTTTACATTGCGTGAAGCTTTGTCATATTAATGTGATTCTTCTGTTTAAAAAGAAAGCTTATCAGTACATTTTATAATATTTAATTGGGTTTCGTTGCTCCTGACTGGTCAACTGGGCGTGTACGCCACGCATTAGGTGAGATAATTCATCCATTGATGTCCGAATTTCTAAAAGCAATAACTTAATTACGATCATAAAATAAGGGTCGGGTAATTTGACCTCAAATTTTTTGGAAGATTTTTTTTTTGAGAAGGAAAGGACTGCTATACCCGAGACAGCACTTTACAACATGCTCATTCCTTATTAACACCATCTGCGTCATGCCTTCTTCCTGTAATTAAGCACCCGCACATTTGTGATAAGGTGGTCTGGGAAAACTTTCCTTAGTGTATTTTCCTTAGAACGGAAACATCTTGATTTTTGTTTGATTATTTTAAAAATATTTTTGGTGGAGTCTATAATTTCCTTTTACACTGTCCTTTCTTCAATTTTGGATGAGCTAGTCTTTTGTAAGCTGGCCATTTCCTGCGTCACTATCTGTTTGACGCTGTGCTGCAGGTGCCTGGACTCGGGTTGGTGTGTACATGTCTGCCGACACTTATTCATTAACTCAAAAGGTTTAAGAGCAATTCTTTCTGTACTTTGCAAACACGTTCTGCTTCCTTGGCCATGTCTGGCAGGGAAAGTTGTCACCTGACGACCTGAGGGGAGCTCAAACCTCGTTTCTTTGGGCAGGCCTTGAAGTTTCATGAATACCTGCATTGAATTCAAGAAATGCATGCTTCTCAAACGCCTTCCTGTTAAATGCCTCCACGACATCTCTCGCACCGTAGAAATTTGTCCTATATGCATCATATGTATTTCTCCGATTTCTTGTATTGTTTTATATTTTTAACTTTCTCACAATATCCCCCCGTATTGAATCTGGGCGCCTCTACCCGTCGGTTATTTTGTTCAAGTTTTCATTGGTTGCTTTTTAAAATTGTAAAGCAGTCTTTCACGGCTATTTTGTTCCTTGCAAACATGATTCCTTCCGTCCAAGTTGAGCTGTAGGGTAGTATACATATACGCAGTGCCAATGCCACATAATAAATCGACAAACATATCCGTAACCCAGTTCGCCTTTTTATTGTGCGCTTTGTAAGCAAGTTGGGAACCTTAAAATTGTTCAGTTTACCTACAAAAAAAGCAACACAAAGCTTGCCAGGAACTGATCTGATAAACAAGGATAATCTTCCACCCTTGAGTTTGAGACGAGTATTCTTACATAACTCTATACCAGTGCATGGAAAATTTATACATTTTGGTCTATATTTATCATGTTGACTTATACATGTACTTCGCTGAGCATGATGGGTGTGACATCAGTGGCGGGGGTTGGTGTGTCCATGTCTGCCGACACTTATTCATTAACTGAAAAGGGATTAAGAGCAATTCTCTCTGCTACTTTGTGAACACGTTCTGCTTCTTTGGCCACGTCTGGTAGCGAACGTTGTCCACTGACAACCTCTGAGAGGAGCTCAAACCTCGTTTCTTTGGGCAGGCCATGAAGCTTCATGAATACCTGCATTGAATTTAAGAAATGCATGCTTCTCAAATACCTTCCTGTTAAGTGCCTCGACAACATCTCTAGCACCGTAGAAATTTGTCCTATATGCCCATCCCTTCTGTCAACTCCCTCCTCCCCGACTACCTGTATCTCCCCTCCCTCCTCACCTCTCTCCTGTTGGACCTCCTCCTCCTCCTTGGTGGTTACATCAATAAGACCATTAAAAATATAAAGATGTTTACAAATTTACAAAATTCATATTAAGATTTAAATAACATTAATTATAGATTACAATAATTTAAAAAGAATAAAACGCACAATGATCCCACCATTGCAAGCATATACAGACTGAAAACAAGACTAAAAAGGAGCTGAAATTATATTTGACGAAATTAGATTCACCGAAAGCAGTTTGTACCTTCTCATACATTGTAAGTAAAGAAATTGTATAAGAGGAAAAACAACTCGCTTCAAATTTAATATTTATAAAAAAATAAAAGGAAACAAAAAATAATCACCCAGATACACTGATAAAATGAATAACCAACTCATTGGTAGTAAATCCAGCTATCTTGAGTATACAAAGCATGAACAATTTTATTTTTGATTAGCCATATTTAAGATATGAGTCCTGTGACCGTCCCATTTCAGGTTACTCTGAAGAGTTATCCCTAGAAGTTTAACTCTCGAAACACTTGTTCATCAGGCGTTTATAACTTAATCAATGAACTGTACCTTTGTACACATTTTTGCACAAGGCTCTACATTTAAGTCAGTACAGGTTCTCTCAATTGCATGTATCCATCTCTCTTAAACAGAAATGGCAATGAAATAAAATAAATTACTCAACCTGCGGAACCCGAAATCTCCTTTCAATTTCAATGATAAAGAGGTCGCTTTCCCTTTCATGTCTTTCTTGTGAAATTCGAATTTCCAATGCTTGTTCTGCCTGTTGCTTTGCAGCAACTAGACACTCCTGGATTTCCTGCTGGCGCAGTGATTCCGCCGTTCGAATTTTGTCATGCTCAAAAGCTTGCCTTTGCATCTGTAGTTTGGTGAAAATATTTACCTACTCGTCAATTTTCATGATGATCGGACCTACCCTTATGTGTTTTTAAAAAGCACATTTTTGATGACGTCATCATGACGTCACGCATTTGTCACATTTATAAAATTATGACCTAACAGACGTTTTACAAAAAGAATTTCGAAATTAGCATGTTCCGTTGAAGAAATATGGCTTAATTAAAAAACATCTATAAAATGGTATGATGACATCCTAACGTCACATCAATTTTCATCTAACTATAGCAGGCCTACCTGCATACTAAGATTGGATGCAATCAGACGTACAGTTATCAA
The DNA here is from genome assembly GCA_037893225.1 of Hippasteria phrygiana. Classification (NCBI taxonomy): domain Eukaryota; kingdom Metazoa; phylum Echinodermata; class Asteroidea; order Valvatida; family Goniasteridae; genus Hippasteria; species Hippasteria phrygiana. Next base: position 105,447 of record JAZGUH010000023.1, on the reverse strand, counting down.
GATATATATAGGACCTTTAAAATGCACCTTTAAGATGACGTCATGTGACCATGATGACGTCATCACGACACCAATTGTCAAAGCAAACATTTGCAATGTGGTCTTGGCATATGTCAAGATTGGAGTCAATCTGATGAATGACAGTGTAAAATTTTGGGAGTGCAATGAAATTTGAAACATTTAAAAATTCATAGAAAATCAGCCGATGACGTCATGACGTCACTTCCGATTTTACATGCTAGTGGCACTATCTACCTACCCACTAATTTTTCGGATGATCGAACCTACCCTTATGTGTGTTGCAAAAATGTACAACGTGGTCTTGGCCAGTGTCAATCTGGAGTCAATCTGCATGATCAATGATAATAGAAAATTTGGAGAGTACAATGACATTTGAAACATTTAAAAATTCATAGAAAAATCAGCCGATGACGTCATCATGACGTCACTTCGGAATGTGCATGCTAGTGACAATATCTGCCTACCCACCAATTTTCGTGACGATCGGATGTTCCCTAATGTGTTTCACAAAAGCAAATTTTTGCAACGTCATGATGACGTCACAAGTCCGGATGATCTAACCTATTACAAAAGAATTAAGCACCCGCACATTTGTGATAAGGTGGTCTGGGAAAACTTTCACATGTATTTTCCTTATAACGGAAACATCTTGATTTTTTTTATATTTTGTTATATTTTTGGTGGAGTATATTTACACTGTCCTTTCTTCAATTTTGGATGAGCTAGTCTTTTGTAAGCTGGCCATTTCCTGCGTCACTATCTGTTTGACGCTGTGCTGCAGGTGCCTGGACTCGGGTTGGTGTGTACATGTCTGCCGACACTTATTCATTAACTCAAAAGGTTTAAGAGCAATTCTTTCTGCTACTTTGTGAACACGTTCTGCTTCCTTGGCCATGGCTGGCAGCAAAAGTTATCCACTGACGACTTCTGAGAAGAGCTCAAACCTTGTTTCTTTGGGCAGGCCTTGAAGTTTCATGAATACCTGCATTGAATTTAAGAAATGCATGCTTCTTAAACGCCTTACTGTTAAGTGCTTCCACGGCATCTCTCGCACCGTAGAAATTTTTCCTGTATGCATCATATGTATTTTCTCCGATTTCTTGTATTGTTTTTTATTTTTAACTTTCTCACAATATCCCCCCGTATTGAATCTGGGCGCCTCTACCAGTCGGTTATTTTCTTGTTCAAGTTTTCATTGGTTGCTTTTGAAAATTATTTTGTTCTTTGCAAACATGATTCCTTCCGTCTAAGTTGAGCTATAGGGTAGTATACATGTACGCAGTGCCGATGCCACATAATAAATCGACAAACATATCCATAACCCAGTTCGCCTTTTTATTGTGCGCTTTGTAAGCAAGTTGGAACCTTAATTTTGTTCAGTTTACCTACAAATAAAACACAAAGCTTGCCAGGAACTGATCTGATAAACAAGGATAATCTTCCACCCTTGAGTCACAGTTTTCATCTAACTCTTGCCGGCCTACCTGCATAACAAGATTGGATGCAATCAGAAGTAGTTCTCAAGATACAGGATCTTATAGAAAAATCTGTTACATTTGACTAAGATTACTAAATGTCACCTGGCCCTGTGAAACTATACATGTATAACAAAAGGTTATATTCCCTACGGATCATCACGGAGGGCAAATCCCTGTTGAGCCTTTAGTTTTGCCAACTTTAATTCCACCGACCTCAGTCTAGTCGTCTGCCTTTCCAAGGCTCGTTCAAGTTCCTGGATGCGGCGGTCTTTCTGAGGGAAATTCGAGGCTAAATCCCTGATGACTTGGAATTACAATGTAGCTCTATCTGTACCTGTTGTTGTTGTTGAGCCCAAGTTAGATTTTGCCAACTCTAAATCCTCCTTATCATGTAAATCAGGTCAACTGCCTTTCTCATGTAGTCCTTGCTTTCTCTTTTCATTCATCATGCTTATGAATTGTTAGTGCACACAAATCTACACATGACATGCATGAACACAAAAATGTAAAAATATAAATAACATAGAACATATCGAATCATTTAAAACCAGTCATCTGAGAAAACCTTGTCCACCACGGATGTAATTGAGCACCCTTTGTGGTTGAGGTGTACAATGGAGTCGTGGTTGACGCCCATGTTTGTTACAGCCCCTCTCCGTCTTCTGCTATTGCAGGCCTTACTCCGCAGAATACTGATTTTGCCCTTCATGTCAATTATGACGTTGTGTAGCGCTTTCCTTTTCTCCATCTCTTAGATGGTATTTTTTTAGCAGATTTTGGTTTTCCATCTTGTAGTTCTGGAAGTTACAAAAACTGTCATATCTTTTTTGCAAGACTTAAGGTATTTTTTAAACCCACAAAATACCACACTTTACCCATAGATTCGGTCGAGTGTGAATATTGATAAAAACAAATCACAAATCCCTAAAAATTATAAATATTGCCAAGAATCTACACATACAGTATATTGGCTTATTTTTAGTTGACCATGACACCCAATTCTGTACAAAACACTCAAGTACAAGATTCTGCAACCAATAAACTATTTAGATCAAGTGAACAGTGCCTTGGAAGGCACTACAAAGTGTCCAGGTACATTTCAATGACATTCCGCAAAGTTGTCGAAAAGCCTTTGGTTTTTGTTGGGATTTTTGTTGCCAATTTCTTTTTCTTTGACCAAAGTGCCCCGAGATGGGTTTTTCATTCTTAAATGCCATATCTTCATCATAATTGGCCCAGATAAAGAGCATACATGTATAGCAATTTAGCATAGATGGTCCGAGAACAATGACGTCACGATGAGCTTGGAGTTACGGTTTGATATGTTTGTCTGCATGCTGTGTATGGCAAATATCAGTTCGCCGAAATATTAATATTTTCGCGTCTTGAGGTGAGTGGCGTCCGTATATCTGCAGATGTGTTGATCCACTCAGACCCTGCCAAATCAACAAGGTTCAGCTTGCCTGCAAAGAAACAAAATATACCAGTGTTGGTTAACTGTTCCTACCACATACAGACAAGTGCAGTATCACCCCTCCACCCCCTACCAGTTATAATCAATAATATAATTAAAGTTACAATTTTATTTTTGTGGGGAAAATCTTTGTCTTAAATTATGCAAGGATGATACTGTGGAACATTCCCTGACTAAGATGTGGTGAATATATTCCAACCCCCCCCCCCCCCCCACCTGTGGTCGCTCCCATGCAATAAATGACATTGGATAGCGGAGACGCTCTTCAGCAGTCCTCAACTCTTCGTTTTGTATGCTGCTGTTCTTGGTCTTTACCTGCAACGAGGGCATCTGTTTTGGTTTTCACAATCTCTTCCCGCATCGATTTCCTTACAATCGTCAACTAAAACCCTTGATGTTTCGTATCTTCCTTAAGCTTAGCAACAGCTTAAATAGTATGAACAAGAGCCGATCTCAATTTCTTTCTGAATGACCGTGTTCTTCATGCCCTTAATTGTCTCCTGCTGTTCCTGGATATCTGAATTTTCCTGAATCTGTTTCCAAGAGTATTTGATCTTGTCTTTCAGGTTTTCCTTTTGCCATAGGTCTGCATGGGTTTTTTTCTTCCTGCCGCTTTGCGCTGCATGTATCGGAGTAGATGAGATTTATTTCCTTTACTGCTCAATGGTATGCATGCCTTGGACAGTCTTATATCGGTCATGTGTTATCTCGGTGTACTTTAATATGGGTCCCTTTACGTCCTCTTATGAAGTTCTGTTCCCACATATGGGCTGGTGCTACTGCTTGTCATTTATCTTTATTAGAGTACAAAAGTGCAAAGTTAACTTGGTTGGAAAAGAGTTGTGCTCGTCCTTATCACTTTCTCACCGGAGATGTTTTGCAACTCTTAGTCTGTTCTATAGGTATTTTCATGAGAAATGTTACACTGGCTGGCCAGCTTGCCCTTGGAACTCTTTGCCTGGTGCATATTTTCCTTCATCTTTATGATCCAACTCTCCTGCTCCAAGAGGAATATTCATTCCTACCTCTTGCATCTTTTAATTTTTTAATTTTATTTTTTTTTCCCCTTTTCCTTTGTATCTCCACACCTTGAGCGGCTCTTAGCAAACTTGCATATATAAAAAAAGAAAAAGAAATGGAATTAGTACCAGCGCGAAATGACGTAATCCCAGCATGCAAGGCAGCGCGCCCATCCTGCGCGTACATCAACCTGCAAAATGGCTGATGTCCAATACCTTTAGCAAAATTTTTGGCGACAAATCTGGCAAAAAAGAGGCCAGCTAACTCCTCAACCACCTCAAAAAGCGGTGCACAACGGCACCATTTCAAAGGAAGTGGCAGTGGTCGTTCCTGGCCGCACCAGGGGAACAGTGCCACGACAGGTGGACCTACATGAAGAGTTGATACAGGCAAACCAAATAAAAGAACAATAGTTCGGGACGTGGTCGCGGTTCTATGCCCTCTGGCAGATAGGGAATTCCATGGGATGTAATGAATGCACGCTTGCAGACCGGACGTCTACAAAAGTGCCAGAAATTTTCTTTTTCCATTGGGAAATTGAGAATCCAAAATCACCAATAGTGAAATCGACAAAAGTGATGCAGATGGCTCACAAAAGCACGAAACAAAAATAGGAAAAGACAGTATACGTGTCATTCTCGGGCCTGGCACGAGCAATGTGGCCAAAAAGAACCCACATGTAGATACACAAAAAAATGGGGACAACCAAAAAATTGTTGTGCCATTTTTAATTGCCCGAAAATTCAAATTTTTACTTATGAAATTGAAAGAACAAACACCTGACCTGCAATTGAAAAGTGACCCAAATGAAAGGGTGCAAAAATAGTGTCGGTCTTGTGAATTTAAAATAGACTAATTTTCGGTTTAAAAAAGCTGAAAATCGGTCATAAAGAGGCAGAATGCGGTTTTTCAATTTTTTTTTATTATAAATGCCTACAAAATTCCAGTTAATGAATTTGAAAGAACACCTGACCTGCAATTGAAAAGTGCCCCAAATGAAAAGGTTGCAAAAATAGTGTCAGCCTAATGAATTTCAAAAATATAGATGCATTTTTGGTAAAATAATGAATCGGTCATATAGAGGCATAATGCCATTTCTCTAACAATTTTGTTCCATTGTGATGCCCAAAAATTCCAATTATTAATGAAATTGAATGAACACCTGATCTGCAACTGAAAAGTATCTTGAATGAAAGGGTGCAGAAATAGTGTCAGCCTAAAGAATTCAAAATAAAGATGCATTTTCGGTTCAAGCTGAAAACCGAGGCAGAATGCAGTTTTTCAAAAAAAGAAATTCATTCTAAATGCCCGAAAATTCCAATATTTATTAATGAAATTGGAAGAACATCTGACCTGCAACTGAAAAGCGCCCCCTAATGAAAGGGTGCAAAAATAGTAAAAGCCTAATGAATGTGGACCCAATTGTTAACAAGTGTGAATCTCACGGAGTTTGACTCCAAAAGAGATGTGGATTATAAAGAAAGGTATGGATTATGAAAGGGTTTCGAAATAAGTCATCAGAGATCATGCAAATTGACAAGTGCCCTGAGAATTGCATGGTTGATCTTCGGAGTCGAGTTGTGACCGAACTCGTGCTGAAGTTACTGAAACACCAGACCAAAAAGTTTGAGAGAATGGAAATCGTTCAAAGTGGGTTGTTGCCCCACGAAAATTGTAGATGGTATCCAAAAGCATATGTGAACAAGGAGAACGACAGTTAGTGTTGCCAATGAATTGACGGTGGTCGGTATGACAGGACTTGTTAAGTTGGGTCAGTTTTCCCAATATTTGCTGACGCCAAGAGCTACAAAAGACAGAATGCCAGAATGGTGTATAATGGGAACTTGTTCTCGTCGGATGTCAAGCACAATGCCTACATGTACTTGCAACGTGGCAGCCAAAATGTTGAAACAAATGATAAAGGACATATGAGAATACCACGAGGGTTTAATAACCAACTGTGCCCAGCAGAATCAGCCTTTTACACGTACCAGTGGAGCCCATCGATACCCCCATTACAGAGGAGGGTATTTCCAACGTGGACAATATCAGCCTTAAGGCAGTCGCCCGACTAATGCTCCCTGTCCGTACCCTCCAAGGGGTGCATATGCCTACGGTATGAGATCTAGTCAAGGAGGAAAGCTTGAATTACACGACGAGCCTCGACCACATCTACTGCACACTCCAAATGAGAGGTAGGCTCAAATGCCGGATATTGTAGCATTCAATGAATCTGAGCAAAAATCCACACTATTTTATTCTGGTAGATTGAGCAACTATATTTAAAAATGGAGGCATTACTTCAAATAGTGAAATATTAGATGGCAGCAGGTTGCACAATTGAATTCACAGATGGTGCTGCACCTGTTCAGTACGTATGCCAATATCTGAATTTAACTAGCAAGAGTTCAATCATAGATGAGGCAATCCAAAACTTAACTAAAAAGCAGGTTTTGGAAAAATGTGGTTACGGAGGATGGTGAATTTGTATCAAGCATTTTGTTAGTGCCCAAGAGAAATGGCTCCCATAGACTTATTTTGAATCTGAAGCAATTCAACTGTCGAATAGCACCATTTTAAGATAGAAACATTTGATATTGCATTAAAGTTGATTTATAAAGGGTGCTTAGATGCATACTACAGTGTCCCCATGCATCCAGATTTTAAGAAAATTTCTTAGATTCATTTGGAGAGATTCCTTGTTCCAATTCACCTGTCTGCCGAATGGGCTTTCATGTGCTCCACAAAAGCCTGCAAAACTGCCTTTTTTTTGCGTGAAATGGGCATATGTCACATAATGATGATATGCTAATTGTGGCAAGCACTGAAGCAGACTTAACCTCTAACTTGTTTTGAGAACCTTACTGGATCTTGGCTTTGTGATTATGCCATGTAAACAAATAAGTCCCAGGTGAGTTATATACTCGGATTCAATGGCTCAATTACCCGAGCAAAAGATTTGAAGAATAGTCATAATGTAAGGACTAGTAGCAGATATGTATACAAAACATTTGCCAAAGTAGTAGCCTGGTAGCCTCCTTTCCTGCTGTGAATGTTAGCCTACTGAAATAAAGAGAATTGGAACATGCCAAAGACAAAGCCTTGAAATTGAACAAAAGGAACTTTGATGCTACTCTCTTAATGTAAAAGAGTGAACAACTTGATTTCCAAAAGAGTGAATCCCTTATCAAACCACTCCAAAAGAGTGAAATTTCCACTTTTTCACGGAGCCATTTAAGGGACAAGTTTAAAGAGTGTTCCCTTTTATGGCTCCTGGAAAGAGTAGAAATTTCACTCTTTTGGAGTGGTGGACTGAACTTTGACCTTTTGCCTCCAGATTAAATGCAAAATGCAGTTGGTATGTAGTTTGGCAGAGGGACAGACAAGCGGAATTTATTGAGGCTTTTTCAGTCATGGTAACTTATTTTTCCCCCTTTCAGCTTAATTGGTCGAGTACTACAGAAGTTGAGATCCGACAGAGGGACGGCACTAATGATTGTACCATGTTGGCCAACTCAACCATGGTCAAGTCTTCCTAGACTGCTAACCAAGCAACCACTACCATTGCCTCCAAAGGAAAAACTCAAATTCAGCAACACACTACATCCGCTAAGGAAGAAGTTATCGCTGATAGCAGGGCACATATCAGGAAAGCCTGAAGAACTTGGAAGTGTTGGGTAAGGTTTTACAAATTGTTAACACATTTTGTTTCATTGGCCAAACAATCAATGGCCACCCTGAATATTTTTCTGCCTGTCTGGTTTTACATGGTGCATATTCAGGTAAAAGTGTAGTCAAGGACACCTCAATAGCATGAAAAGACGTAGTCTAAATAGAAAAGGCTGCAAAATTGACATCAATTGTAGGACTATTCATTTTCGAGTAATTTAGCATTCCATTCAGACATTTTGTAGAAGTCTTAAATATTTGGAAATGGAATTGGTGCAAAGATAAAGCAAAATGCATAAACAAATCTAGCTTTTTTGGAGGGCAAAAAATATATTAAAAAAGGATCTGGGTGGGGATGATCAAATGGTTTTTTTTTTTTTAATTGGCCAAATGTGCGATTTATATATTTTATATGTATCCTTTTTAAAATCTTGTATTAGGTCAATGCCCCATGAGTGATAGACAGTCACTACCATCTTGACAATGACTAGAGTCAAGACTTGGAGGATTTTGACAATTCTGTAGGTAAATGTAATTGACCTATCACCGTTTACAAGTTAACCACGCCCCTTAGACAACCCTATGGAAATTGTGTAGTAATTTTTGTTTGTCTCAGATTTTGCACGTTCCACGTGGAATTATAATTGATGTGATTGGACAATAATTCACAAGCTGCCTTGACGCGATTCGACCGTGATAGGTCAATTCCATCGGGTGCTAGAAATATTTTAGAGCTTTGTAAGCATCAAAATTAAAGAGTACAGAAGGACATCCTTCCCTTTTTGAAGACAATACTGAAGCTTTTCTTTATTTTGCCAACCAAACACGATTAGTTAACAAATGTAATCTTTCTTTCAGACTTTGATACATCTGATAAACCACATCAATGGATCCGGAAACTGATTCTCATAAGACGATGGCCAAGGCAGCATCATCATCATCAAGAACCCAATTTCAAGGTAACTTTCACAGGCATTGCCAAAGAATTTACGTACCCAAACTCCCTACATCATTTGACCTACACGTAACCTGAATCCTCCAATATCCTCAGATTCCAAACTGCTTCAATGTTTGTTACTGGGGACCACTGCCTGAATCCTGCAAAATCCTCCAGTGGGTTTTAAATAGATGCCCAGTAACCTCAATCCTCCGAAATTATCCAGCAACAGATTGGATCCTCCATTTTCATCCAGAGGCAAATGACCTCAATCCTACAAAATTCTCCGATGCTTCAGTTTCCGAAGTCATTCATTTGGCAAAAAGGAAATGTTGAGGATTTGGAAATTTTAGGGTTAATGATTTTCTTGTACATGTATGCAAGTGGGGAACTATTTATTGTAGTATAAAACATTTGCTTTTGCTGTAATTTTCAGAAATGAATGGAATTGGGGGTTGGTATTTTATAGCAAATACTGTAACACTGACCAATTTAAAGTTTCCTGATGCTTGGGGCAAAAAATGTTCTTGTAGTTTGGTCCATGACACTACTTCAGATAGATAGATAGACGTTGGGGATTATAAAGTCTGGGAACTAGACTATTTCCAGCGATCGCTGGCTGACAATCGCTGGAAATTGATACAAAAATACCATTAAAAAAACAAAATGACAGAACACCAGGTGCCATGATTTCACAGGTTGCTTGAGATCATTATTTACTTAGTCAAGTAAGGTATTTTATAATAATTCATTATTTTTGGTTTGTGATGTTTGCAAATGTTTTATATTACCTTTTAAAGTAAAGGATTTTTACTCACTGTCATTTGTTATAGCCATTGTGAAGAAGGCACGGGCGAGCAAAACCTCTGGTATCGATAAGGCGAGTAGTGAGTCTACTTTGAATATCAGCAACGGGCTGATGAGAGGGATCAGAGAAGACGGGGAAGAACTGAGACACACAGCAGGAGGGTGGCAACAATCGGGATGGACCGTACAATACCTCGGACTCCTCAGTGGAACTCTTGCACACAGCAGGAGGGTGGCAACAACCGGGATGGACCGTACAATACCTCAAACCCCTTAGTGGAACTCTTGCACACAGCAAGGTTGTGTATAGCGTGCGTGTTCCATCTTTATTGTGCAAAGGCCTGTCGCCAACTCCGGACATCAGGCATGTCAAGGGGGGGGGGGGGGGGGCACAGTGCCAGCTAGGGGCATTATACAAGATGCTTTTGGTTTTCGCCAGTGGGGTGCCAATTGGTTGGGGGTGGGGGGGGGGGGGGGGGGCTAGTTCTTCCTCCTCCCCCCATTGGTGCTATTTTCATCAATTTGGAATTCACCAATAGGCATTAGGGGTCCAAAAGTGTGACATGTTTTGGTGTCCCCGTTACACCCGACGTGACATTTCCCATCAAGTATCACTAAAATTGACTTCACACTTTTTTTTACTTGTTTGGCAGGTAAATTGCTTTACATGATCACCCTTCGAAATAGAAGGCATTAAAGGAGTCCTGAAAATCCTATACATGTCGGATGTAACAGGGACACCAAAATTGGACCCTAATTTAAAGAATGACACATATTCTAAGCTTTAGAAATATTAATGTAGTATCAGTCAACAGCAGTGGCGTATCCAACAAGGGGAAAGGGGAATTTAAGGCATCATAAAAAAAAGGAAACAAAAGAAAGTGTTTTTGAAACTGTTTTATGATGGGTCACATGTTGTTTGCCCTCCCTGGCAAAAAAAGCTGGATACGCTACTGGTTAGTGTTGGGAGAAATCAGATTTCAAAATCCGGTTATCCTGATTAACGGTTATCTGATTTAATGTTGAAAAAAAAATGGATGGGCAGGCTATTCATATTCCAAGAAGTCTACTAGCAAGTGAATGCAGTTACAATTATTAGACCATGGAGCAAATTAAAAGACGTTCAAGTTGTTTTTTAGTAAGTCAAAAAAATGGAAGGCTTAATTTTGTTAAAGGTTGCCTTCGAATATCCAGTTTCCAAAATCGAAACCAAATTGTGTAATTCAAACCGAATGTTGAAAAATCCATATTTATATTCCACCACTAGTTTTAATTTACAGTATTTACTGTTCATTAATGTTAATTTCATCACCTTGTGTCGCGTGCGAAACCATGTATCTCACAATGGCAGGTTCAGGAACATGTACTGAAGTTTTAACAATGTTACGTTTGCTATAGGGCTGTGCATCTAAAGCTGGTATACCAGAGTACCTGATCACTGTCACGAACTGGTCATCATGGAATAGAGTACCCGTAACCGAACTAACATAGTACATGTAATTTCTCAATGGCAAATGTTTATGAATTACTTGTGGAACATTTTCAAAATAGAAACCAGGGCCCTGTACTTGGAAAAAGATAAACATGACGCTTTCGAAAATACAATTTACACCATGAAGCTATAGAGCCCACATTTTACTTTATTGATGCATCGATGTTGTAGTATTAATTTGCAGACCTTTACGAACAATATGAACAGCAATTTACGAGATTTTTTGGGATTAGCTTTGTTTAACAGGTATCAGATTCACATATTACCCGTAAATGCACACCCCTAGTTTGCTATGATAGTGCCTTTTACGAATTTCTTTGTTTCAAAAGATGTAATCTTGCATCGGGATGATGTAAATTCAATAATTATTGCCATTTTATAAAAATTAGGTTAGGTAATGGGCAAAAAAGAAACCTAGATTGAATCCTTGTTTCAAGTTTAATTAAAATATAAAAACAATAATTTCTCTGCATCTGTGTATGATTACTGTCACTGTTGGAAAACCAATTACATTTTGTACATTTATAGTACGCTGGGGGGGGGGGGGGGGGGGGGGGGCTGCATGGGCGGTGGAACACTCTTGAAAGGGGAAAGCAGTGCCGGCCTAATGGCCCTTTTCTGTTTTTCTTTATGCAGAACTTCCAAACGTGGGGAGGGGGAACATTTCCCCCAAGTTAAAAGTGTGGTGGTGGGTGGTGGGTGGTGGGTGGGGAAAGCGGCATGCCCAGCGGGGCACGTGCCCCACCAGCTGACGTCCGTTTTCCCTCTTAATCTTGGATTTTTTCAGTAAGGAAGAAATGTTACATTTCATATTTCCATTGATTGACGAAAAAAATAAATTGAAATGATAAACACGAGATGAAACGAATAGAGTACCGAAGTCTGACGTCGTTGGCATGACAACTGGTTCCAAACAAATGTAAATTTCGACTGTTCCTTTGTTAACAGCCAATGATGCAAACACATAAAAGTATTCTGGTTCCAAACGTTGCATTGACGTCATCACTTCGGTGCTCTATTTCAGTGCCCCCTCGATATTAGGTAATGGTTTAAAAAATAGAAACCTTTTGCCTTGGGGAGGTTTCCCATTCTGCAAAATATTCATGTTGTGTCCTTTGATCATGTTGATCAGGCAATGTAAAAAAATGGCCCCTGACAATAATTTAGCTTGAAACTTAAAAACCATTTGCAATGCTGCTGAGAACTTTAAAACCACGAGCTATTATTGCTCGCCGTCGACATCGCGTGAATTTAAACCGAACAGATCAACGAGCACTTTTACGTCAAAAGACCTCCACCTCCCCCGACCTCAAATTCGGTGACGACTCTTGATAAATCGAAGATTCTTTTTTCAGTAAGGCCGAAATGTCGCATTTCAAATTTTCCATTCTGCTGCTACTCGCAGATCAAACGGTAAGGGAAAAGAGCAGGCAAAATTGATTTCTCCTTGTTTTCTTCAAAATAGAGCACTCCGACGCTCCGACCGAGTCCTCTGTCGGCGCGGCCGCCTCCGGTATCTGCGAGGCCGGCCCCGGGAACAAAATTTACCGGTAACTAATATTTTCCTATGCGAGCAAAATCGCATTTATCTTTTTTTTGTGGGGTGGGGGTGGGACGGAAATCCTTGACAATAATATTGTCCAAGTGGAACTTTTCCACTTTTTGGGAGTTGGACTTTAAAGGAAATTGTCATCGCTGTTGATTGCAATGTTGGCTTGGATTTTCAGTGTCCAAAATGTACTCGCCCAGGAAAGGACACAGGGATTATGGTGCACCACAGTAAATAGTCCAAAATTGCTGTTCCAAACTAATTACCATAAATTGTAAACTCACAACTTTTTACATTTGGGGGGTCATGCGATTGATAGATTGTGTAATTCTGATCAGCTATCAACTTGGGGGTTCTGTGCTTCAACTTTTGTGAAGACTTGATAAATTTTGGCTTTAAAATTGGTCCTATTTGGCTTGGCAAGTAGAGGGATGCTTTAAGAAAAATGGAAGCAAGCCAGTTGGGGGAAAAAACATTTTCGGGGGTGATACTTTATCTGGGGATAATTAGCAAAAATTCTCAACGCCTGATGAGCGGCAACAAATTGAAAATAATTTGACCGATTAAGATTCAAACAAATTTTCAGTTGTCACAAAAACTGAGAGACTCATGGATAATGATCATTTTTTTCATTGTGAAGTTAATTGATTTTACACTAAGGTCAATCGGAGTTTATTTAGTGTGGTGCATCCATGCACCCCGAACTGAATCGATGGGGAAGATCGAAGCCCGCCCTCCTCTCTTGTGAAATTATTTCACCCAAGAGGGCGCTGTCCATCTATTCATCGTCAATGTAAATAATTTTGTGACAATGGCGGATTCCTGGTTGCCCGTTGAATCATCGAAAGTCCATTCTATCGGCCACCACGTTCGTATTTCTCACATTTTATCTTCCTAATATAATACTACGTGGCGGGTCTATCTTCCTAATAACTACGGCAATATGGAGGAACGCGACGACAGTGAAGGTAATTCGTAACTCTAAAAGAATTTGCCATATCAGTCCGGGAAAAGTACGAATTCGACAACGTTGTCGTTTTTAACAACCATTGTCGTATTTGACAACTTCCGGTGTACCTTAGAGAGTGGATTCCCCATAGCGTTGCGTTCTTCGGCGTTTAGGCCTTTTACCTCAATTTTGCTCATGCAATGTTGCCAAAACCTCTTTGTTGACAAACATCACATTCATTCAGTCAAATACTGGTACTTTTACCTTAATCATGTTAATGCTTGCTGTTGAATTCTTGTGAACAGTCCAGAAATTGAATAGGCCTAGGCGGTAGGCCTAGCTGCGTATAGACTTGACAAAATCTTAGTAAATTTTTGACAATTTCTTTATTACTTCTAAGTTCTAAGTTCTGATTAACCATTATTATGTATCTCCACTCACAAACCCAACTACAAGTTTGTCAGAAAATTATGTTTGTACAAACAAACAGACGGACAATTATTTTCTTATTTTTTGACACATTTTAAAAGGCATTGAATCATTGTGCACTCATAAAAAAAAATCAGAAAATTACAGCAAAATAAATTTCTATTAACTTGGTAGTGGGTAGGTAAACTCAAAACTTATGAACGGAAATGTTCAACATATAGATCGAGCTTGATGACATTTCATTTTTTGTGAAATTTCAGGGGAAAAGTTTGCTCTAGAAAGGCACTGGAGGAAATAAATCAAGGACCACGCCCGGTAGAGGCCACGCTACGGGACATTAACAATACATTCAGAGAAGAGGGGCGGGGTTGGAATAATGTGATACAGAGTTGCAAAAAGGTCATCTTAATACAGATTTATGTGTTGCATTATAAAGTGGTTTCTTGTCGGTAAAAGTCTTTGCATATAATTTTCACAGTTAGAGGCATTGGAAAACAATCTTACTGATATGTTGCGAAAGGATAAACAGTTATTCATAATTATTATATTGCATTTTTTTTATGGATAGTGTCTGCAAACTGAAACCTGTCCGATTTTGGAACATTAAAATGGGTGTTATGTTGAAACTTTGCGTGTTGTAGTACCCTTTCTTAATGTCAGTTTTGTTTGGGGGCTGTGCGAAGTATTTTCTATTTCTAAAGGAATCAAGGATATGCTACCGGTACCATAGGTCTATTTTGTCTTGGTTAGAGGAAAACAGTAATGTAGACGAGAGAACTTTGCTTTTTAAGAAAAAGGTTGTATTATAAAAATAAAAAAAATAAAAACCAATGTTGGAACTTTACAGAACTTTGCATTATAATAAAAAGCATTTGGTTTTCCGAAAATGCAGACAATTATTATGGGACGCTTTTCAGACCTTTGCTTCATAAAAAAAAGTCTAGTTTCTATTGAATTGTTAATCAAATTATTGACACTTGTTGTCAATGTCCTTTCATGTAGTAGGCCTACATGGTTAAAAACGCCATTAACACTATCGGGTGCGTGGAGTAGGGCCTACATGTATCATACCTTTTAAAGCAGGGAGAGGCTGTTTCCTGTACTCTTACTCTTTGTGTAATTTGATGTCTGCAAATTCAGATGAATAGCCGAAATAAAAATCAAAGTCTCTACCAATTTGTGCTTTATATGAATTACTTATCAATTTGGGGAAATTATTTAGCATAAATGAATAATTCTGAACTGATTTATTTATAACTTCCAAAACAAGGAAAGCAACAAAAAAAACATTCTGGCCACTGGCCAGCAAGGCCAATTGCCGATGACCTTGCCAGCATATGTTGGGTTTAGCGATTAGGCCCGATGGGCAGATCTTGTCTCGTCTCGAGACCCAAGGCCAGATCCTCCTGGATATCTTCCAGTTGTGATCACACAATTCCCATCAAATACAAGAGTAGTCCATCAACAATTCAATCTGATGATGTGATACACAAAGAGATGGAAAATGGCAAGACAAAAAAAGAAAGGAAAGCTGTTTTACAAAGAGCAGGTAAGTTCAGGATCACGGCGAACATCGTTTTTTTTTTGGCAGACAAAGAACTAGAAGTGCAAGCTATAAGGTAAGAAATTCGTTTGTCTGGGATGTAAAAAACCAAAAACAGGCATCCTCAATGATAAGAGGATAAATCATTTGGAAGCAACAGATGGTACATTAATAGACGTAGCATATATAGGCTACCCCAATTTTTGCTGTCGTCTGACTACAGCATAATACTTTTAATAGTTCTGGAAAATGACGCCTTACAAAAACCCATGCGCCCATCAAAAGAGTGTTGCCAAATGTTGATGAGAAAAGCCTGTGTTAGGAATGTAGACCTAGTACTAGGCCCCTGGCTTCGAAATCATCTTGACAAAATGAGGGGGAAAAAACGATCGATTGTTACCGTACCACCACCTCAACAAGCACAGGGCCGACTAGTTAAGTTGCGCACATGGTGCGGCGTACGTACGACTGATTTTTGTATCTGTATGGGTTGAACGCCCGGTTGAACGTTTTGTTTCAGAGTTATGTATTTTTTTTTTACTCTGATCTTGCTGTTTTCCTCTTCTTATTGGGATTCTTTTTCCAAAACCTTGTGTCTATCTTCGTCAAAGTCCGTCTGGGATGCCATTTTCAGCGGTCAAAGAGTGCATTTGTTACAGGCCGCGGGTATCCCTCTGTTTTCATATTTCCCGCGCAATGTATGAAGCTATATTCGTCACGCAGTCGCTGCTTTCGCACACCTGAAATGACGCTATATTTCTGTAACACAAATAAAGTCTTCTTTAAAATTAATAATTCATGTCAGAAAATAGTAGTTCTAAGTTTAAAAATGTATTTTCGAATTCCAGGTGTTATAGTGTAATACCGCGCAGTAACTGAAATCATCGGAAAAGGATAGAGCCTCATGATCACGCTTTTTAACAAAATGGCGTCATACCGCAGAGACTTCGAAGTTGCGAAAAGTAAACGAACATTTCTTCAAAACGCATGGGCGAGTTTTGAATTTACGCGGATAGAAATGTAGGTAAAGGATTGTAAATTAATACTATGCAATCAAAAAGTACACTTTTTGCGTAAATTTTTCACTTTTTGCGTTCGAAGTTAAAATTGTCGAATACGACAACGATAATCGTTAAAATTCGACAATGGTTGTTAAAAACGACAACGTTGTCGAATTCGTACTTTTCCCGGACTGATATTGATTGATGAACGAACGCTGTGTGACCATGGAGGTATCCTTTTAATACCTCCGTGTGACTGATGAGTTTGGCGAACTTTGTTGTGTATCGTTTTGTATAATTTGCAGGGCCCCTCTTTATAGAAGTAGGCCTATAGACCTTATCGCAAATACCGCCTGGATGAGACGTCACAATGGTTACTAGGGTCTAGGGATTTTGGAAAGAAACGCGCACAAAAATCGCTCCCATTTCCTTCCCACAATCCCTTGTGACCATTGTGATGTCTCAACCAGGTGGTATTTGCGATATGGTCTATTGATTAATTCTATGATTCGAGCATGATTCGAGTCGGGGGGGGTAGGGCCTAGTTTTACTCATTCCATAATGACTTTTTCAACCAAAAGCAGACTTTTCTTAATTCTATTGACATCATTTTTAGAAATTTTGAACAGTTTATTGCGGTACCGGTGGAAAATGCAATTTTCGTAGGCCCTATGGAGGCTACGGCTACGCACTTTATGCCTATGGCAGTTGCCATGCGAATCAATGCGGTTTTGCATATTTACGATGTTTACCAGGTTTACTGTCATCGCGGTGATCGCCGCTACTCCTCGCGACTCCACCTCGTAGCCGGCTACGTGGTCATGCTTCATTGCTCACCAACCACATAGAACTAAGTACCATACGCCTTTCTTAATGGTAGCGCCAGTATCATACCCGGAGGACTGACACTTATCATAATTTATTCCTACATCAGTATTTTACTACAGAGGTCAAACTGGAACATTAATAATGCAATTTTGCACATGTATGCGCGATGAGCGCGCGCATATTGGTGGCTCAGCTGTATCCCTTCCGCCGGGAAATTCGCCACCGGGCGTGATACTGCTGCTGCTGGAGGGTCTCTCTAGTATCACACCTGCAGGAAGGGAAACATAGGTTGTGGATGGAAGAAGGTGATGCATGCAGTTATAGTTACGAGTGTGAGGAGATGGCGACTGCAATCAATGACTATTTTGACCTCAACCAGAAACACTAAAAAACAAACAAACAAAACCCCCCAAAACAAAAAGAATTAAAATTAAAATTTATAATTAAAATGTGAATTAAAATTTAAGTAAAAATTGAATTAAACATTAAATTAAAATTTAGATTCCTAACTCTCTAGGGTGCTTGCAAAATCATACTAAAATTGGAGGATTTGGGACTGTTAGGGTTAAAATTTAAATTAAAATTTAAAAATTCAAACAAAAATCATATTCACATTTACATTTAACATGTTTAATACTATTTTCAATCAGTACTGTAGCAGTACATGTGTATTGGTGTACGTACGTACATGTCTGGAACTGTTCAAAAAATGTGAAGTCATTTTTTAGCACGATATTTCAGGGCTCGAAATTACCATTGTAGTGCTTGCGCAACGCAAGTGAAAAATACCCGAACGCAAGTTATCCTTGACTCAAGCTTGCATTTTGTGCAAGTTGGAAAAGTACCGGTTTTTGTCTACTGATATTTCACAATGATAACCTGTATGAATTGATTAAAACAATAAGTTTAACAAACGTGTTTTACTGTAGCTTTTCTGTCTGTCTGTCCTCGGTGTCCCGGCCCAGCAGCTACTCAAGCGCTCGCACAATCCTTGCATGCAGATCGGAACGAAATCCATGCAATGTTAATGTACATGTTAACGGTGCAGACTGCATTGTACATGTACAGTACATCGTTGCCTTTTTATGCATGTCTTGCGTTGGGGACCAGACATGCTGCTGGGCGATGTTTAACCTCGCTCCCATTCATACAAGTCAGTCGTTGAATGTAACTGAAACCGGCAGGTGCGAGCGTGCGTTGCGTGGAGCGGGGATTTTACACGTAAACATTGTTGACATCGGCTTTAAAATGACGGAGAAGTAAGATATTTTGTGACATTTTTTTCTTGCGTTTTGGGGTTTCGATCATCATGAAACGTTCACCACCGAAGCAGAAAAGTTTGCTCGCTTTCTTCAGAAGTAAGCGGCCAGCATCCGAAGCTTTGCCTTTGTTTCATATGTCATACATACATTGAATTACAAAAATTAGTGCAAGTTAAATTTTATTAGCGCAAGTTGTTTCAAATGCCAACTTGCGCAAAGCGCAAGTAATTTTTTTGGGGAATTTCGAGCCCTGTATTTCTCTTTCGATTCGGCTGGTTTTCAACTTTCAACAATTTTGTAAAGGCCATTTCAGTTAGTGAATTTCTTTAAAACACTCACTAAATAACAAGAAATTTAAAATACAAGTTAATTACACGTTGATTTTCCTATTCGAGGTCTCCGGATGCGCGCGCCACCTATGGTGCACGGTGAACTTTCAGGCTCTACGCCGCCGAGCCGGCCGGGCCAGCCGCGCACCATAGTCGAGCTCGCACCGGCGTGCACTAACGCGTATGGAGATCAATGGTAACGTGGAGCCACCACACGCGCATGCACAAATTGCATAATTCATTAAGTACAGCAGTGATGCCGTAAAACTCTGCAATAAATTTGTGACGTGGGCATAATTTATGATAAGTGTCATCCCTCCGGGTGTTATACTGGTGCTACCTTTCTTAACTCTTCCGCTACAGCGCGCCGCTCACAGCGGCTCGAAAAAAGCCAATTCCTGCTGCCAAACCGCTCAGAGCGGCTCGTAAAACAAAGAGTTAATATACATGTATGCTGACGTCATACAGTGTCCCAAGAACAGGGCTTATGGGTCGTGCTATTTAGCATCGTCAAAGCGTCAACAAATTGAATACCAACGTTTAAGTGCCAACAATTATTTCACAATGCCATTTATTTCCAAACAGTCATATTATGTATATTAGAACCCTCCTGTGCACCTGGCCAAAATCGACCCAGTTGTTGTACAGATCAAAAACCTATCAAATGACAGATTGAAACACACACAAACTGTGAGAGTTGGTGTTTAGAGTTTTTGATAGGCTGTGATAGTTATAAGTATAGGAGGGTTTTAACATAGTTCAAAACGTCAATGTGTGAAATAATATGCGAAAAATTAACTCGCGACGGCACCGTTTCGTGCTGCTTCACTGGCTGCCATCTTGTTTATGCTGCACCACTCCATTTTTTTATAGGGGAGTTTCAAAAGTATGAGGGGATTGCAAAAGTTTGTTGAAAATTATTTCTTATTTAAACATGATAAAGGGACAATTCGTATTTCTCGAAAATTAAGCTTTGACAATTTATTTATAAAATGCCAGTACACGGTGCATATACACATTGTTCGTTCTTAGAATTCTGGTTATGAAAAAAACTGCGCTAAATATACATCTCTTTTGACCCTAACCCACCCTTTCACCTCCTAGCTGCGTAGCAGCCAATGGGGTAGTTACTTGGGACTTTTTTGCCCAGCCTCCGTTCGTTTTACGTTGAACTGTTCTCGCCGCAACTCCACTGCGCTAAATATACACCTCTTTGGACCTTCTCACCCTTCTACCTTCACCGCGCTATTGACCCTACATGTATATAACCAACCCTTCCACCTCGTAGACGCGTAGCCACCAACGGGGTAGTTTCTTGGGTGGACTTAGAATTGTTCCCACTTTGTGCATGTTGCCGCCTTGTACTTTTGCAGCCGTATAATCACCGCCCTAAGTTCTGACTGCGTAGCCCGAAATTTTGGGGTGTAATTTTCAAAAGTGGCGGGGTATTCTGCAATTACTCCCTTTATTTTTATGTTGCATTTTGTCATCTTCATTGTCGCTTTACCCAAAAATTTCCCTCAAAAACTAAAACCCTGCCCTTTATCTACAGCATACTTCTTGGTTTGTAAAGTCGCTAACTAGAGTAGACTTTCTCGAATTTCTGGACCACAAGAGTCGTCGAGTCGACATACATGTATGCAATATCGATTTACCCGGAACTCCCATTGATACACAGCACGTAGGCATAGCGCATGTTGCAGTACTACAACTAAATCAATCCCGTACCCGCTTCGGTGATGTTACTTGACTTTGTAAGACGTTCGTGTTGTTTGAAAATTCGGCATCCTGTGTGCAGCAAAGTTAATTTTTTAAAACATTCATGTCATTCTATGCATTCATTATTCATTACAACATGTTACAATGGATGATGCCACGGAGCGTACATAAAAGTTGTTTATCACGTGCCGAAATTCAGACCACTTTCCGACCCCTGCGCGTAATTTCGTCATCCCCCATAAGACTACACACCACCACTTTGTACAAATGATCTTCCACTGACAGCGGCACAAACTGTCACCAACTTCGGAAAAAAACTTCCATTTTTAACCACTTTGGCATAAACATATGGCTGCAATTATCACTTTCTTCTTAAACCCAATCTTACAAGGAATCCTAAAAACATGAGAAAAGAAAATAGTTCACCTTTTGGCAATTCTAATAACCTAAAAGTGGATTTTTGATTTTTTGATATAAACCATGGAGTAGATTTACTGCAAGGCATTTTCTGTGTCCCCTTTGCATTTTAATGGACTTTTTTGGGAAAAAATAAGGAAACCCCCAAAAATGCATTCACATAAAAGGAAAATGGAGGGGATGCTCAATATTTTTTAATTTCGCCTAATAACTACTACAGTAAAGATTTCATGTTTTTTTACACAAGCCTTGAGCTTCTTGGAGACAATGGAGATAACTAACTCCATTGCCCTCGTCTGTGCCTTTGACAAGGAAAAACATCTTTCTCTGCTAAAAAGAAATATTCCTGGCCCACAAAGTGATATCTGGGATATGATATGAAATGCGCAACTGCTGCGGTAGGATAAGCTTCTTTGACGTTGATGTGTAATTAACTGGAAACAAATCAATACTAGCATTGAAGCAGCATTGTGGCATGGGCAAATAACAGGAATAAATAGTGGGTGTTATAGCGTGAGAAACAGCTGCAACCAATGGTGTGATTGATGGAAGGAAGGTTAGTCAGTGTAGGCAGACACTCGGTGACATCACACCACAAACAATTAATCTCATTCCGTACCAGACAATCAACAAAATTAACAACGGCTTGAAATTGAATTGCACTTTCAGTGATGTCTGATACTCTGTGCACAGCGTTCGTGTTGTGGCATTTATCACCATACATGTACTTTCACCATCATTTGCTATTTGTCTGCAGACATTTTGGCATGCTATTTTTTTACTACACACTCTGGTCATGTTGTCATTAATTAATGGAGCATTTTTTTAATGGAATAATACAATTATGGCCTTCAGAGGAAAAGTGGTTCATTTTAAAGGTATTGTACATGTAATAACGCCTGCAGTGTAATGTTAGTACATTTTGTGTGATATTCAGTGTTTTGTATACAGGTCCAGTTGAGTATTGGAGTCAACTTCAGTTGAACATGATAAATTGTCTGGGTTAAATTTTTATCAGTCTGAAAATATATAGTTTGTAGAATTAATACTATGTACTATGTGAACATGTAATGTACACACATTTTTTAACAAAAAATAATAGATTGATTGATTTTATTTTCATCATATTGTGACTCAAAGACCAAATAATGAAATTTTCTGAATCACTGTACAATTACTATTCATTTGTACTGAATCTTTTTGTATGCATCATGCTTTACAGAATTTTGTTTTATGTACCAATGTATTAAACAGACTTAAAAAAAACACCACTTTTTCCTAGTTTCAGATGATCAGTTCTTCTTCAGTCATGCTCCAAGAATGCCAGAAGATGACATTATTATGTCAGAGGTTGCCGTTCTTACTGGTATGTAATTATACATTATCTATCCTGTGTATGTGACTTACATTGTACATGTATTTTATGTTTGAACTGCATAAATGTGCAACTTATACATGTTATACATAATGGACTGATGAGATAGCAGTGTAGTAGGGATGTAGTCTAGTCCATCACAAGTCCCTGCAAGTCCATCACAAGCCCTCCAGTCCTAATCCCAATCACAAGCTATTCAAATGAGCTTTGACAAAGGCATTCCTTTGTCATTGTTCATCCAGTTACTTGTGACCGGCTTTAGGAAAGGACTTCTGACTGGCTTGGGAAAGGACTTGTGAAAGAACTTGCAGGGACTCGACTACAACTCTGCAGTGTAGTGGTCTTGGGTGGTCTTGGGCTCAATAAGCCAGTTGGGTATCTTAAAGGTCAAAGGTTATTCGGGATAAAATTGCTGACGTAATGTCACGCCATGTTACGCGAATGCCCATTCTGATTGAATTTAACACATGCGCATTGTGCGACCACCTTTTGCGTTCACACGCATGCGTTGGGTCACGCGGGTCATTCGGGATAAAATGTCATTGTGCACATGCTCAGTTGAAATACCAAACTGACTTATTGACATTTCACTGTTGCACTTTATCCATACAGTGTATTTCTAATCTGTTATATTTTAGGTGGGCGGGACCAACACGGCAGACCAATCATTGCATTTCCAGCAAAGTATCATGGGATACTAGAGTCAAAGGTCAAGGCCAGTGGAATGGATAACCTTCTCAGATATTTCACTGATATCACAAGGTTTGTATAATATTCCAAGTGCAGTTAAACTATGTGGAATGAGAGAATGTATTCAATGATTCAATGATTCGATGATATACTGTATATAATGAGAGGATAACCCTGACCCACCTCAATCCTCAAAAATTCTCCTTGCAGTTTTGGAGGATTTTGGAGGATTGAGGATAAATGGTACATAATTTCAAGAAAATGAGGATTTTGGAGGGTTTAGGATGGTTCCTAGCAAAAAGGGTCTAGGGGGTTAGGGTTAATGACTTCTTGCATTGTTCCTGCACGTGATCTTACATGTTACGGAGATGCTTGATTGGTAAAGACCAGGCGACCTGTGTTATTTCCTTGGAGCAGGTCCATTCTACATACAAAGTGAGAACAAAATGTACATGTGCAGTAGAACCAAGCTATTATGTTTAGAGTCACAAGAGTTGTTTGATACAGGGGTCGTTCGATATATTTAATAATAGTAATACACGTTTCTGGGAACCAAATAGGATGTTTGTAATAACCAAGTGTTGATATAACGAAGGGTTTACAGAAAATGTGTATGTCCTTTCTAGTATATAGTGATGGTCACAATGAAACTCTTGCTTGATATCTTTTAAACCTAACGTCACTGAATACTACAAAATACTACTTGAGTAAACTGTATCCCAGTACTTTAACTACACTGGCCTATGAGAATGGAGTAGTATTTTGTAGTACAGTGTACTGTACCCCAAGTGAATGCCCAGGACGTTAGGGTTAAATGGATTTGGGTATTGAATTGAATTGAATTGAATTGAAAATGGTTTATTTAAAAAAAATCAATCTCGCAGCCACAGGCTGAATTGCATGATTTTTACAAGCATTAAAACCAGGATTAACATTAAAATTCACACCAATAGAGAATAGAGATACACAAATTACTAACACCAAAAGCACCAAAATATTAAGACAAGACTAAACTAATTATTAATCTAGTATGATTATTAATCTAGTTGTGCTGTATATTGTTGAAGTTTTGTCTTTGTTTTGGTGTATTTTTTTATTTAATGTGAGGGCCCCAAATGATCAGCTACTGCTGGATGGGTTACCCTCATTAAAGATGGTTTTAAATAAATAAATAAATAAATCTAATTGCCTTTATTTAGCATTTGTATGGATAGGCATCATGTCTTATTCTTTTGTACTTTTCAGAGCAACTGACAGGAAAAGAGGCTTTGCGTTTGTGACTGATCTCAGATTCTCCACGTTGGACTTCATTCTACTCATGAAATCAACACTGAACAGCATTCAGGTAAGACCAATTCTTATCTCTTTTTAAAAAACAATTTGGTATTGTTTATGTACAAATATTACTCCTCAAAACATGATTTGATTCCCTATTTCAAATAAAAAGATGCATCTGAAGGGGCATCTTCAAATCAAAGCCAATTACAAGAATTACAAGGATAATTTACTGATTCAGCTTGAAAGTTGCACATTGTGTGTGTACTAGGCTTTAAATTTTATTCTGGGATCTAGCAGATTTTGATTGTGGTTGCCCGTTGCCAAAATCACTTTTTTCTCTCCATTCAATTCTGAATCCAGTTATTTCTTGGTATTTTGTAACCTCCTTGGAATAATAATAATAATAATAATGTGTAAAGTTCTTTAGTGTGTAAGTGTACTGAGGTTTTATTGTGAATAATTGAGCTTTGTTTGATGGCAAATGTGTGCTGTAATTGTACCAGCATAAAGAAATGCAGTTATGCATGAATGAGGATTATGTGAAGAATGCCAGGTATTTTGACCTTGTTGATAATTCATTAGCTTGGAAGGGAAATTTGTCTGACTTTACATTTAGGCAGGTGTTTAACCAGTTCACGCTGGGATTAGTTTTGCCGAAAATTTATATTTTCCAAAAAGGCAAAATATAGCAGCCAACTTCTGATATACAGCCAAACGCCACAAATACTGATTTGCAAGAGTCATTTCAACAGTATTTGAAACCTCATATATTTCAATAATCCGGGTGCGCCCACCGGAGTGTTAATTGTAAAACAACAGGCCGTGCACAGCGGCCAAGTTCAAATTCAACACACGGTCTGCCTCCACAGACTTCTCGGACTTGGTGTGTGTGTGTACAAAACAAATGAGGGATTAGCGTGTTGAGACATCACCCGGAGGTTAGTCAAGGCAAGCTTGATGTTTTTACCCATCAGCTGTGCCCGTGTATAAAAACAGCCAAATCGTGTAAACATGTCCTCCGACGCGAACTGGTTAAGTGAGGGCAATGGCCACAGATGAAGGAGATGAAAGAAAAATTAGTCTGTGACATTGACCATTAACCTGTTAATGGACACAAACAGAACTTTACTAATTTGCAGCGGAGCCATAGATGAACAAAGTCTGATCTCATGTAGGAATATTGCATTTTAAATTCAAGTACATGTACAAGCATGTAATTTTTATTTTAAGTCATTCTTCTTTCTTAACTGTATTTTGTATTTTGTGTATAGGCTGAGATGAGAGGAGCTATAGGAACATGTGTGCTGTATGCGATACTACCACTCAACAAGAAAACACACAAAGATACATTGACTCATCTAGCACTCAGACAGAGCAAGAAGAAGATGAATAAGAATATTGTTCCTCCTTACTTCCAGGTATGTACATGTATCATACCGAACCTGTACATACACGCACACTGCAGTGTATGGAGGGATTTTCCAAATCGATGCGTGTAGAACGGCCGGCCGTGTGTGTAGTCTGAAACAATAGCACATTACACGGGTCGAACTGTTACATGTGTAGCGCAAATGCTGGTGTTGCGTTGAGTAGTAAAAGGCAGCGTAGTTGACCCGTGTTGAAATTTTAAGAAGTCTAAACGGGTCGAGCGTACATAGTGTGAAAACGTCTTTACATGTGTCACCTTTTGTTCATCTGACAGAGTGTGGTTGTTGATGACGAGATGGAGCTCTATAACTACATTGAGAAGTCTCACTTGACACCTGACCTAGGGGGATATCTGCAGTACTCTCATCGTGACTGGGTTACATTTAGGAGGGTAAGTGCCAATTTCATAGAATGCCTAACGTTGAAGTCTGTGCTTATGGCCTAACCCTAACCCTAACCGAGCTAGCAAACAAATTGTGCACTAACACCATTAAGCACAGAATCCCTGCTCAGCAGTGAAATATACTTAGTAGCGATTCCTCACTAACTGAAATTGTAAGCAGATCCATGAAATTGGAGTCTGCTCAGTGAATGATTTGATGGACAGGTTTATTTGCAGTATGTCAAGGCTGATTGTTTGTATAATCGTTTTACATTTTGTCATTGTTATGCAGATTGTGGAGCCATTCTTGAGTAATTTTGAGTCCGTTCAAGTCAGCCTTCCCAACGTGTACCAACGATTAGATGCAATAGCTAAAGTCACTGGAGGAAATAACAAGGAAGAACTCCAACAAACACATAATCGACTGCAAGATGCATACTTTGACATCAGAAGGCAAGTTCAGTATAATAAGCCAGTTTGGTATGTCAAAGGTTATTCCGGATAAAATTGCCGACGTAATGTCACGCCATGTTAGGCGAACGCCCATTCTGATTGAATTTAACATGTGCAGGTTGTGCGACCACCTTTTTGCGTTCACAAGCGCGCGTTAGGTCACCCGGGTCATTCGGGATAAAATGTCACTGCGCACATGCGCATTTGAAATACCGAACTGGCTTATTGAACAGGTGCATTTTATATATGTATGCAATTAATATTAACATTATGGTATTGGTGTGAACTACTTACGGGTTTCCTTCAGATCAAGTTTGTTCTGTGCAATCTTCCTTAGCTAACCCTTGTACTAATAAAAGGTCAAAATCAGTCAAAATCAGTCAAAATCAGTCAAAATTTCCATCCACCTCCCCTGCCTATACTTTCAACACAGACCAGTCACCAGTGGTCAGATTACTAATATGTGGTTAGTACTATGGCAGGTCAAATTCAGTCAACCGGTTTTGACTCTTTCCATTGGTCACAGCATGCCAAATCATTCTCATAGCTAGTTGCTGAAACAGTCATCACGGGTGAAAAATGAAGTTCTATGCATAGAATTCCAACGGGTCACAACAATAACTCGACTGATTTTGACCCATACAACAACATGGCTCAGAATTATGTTTGCATAGGAGGGCTAAATTAGTACACATTTTTGACGTGGATAACTCGTTTTTGCAGGGGGCTACATCTGGATCAAGTACTGGATCAATGTGAAGGACTTCTTGCGCGCTTCCACTGCCGTGACGAAGATGATGTGTTTGCAGCATTAGCACAGAAACCGATCTTCAAAGAGACAAAGGAAATAGTTGAGGGTTGCTATGAGGTACTGGTTGCAGCCAGGAAGAAGATCGAAGAGGATTGGAAGGAGATGTCTGGAAAAATAACTAAAGCTGTACAACTCATCGATTACAAGATGGATGTAAATAAGGTAGGTCTACAAGAGCGGTGGTCAGGAGATTGACAGGGCTGTAGTCGAGTCCATCACAAGTCCCTGCAAGTCCATCCTAAGCACTGCAGTCCTAATGCCAATCACAAGCTATTCAAATGAGCTTTGACAAAGGCATTCCTTTGTCATTGTTTATCCAGTTACTTGTGACCGGCTTTATGAAAAGACTTCTGACTGGACTTGCGAAAGGACTTGTGAAAGGACTTACAGGGACTCGACTACAACTCTCTGGAAATTGAAGACAAACAGACAGATTAAAAGGAAGACGCTGTGATTAAGTTACAGCTCAGCTGGTTGTTAATCACTCCTGTGTATTTTTTCCCTGTCGCCCAGAGTGAGAATCTAAAACAAGGAGGGGATTGGAGTAAGGAAGAGAGAGAGGTAGAGAGAGAGGTTTAAAAATGTATGTAGCTATGGTAATAAAGCTGTATTTCATTCTTGTATTTTTCAGTTGTTAGACTGGTTCAAGTCTAAGTTGGGGAGGGAGCTTCATCAAGGACCTGATATTGCTGATAGTCTGAGCCGAGCAGAAATGCTATGCAACCACTTTGAGACTGGTGTACGAGTTAAGGCAGAGGTAGGATTAATTTCGGACAAGTTCAAGCCTTGACCGTTTGTCAATCACTTGTACAAATGGCTCAAAATTCACCGAGGCCCAATTTCATGGCTCTGCTTACCAATGCAGAAAATTCTGTGCTCACGGCAAGCGTATTTCACGCGTTAGCGGGGAATTTTGGCTCCTGAGCATGCGTACATCCTGTAACTAAGGATTCTGTGCTTACAAAATTTCCTTGGTTTTTATCCGTTTCATACTAACTATTTACGTTTAGGATGAGTGAGAAAAATGTCAAACAAGCGCAAAAACTGATGAGATCACAGGAACTAAACATAGTCGTCTCTCTAACCGTGCGCTAACGAAATCTATTAATTTGAGGCCTACTGTTACCAGTAATGAGCTTTAATGATTATTTGGTCCACAGGAGAAGTTATCTAAGGCGAGTAAGTTAGTGGAGAAGGGTGAAGTGGTGGCTGTTGATGACAACAATCATCGATTGAGAGAAATCCTGACACATACTAAGAAGCTGAGACAAGAGGCACAGGATTTCCAGACTGCGCTGCAGAAACACCAAGACACCCTGCAGTCAGTCTATCAGTTCCATCAACTATACAACAAGGTTAGTGTTTATCGTTTCGGTTTGCGGTAACACCATGTGTTTATCTCAACTAACGAGAGGTATGGGTTCTGAAAAGAACCTTATCGCACAACTCGTATCTCAACCTTCGTTAAGTGAGAAGGGTTCAAGGGGAGAATCAATTTTCTTGCAACTCGTTTTCTCTACTGTTGATAAGTGAGAAATATGATTCAGGGGAGAACCATGGTTAGTGTTAGTGTTAGGTTAGTGTTCAAGGAAGTTCAGTTAAAAACCTTCCTGAATCAGCTCAAATTCAGCCAAAATTACTGTGGTACTGAATCCACCAAAATCTCTCAGCGTTCAATTTGCATTGGAACATACCATCAAAACCCATCAATGGATGTGTTCAGTTTGTTATGCTAGCATTGTGGCAAATGTATTATGCATCAGCAAAGAATCCATCCAAATATTGCAAAACTTAGGTGTGGACTTTGATGGAGTGATAGTGGCTAGGGTTAACAATTAATCTTCTAACAGTTCTTACAGCCAGGTTTTTGTGTCTGCCTGCAGTGATGTAGTCGAGGCCATCACAAGAGCACTTCAGTCTTAATTCAAGTATCAAGCTATTCAAATGAACTGTAATAAAAGCATTCATTTGTCATGTTTAATATGCCTGCTACTTGTGCCTGTTACAAGCTGGTCTTGTGCCTGGTCTGGTGCCTGGTCTGGTGCCTGGTCTGGTGCCTGGTCTGGTGCCTGGTCTGGTGCCTGGTCTGGTGCCTGGTCTGGTGCCTGGTCTGGTGCCTGGTCTGGTGCCTGGTCTGGTGCCTGGTCTGGTGCCTGGTCTGGTGCCTGGTCTGGTGCCTGGTCTGGTGCCTGGTCTGGTGCCTGGTCTGGTGCCTGGTCTCGACTACATCACTGTCTGCCTGTAGTATGTAGGTTATAGAATGCCTAAAAGCTTTTTCAAATCTAGTCTTTGAACTGTACATTTTTTATATAAGATTTTGACATTGCCCCTGCATTTTCCTTCATTTGAACCTGGTATGCACATTTCTTACTGAATATAACCCTCCTATATAACCCAGCCTATCAAAAACTCTACCCACCAACTCTCACAGTTTGTGTGTGTTTCAACCTTAAACTTAATACGTTTTGATATATACATGTAGGGTAGCTGGCTCCATTTTGGCCTTGAGAACAGGAGGGTTAATGCACAATGTAGATATGACCACAACAAATTATTAGTAATTGTACCTATTACTGTTTTGTCATATTTACCAGGCACGTCACTGGTACGTCAAATGCATCAGGTTTCTGCCCTCGGATCTTTATGACCTCCACAATGACCTAAGGTCATGCTCCAGAGGTCACGATTTCCAGGCACTACAGCTCCAGTGGAAGGAGGATGTGAGGAGGTTTCTGCACAAGCACCCCCTACTAGCAAAGGAAGATCTGAAGAAAGTGAAGATGATTCCTGAGGATGTTGATGCCACTGTGCTGAAGAAGAAAGGACGTCTTCTCTCATATAGGTAAAGTAGTATACAAATCTTTGTGTCCTCAAACCACAAGTCTGAGTCCTTATCATTGCTGTTCGTCAATAAGGGAGTGTCTCAAAACTTGAAGTATATTCCATTAAAAACATTTCCCATTCCAATACGATCTGCCACTATTCCAACTGGGAATAACTTGGGAATAACAGGTGATCCCTGTGGATTCATTGATCTTTGCATGTACATAACAGTCGTACTTTCCCAATACTTCCGAGGGCAATGCTTTGTTTCCTATTGTTCCTTCAATATAACCCAACCTCATAGAATAAGCACGCACTTCTACTTGCGAGGACCTATTTCAACAAAAGACTTGACTTGCGAAGACTTGCGGAAGTATATACAGAACCTTTACACTTATTCAGGGACTACCTCTATGAGTTAGAAACATACTAGAATCATGGTGCATTCTTATTGAGAACACATACGGCCTGAAATTGAAGAAATTATATTGTTACTCTTCAATTTGTATTTTTGCCATCTCTTCCGTGATCCCATCCCTGTTTCATCCAACTTGGGCCCAATTTCATAGCGCTGCTTAACGATAAGCAGAAAAGTTGTGCTAACTATAGCAGGAAAATTTGCTTAAGCATTAGCGTATTTCATGGCCAAGTCGTGCTAATGCTTGTGTGTGCACGGAGATTTCTATTGTTGCGTCACTAATTTAAGCAAATCCTGCTTCCGAAGTTAGCGGACTCTTTGCTGTGCTTACTGCTTACAGTTTCTATGAAATGGGTGACGGTTCTGTTATCGTGTGTTAAGCAACGATATGAAATTGGGCCTTGGGGTTTGAAAAGGTATCGATTGATTGGTAATTTTATTGCTTCATCCGAACAGATGCCTGATGTTGTCGAATCTGCTGAGTCACAGTGAGGAGACATCCATTGCAGACATAAAAAACATCATGAATTGGCGAGTTGAGATTCACAGTCAATCAGATGACTCTGCCTCCCGTCAAAATGAAATACCGCCCTCGCATGCTCAGATGAGGCAAGCTCCATCAGACAGTAGTCTGGATACATCGTATCCAAGTCGGCACAAGAAACCAGATGCAAAGAGACAAAGCAGAACTAGCTCAAATAACACCAAAGTTGAGAAGGAGCATTCACATGATAGAATGCAACCACCAGAGAGAAGCAGAGGGCACAGCAGACACAGAGACAGATATGGTGATACTCACAGTCATACAGCAAATGATACTTACAATGGTGATCCTTTAGTACAAAGATTAGGGCATGCAGGTTCATTCTACGACAGACTCCGTGATACAGAGGGTCAGATAGTGGGTGCGGGACATGATGAGGTTGATGTTGGTAGACGTCAACTAGAGGAAACGCACGGAAATAGAAACAGAGAGAGATTATATAATGGGACCAAAGAACACACCAACCAAACATCACCATACAACACTTCTAATAATTATATACATCGAGACCGTTCGCCTTCAAGACATTTAGCAAGGGAACACGCCCAGCAGGCATCATCATCACAGCAGTACGTTCCTTCTGATCAGTATGTACGTCAGAATTACTCCCACTCACGGCAATCAACAAGGGAACATGCACAAACTTATGGCATCTTTGGAGATTCTGATTTTGAAGATGACACTGCTGTTGTTATCCATCACCAGGGGTCACATCCCCCACTGGGGCTTCCTGAACATCCGTTGCCTGGCAACCAAATGCTGTATCAAGGAAACACACAGTCAGGTAGTCAGCAGTTGACACCTTCTGATCCTTCAAATATTGCCATGGGTGATCAACGATTGAGCTATGGATTAATCCAGCAAGACCTTAATGAAGTTCAATCTGCCAAAAGCACTGTAGGACATTCTACTCAACTCGGTGCTGGTAGTGTACATCCACATCACGGACCTGCCGTCCCACACTCAGCACCTTATGCTCACCACAATGACGTACCTGTTAACCTGAATTCTAATAATAATTCTCATTCTACCAACTCGCCCATTCAACCAGCCCGTCATCCCTCACCGTACGATCACCTGCATTCAAGCTTGCCCCCATTGCAAACATCATATGTAAACAGCATGACATCTCCTAAAGGAGCACCAATAAGCTTCCACGGAAGCTTAATGAATATTCATCATTCCCATTCGGATGGGTTTTCTGCTATGGGTGGATTAAACATGGAACATAATGAAGTGATGAACAGTTCTCCAGTGACAAGGCATAGAAGTTTGATGAACCTGAGTCAGTTTCCAACCATGAATCAAGCAGGAAATTTCAGTCTTCAATATAACTCGATGCAAACACCACCTGTATCGGGCCAACATAACGTGCATTCTCCACAAACTGTAGACATGGCTAATCCCTTCCTGGACAATGAAGGAATGTACTCCACCAGTTATAATTTTCCGAGTCCTCATGATGCTGCATTGTCAAGGCTTAGACATGGAGTTTCAGAACCGAGCATGAATAGTTCACTTCACGAGGATTCTAACTCTCCATACAGCCATGTCTTAGCTAACCTGATCAATCTCCGTGCATCATCTGCTACAAGATTACCAAAGCATCCAGGGTCAAAGAAAGCTAATACTCCCCTTTCCGTCCATCCGTTTTCTCGCAGTGAAATGGACCTCAGATACAGTCAACAGAATCGGACATCTCCAGATTCATTGCGTCATAGTGAACTGGATCTTAGACAAACTGTACCCAGCTTAGACAGTGCGGCAGTGAGCTCTGGTGTTGTCTTACCACAAGGTGATCTGTCAGATCCCCAAGTTGAGTATTACAAGAAGCTGTCCACACCTCAGCTAAACCATTCCACTACTGCTTCAGGACACAAACTGGACCCATCAGTTCACACCTGGATGCATGTTATTCCATCAACTCACACCAGACGCCAAGCACGCCTCTCTGATCATATACCTCCAACATCTCATCCTCTTTCTCCTCTTGGTCTCCTGGAGATGGAGGTTGCTAAGGAAACAATGGATGCTAAGGATGCAATAAAAGAAGACGAATATAATAAGAAGCAGACAAGGAGACAAGTTGTGATCGACAGCATCCTTGGCCAGTCAGAACCAGGCAACAGGTCTTATGATTCCAGAGCTCGAGATCAAGCTACACCTTTTGATGGTCATAGAGGTAAAAGTTCAGGGAAGAGACAAAAGCAAAACAAGATTAATTTCCAGAGTTCACGAAAAACTGACAAACAGATGCTGAGAAACTCATCACCTCGTCCGTCCATCCGTAGAGAGGCACATCACTCATCATCACATCATAAAGCTACTGATACTGCAAGTCAGCAGTCATCCCCTACTAACAAAGCTAAACAGACAGCTTCCTTGCACTCTCAACAAGGCAGGTTGATAT
Organism: Hippasteria phrygiana; assembly: GCA_037893225.1. Lineage (NCBI taxonomy): Eukaryota > Metazoa > Echinodermata > Asteroidea > Valvatida > Goniasteridae > Hippasteria > Hippasteria phrygiana. The sequence continues at coordinate 71,911 of JAZGUH010000023.1, read as the reverse complement.
CAGAGAACTATTGGAGAGAACGCTACCAAGGAGATTCTTCTAGGACATCACTGAGTACCCAGAATGTTGCACCACCATCAGTCCACAGAGGGTCTGTACACACACATAAGACACTGACAAGTGCCGAACATCAGTTAGGTCTATCAACAACAATACCCCAGGAACAGACCATGCGAGCTACTCAAGCCTCAAACCAGGGCCATCTCAATGAACCAAGAATGACATCTGCTGGTTATTCTGAGCAAACAAATATTCACAGACCATTATCCTATGTCACAGGTGTGAGTCAAAATGGAGATGTTGATTGGAGACAGAAACATCTAAAGGAATTGCGGATATATCCCAGAGTTCGAGAACCGAATCTTGCTTCTGGTGTGATGCACGTTAGGCAAGAGGCATCCGATACAAGGTGGAGGCAGCAGCATTTGCAGGATCTTGGGATAGCTCCCAGCATGCCTCACACCAGCTTGAGACAAGATCCAACCAGTAAGGTGAAACCTTCAGATGATGGTGACTGGAGACGGCGACATCTCCTGGAACTTGGTATATCACCCAACATTCATCACTCAATACAGGAGCAAGCTTTAACCTCAATACATACTCCTGTGAGTTCATCCCGGGCAGATGATCATGACTGGAGGCGCCAGCATCTATTGGAGCTCGGGATATCTCCGACTGTTCATCACCTTGGTGCAGAGCAGAATTCCATTGGTACTACAGAGAAACCCACTGAGAGAACAGTACCATCGGACTCTGATTGGCATCATAGTCATGTGAATGGGCTTGGTGTGTCTGCCAGCATGCATCAGTACACCATGCCAAGCTTGGATCCTCCAGAAGGTAGTGCAAGAAAGATTGCTCCAGTGACCAGCAGATTGCGAGGAGTTCTTGAGAGTGGGCGGAGCCTAACTGATGTCAGGGACATTCATCAAGTGGCAGATGAAACAACCAAAAAGAGGTTAGTTATACCTAACCCTGGTTAGAATAACAGCTTAAACGTGTTGGACATTGTATTTTTCAGGAATAATGTTGAGATCTTCATTGTGTCTTCTCCAGTTCCCATTGTGGTATTATTTGCAGCTCATTGTTCTTGAGCAAGAAACCATTGTTCTTGAGCAAGAAACCATTGTTCTTGAGCAAGAAACCGTTGTTCTTCACCATGAAATTGTTGTTCTTGACCAAGAAACCATTGTTCTTTACTAAGAAACTGTTTAAGCTCGACCACATTCCGTGATTGATCCTAGTCATACTCTATTCTGGTCAGCTGGTATCTGTCAGATGATACCTTTTTTGTGTTGATCAAATACAATAATCAAGTGCAGCAATTTTATGTTGTCTACTTTGTATTAGTTGATTTTGCCAATATTATTTTGTGTACTTTTTAATTTTTAGATAAGGCATCAGTAGCTACCAAGCTCTGCTTTATTCTCTAATAAATTGTGTTTATTGCAGAGTGCCATTAAGCTCGTCTTTGCATTAACCTTTAACCTTATCGCTTTAAATCATCCAGTGTGCGATTTGCTCGTCTCTCTGATGATACCATCTTAGATGCTGAAGAGCAAGCTCAGGATGAATTGGCACTTAGATTCCATGAATTGGAACTGAAACTGCAGGTATGTTGACTGTCAATCACAAGACAATTTGAAAGTAAATTTTAACAACAAATACCAGCTTGAAACTAAACAAACAATTAAACTGCATGTTTTTTAGATTGACTATGGTTCAAATGAAGAGTATGCCACCTCATGCAATAATGTATTGACCTCAGTTATTGAGGACGGTCTTGGCATACTGACCAGAACGTCGAGATTATACCTTTGGTTCTTTTCAGAACATTCTCATTTGAGAAATATTTCCACATGGTGTTTCCGCAAACCTTTTTTCTTCATTAGTATCTCCGCCATGCAAAGTCTCAAATCTTACTTAGTTATTGTACTTCACATTGTAGAATTGTATGTTTTTGGATAGTCTTTAGCAGTGAAGAGATCTTTAACCCTAACCCCTTGGGTAACTTTACTAGAAAGTATCCTGAATCCGCCAAAATCCACCTATTTTGTCATGCACAAAAAGTTGGTTTTGGTGACTGCTCGATATGGAGGTATCCTGAATCCATCAAAATCCTGCAGTACCGCTAGGCTTACAATCCTCAATTCATCAAAATCCCCCAGTTTTCAATATGGAGGTATCCTGAATCCGCCGAAATCCTCTAAAACGGGGATTTAGGCAGGTTAGGGTTAATATACTGAGCATGGACCGTGAAGATAATTACATTTTGCTTTGTTATATTTTATTTGACAAGGAGGAAGAACATTCACTGATGTACAAGGATGCACTGAATTGGGAGAAAATGAGTCTAGATCAACAACTGAGAGACTTAAATCAGTTGGAAGATGGATTACAGAACAGGAATGATCAGCAGACTGGTCATCAGGTATTGCAGGAGGGCGCTGGTCAACCTACTCATGTCGAAAATGGTCAACTTCATCAGACGCTGCTTGAGGGCGCTGTTCAACCAAAGCCTATCCGGAGTAGTCCTTTTGAAGTAAGTGCACGTCCTGGTGGTCATGTCCTGCTTGAGGGTGATATTCAACCTGAGCATATCCAGGATAGTCAACAATACAAAGTTGGTTCTGGCCGAAGTCATCAGGTAACACATAAGGGCTCAGAACGTACCAAGCAAGTCCAAAGTAAATCACCATTTTCTAATGAGTTTAATCCAGAGATAGTTAGTTCCAGAGAAACTGTTCAAAATGGAAGCCCTGGTTTAAGTAGGACTTCTCACAAAGCGATAACATGCCAATCAGACAGCTTCAAACATCAACTTTCTCATAGTAGTGTTGGTGATAATGACATTAGGGAAACGATAAGCACAGATATTGCAATTGATAAACCAGTAGTTGATCAAAATTCTTCCCGTACTGGAGATCATAGCAGTACAGAGAGTGCAGACGTGCATGATCTTAGACGAGGTGAAGATTGGGGTATAAGCAATGGCTCAGTCAACCGAGCTACAGATCAGGAAAAAAGCAAACCAGCAGGTGCTAGGAGCACCAGACAGGAGAGGGCTACCAGACTTGCAAAAAGTCTTCAGCGTGCTGATCAATTACCAACACGGGCACATTTGTCAAATGGAGATACAGGAGAACTAGTTTCCTTAAACCAGGAACAGAATTTTAAGACTCTTGTCAGGGTACAGCCCCTTGACAGACTAAATGCTGGCAAGAGCATAGATTTAAGTGAAGAGGAGCTTGAGTTCATAGAGGGGGGACAACAAAAATCCGGGATATCAGTTACTACATTTAGTCCAATGAAGGAACGTCAAACACTAGTTGAATCTAGAGACCAGACGAAAGGAGGACCTCAGTCTGTTGATGGGATGATACATGAAATAGACAAAGTTATTCTTGACGACGTAAGAGGATCATCATTATCGGAGAGAGACCACACTGCAGCTGACTATATAGCATGTGCATTAGGCATGGAGTATGTGAATAACAAGACCCATTTGACAGTACAGCCATACAACAACTCGGAAAAATCAACATCGCAACAATCTGAGAAACATCTCAATGAATTGGAGAAAAACTCCCAATCTGAGCAGGGTCTTTCAAAGGATATGCCACTGAGAGAAGAGTATCCAAATCACATTCAGAAACTAAAATTAAATCAGTTAGATTCTAGAAGACAAGGAAAAAGCATTGATAGAGCTGAAGCAATTGATGATGTAGGAATTGAAAGTGACGATATAGAAAATGACGTGAATTTGAAAGGATTGTCGAGCCCTCGTGTCAAATTGCCAATGTCTCCAAGGAGCTTTGAGGAAGGCCCTTGCTCCCCAATACGACAATGGTTGAAAGAGAAGGAGACCAGAGAATCCAATGGTGCTGAATCAAACCAATCTGCACTGCATTTGGCTGCTAGGGTTGATGATGAACAAACACCAAACTCTGAATTAGCTCGTCCTGTTTATGAAACACCAAGAAATATAATTCCAGTCAAACGTCCCACAGTAAGCACACAGAGCACCTCACCAATGAGACATTGGCTGAAAGAAAAACAGGAAAAAGAAGCTCATGAAAGCAGAGTTGTAACCCAAGATTTTGCTGAAGACGGCGGTGTTTTAGAACAAACCCCCGGCGGGAGACCAGTTACAAAATCTGTTGACCTGAAGAGTCCTGGAGATTCAATAAAGAATGTTAATCAGGCAAAAGGACAGACTTACTCCTTGATTCCAATTCCTGTTGGTTCTAGGAAAATGTTAGATATCCATAAACAAGAGGCCAACACTACTAGTGAGCTTGGAGCTAGACGAAGATCAAGATCATCTATCCCTGTTTATAAAGGCCTCTCTAAAGCACCACCACCAATAACAACGCAGCTATCTCCCTCACTCTCTTCAGAAGCAGTGTTACCAGAAACTGATCATGACATCAGTTCTAAGAAAGGTAACCAATATTCAAAAATACCCGTTTCTAAATTGTATTCAGCTTTGAAAGATGGTGGTTACCTTGACAGCACAGAAGAGTCAAAAGAACAAAGTATTCCGCAGCAAGTGTCCGTCACCAAAAACACACTCACAAACTCTGCTTTAGAACACTCCATGACTAATGCATCTCAAACTCAAACTAAAGATTCCAGGCCAGTTTTGGAAAGGCAAGGTACATTTACCAAAGAACCTAGACGAACTTTAGCAAGAGAAGAAACATTTACTATTGAGACAGAGGATAAGAAGAAACCAAGCCACATTGAAGTGATTCCATCAGAAGATTCGGTGGTTTCCAAAAAAGAATCTGAAATGAAGACTCCACGTCAAGGTCCATTCTCACCACTGGCATTGGTTTTAGATCACATGGTGAAAAAAGGAAATGTGTCGACCACCTCTAGAAAGCAGGAAACATCAATTGCACAAAGTAGAAAAGGGCGTCATGACTCAACAGAGGAAACCTTTGAAAACAGCTCCACAGAGAGCTCCATGAGTCCCACAACAAAATCTACCGTGATCATCAGCAAAAAACCAACAACTAATCTCTACAACACCAAAAAATACTTTATTAATGTACAAGACAGAAATGCTGAAAGTCAGAGTGACATAACAGGGTCAAAGGCCATAGGTCATGAGGTGAGCATGGGCACATATGATGGTCTCACAGAGAGCGACAGAAAAGAACATGATGACCTGGATGAGAATGAATTAGATAAGATGATGGCGACAAAGAGTCAGTTGGCTGAGATGAGAAATTTGGAGATTGAGAACCGTCACTTGGCCTATGAGAGGAAGGAGTTTGAAGCACACTTAATCAAAAACATCCAGAAACAGCAGCAACAAACACACTCAGCTGAGGAAAGTTAGGGAACTTATTCATTCATTCTTATTATTCATACTTTTTAAAATTTAACTTCCAAGGCTAAAAGCCAAATTGCAGTTTACGATCAACAACATGCTGTTGTGATTGCCATTATTACATATCTTCACATCGATTGTATTATTGACTCTGCAACTATCATGTTGCTGTCGCGTCTGTCATCTTTATTGTCATCACTATCTGCAGCACAGAAGTATTATCTTTATCCTCATTATAATCACCATTATAATGACAAAAGTACCCTTAAGGAGACACTTTGTCGTCATTTTTTATACCTTAGGGAGACAAGTGGAGGTAGGGAGACATTTCAGTGTCTCCCTAAGTACCCAGCCCCCCTAAGGAGTAAGAATTTTACTGTCGCAAGTGAGTTGGGAGAACAAATGCATTTCATCTGTTTTGTGCAAAAAATTTGTAATGTAGTTGGTATTTCAACTTGGTTTAACTTTTTTGGCCATTGATTTATTAAGATTTACGTTTCCACTTTGAAAAGATTTACGTTTCCACTTTGACAAGACCATCATGGCAACAAAAGGAATGTAGATTAGGGTCATCTCCAAATTGTTGTCAAAAGCTGTACATTTGCTTGATTTTTACTTTAATGTTAACTGGAAGCTATTTGAAGAAAGCCAAAGCATGTCCGGAGGGAGGAGGGAGGAGGGAGGAGGGGGGGGTTGGAATTATTAATTTTGCCATTCCTAAAGCAATTTCTTTACTTTTTTATTCATGACATTCATGACTTGTTTTTGGTGTGGAATCAACCTTTTTACAGTCAGTGCCTTACATGTATCATTTACAAAGAGGGCCCTTCGGAGACATTATTTTACATAATTAACATGTACATAAAAATATATAAACCTTTTACATTGAATTGTATTTTATGCCTAATGTTTTATGCCTGAAGTATTTTGGTCTAGAGGCCTATACCGTTATTTTCTGTAAATTCATTTTATGTTACCAGTTATTTATTTTCTGAATTGAGCTGCACCTGTAAATAAGTAGTCTTAGAAAGGAGTAAATACAAAAGGGGGTTCAAGTAACAAAATTACTAAATGGACAATTCCGGGAGGAGGAGGGGGGGGGGGTCTTATCATTGTTTTGGGAGTTTGGTTAGGTTTATTTTTAATATAAGTTATTTGTTTCTTTTTTCCTAGACACATAAACCGGCAAACGAGGGTGTTTGTATAATTGGCATTGACAGCTTTTTCAAATCATGCTATGGTGCAATTCTAGGTGGAAATACATGTATCTGTGGTTGGGGAAAGAAATATTTGTGTTCTAAGTAAATAACCTATTTTTAGGTTATCATTATTGAACATTTTTGAAAACTTGTTGAAAAACACGTGGGGGGGGGAGGGTACATAACCACAGAAAGGGGAGGGGCAAATGTGTCAGGTAATCTGAGTCGTTGGTATACTGAAAGAGGACTACAGTTTGTAATGTTGCTGGTTTTTTATTGTAATTGGACATTCTATGGCAAAGTGATGAATTTCGATGTTTGTATATCTTAACCCTAACCCACCTCAATCCTCCAAAATCCTCCTTGCAGTTTTGGAGGATTTTGGAGGATTGAGGATGAATGGTATTCTATTTAAAAGAGGATTTTAGAGGATTGAGGATGAATGGTGTTTCAAGCAAGGAGGATTTTTGAGGATTGAGGATGAATGGTATTTAAAAAAGAAGAAGAGGATTTTGGAGGATTGAGGATGAATGGTGTTTCAAGCAGAGGATTTTGGAGGATTAAGGATGAACGGTGTTTAAAGCACATGAGGATTTTGGAGGATTGAGGATGAATGCATTTTTTGGGGCAGGGTAATCGGAGGATTTTGGAGGATTGAGGATGGTTCCTAGCAAAAAGGGTCTAGGGGTTAGGGTTAATAATACTAAATTAAATGCATTTTTCTTGATCACGGGTTAGGGTTCTTATTAAGGGCCTTGTCACACAAGGCAATTTTTACAGGCAACTTGGAGGCAACTAACGGCACTGTAGGCTAAAGGAATGATTCGGTAGCACAAGAGAGCATTTTCCGACAGTGTATCGACATTCCTAAGAAAATTATGTAAAAATTGTAATGTGAATGTTTTTCCACTTTGAGATTGCCTGTAAATTGCCTCGTGTGACATGACCCTAATTTGAACATGTAGTCCCACCCCCAGTCATTCCCCTTTATCCCCGCCCCACGAACTACAGTCGTAGTTTTACTGTTTTCCATTACTGATAATACAAGGTACCTGTTATAACAAGGTAAATTGTAAAGTCCCAAGACCTAATAGAGGTGTTCGACTGTATACCTTATTATGCTGTATGTAATGTACAAAGGAGACCCAAGAAATGGAAATGATTTAAGTAATTTTATTGTAATGTTTGATTAATTGATTGCATTGATCTTAGATTGTTATACACGTGTAATGAATAATTATAAATGCAGTGCCTTATAAATATTTTACATTTTAATAGCATGATTATCTTCAATCTTTGACACATTTTCAACCATGTCAGTGCACAAAACTTTATGGTCATTATGTATCGTTATTTTCAAAAGATCTTAATTCTTAAAAGTTTTCTTTAAAAAATTCTGTAAAGTTCGTAACTTTGTATGTTTATAAAGTGTTGGTTTTCCTGTTTTAAGTTTTAAATCAGGGTATAGATGAGAAAGCCTCTTGTTACAGTTAAATTGAGTTAAGTTTACAGTCGTGCTAGTATTTCCTTACTTTCTTAATTATGAAACCCAATTTGAATCCATCCAATATTTTCAAGATAATATACAGACACTTTAGAAACGAATATATCAAAACAATTCTTAGATATACTGAAGAGGAAACAAGTTTGTCAATGAATGGTTCATTTCCAAAATGCAATATAATATTTCTTCAACTTGCCGTTCATTACATGTTGGAAATAAAATTTTGATTTTAATGGACAATTTAATAAAGCCAAAACTGATTTTAAATAAAATTCTTTTCAGAAAATACTTAATAGATTCCAGCTGCACTTAACCGTACTGCCTAATCTATACCTTGAGAAATGTAGGCATGCAATAAATAACATATTCTGTTTCCAGGATATAGTAAATTTGACATGATATTCATGAACTTTTTATTTAATCTTGGTTAGTCCATAGTGTTGTCGTCTGTGTGTTTAATTTGAATAATTTCTGACATGCACTTACAGACTGAAATTTCAATTCCCCAGACCAAACAAACCGTGATTAAGGGCAAGCCGTGCACAGCCACCAAGTTTTCTTGTCAACGGATGCAGATGGCGCGGCCAACTTTCTTGACGGATGGAACAATAATTGTTTGAGTATCAGCAGAAATATTCAGTTGAAATGGATAAGGCTTGTCTGAAACACAAACATCAAAACAAAACACAGAAGTGATGCAGACAATGTGACTTACTTGGTTGTAAATTGAAAATAATGTATTGTAGAATAACATTTTTGACTGTTTTCAAGATGCCAACCCCCCCCCCCCCCCCCCAGTCAAAGTTAAAAATACTAGTCTGTAATATTCAAAGTGTGTCAACTTGAATAGTTTAGCCTGATGGATAAGATGACTGTACACGCTTGTGGTGTAATGCAAACTAATGCTTGTTTTGTATTTGACCCTTGTTAGTGACCTTCTATGGAGTGCCTGGTGAAACAAAAATGAACATCAATAGATACTACATAGTCAACAAGCCTGTTTATTCAGTTATGGTGTTTGTGACCTGGCAAACAACCACCACATATATAAGAATTTTATAAAAGACCATGTTTTTGACTGAGGGCACTGTAGCAACACCATGGAGGGAGGGGGAGGGCATGCAGGCGCATGAATAGTGCAAGAAATTCACTTAAGACTGACCATGAACAAGTGTTTTCATAATTTGAGTTTGAGTGCTTCATCTTGCACACTAAAGGCCTTTTCACAATACGAAAAATCTCCGTGTTGTACCCGGGTCCGACACGTGTTGACTTTTCACACTACAACATTTTCAACACGGCACTGAACCGTGTAGAGTGCTCAACCCGGGAGAAACTAACCCTGCTCGGGAGGTGGGTTGAGAGCTTACGACTTGTGTAGAGATTTTCGACCCATGTTGAAAACGCCTCTGGGTTGAGTTCGACCCTTGTAACCGCGTTGAGTAGTGTGAAAAGGTAGCGAAATTGACCCGTGTTGAAGTTTTTAAAAAGTCTACACAGGTTGGACCCGTGTAGATTTCGACACGGGTCGAACGTACATGGTGTGAAAACGCCTTAACATTGTCCTTCCACTTTGATTGTGACCTAGATTGTGCTGGCAATACAAACAGTCCAGTAGGCCTCACCTGTGCCCTTTCCACCGTACTTGCCGTTAGTATTGCTTGGTATGGATGGGGATGATTGGTGTATATGAGGGATCTTGGACAGCATGGCAATTTCAGAAGGTGAAGGGTTATTGACAGACAGCTCCACATCGCATGACTCTAGTAATTGCTGGTTTAACTGCCAGTTGATTGCCTATGGAAGATATTAATGGCGGCTGCAGTTCAGAAGATTATTACAAATCCAAATCCAAATTTCTTATCAACAATTTTGTTGTTGCTGAGCAACAGTTTTAAATCAAAGGTTAATTGGTATTATATTAATCATCTAAATTTCATGGAATATCAATGTTTCATTTTCATGTGTTAAGTTTTCTTCTCCAAAAGGTTGTTTTGCGTTAGCAATCTGAAGGCGTTTTCACACTATGTACGTTCGACCCGTGTCGAAATCTACACGGGTCCAACCCGTGTAGACTTTTTAAACATTTCAACACGGGTCAATTACGCTACCTTTTCACACTACTCAACGCGGTTACACGGGTCAAACTCAACCCAGAGGTGTTTTTAACACGAGTCAAACTTCTAGATCGCTACACGGGTCGAGAGCTCCCAACCCACCTCCCAAGCAGGGTTGTTTTTTAAACCGGGTTGAGCGCTCTACATGGGTTAGTGCCCTGTTCAAAATGTTGTAGTGTGAAAAGGTCGTCCAACACCAAGTTTTTTCCTGGTGTGAAAAGGTCTTTAAACCCAGCAAACTGTTTACAGTTACTTTGTTGGATAACTTTAGTCTGATTGAATTGGGGTAAACTGTTAATCCTGTGGGAAACCACAAAATGAGCAGTGATTAACCACTGAGGGATTATCCCCTCTACTAAACATGGGCCTTGATAATCTCATTACATATAACCCTACATAAGGAAACACATACAACAGGTTAAGAGAGTGGGCAAGACTGCAACCTTCAATTTTTAATCTTATGGTAAATGATCATAAGATTAAAAATTATATGTACAGTGTTTTTGGAATTCTATTTACAAATTTAGGTTGTGAAGTATTATCCAGTGGGGGTCTTCTTTGGTATGATAAGAGAAAGACTGAGGTTGCGGGTAACACCGTGTGAAATAAATCTCTTCTAGGAAGATGTGTGGTTCTGAAAAGAACCGGGATGAGTGTGTAACTCTGAGTTACACACACATCCAGGTTACACACTCATCTCGGTTCTTCATTATAAGGAGTTACACAGTCATCCCGGTTCTTTTTAGAACCACACATCTTCCTAGAAGAGATTTATTTCACACGTGTTACCCGCAACCTAATTCTTTCTCTTCTTTGTGATTGTTAGGCCACTGTTTGGCATTTAAAGGTCGCAATTACAAAGAAGAGAAAGACTGAGGTATTATAAGAGTATGTGCACTCACAGCTGATTTAACTAACTCGGGATCAGTCGTGCATGTGGTTGTAGATGATGGAATGGATTTACCAGTCAAGATGGCTTTGCCTCGTCCTTTACCATTCACACATCTCAACCTTGCTCTTGGGACAACTACTCCAGCAATAAATGAGGACCTGTTGAAGCTTTTCTCTTTCATCTTGCTGTAGGTGTACATCTCTCTGTCAAGACATGATGCGTTACAGTGATTAACAGTGCTACAAGTTGAGGCAATGTACCAGTAGTGAGGGACAGCTTTAAAAGTATGAAATGAGTACGGATTGAAGTGTTTATTTTTCATCTTGCTACTGGTGTATATCTCTATATATAAACTTTTAATTTGTTTTCTTCAAATGGGTGCCTGTGTGAATTTTTTTTTAAATATATGATGTAACTGTAATCTGACAGGCATGACAGGTGGATATAAGACTAAAGAATCAGGGCCATGTGGGGAAATTCATGGCTATAACTTGGGAATTAAACTTGATCATGAACCATACATCAATGATAAGGACAAGTAGTCTACCTATACTGATCTGAATACTGCCTTGGATGCTTAAGGTACTTGAAGCTGTAATGAATAGGCATCGGAGGGGGCGGTTCCTGCCACACCCCTAGATCTTCCCTCCGAGTGTTACTGCTAGGACGTGATGATGTCACACTATTAGGTCTCTGGCTGTCCAATCGGGAAGTTACACGTGTCTTTAGTTTAGATGGTGATGTTGATGCCCTTGTGTTCAGTTTACTAACGGTGTTGCTGATGCCGTGATGAATCGGATCGAGTTTCCTGATTCTGGGTTTCAGACGACTCACATCAACAATTCCAAACTGAACAGTTTCTGCATGAATAGTTGGGCATAACTGCCATCTGCAAAAATCCTTCAAAATAAAGAAATTAATCCATACATTTATCGACCAATCACATAATGTACAATTTAAACTGATTTCAGTATTCAGTTAAGATGACATGCTGTGGAAGTATAGGGGAAGGGGATAACAAAATAAAGACATTGTCTCATGTACTGCACAGCAGGCATCATTGTGTGTCTGTCATGCATGGAACACATTTTCTCACCCCCTTCTTAACCCTTTGCGTACGGATGACGTCTGTGGACGAAAAGAAAAATAAAGTGCCACCAGGCAGGATGACGCCATTGGCCGTCATTTGTGCAGTTTCAATCCATTGTTGGATTATTGTTTATGATACGCTTGACTGCACAAACACATTGTAGCGGTTCGCTTGGCTGCCAGAACCGCTGCGACACCCTGACGTCTCCCGTAAAATACCGTGCCCAAGGGGTTAAGATTTTATAAATGTTCAACCCTCTCCCCTTCCCTCCAAACTCTTGTAGCACTGAAGCCTGCATCCTTTTCTCATTCATTCTTTGGAAAAGTTTTTTACCTGATCCCGTTTGCTAAGCACATTGTTGTCGTTGATTAATTTGATCTCAAATTTTACAAAACTGGCTGTTGTTTATAAACTGCATGCTTTGACTGTTTTTCTCACTTACCATTGCATCATTGTCAACGTTTCCTTTTACTCTAAGCCTTTCAAAAATATCTGCAGTTGTCAGAAATGTTGCATGGTCTTGCTCTCCCTTTACTTTTTGTGCTGTCTCAACTGAGGAGATTTTACCTTCAGTTGCTTGGCTCTTCACCCTGTTGGACCAAGGAAATTAAGAAGAAAAATGCGTTCACAAAATGTCTTTAACAATTCACATAGACCTTAGTGGTTACTATCTTCGAGGGCTAATGTCATTCTTTAGATATTAAACACATACAAGCTCTCACACCTTTCAAAGAGACGGGAGAGTGGGGGGGGGGGGGGGGAGATAATTGATGTCTCTCAAAGTTTAAAATGTTATCAAAGCCTGTGATAGAGTTTCCCTTTTCATGAAGAATCAGACCAAAATCATGAAAATGGTTCATAAATTAATGCATGTGTAGGCCTATGCCAGGAATAGTTTTGCTATTTTTCCAGGCTTTGATGAAAATTCTACTTTTGTTTAATGAAGTTAAGAAAGAGCTGACCCATTGGCATCTCAAAATGTGTCTATAAGTGAATGGAAACCAATTTCTTTTTGTGGAAGGGAACAAAGTTTGAGTGACATGGTGAATGAAAGCCTTTAAATATAATTTCTTAGAAAAATATCCTGTGGAATAGGCCTATTTATATTCAGGGAAAAACATTTCATGGTTTAAGTAAAATGAAACGAAAAGGAAATGTATACCTCCCCAGTATAGTCCTACATCATCACTCCACTCTTTTTCTGACAAAATAGTTCATCTTCATCTTCCCCAAACTGTTTAGGTTTATTCTATACAATTTTGGGTAATCCTTACCTTTAGGACCCCGTTCCATATAAGAGAACGAAGGAGACAGTTTATGTTTCGGAACTTACCTCAATATTTTGCGATGATACAGGCAGGAAAAGTCACTCTGTGTGCTTGAAATCATCTAATAAATAGTTCGCTAAGATATCATGTTGAATATGAACAAGCTTAATTTTGTGAAAAGAGGGCAGGGTTTTAATTTATGAGGGAAATTATGGGGTAAAACGGCAACGTCTCTGACTGCAAAAAGGTAGGAAAGTCAAATTTTCTTTGAAAGTGCATTTCAAAATTACAACAAACATGAGTTAATCTGAAGAAAAAAAAGACTGTTTTAGCCTGCAAAAGTCTCTTTGGTACTGCAAAAGTTAGTTTTGAACGGAACTCGTAATAAAAATAGAGGTGTCCTAAGTATTGATTACCCAATTTTGACTGAATACCGGTAGGGCTACCTGATATTTTTACTGGAAACATAAGCTAGGTGGCCTGAATCTCTATACGCCTTCGGATATTCCGATGAACTGATAGCTAATAGTTGTTTGGTTGCAGAAGCTTCACATTCACTCTTCTTGTAGCAGGGAAGATAGTCATTCAAGTCCAAGCCATCCATATTCGCCGGCGAAAAGCACTGGGCCAGGCCCTACATAATGTACTTATCCGTTGAGCAAGCGATATTTCGATCGACTCATCCCGGCCATCATTCGTTCTGGAATAATCATCGAATGTGAGTAAACAAAATGAATTCATCCAGCAAAGAAAATATTTTCACGAAGCACCGTCACAAAAACTTTCCAAATATGAATTAGAAATGCGAAATAATTTTTTTATATTAAATTTTAACCGCGTAATAAATGCGAAATCTTCAATAAATAAATTAGCAGCCTCAATCATGCCAGTATGGGTCAATAAATGACGGTATTATTGACAAGAAAAAATGCAAAATGACAGGTGTATAGGCCAGTCCAACACTGGATATGATCGCAAGTTTTGACGATCCGGTAAAAAGATTTAACCAAATATGCTTTAACGTTACTCACCAACTTGACCAAGGAGCACGAAACAGCTGATAAGCCGTCGCGCACATTTTTGTTTTGTTTACATGTCGTCTGCTTCCTGCATTCCATCTGATAACTATCAACCCTTCTACGCATGCCTGAGAACCTAGTAGTTCCAATTGTCCAATCACATCAACGCACTTGTAGTTAATATTTATATATGCAAACTTTTTGGAAGAAATGCAAATTTTACTATGAATATTTATATTTGTTCAGAGCGAGGCTATGAATATCGTGAGCGAATAAATTATAAGCTGTCGCGCAGCCTGGAAAAAAGGAGTGATGTCGGACCGAGAAAGCACTGAGGACCAGTCTCAGGGGCAAGGTAAAACACAATATATGCTTTATTTGTAAAATGCATAATGATCTGCAACTACTGAGCACCCACTCTGCAAAAAATATTGGTGATTCGACATTGTTTAGTTGAGTTATACAGTTTGACAGCGCACAGGCGACCAGCTGATTTCGTGCATTTACATCAGCCGTGCAGATTGAGGTCATGCAACATGGCCGCATCAAGGAAATTTTGATACACAGCTCAGCCAATATTTAGAGTAAAATTCTTACTTAATGAGCCTTGACAGCATATGTAAATGATAGTTTCTGATAGAAGAATTATTGAAGAATCAAAGTATCCAGCAAAATGTAGCATTATTTTGTGCATTAAGTAGTTCGAGCTTTTTATGTAAATTCAATCATCAATGATGGTGATGATGATCCAGCTGCATCACCGTACTGTACATGTACATGTACATGTACATGTATACAAATTACAATGTACACATGTAAGTTACATGTACATGTACACAATGTACATGTACATTACAGTACAGTACAGGCCCCATGTAGTACATGTACTCTACAAAATGTACATGTACATGTAGGCCCTACTGTATGCATGCATCCTATGTGTATACATGTACGTGCATGACGTGTACGTAAGATGTACACTGCCAAAAATAATTTTCTTAATTTCTTAATATTATAAGAAAATATTTCTTATTTCAAGAAAAATCTTCTTGTCTCATGATCACTCCCTAGAAAACTTTTCTAGGGAGTGAGACAAGAAAAGTTGTCTTGAAATGAGATAATTTTCGCATTTTAAGAAAACCATTTTTGGCAGTGTATCTCTGTGTTGGTGATGTTCACTCACGTGAACAAAATAAATGGAGCCTTTGAGTAAAGTTTGACTGTACTTCTAAGTTCTATCCTCCCAGTTTTGCTGCCTTCCAGAAAATACACTTCCAAGGCAGCCAAGTGTCAACAGTGCAGAACGAGTCTTGTTGTCTTCAAACGGACTGTGTCCGTGGTACCGAAATCGATGTCCATCTTCGTGCATAGTGAAAAGAACATTGCATCACACTCTTCGAGCGCCCAGTGGAACCATATTTAGTTAGTCAGAAGATGGAATGTTTGCGTCGGGGGATAATGTAAATTAGAACACAGATGTTTTCTCTTTTGCCCTGTCCCGACGTAATATATGAAGCATGAAAATCTGTGATCGAGTAATCACAGACGGAATCGCAGAATCAAGTGTCAAAAACAGAATTGAAGATTTTGAATGGAGATAAACGGAAAATGCATTTTAAAACGAGATTCAATGAGAATCATATAAAATTCAATTAAATATTATAAAAATACATGTTTTTTTAGTAACAGAAGAATCACGTTAAAATGACGAAGCAGCATACCGTTAATCACGCATATAAACTCCAGCCAAGTGTGCACAGTACCACGCGTATGGTAATTCATTTAGAATTTGGGCTAGTCACTTACTTGGGGCCTGACCCGATTTCATTCTATCCTGCTGGTATGCTGCGGCAGAATGAAAACCTTGATGTGGGAACAGGCGCAATGAACCAGCAGTCGGTTTCGTGGCCCAAGCCGACATACATGGTAGCGGTGAAACCTCCTGTTACTGGATGTGATTTGCATGTACAGGTGCTGTATACGTTCAAGGACAAGAGGAGAAAGAAAATACAAAGGAACCTTTCTTGTCCTCGCAAGTCGGTCTTTGTTGAAATAGTCAACCGAATATTCAAATACCTTTTTGCCGGTTCGAATGCACATACAGATGACTTTCAATGCTATTTTAACAGGCAAGTTATAGTGTCAAATGCAGCATTTTTGTCGACAGTAACTTTTTGTGGACGGAGGTTTATTGTTCCCATCTGTAAAACCCTTGAAATAATTACTGCAAATATGCAGGCTGGAGTTTGGTTTCTTGTTATCAGAACGTTATACGTACTCGTAATAATCTTGATACAGCCGGCGAAGGTAAAAAATTTCAGTTGGGCAGTCTATAATATCGATCTGCGCACGTACAACACTGGCATGCTTTACATGCAACTTTTCACCGGCGCAGCATGCAGTTGCAGCAGACGCGTAAAAAAACTTGATTTAAATATTCAGTCAAACCCAGTTTCGAATAATCGAATACTAAATTATTTGAAAATGAACAGCCCTAAAGAAATCCCAACAGGGATGGTTATGAGACTGATTAAAGTAAAGAGGGTTTGCGGTATCATCATGTGAAATTGATCTCTTTTGAGTTGTGTGGTTCTGAGAAGAACCGGTTTGTTTTAACTCGACGTTTCGCAACAGCATGCTTACTGGTGCTGGGATCCAGTGCTGGGGGATTAGCTCGGTGAACCGTTAACCCCTTGCCACCGGTTGACACAAATACGTGCAGATTGAAATTGCCACCTGGCCGGTTGACACAAATACAAGCCAATTTTTGCATTTTCAATCCATTATTGCATTTTCAATCCATTATTGGGGTATTGTGTATGTTATGCTTGGCTGCACAAGCCTCTTGTTTCTGTTTCGCTTGGCTGCATAACCCCCCCCCCCCCCCCCCCCCCCCGGCGCCACCTGGTGGCAAGGGGTTAAGGCCGAAGATTCTGTGGCTGGATCCTGAGATAGTGGGTAGCCTGATGCGTGCTCACTGAAGCATGGCAGATGAGTGGGAGCACTGAACATCAGAGGCAGAGTGCCTGTACATTGTGTACAGGCTGATTGGTCTGCCAAGCATCGACTTTTCAGAAGTCTGAGGATTTTGGTACACAAAATCAGTCAAGTTCTGTATTTGTACATGTACATCAGTGTAGGCATATAGCTGCCAAAAGTGTCTAAGTAGAATTTTTCCTATCAACATCATATTTTTGTCCCGAAAATTGGTGAGCCCCACTCAAAGACAAATCGTGGGGTAGCTACTGAAGCTCTCCTTGGTATTGGGGACTGTCAACTCATTTCCACAGGCAAACTTCATGGAGCTGGTATTTACTTGATTGTGCCTTATAATTCCATGACCCCAATGTTTTTCATATGGCCCTGCTAATTAAATCCAACAATTTCCAACAAAACTAAAATGAGAACAATGCATGCCAGCCTGGTATTTTGCAACTATCCTGCTGAATCCAGCAAAATACAACAGGTATTTGTTTGTTTGAGCCGTGCCAAATCCAACAAAATCCAACAGAAATTTTACCAGAAGTTTGTTTGCAACCTGCTGAATGACAAAATCCAACAGGTGTATTTATCTTCCACCCTGCTAAATATGACATAATCCACCAGGTATTTTTAGCTTCTACCCTGCTAAATACAACAATATCCAACACATGGAGTTTGTGTTGACTGCTCAATCCAACAAATTTTTACCATTGTTTGATTTTGTTGGATTTACAGATTTAAGGTTAAACCAAGTTATGGTATGCAAGGCACCTGTCATTAACTAAAACAAAGAGTGCAATTTTACTCCAACCCATTACTGGCAACTTTATCAATATAAGGGGGTACAATGTTGACTGCTGTTTTTAATACTGAAACTATTCGCTCCTTTCAACCAAAAAGTTTTTGAACAAATTGTCCACTTTTTTTTCTAAATGTTGGCAACTACATTATGCAGTCTGTGCCCCCCCCCCCCCCCCCCGAAGTTTCACGTACATTCAAGGTTCAAGTTCATTGAGGTAATCTTCAGTTTGTGAAAGTAGGTTGTCACTAAATCTGTTGGCTATACATGATACATTATAATGCATCCAGGATCATGGCATGGTCAGCCTAAAGCAAGCACAGCGTTTTCATAGTAAGTTTGTACAATAAGTGCATGTGTGCGTGCATGCTGCGGCTGGACAAGTCTGAACTTGTCAATTCAAACTCCAGCTTCCTAGAGATAATTTTGTCAGGAGGCATCGTGCCTTTTTTATATCCCTGTACCTGAGAGAGATATACCTTCCAGTGCACATAAGCATACACAATTCTTGAATGTGATTTGTTCTGAAAATATCACTGTAAATTTATTTTTTATTACTCTAAAATTTAACTCATAATTTCACAATGTTGGTAAATTTTATGAATTCATTTAAATTGTTTGAATGCATCAACATCATATAACAGGGGTATAAACAGGAACAAATTCTCAAGTGAAATTTTCCAGTTGTGAAATTTGTAACAAAAGGACAGAGGGGATATTGCACAGGTCTTTTCTCTCCCCTTGCCCTCCCTTCTCATTTCCATCTTTTTGTCTTCCTTCATGTTTTTATTATTTATTTAAAATTTATTTATTTATTTGGCGAGCGGACGTGTTTCTCTCGAGCTCCTGAGTAAGTAATACATTTAGCTTCCTTAACCTTGTAAGGTTCACGTTTTTCTTGTTTCTTCTTGTATTATATTGTATATAGCTATAGCTAGACCAAGTCCACCCTGTATATTTGTTCATTTTGTTGTATTTATCTCCGTTTTTGGTTCATGTTTGTTGGGTTCCTTGCTTTGCTGGCCATCATGGCCGCGCGGGCAGGTCCCTCCACTGTTGGGCGTCCAGGCGTGACCACGGACGCCCATACCAATCCCATTGTTCCTGGTGCCGAACCATTCCCGGGCGTCACCAGGAACAATGGCATTGCGTTTCAAGCTGTGGAAAACTGTTCCCTCAATGAATATCTCACCAGCTTTTCTCGTTCTTTTCCCGATCTTCGTATTTGTTCAGCGAGTAGAATTTCCAAAAATCGTATCGCTGTTTACCTGAGCTCGAGGGATGATGTCGCCGACGCCATATCCCACGGGTTGACGCACGGCGACTCATTTCTCGGGCTCACCCCTCTTGTTCAACCCACTACTCGCCTGACCCTCTCTAACGTGTACCCCGAAATACCAAACTCTGTACTTGTCCAAAATATCTCTAGTTTTTGTAAAGTTGTCTCGCCTATCCGACCCATACCCATTGGAATGAAAAACAAGGATCTCTCTCATGTAATGTCTTTTCGTCGGCAAGTCCAGGTATTGTTCAAGCCTAACATCACCCCTCCTGACAGTATCAACTTCTCCTTTTCCGGTGTTAATTACCGAGTCTTTCTTTCCACGGAGACGGTCCGCTGTTTCAACTGCGGAGAGTACGGTCATATTAGTAGATCTTGTAAGAAGCCCCCCACCCGTGATAATCAACAAGGTAAGCCCGACAATCCCCTGAACCCCCCTCCCAAATTCAAGCATCAGAAGTCCGACCCTAGACATCCTGCCAAAACGTCCAAACCCTCGACCTCTACT
The DNA here is from genome assembly GCA_037893225.1 of Hippasteria phrygiana. Taxonomy (NCBI): domain Eukaryota; kingdom Metazoa; phylum Echinodermata; class Asteroidea; order Valvatida; family Goniasteridae; genus Hippasteria; species Hippasteria phrygiana. Next base: position 51,910 of record JAZGUH010000023.1, on the reverse strand, counting down.
CTAGTCTCTCCCGAACGCGGCCCTCGACCCATGTCGGGGGCCGCGGGTTCAGCCGGACCCGTCGCGGGCGGAGGAGACCGGGAGCCCCGACCTGCGTCGGGGCCCAAGATCTCTTCAGGTGCACCTACGCACACGCCTGCTCGTGCCCGGTCCGCTGCAGCCGCTCCAGCTTCTGCTCCGGCTTCTGCCGGGACTTCCGCTGTGAGCGGTGGACGCCGGGGCTCCCGATCTGTGTCGGGGTCCCCCGGTTCTGGTCCCGCAGCATCCGGTTATTCGGGCGGGGGTGCCTGGGCCTACGCCAGGCACTCCCCTGCCTCCGGTGCCGACGAAATGGACACTCACAATTTCGTCTGGGGCACTCCACCCGCCCCGACGAGATTGTATTCCGATGCCGTGACTAAACGCAAATTCTCCCCTACCCAATCCCCTGATGACGGTCCCCGCTTGATTCCCCTGAAGTCTCCTAGCTCCCAACGAAAACTAAGGAAAAGAACCCAACCGACTGCCCCCGCAGAACCCAGCACCCCCACTCTGACCCAAGCTCTAGACTTCACCCAAGAACCCACGGCATCGTCAGTTCCTTCCACCCAACCCTCCCCCACCCCTTCATCCCAACCCACCCTTATGCCTCCCTCCCAATCCACACCTTTCCCTTCCTCCCAACCCACCCCAATCCCTTCCTCCCAACCCACCCCAATCCCTTCCTCCCAACCCACCCCACTCCCCTCACCCACCCCTGACCCTACCCTAGTTGTCCCTGAAACTCCCCATCCCTCATCCAATCCAAATACCATTTCCCCTGCTCCATCCACTCTTACCACCATGTCCACCTCTGACCGTCTCTCCGTGGATGAAGCCAGCGAGGACTCGTCTCTGTGGGAGGAGGAGGAGGAAATCTATCCTACCTCCCTCCCAACCCTAAAAAAACCTCTCGATCACCAAGACCTTGTTAAATTCATCTCGTCTGTGAAATGTCAACGAAAACCTAAAGACATTGCACGCAAATTCACCCATAACATACCTGGACTTGTTCGTCAACTCAAGCCCTTACGTAACAGCCCACTCCTTCAAAAAGCTATGCAGCAGAGGATAAAGAATCTCATAAAGAAACTCGAAGCTTAATAACTCTCTTACAATGGATTTCTTTGTTAGATTCTTTTCCCTCTCCTTTGTAATGGCACTGTCACTAATTACCCTAAACACCGGAGGCTGTTGCAATATCACCCGTAATGCCTCTCTGAAAGATTATTTCGAACTTCTTTCCCCCAAAAATGATATTATTCTTCTGCAGGAAACTTATAACGTTAAAAGTAATCACCCCTGCTGGAAAAATTGGCCCAACTATATCCCTATTTGTGCTCCTGGGAGTGCACCCGGATCTGGAGTCACCACACTTATTCGCCGTAATATCGAAGCAATAGCCTCCGGTGTTATCGCCAGTGGATCTATTTTATATGTTAAAGTTAAAATTAATAATGATGTTTTCAATATTTATAATGTCCTTATTCCTCAATCTAACCCCTTTGCTCTTAAGTATATCAATGATATGGATCTCCATTGTAATCAATGTAGTGACGGTGCCATTATTATCGGAGGTGACTTCAATTGTACTGATAATCCTTCTATAGATCGTCTGAATAAGCCGACTGAGCATAGACCCCAAATCTCAATGGCTCTCAGGAATTCTATGAATAAAAACTCTCTTTGTGATGTCTGGCGTAGACTGAATCCTTCTAAAAGCAAATTCACCTGGTTTAGGTTTAACACAAATAATAATCGAGTTTCTAAAGCCAGACTTGATCGTTTTTATATCCCCTTTAGTTTCACTCCGTCTGTTCGTACCTGCTCAATTTTTCCCTGTTCGCTCTCTGATCATTCTGCTGTTTCTCTTGTATTCAGCACTTCCTCTCTTCATCCCACCAAAAGTGCGTACTGGCACTTTAATAACTCCCTTCTTGATGATATAAATTACCGTGAGATCATTCAGCAATTTTGGGCCAATTGGCAAACAGAAAAACACACATTTCGTAATATTCTTTCTTGGTGGGACCTGGGTAAAGCTCAAATTAAAAAGCTTACCCAGAGTTACTGTTCCAAAATTGCACAAGAAAAACGTAGAGTATTTCAAGATATCAATCAATACATTGATACTCTTCAGTCTACGCCAGACATCACACCAGAGACTAAAAAAGTTCTGCAACAGCAGAGGGAAGAGTTAAATCTATTCTTGAAAAATAAAGCCCAGGGTGCCCTCGTCAGATCCCGCTTTCAGCATATTAATGAAGTAGATACCAGTTCTTCCTATTTCTTCCATCTCGAGCAATCTCACTCTCAATCTAAAAATCTGTCTTGTGTTCGCCTTCCCTCGGGGTCACTCACGGAGGACCCCGCAGAAATCCAAACCCATTGCCGCAACTACTACAAAGACTTATATAGTTCTGTTCAAACTGACGAGGGCGCCCTCGAAGATCTCATACGAGATTTATCTCAGTTAGACCTCGCGGACGCAGAGGACCTTGATGCTCCTCTGCGCCCCGAGGAACTTGATGCCGTTATCAAGCAGCTTGGCAAAAACAAAACTCCTGGTTTCGATGGGCTTACTTCCGAATTCCTTTCTTCTTTTTGGCCCTTGTTTAAAAACGATCTGTTTGAAGTTCTACTATTCGCAACAAATGCTGGTACCCTCCCCAACTCCTTTCACAAAGCAATAATTACTCTGATCCCCAAAAAGGGAGACCTTTCTGACCTGTCCAATTGGTGTCCTGTCTCCTTACTCAATACAGATTATAAAATTTTTGCCAAGCTGCTTGCTAACCGTTTAAAACAATCAATGAACGATATTATCAATGAAGATCAGTCTTACTGCGTCCCCGGACGCAGTATTTATGATAATCTAAATCTTATCCGAGACGCCCTTTATTATTGTAACCATAACAACCTACCTTTGGCCGTGGTCAACCTTGATCAGAGAAAAGCTTTCGACAATGTTGACCACGGCTACCTTTTCAAAACAATGAGAGCCATGGGATTTGGGGACAAATTTGTTTCTTACCTCGATCTTTTGTACAGCGGCGCCGAGAGCCACATCAAAGTCTGCGGCTCTTTGACCGCATCATTTCCTTTTGAAAAGGGCATACGTCAAGGATGCCCGCTCTCGGGGCTGCTGTACACAATAGCCATTGAACCGTTCCTTAACAGATTACGTAATGATCTATCAGGCGCAAGCCTGCTCCTCCCTAATACAAATAGACATTGCTCAGTCTCGGCTTATGCAGACGATGTTTCTATATTCGTCACCTCCGATGAGGGATTTGATATTATTAATAATGCCTATAGTTTATTCAGTAAATCCTCTGCTGCACGTCTGAATTACCAGAAATCCAAGGGTCTATGGGTCGGCTGTTGGACCGATAGAATCGACAAGCCCCTTTCTTTCCACTGGAACAATCAAGGTTTACCCTTTCTTGGAGTTCACCTAGGTAATAACAACACCTACACTCAAGAAAACTGGGTTCAATGCAAAAATAAACTTCGAAAAACTCTCTCCTTCTGGATCCGTCTTTCAAATTCTCTATCATTCAAAGGAAAAATTCTTGTCGCCAATCAACTCGCCGCCTCCAAACTCTTTCACTGTATTGCTGTTCTCCCTTGTCCTTATAACATCCTAGGTGAACTCCAAGACATGCTTGTCGATTTTATCTGGTCCAACAAAAAAACACTTCCTCAAAAGACAACTTCTCTTCCAAAACCCCGATAAAGGTGGACTTGGTTTAGCATGTCTCCAAGCACGCAGCCTCACTTTCAGATTCAACCGTATCCAACGCTATCTCCATTTCAATTGCCATCCTTGTTTCTGTTTAATGGATTACTTTCTTCGACAATACAAACACTTTAACCTTGATTACCAAATCTTTCTCACCGAAATCGATTCTAAATATCTCACCAGTCTGCCTGTTTTCTACAGTGAGGTTCTGCGTGCTTGGACGACACTCGGAGCTCGAGTTGAAACACCCGCCAAATCAATCAACCATGTTATAAATCTCCCCCTAATCTACCCTCCTTTCATCCGTGACTTACCCGGGCACTCGGTTCTCTCTGCTCGACTCCTCGCGGGTGGAGTCGGGCTCGTGAGGGACCTCATCAACCCGAACGCTGGCACCTGGCTGAATGCTGAGAATCTTCACCTTCCAACCTCGAGTCTCCGTCTTCCTTCTCTCCGTCTTCTACAAAATGAACTCTCTCGCCTGCACCATGCCATTTCTACATCCTTTCTGTCACTCTTCGATAAGGCCGGACTTCTTCAGGACTTACCTATCTCCACCTTCGCCTCTCGCCCTGAATCACCCGGCCAAGTTTTCCTGGACGGTAAAACGGACGCCCTCACTGCAACCTCAAAATCTCTCTATGGAAAGTTTAATGCCCACGTCAACAAACTCTCTTCATCTACATCTACCCACTGGCATGAACTTGGTTTCCTCCCTCCTTCACACAACATCCCATGGAAAGTCATCTACCAACTGCCAACTTCCAAGAAGGAGGGAGATGTCCAGTTCAAACTCTTCCACAACATCCTGCCGTCTCTTACCGTCCTTCATCACTTGAATCCTGCTATCCCGTCATCCTGCGGCTGGTGCGGCGAGAGAGGTACGATTCATCACCTCTTCATCATCTGTCCGTCCATTCAACCCGCCCTCAACCTTCTCCACAAGCTACTTTCGCACCTTCTTCCGGATATCAAGCTGAACTTTGACCTTTACTGGGCCCTGATTCCTCACGCCCGGGGTCGAAGCAGGGAGACCGTGTGCCTAGCAAACTTCCTAATAATAAGTCTTAAAAATGTCATCTACTGGCTTTACCGAACCACTAATTTCTCCTCCCCCCTTATAGTATGGACCCATCGATTAAAAACAAAAGTCATTCTCGAGCACAATTATTTTATCTTCACCAACTCTCTTAACAAATTCCTTCTTAAATGGTCCATCAATGATACTCTATTTACCATGCAAAATAATAATATAACATGGTTGATTTAATTCTGTAATAATTTAATTTGTTCCCCTCCCTCCCCAGGTCACCGAGGCGTGGGTAGTCGCCGCCCCTCCTGGGCGGGACGTGGTGTCGTTTCACCGCCCACCCCGGTGGCCTGACTTTTTCCCAACCGGGGCCTACTGGCAGTGGGCACGAGGTGCCCACATCCAGAACCCAGTGGGCCCCACTCCTTCTTCCCCTTCCTTCCCTTCCCTGTTTCCCCCATCCCCGCTTCATAACTAAACTGATTCAAATTTATTTATGTTAATGCTATATTCCACAATGTACTTCATGTATCGAGCTATTCTGTTTACTGTTTGGTTTACTTTATAATCTTTACTTTACAATCATTGTACTGATTTAATTATAATTCATGTATTGATCTATTGTCTATCAAGCTTTCTTGTTAATGTTACATTTTGTTGTACTGATTTAATTATAATTCTTTTATTTCTGTATATATTGTGTTCTTCAAGGATTTTGAAATAAAGTTTTCCTTGAAAAAAGTAAAAAGTAAAAAAGTATTTATTTATTTATTTATTTTAATTTATTTTATTTTATTTTATTTTATTTATTTCTTTTTTAAAATTTATTTTATTATTATTATTATTATTATTATTATTATTTTCCTTAATTGTTAGGGTTAGGGTGACACATAATCCTACAAAAGAGTGGGTTCGGGCGACGCGGTCGAAAAGGGCGACACATAACTGTCGCCCCATTGTAAAAGTCGCCCCTTTGGAATGCTTTTTAGTAGGGTGCGTGGGGAAAGTGCTCTAAATGGGCGACTCACGCATCGCCCTTTTGGGGTTATTTCGGGCAGAGTCGTCCATTTGCCGCATGCATAGGAATTCTAATTTTCCTCAATTGCCGGTTGGGGCGACACATGATGCTCACAAAGAGTGGGTTAGGGCGACTAGGGCGACACATAACTGTCGCCCTATTATGAAAGTATATACAAATTATGAAGATAAATAAAATGAAGATAAATATAAAATGCAAAAGTTATTTTTTACAGTCAGCCTGTTGACAAAAAAAGGCATTCTCTCTTTTTGAAAAATAAATGATGTGAAATGACGTGCCTTTAAAAAAAAAAAGTATTTTGTGTTTTCTGTGTTGAAGCATTTAGCCTACATGTCAGGGTTGTTTAATTTAAATAATTGATTTAAATCCTGATTTAAATCACTGGAAAACATTTAAAAAAATCATTAATAAAAATCACGTTTTTATTATTTTTGTTTTGTTATTTGTTTTAATGTAAACAAATTTATGTTATTCAAACCTGACTGTCATTAACTTTAAATCGCTTATACTCACTCTAAAGGGATGTATAAGGCCAGTTTCCTGAAACAGTGTACTACATTTATCTTGTGTACAATGTGATTCTGAAGTACATGTACATTGTGTGTGTAATGTACTACCTGCATGTATGATACAGTATTTCATCTCATGTACATGTATGTTTAAATAACTCATGCATGTTGTAATTTATGCGCCTATCAATTGATACCCCCCGACCTGACCTGACCCCCTCCCCCGCCCCGAATCTCTGTGTTATACCTGGGTCCAACATGTGTTGACTTTTCACACAACATTTTCAACACGGCACTGACTCGTGTAGAGCACTTAATCTGGGTTGAAACTAACCCTGCTCAGGAGGTGGGTTGAGAGCTCTCGACCTGTGTAGAGAAGTTCAACTCCTGTTGAAAACACCTCTGGGTTGAGTTTGACCCGTTTGACCTGTGTAACCGCGTTGAGTAGCGTGAAAAGGTAGCGTAATTGACCTGTGTTGAAATTTTTTAAAGTCTACACGGTTTGGACTCCTGTAGATTTCGACACAGGTCAAATTTGTGCGTACATAGTGTGAAAACGCCTAATGTTTCAACTTGCCCCGTGTTTCAACTAACCCCCATCTCCCCTAAACCTTTAACCCACTGGGATGAAATGGATGCGATGTAAATTTTTATCTTCAAGCAAACTTGAATTCTCGATCCTGATTGGTCGATCCATGGCAGTGTGATATTCCATATTGCACGGTCTATATCACACTCTGCGTATTATATGCAAAACACAGAAACTGTTATTGATATGTGCACGTGTGTTGTACATTCTGGTTTTGTGTACAGCTTGCTTGTTCTATCTATATTGTGTGTCAAGTTTGCTTAAAGATAAATTTATTATCCCACTCGCGCTCATGGAACATGGAAAATGTGCGTCCGTGTCCCATATATGCCACTCGGCATTCGGCCTTGTGGCATATAGGACGCAACAATATTCTGTGTTCCACTCGCGCTCGTTTGATAATTTTATCAAAGCCCAAATTGTTACCAAGTACAAGATAAGTAGGCCAATGTGGATACTAGTTATTATGTTCCCCACTCATTTAAACAAGTTTAAAATTGTAGCATCAGTCTAAATAAAAAAAAAATTGCTTGCTCTAAAATTTTGAAGTATTAATGGCGCTTTACATGTAGGTTTTAAAACTTAATACACATGTGCACCATTATTTTTTGACAAATACTTCACTATTTTTGATGCTTCAGTTGCATGTGTGTGTGCATTAATTAATGGAAATGGTAGCTTACTGTTCATTTGCAAAATGAAGAGTTGTCTAAAGGGGAAAATTAATTTGAAATGAGTGCATGATAAATAAATAGGTCACATTGACTTGCATCGACTTAACACACACATAAAACAAATTGAAAGCTAGGCATGATCACTTCAAGAAGGGGATAGTAGTTGTCTGTACAGCATGAATAATTAATTGTAATGATCACCCAACCTTGAAGGAAGAGTGGTCAACATTAATTTACACTTTTGAAAAGAATACTCCCACCTACATGTACAAAGGTTTGAAGAACATCACCGTGCAGTTGCCATAGAATTGTCAGACCTTTCAAAACCTTTCAAGTTTGCTGGACTGAAGGGTTTTGAAAGGTGAGAAAACTGTCTGATAAAGGGGACCTATGAAAGGTTTCAAAAGGTGAAACAACCCTGATGAATAAACCTTTCAAGTTTGTTGGACTGAAGGGTTTTGAAAGGTGAGAAAACTGTCTGATAAAAGGGACCTATGAAAGGTTTCGAAAGGTGAAACAACTCTCTGAACAAACTGGTGTGAGGTACATTGTATATCAAGGGTGAAATTATACTGGCAAATGTACTGGGGAGTAACTCTACCTTGCAAAACATTTCAAAAGGTTTTTAAAGGTCCAACCATTTATGCATAGCAACTGTACTGATATTTTGTTGATCAATAGCTCAACCTTTCAATTCCTTTCGAAAGGTTTTGGAGAGTCTCGCCATTTTCTGATAGACTTCCCATACCGTTACCATAGGGGTATACCATAGCCCAATTTTTCTACGTTATAATACCTTTCAAAGGGTATTGAAAGGTGTGGTAGTGCAGTAGCAACAAAAAAGTTCATAATTATTTTTTCGCCATCTTGCCAGTAAGCAGATTTTGAAAGGTTTTGAAAGGTCAAACCATAGGAGAGTTAACAATTTGAATGTGACAGGGTAATGTTTGCCCTTTTGGAGCAGATTTCCTTCATTATATTTGCAATCCAAAACCAGGATTTAAGATGCATTCTAAAAGGTAAGGAGAATGTTACTTTGTTCCCCCAGTACATGTTTAAAATCTCATGATAATTTATAAATAAGTTAAAGTCCTTTTCTCTGTCTCTCTCTTTTATCACTGCTGTGTGCTTTGCAGTTATTTTTCATGGTGCAGTAATGTCCCTGTGTGACGTGCATAAAGAGGACACGGAAGAATATCATGAAAACCAACATCAAGTGGCATTTTCTGAGCTGTTTACCCTAAGGAGCCTCAGTGCTTTGTAGGATCTTGTAGACTCTAAGACCTGGCTGGTCATATGTTCTGCACCAGTGTTGATGTTTCAAGACAAGTGCTTATTCATTGCCTGATAGTCGCTGGATTAGGCATAACATGTAGGTTGCCAGGAATAGGGGTATCTGAGTGGGCCAGTTTGAGCTCAACATTATACATGTTATAGGGCTAAAATTTCATGGAAAAATCTACTGCAACATATATGGGGCTTTTAGTTCAAGAAATCTGCTAGTAAGAAAGAAATATCCAGGATTCACTCCACATTAAGTAAAACAACTTTGGAGTAGAATTAAATTTAGTCCATATTCGGTGTTGTATTGACTTTCATGCTTTACTATTTTTGATGTTTCAGGGGTCCAGGAGTTGGCCACTAAGACACTCAGTGTACAGTCCAAGAGATACTACATCGATGTCAAGCAAAACAGGAGAGGCAAGTTCATCAAAATTGCAGAGGTACATTCGTTGTTTTTTTTCATTTTTTTTCATTTTATGTCTTTATTTTATTTTTGTCGTTACTCAGGGGTAGTAATCTTAGGAACCCTGACAACTATATTTACTTTTGAATGGAGAGCCAACCAAAGTTCAGTCCAATTGCCTTTTAATTTTAATTTTCATAAACCGATCTTTTGCCACTACTTTAGGCAGGTTTTAGCTCTGTCTGGTGGCATTCGTGGGGTGGGTAGGATTGTAGGGGTTAAGCCGTGTTTAGTCATTGTTTTGCTGGTTTTGAAGTGTGCTTGTATTATATTGATTTAATGTTTTGGGCTCTATTTCATAAAAAGTTAGGAATATTCCTGTCTAAAATGTTGGACTTGGGAAGAATAATTCTATCTAAGTCTAGGACTTAGTAACAATTATTCTTCCCAAGTCCAAGATAGGAATATTCCTAACTTTTAGTAATTATAGCCCATTTGGTCTTAATAATGTTTGTTATTAACCTGGCCGTTGTACTATTTTATTGTCTAGGCATTTTAGTCACATTTGCAATGTCTGTTGTGCTTGTTTCTGAGTATGTAGTTCAATTCATCTTTTATTTGTCTCAACATTTTCACTTCTTTCAAAGGTCGTTAAACCTTGTAGGGGCACTGTTTGGTTTTGTCTAGATTCTGGCATGACTTTTGGATGTGTAACTTAGTGCTTGTGCTTAGATTGCATTGCCTAATCGTTGGGGTGTTCTCAGTATGCAATACATGTACATGTGTTCTGGGCTGGTTTTGGTCTTTGTTTATGTAAGTGAATTTTTAACCCATACCCCCTATGGTGCATGCAAAATCATGTTAAAATTGAAGGATTTGGGATTGTTAATGTTTTTTAACCCCTTGAGTACATTTTTTTATGGGAGACGTTGGGGTGTCGCGCCGGTTCTGGCAGCCAAACGAACCGCAACAATGTGTTTGTGCGGTCAAGCGTAACAAACAATAATCCAACAATGGATTGAAACTGCACAAACGGCGGCAAATGGCATCATCCGGCCTGGTGGCACTTTTTTTTTATGCTATATGGCGTCATCCTTACGCAAGGGGTTAAGCAGTAAATGCAGAGTAGTAGGCTGTAACTTACAGTGTAAGGTTTATTTTAATTCAATTAACCAATGAATATTGATGATTGATTGCTCTGTTTCTAATCAGGTGGGTGCTAGTGGTGGCAAGAGCAGGTTAACACTTGCAATGTCTGCCGCAGCAGCTCTACGTGATCACATGACAGACTTCGGTGAACACTATGCTCAGCTTGGTCCTCCTAACCCTGACAACCCTCCGGAGGATGGCAGACTCAAGAGTGAAGTCATCATCAATGAAAACAAACGCTATTACCTTGATCTCAAAGAAAATGCTAGGGGTAGATTTCTAAAGGTAAAACACCTGTTAACTGCTTATAATTATGAAGTCTTAAAATCAACAATATTCCCGCTGCATTTGGAATGCTTGTTTTAGGAACACCATGTGTTTCTGTTGCATGCCCACTGTGTTCTATACAAAAACAGGTGGTCATCCAAAGGTGCGTTCGAGTAGTTCAACCCGGTCGATTCGGGTTAACCTTGTGCCGTTTGCTTAGCTCTGACGTCATACCTGGGGCTCACTCGGGTCACCCACCACAGACCCTACTCACGGAGCAGAGTCACTGGTGGAATTACGTCACATAGTTAAGTCTGATCCCCCATACAGAGGAATTGAAAATGGTTGATTCAAGTGCTAGGTGACATCGACACGAGAGGTCGTCTGAGCATTTTATTATCCTGGCCTTTATTGCTAACCTGTCTGCCTCCACCCGAGTTGATCTGGGCGAGCTACTTGAACACACGCCAAGTAGTCAAGTTTTTGAGACATTTGTTTACTATCAGAGACTGCCAATATAGCACAAGACAGGTCATTTGATAAAGTACCAGTACTGTAATACGGAGGTCATAGTCCACTCTTGTCATATTTTTTTCTCTAAAAACTAGTTACTTTTTGTGGATAGTTTTTAGTTTTATTATGTGTGAGTAAATAACCTTGCTACTGCTTTGGCAGTGATTCAACAGTAAAATTGAATTGGAAGGGTGGAATTTTATCTCTTGTATGTACAACACTAATTGTTTGCATTGTAGGTTTCACAAACTGTCAATAGAGCGAGACGTACTCAGATAGCCCTTCCAGCTCAAGGATTAGTAGATTTCAAGAATGCCCTCACAGAGCTTCTGGATGAATTTGGGACAGAAAATGGCACAGGTAAATTACAGCTGTCGTTTGTCTGACTTTTGTCTCCTTCCCAGTTAAAGACCTGTTTGTTTCACACAGATCTGGATCTCGATCAGTGATCTAACGCTTGTTCACTGCACTGGATAGGATCTAGGGCCAATTTCGCAGAGCTGCCAAGCACACAAATTTGCTTGGCACCAAAAAAGTCTTTCTTACCTGATAAAACAGGTTACCAGCCAAAATGCCATGGGATTTTCATGCTAAGCAAACAACAACTATTCAGCTGTTGTTTGCTTAGCATGAACGATACACTTCACATCACATTTTGGTTGGTAATCCTGTATTTACCAAGGAAGACTTTTCATGCTAAACAAATTGTTGTGCTAAGCATTGCCGTGAAAACTTGAGATTCAAGACGGTGTGAACCAATGCTTGGATCACTGATCGAGATTGAGATCTATCTAGATCTGTGTGAAACAAATGGGCCCATAGAGTGCCCCTGCCATGCTTAACCCAACCTGCCATGTTTATAGCCAACAGGCCATGCTGAGCCCAACAGGCCATGCTGAGCCCAACAGGCCATGCTGAGCCCAACAGGCCATGCTGAGCCCAACAGGCCATGCTGAGCCCAACAGGCCATGCTGAGCCCAACAGGCCATGCTGAGCCCAACCGGCCATGCTGAGCCCAACAGGCCATGCTGAGCCCAACAGGCCATGCTGAGCCCAACAGGCCATGCTGAGCCCAACCGGCCATGCTGAGCCCAACCGGCCATGCTGAGCCCAACCGGCCATGCTGAGTGGTTGTAGCATATACTTTGCCCTGTGCACATAATCCTTTCTCAAAGGGTCTAAATACATGAATGGAGGTCCCTGGACTCCCGCCACCAAGCTGCCCCACCCCGTTTCCTATGACCGACACGTACTGCAATCTAGTAATATGTTTTACAGATTTCACTAACAGCACAGATAATATACGCATTGCATTCTGGGTTCCAAAGCAATTGATATTGCATACAGGTTTCTTTAAATGTTGTCACCAGATTTCACTTTTCCTCAGTGATACACCTTATAAGGTCAAAGGTATTCTTCATATTCTCAATTAGTTTTTCATGTCGGTCCTGGAAATTTCTTTTAAGTTTTAGTTAAATAGATTTTTTGAGGTACTACCCCTGCTGGTCTAGCAGATTTTGTTCGTGAAATTCAATCCCTGATGCTGATCCGCAAGCACACGAATGGACAGGGTTATTTCTTTTCTCTTGATCTACAGCTGAAGCACAACCTGAATTGCCAGAGAATCGTTTCATCAGAGTAGAGAATAAGAACTTCTATTTTGATATTGGCAACAACTACAGAGGAATCTTTATGCGTGTCAGTGAAGTACAGGTGAGAAGCACAATGGCCGATGGTCCGGAATATACCAAATATTTGAATATTCGAATACCTTTTTGCCGGTTCGAATAATACTTAGAAATAATTTACTGCAAAAACCCAGTAATTGTGCACATAAAACACAGGCGTGCTTTGCGTGCACCTTTCAATTGCAGCTGACCCGTGAAAAACTTGATCGGCGCTGTACCGGTATCGAATATTTGGTTGAAACCCAGTTCGAATAATCGAATACTAAATTATTCGAAACTGAACAGCCCTATGGTCCGTAATAAGACCTGGGATGATAATTGTCAGGATTTTTTCCTGATTGCAGGATTTTTTATGTCGGGATTTTTACTGATTTCAGAATGTGTAAAGAATCTCTTTTGAAATTTGGAATCTCTGAGGTGTAACCCTAAAGGTGGATATAGACCAATAGAATGTTGGGTATTTTAAGACCGGGTGCCTTTAGGCAAATATAGACCCTAGGTTGCTCTGGGTTCCTCGGCGACCCCAAACACTACTCTAATCTCAACCCTGGTAGGACTACTGTGTATCAAAGTACTCCAGTTGCAGTGTATTGGAGGATCTAATATTTTACCGGCCACAGTGTTCCAAACGGAGCATAACCGGTACTTACATCCATCATAGAGTTTTCACAGGGACGTGTCCAGGATTTCTTCAGTAACTATAACCAGTACTGTACGTCCATAGCTATCCCAGAATTTTCACAGGGACGTTTCCTTTAGGTAACTGTGTTTACCCGTCTTGCATGTTTCTATTTGCTTTTAGCCGCGTAACCAGTACCGTACATCCATCACTATCCCAGAGCGGTCATGGGGACGTTTTCGCGATGTCTTCAGTGATTACGTGGATAAGATGAAGGAGCTTCGAGCTGCCCCAGTAGAGGAGGAGGAAGATCAAGACCATGAGCAAGGAGACGGCGATGGAGACGGAGACGGAGATGGTGATGAGGAGTAATCTTGCCCTCCTTGTATTCAGCCATTGTAAGTACACCTCAACAAGACAGGGGTTGCTACAAGGCTAGACAGTACAGTTCATGGATCTGATAGGGGTAAGTCTCTAGACGAGAGATGGCAGATCTATACTTTGATCTGGTGGGAAGATTTACATGCATCTTGAGATATTGTGAAAGCGGGGTTAAGGAATGTTTGGCTCTAAGATAGATCACAAGTTGAATTAATTGACTGTCGGGGTTTGTTCTTGAATGAAAGCATAAGACATACAAGTTAGGTGGTGTAATGCTTTGAATACCAGTTAGTCAGGATCCAACTGAGAATTGTTCAGAATACATTGATAATAAGAAGATGGAATTTTGCGTCAGGGATGATGTAAAAATCTCTGTTCCAATTTACATGGATATTGTCATGGTGTCTCATGAATAAAGATTGGATGTAAGAGGGGGGTTGATATGAAGTGGCCTGACTAGAACAGGGTTCACACGGACAATTAGAGCCTTGTTCAAGTAAACAGTTTTCTGTATAATCAGTAAACCTCGTGCCGGTCTGGATCTTCAATATCACAATCGGATTGAAAGTTTGGTAAGCATTTTGATGTGCAGATGGTTGTGGCTGATATAAGATGGGGTATAGTCCTTGCTCTTAATGCATCACTAAGTTGATGAACAGACAAGAGAGTTGACCAAGCATTTGAGTCGCAATGATTGGATCATTACTTTCCTAGACTGGTATCTCTTAGTGGATGATATCCCTGTCAAACTAATGGCACTGTATGCTGTCTTTGTATACACACCCTACCTGATAGACTGAGCCAAAATGAATACCAAATTAAACATGGTTTCAAACTGTACATTCTGAATATAGTTTGATTAAAGAATTTTTGTACGAACTTTCACTAATATGGATGTGACATATTCTGCGGTACTGGTGCTTTGATAAACTCCAGTACGAATATACTGTTTGAGTTGTCAACTTTCAGTATATTTTCAAGCCAACAGATTTCTTAAGAGAAGGTAGCTGCCACTTCAGACCAGTAGCCTTGCAATAAAATACCTGCCTGGCTGTTTTCTTCAAAGACAACAACAAAAATTGGGATAGATCTTTATCACGCTTCATGTATCTTGTACATGTTGACACTGTGTCATTAATCATCTAGAGGGTTCAACGAATGTACATCGAATGATGTATGGAAATCTACGTGATTGACTCGCATTCAGATTGTGTGCCCATAATGCGTATAGTAATATTGATTGTTGACACGTCTGCAGCATGATAAAAATCTATGGAGGCTATTTTTTTTTAAAGACACTAATTAACCCTCCAGGGTATTTTGGCTAGAACCCTGCCAGACGCATTAGATTGCATACTTTTCACATTGACTTGTGTGCAGAGTGCAGCAAAGTGAAGCTGTCACCACAGATGCACTGTGCTGCGCCTGGCAGGGTTAGGGTTAAAGTGAAACAAATAACTTGCATGAACACATTGTTAAAACTCACGGAAAAAGCCACTTACATGTACATGTATGTACTTGGCACTCTATATGAAGATGGTAGCATTTATCAACACAGTGGAATTCAGGATAAATAATATCGACAAGACGTGGTGTCCGAAAAGATGTCTTTTTCCCAGCAAGTTACACTTAAGATTCCATATTGTGACACAATGTAAGAAACGAATTGATTTGTCTTTGAGAGAAACAGCGGCAACTAGATTTCAGACTTGAGATGTTGGACTCTATCCCTTTTTAAATCTTCTGAAACATTCAGAGATAAAGTTATGGTTTCTTTGCTTTTTATCTCCTCCTGCTGATTTCTTTTTTGATCGGATGAAGTGGTTTGAATTTACAGATATACCTAATTGTTGCACTGACATGTGTCAGTGGTTTTCACCGCAACCTCTGCCACATTCAAACCCCTTATTCTAATAATTTGCAGGCCCAGAATAATAGTATTAAGGATCCAATTGAAGTAAGAATACTATAAGGAAACTAGTATAGTAGTAACTTCCCATTTCCCAAAGGGCATTGAAAGAAATCAATATATTTGTTGGTTCACATTTCCCTAAGTGTCCAGGCTAATCTTTGACCTGTTTGTCTTAGTTTTGGAAAAAGATGAATCATTATTTCAATGCAGACATGTGTTACTGATGTCGATGAAGTCAAGAAAAAAATGCCAGCTGAATACCACTACTTCCAAGCAAAGATTCACTCAGGCTTCATTTGTTAAAAATTAACTAATTTCTTGAAGCAGCCCAGTAGAAATTTTGTTGAGTGAATATATTATCAAATCCATTCAGCTCCGGACTCCAACAAGGACATTTGATTTCACATCAAGCTAAGAAATATTAGCTATATTGGGTGCGTTTGAGTGTGTTACACTTGATACTCACGGGTGCGGAAAATGTTGCGTGCGCATTACTTTCTAACCGCGTCGCGCGAACGGTCAAAGTTAGTATTAAACGTAGCTTAACATTTTCCCTTATTTATATATTTGTGACCATATATAATCTAAAGATCAGTTCAACAATTGAAAAACGATAACAACATTTCATTGGAAAAGTCTGCTATCTTGAAATGTTAAGTGGAAACAATCATGTGAGGACACCTCCGGTGCAGGAGTATACTCTCGGTCTTAGCGGGAGTATACTCTCGGTCTTAGCGGGAGTATACTCTTGATTACCCTCGGGTCATACTGCCGTTTGTGTGCTCAAGAGTATACTCGTGTTAACACGGGTAACACGCTCGAACGCACCCATTGATTTTGGAGTTCAAGAGCTATTCTGTTTCCAATTAGCTTCTGACTGAGGTCATTATGGTATTAAAGGCTCATTTTCCTGGTGCTGCGCAGCAGTTTTCTGCTTACCGGGAATCTCCGTTGATTTAAAACAGTAAACACAGAAGACAGTATGCTAATTTCAGAAGCAGAATTCGCTCAAAATTGTGGAGCAACATTTGAAATCCCACTGCTTGAATAAGCACATCTTACTCCTGAAATATGCATAAATCCTGGTTCATCCCAATTTAACATCGGCAAACATCTGTGTTGAAGACGGGATAAAGTTAATTATATTTGACGTCGGTGTCACAATCACTCATGAGTTTGCATGAAGGATGAACCAACTTTAACCTTGCATGCTACCAAGATACTTACAATTTAGGAGACCGCCGGTACTGTATTCTGGAGGTGGCAGGTTCGAATCCCAATCCTGCCAGTTTTCTTTGTTTGTTCACTTTCAAAGTTTCAAACTAAAACAACAAGATTAGGATTAGGTTGGACACTTACGGATAGGTTGAGTATTTCTTGTTATTAATAATATGAAGTGTAAGGTTACGCAGCAATGTATGTTAATTTAAAATAAAGAAGAAAAATGCAGTCACGTTTGTCGGGTTGGGGCAATACCTGGAAGGATACATTGCATGGTTCATGGAGGATGTACATATATGTCCAACTATTATCCACAGAAAATGAACTATACTAAAACCTGTGATATTTGATTACATTCATGCTATCGTCATTGGATTAAAATTCTAAATTGTGTCTGTAGAGTGGCCTCTTAAGTGTAAAGTTGAGTAAAGAAATTTGAAGTGATGCATACCAAAGCTATGTATTCAGAAAGGCTTATTGGCCCAACCCCCATTTGCTATATTCGGAAAAGATGTTGGTAAAATGTGTATGATTGGCTAGATGTAAACAGGACATTTCATTGGTTATATCTGAGGCATGTTAATGATAAAATTTAGTATAAAAAGGACTTCTCATTGGCTGGCTCATGACTGAGACATGTAAATGAGTTGGTTTCTGAATAGACAACACTTCTCATTGGCTGGCTCATGACTGAGATATGCTAATGATCTGGCCTGTTATTGTGTAGTATATGCACCTGGATGTTGTAAGTTTTCATTCCTTGGCATTGTTTCTTGTGTATATAACCACTTTGCTGGCTTTATATATCTACATGCTAGAAGCTGTGTTTGGCCCATAGTAAATCCAGTATGAGGTTTGAAAGGTGTAGTGGAGATGTATGAAATACTGCCTGTTCACAGAGTTGGCAAAACAAGTGATCATTCCATCTTGCATACATGTAAGTAGATTTGGCAATGCAATCAATTTGTCAACTTCCCTCAGGAAGTTAATCCCAAATCCAAAGTATAAATTGAAATTAGGCGTGGAACCTAACTTTGACAATACTGCATTTAGCAGGGATGCGTTAGAGTCCATCACAAGAGAGTCCATCACAAGTCCCTGCAAGTCCATCACAAGCCCTCCAGTCATAATCCCAATCACAAGCTATTCAAATGAGCTGTGACAAAGGCATTCCTTTGTCATTGTTCATCCAGTTACTTGTGACAGGCTTTATGAAAGGACTTCTAACTGGACTTGTGAAAGGACTAGCAGGGACTCACTCTGGCATTCAGTGAATCAGTGCTAATTAGTAGTCATTAATTGTAATATGTTTATCAATGCCATAAGATTTACTCAAAGGAAACGACGCCCTCCCCCAGATCAAGGTGTGTTAACCCCTTGCCACCGGTTGACCCAAATATGTGCAGATTGAAAATTGGCAGCTGGCCGGGTGACGTCTATATACACGCCAATTTCAGCATTTTCAATCCATTATTGGGTCATTGTGTACGTTGTGCTTGGCTGCACAAACCTCTTGTTTCCGTTTTGCTTGGCTGCATAACCCAGCCTACAATGACAGGAGGGGTCAAGGGGTTCAACTTCACTTCTGTTGTTAGGAATTCTGTTTGGTGTTCAGCAAACATGTTGATGTGTTGCACTTATTCTGCACTAAATCTATACATTTGATGCCCTGGTCTGTCTATCCCTCATAAATGTGACGTCATCATTGATCCAGAAGTGTAGTAGTAATGAGTGCACATTGAATGGAGTATGCACCCATGTAGCTTCACGTGCTGTCCATAGAGCCCAATGTATTTCCAACTCGGAAGTATACGACCAGCGGCGTAGCCAGGGCCGACTCCATGTGGGGGGGCGCGGGGGGGGGGGGGGGGGGGGGGGGGGGTTGGCTTTTACAATGATTTTTCTTTATAATACTATTATTTTCTGCATTTGCAAAATTTTCAGTGGGGGGGAGAGGGGGGGGGGGCAACTGGGGAACAATTTTTAATGGGATGGCCATGCGCCCCCCCCCCCCATGCCATAGCTACGCCACTGTATACAATCACCATAAAGCTGCACCATAAAGCCGCATCCAACCACCATAAAGCCGCATCCAACCACCATAAAGCCGCATCCAACCACCATAAAGCCGCATCCAACCACCATAAAGCCGCATCCAACCACCTACACTCTTACAAAACATCAACTGCTTTTTTTCCTGAACTAATCACTGGTAGTATTTCAGCATCTGGTGTGATTGATAATGTATCAAATAAAATGAATGATCACAAGTAACAAGAGATTGTTAATGCCTCCACTGACTCTGTGGACAGGTGTGTTGTAACCACATGCATGTAGGCAATTTTGAAAGCATTTCCTTGCAATAAAAGCTTGTAAAATGGTGCGTAGGTGTCTCTGGATTGAAATAGAGTTGTAAACTACACATGCAATTCTTTGAGCATGGATGAGTTGGATTGTACTCATGTCTGAGGGAGATCTGTTTTTGAAATTGGGCAAATCACTCATTTTTGTGTAGCCACGCAAGTTAGACAACTTCTGAGAAAATGTGTGCATTTGTTTGTTTCTTTTATTTTGAGCGTTTAAACTCTATTAAAATCAGGATTAAGTTGCAGTATATAACATTGGACACATTTTCTAATAAGCTGTCCATTGATGGGTTCTTTTAGGAATGAAAATAAACCAAGTCTGATGGATTTGAACATTAATGGATCCGCTCCTGTATTGATAAGCATATTTCTCGGTTATAGAAATTTTGTCTTAACTGAGCCATGTTGGTTAATCTTCAGTGTGGCCACACACTCATTCAAGCTGTTTGTCCAACTCCCAGCCTAAATGTATAATGATCTTGATGGATCAGAGACTCTTGAGATGATTATATTAAACTGAAAGTAGACTTGAAACTTGCCAACTTGTCCATGCAACAGGTGTTTGCAGTGTGTTTGGAACCTCCTATAAGTAACATGTCACTTGACCTTTAAGCATTTTTATGATAATGAATATTCACTTTAATAAGATAAGGGCTAGAGTGCTGAATGTCATCCTGAAGACCCGTTTCTGGTTTGGTTTTATTTTTTTAATTTTTTTTTTTCCCCATTGGTTTTTATAGTTTTTAATGATCGCAAATAACTTACCTGATAATTGTCACACATGAATGTGATTTCTCATTTGAGGTTGGAGAGCCTTATAAATGTTAGAAGTACATCAGCCATACACTCCTATATTTCAGCTTTTTGTGGCAACATGTGGGATAAAACCGTAAACATTGAGCTTCCAAGTTATTTGTTCATTTGAAGCATGAACAATTTATTTGACTCGAGCAATGATAATTTACACGCTTATTGGCTTCAACCAAGTTCAAACAGAAGAGCACATCTTCCAGCCAAAAGTAAAAAAATCAAATTTTAGATGCTTTTTTTATCGTAAAGATGTATTGATTTTATTCAGACAGTATTTAATAAAACATTTATTTGAAAGTATCTACCAGACCAAACATTGCCTTTATCTTGTAATGTGGTCAGGTAATGAGGCAAAGTAGAAACAATCGCATTGACAGCCTGTACTGTAGGTGCAATAAAGTAAAACTAAATAACCATTTTATTTTGTTGGAACAGTTTTAAATTAGTATTAACCCTGTTATTTATCCTATGCACTATTTCATTTGATAACAAAACTAGACATAAAACTAAGCTGTAATGAAAGATTGTATTCAAATTATTTCTTGTTCTGAGAAACATTTTCTCTTTATTGTCTGAGCTGATGGTTGTTTTTAGGGCTGTCAAATTTGAATATTAGAATATTCAGCACAGCCCTAGTTGTTTGGGTACATTGCCAGGTTATATGTACTTGGTTGAAACTCTTTGACTTTATTGGTCAATTAACCACTGTCTAGTCTAGAAGTAAATATCCAAGGCCCAAAATACTGATCTTTTACAGATTAAAGCGAAACAGAATAAACAATTATTTCATCTATAGTTCAAGGGTGCCATTACAATTTTGTTATTGCTGTAATATGTGCTTTTTTCATAAAAGCAAACTTGACATTGTCTGTGGGACTGTTTCACGCATCACATACAACATGGTTCTTACAATCTCAAAGAATTACCTTTTGTGAGATGTCATCAGCCCAGGCTGGGAATATTCTAAATCCATGATTAATTCTTGACAGTGTTTTGTGTTTTAATGAGTTGCAAAATTTAGTGTCGTTCCATGCTGGACAAAATTATTGATATATTTTTATTTAGGACATTGTGCTATGAAGATTTTGAAAGGTTGGCATGCAGAATTGTATGGATCCCCCACCTCCCCCCCGAACCAAAGCAGCACTCTGGTACTTATTCTTATCCTGATAAAATTTATCTAGGTAGCAGAGTAGCAAGTAGCTTAGTCACACATTGACAACGTCACTAACTTTTCCTTGAGTTCCATTGATATTAAGTTGACCAGTTCATAGTTTAGTAGGGTACCGGTATATGTTGAACTTGTAACGTTGTACTTTGAGTGTCTTGCAGTCAAAGGCAGATAGAGGAATCCCGAATTTATGAAAATAACACTGAACTCCGCACTTCCTATTTGAAAGTGAGCATCTCAATGCCAGGTAAACAACTTGATCATGCCGATTTGCACGATTCATTCATTCCTGTATGAATAAATGTGTTGATAGCACTGACATTCTTGTTTTGAACCCAGAAGTGCGCAGATAGGCTAATGTGGAATTCCTCTATTATAAGTCAGGGCTAATTGAGACATGTAACCCAGTGAGGCCTGTAAAACCATTTGCTTTTGGCTGCAAGGCTTGGTGGTATCTTTTATTTGGTTGGAGTGATGGTTCAACTGTTTGTAATCCTGTTTGGAAGATTGTATGGTGTCATATGGGTGAAAGGTTTTGAGCAGTTTATGCAGAAAGTATAGGCTATCCAGAGTCAATGGAAGGTATCCATTGTGTGCAAATTTCGCCCATGAAAAAGAAATGGATTATGATGATACTGCAGTTTGTTGTATTGGTCTATACATTAAAGACCAGTATGCCATTCAAGATATCATCAACCTGACAATGATTGGTATTTCAAGAGTGTTATTGTTTTTCATAACCAATACAGAATTACCTTTGTAATGTAAGTCAATGGATGTTGCATGAGTCATTTGCCATCGTTGACTTATTTGCAAAAAAATTGAAATTTGAGACTGTGTGGTAAACTGAAATGACTACAAGCTTTGATTGCCAAATTTCTTTTTCATGGGTGGTTATGAAATTTAAAAATATAGTTGCAACATATGCATTGAGAGCAATGCATGAGTCCATATTACCAAAATAGTAAGTCAGTGCAGTTGGCTGTAAACAAATGATATCAAAGCCTCCACGTTTGCAACCGTTTAAGCAGCTTGCTAGATTTAACATGTTTCTACAATTGTACAATATGAAACAACCCGTAAACTTTTCAGAACCTGTCCAGAAATATTTAATATAATTATAAAGTTATAAATAATTTACGTTACTTGTAAATGAATTGCTACCAAATGTTACCGGTTTATTAATTAACCAGGTTTAACCAAAGTAGCTCTAGTTCTAGAGATGTATAAAAGTTATGTGTGGGACAATTATTTTTAATAGGCGTCACATTGATGTTTACCGATCTCTGGTTGAAAAGTCATGATTCAAATACAAGGTGACATGATGCTGACTGGTATTAATTTTCAGAGGAAAATACATTATTGAGTTCCTAAGTGGACGTTCAGAAAGTGAGGATGTTGTAAATAACCATGAATAACTGGGAATAATATTTTTTTATATCTGGTAAATTAATATTTTCATTTGGCTGACCAGGAATAGATGAAGAAAATACCTGGTTTCTAAATCCTTAACTGGGATTGAATTATGACTTTTCAGTCCTGGTTTAACTTGTTTATGTCAGGAAACACTTACGTGGTTTGTACACACTGTTCAAGTTAAAAAGTTTGATTTTGAAATTTTACATGTTATATGTAAAAAGAGAAGAAATTATCTGTAAAAACCAGTTTTTCAAATTAATGTTTTGATTGCTGTTGATTCACAGCATAGAATGTGGATCGATTTGTTTGGTTGTATCGGTAAATGTGACACATTTGAAATTTATATTTTTGTACATTTGTTTCAATTTATTGGACGCCAGAAATATAGCCTCATATTGTATCGTAGGACATGTTCACTGTGCCGTTCTTTGTGTGTGTGATAACTCACTGTCAGGGTGGGGTACATGAACCTAATGGGACGATAAAGTCAAAGAATCTTAATTTGTGAAACTGGTTTTCAGTTGAAAGTGTTTGAATAATTCAACAAATGTTATTGTTTAGTTACAACTCTAAAAGTTCTATTTTATTCTGTGTTTTAGTATATAAAATATTGATAGTATCTACAGTCAATGTGCCTACTTATTATTATCAAAGCTAATTTATTAAAGTACAGGAAAACGATTCCGTTGCACAATGCGTTTTTCTTTGTATTCAAGTTTCGATGATCACATTACATTTAATCTTAGACAATCCGCTAATTCACTTGGTGTACATGTGCAATGAAGACCCTTTCCCCAATCTGGACCCTTTGAACAGTGTGCAATGAACGTGTCTCTGTCCTCGGGATGAATGTGTACACATGTACACACACATTGAATTTCTGAAATATATTTATACATTTTTATTTTATTTGGAGATACATGTGAAAGAGGATTCCCAAAAGCAGATCGAGCTTGTGTGAAGAATTGGTTTAAAGTGGACATACGGGGATGATTTGACATTCATGCTGATTCTTTGAGCTCAGTCAAGTGAAATGTGCTGATGAACTTGACCTAAATTTAGTAGAATAAAAATGTAAAACATTCGACCAATGACTTCACTTTGGACTTGCATATGCATACTAGTGAATATTTCATGACTATTTTCTTGGTCAGAGGCTGTTCCGCCAATTGACATATCGCCGTTTACGAGTTAACCACGCCCCCTTGGACAACCTATGGGAATTTTGTGTAGTAATTTTTGTTTGTCTCAGATTTTGCGCGTTCCACGTGGAATTATAATTGATGTGATTGGATAATAATTTACAAGCTGCGTTGACGCGATTGGACACTTGGCGTCGGGCAAAGGGTAAGCCCCCCCCCCCCCCTTATTAAATTTGTACAGGGAATTACGTGTTTTTTCATATTTTTGTGCACAATTTTTTGGGGGTATAACCTGGGAGATATTTTTACTGCATAGAAACGGGGGAATTTGGAAATATTTAATGAAAAGGTGTAGCTAGGACAATAATTTAGTTTGTTCGCCACTGACCACAACACTATTCATTCCCTTTGAGTCCAGAGGGTGCGATTAGGTAACGGCCACCACTGACCAATCAGAGACAAAAAACAAGACCCGGTGACCTCATGCCAACCAATTGCAAGACAATCAGACTTACCCTGATGTGTTACCCGCGGGGCATCTTTGCAAATACCGCCTAGTTAAGACGTCACAATAGTAAAAATGCATTGTGGGAAGGAAATAGCTGTCTCATTCCTTCCCACAATCCCTTTTAACCATTGTGACGTTCGTCTCATATCCAGGCGTTATTTATTTTTGCGAAGAAGTCTATGCGCAACCTAGTCTTGGTTCCAAGACGTCCTTAGCGGGGTGCGACGTAAAGCGCGCACGGCAGCGCCCTCTAGCTACACACATACACACGCCAAGGCCAAATCGCTAAGAACGTCTTGGGAATTTCGCAAGGGAGCGCGCGCGACCTGCTTATGCATAATTTAACAGTCGGGTCAAACGAATAATCGCGCTTGCGCACTGGAGGAAACTCGTGTTTAAGTAATGGACTTACTAGTCAGTTAACGTTCTGAGCAGAGTGATTCTGGACTGGCAAACGGTATTGAAAATATTTCGGATTGTTCCCAAAATGTGATCTAGAATATCAGACGTTATCGTGCCAATTTCAGTCCAAGATGGGAAAGATTTTAGTTTAATACCCCCCACTAAAATCGGTCAAGAACAGCAAAATCTTGGAAAAAACCAATCCTCCTTGATAACAACTGTCTAAACATGTGGCACAACCTGTTATTTCAAGATTTATGTCAGCAAAATCTGTAAAAAATGAGGATGAAATCATGATTTCGCGAGCAGAACTTGCGAAATTCCCAAGACGGTTTGGGTAGCGATTTGACCTTAGCGTGTGTGTGTGTAGCGAGAGGGCGCTGTCGGCCGGCCGTGCGCGCTATACGTCGCACCGCTAAGAACGTCTTGGAACCAAGACTACTATTCTACGCAAAATAAGTATAAGCACGTTTTACTCAATCCAAAAGTCTGACTCCAATTTCCTTTGAGTGATTGAATGTTCCAATGTTAGAGAGATGAGCATAAATATTGGAAGCATTTTCCTATCAATTATTGATGAAACTTTGTAACGATTGAAATGTTTAGTGTGGTTACTTACCAGGGTTGTTTGATCACTCGATTGATCACTAGATTTAATTCATTTATTTAAATCTTGATTGAAATCATTTTAAAAGAGTATGAAAAAAATCTGTGCTCCAAAATCACAATTTCTTTTTTGATTAAATAAAGAAGAATTCATGATATTTACCCTGTTACTTACCTTCCTGAAACTATCCAATTCATGAAGGGCTAAAAATGTATAAGGAAGAAAATTTCTGTAAAATTTTCTCAAAAAAAAAGAGAAAAAGATCAAAAAATAAACCTGGCGAAAATAAATGGAGTGGTGTCTACAGGGTTAGGCCTCAGTGTTAGGGTTATGGGTTAGTGTTCGTCGTTGAGGTTCAGGGGGAAAAGGCAGTTTCTATAACCATTTGCATGGCCCATGCAATGTCTTTGGCGCCGGCATGTTTTGTGGGCGTTGTTGATTAAATGGGGCTGCACACAACGAATTGTGGCAAAGGCCCTATAGGTGGCTCACATCGTCACGTACTGCCGGGGTATTAAACTTGCAGTAGGCCTATGTAAAAATGTATTGCAACCGATTGACGCGCACGTTAGGCGAGGCGGCTCAATTTGGGCACAGCAAAAAATCTCCAGCCTGGTTCTAAAATAAAACTTTGACTGAGTCCCACCAACCCATCACACCCATATAATTTACATGTACCAGCTCCCAATGCCCCCCCCCCCCCCCCCCGGCAAACCAATGTTTGAAATAGATTTACACCAATATGTAAACTTTGTTGCCAGTTTGTAGTCAAATGAAAGTCTGTTAACCTTTCTTTTAATGGGAAACATAGTGTCAGTGTCAGCGTCATTAAAACAAATAGTATGTCCTTGTTTTCAAGTAATCTCAAGGAATCTTTCTTTTCTTGACTGTTTTTGACAAAGCACTTCGGCTTTTACTCTTACTCGTACTCGTACTCGTACTCGTACACGTACTCGTACTCGTACTCGTACTCGTACTCGTACACGTACTCGTACTCGTACTCGTACTCGACTCGTACTCGTACTCGTACTCGTACTCGTACTCGTACTCGTACTCGTACTCGTACTCGTACTCGTACTCGTACTCGTACTGGTACTCGTACTCGACTACAACACTGCCTCAAACTGTATTAATCAAAAAAAGTTGTGGGTTTACATTTTAAGCTAATCAAGGAGGCCAATCCCTTTTTGTGAGGCGCAGCCTTTTATTCGTGTCGTGATTTGTTTTCACTGAGTGGGAAATTTGCACCAGGTACTCTCCTATCAAAAATAATGTAGATCATGGAGTGGTACCCAGACCGACTAAATAGCACATAGAGTCATGGCCCTTTTTGGCGCCATTGTTTTACACGTGTTCGAAGTCTAGCGGACTATTATGGACTATTATGTTAAATTTTTGAAATGAACGGAGAATATGTACTGATATTTCGCCAGTGGTATGACAAGACGAGAGATGACTATTCAAGGACTTATAATAAGAGTTCTAGACGATTGGAAATCTTGGAAGTAAGTTTGGCTGTCGTAAAGGAACATTAATGGATAGCGACTCAGCCTGCTTGTAATGTATGTGAGATGCCATGCCTGCATGCATTCATCACTGGGTGTCAAGGTGAATGGCAGAGAGGTTGGAAGACATCATCAACGGTAAGATTGAATAAATAATGTAGCCTGATTCACTGATTGCTGGTTAGCCAATTATTTGTATGTTGCATAATGTTTGGAGGCCTATTTTACTGGTTGATTCCTGAGCTGTTCTGCTACGCATTTTTATGGTTTGGGGTTGGGGGTTGGGGTTGGGGTTTGTGTTGGGGTTGAGCTGAAGATGGACTTTGTTTTAAAACTTTTCTTGCAGCTTATAATATGTAATTTGTACACAACCAGGTCTCAGTGGTTAGTTGACTCAATGTACTAACTTGTGAGACTTGTTACTTGAGATGAAGATGGACTTTGTTTTGAAACTGTTCTTGCAGCTTATAATATGGAAGTTAGTTGACTGATTGTAATAACTTGTGAGACCTGTTTACTTGATATGAAGATGGATTTAAGTTAGAAACTTTTTTGGCAGCTTTTAAGATGGAATTTGTACAGAAGCAGGTTTTAGTGGTTAGTTGACTCAATGTAATAACCTGTGAGAGTTGTTTAGTTGATATGAAGCTGGATTTAGTTTAGAAACTGTTCTTGCCGCTTTTAATATGGAATTTGTACACAACCAGGTCTCAGTGGTTAGTTGACTCAATGTACTAACTTGTGCGACCTGTTACTCGAGATGAAGATGGACTTTGTTTTGAAACTTTTCTTGCAGCTTATAATATGGAATTTGTTCACAGCCAGGTCTCAATGGTTAGTTGACTCAATGTACTAACTTGTGAGACCTGTTACTTGAGATGTAGATGGACTTTGTTTTGAAACTTTTCTTGCAGCTTATAATATGGAATTTGTTCACAGG
Source organism: Hippasteria phrygiana (assembly GCA_037893225.1). NCBI lineage: Eukaryota > Metazoa > Echinodermata > Asteroidea > Valvatida > Goniasteridae > Hippasteria > Hippasteria phrygiana. The sequence goes on along the minus strand of JAZGUH010000023.1, from coordinate 23,999 downwards.
CAGGTCTCAGTGGTTAGTTGACTCAATGTACTAACTTGTGAGACCTGTTACTTGAGATGAAGATGGACTTTGTTTTGAACCTTTTTTTACAACTGATAATATGGAATTTGTTCACAGCCAGGTCTCAGTGGTTAGTTGACTCAATGTAATAACTTGTGAGACCTGTTTACTTGATATGAAGATGGATTTAAGTTAGAAATTTTTCTTGCAGCTTATAATATGGAATTTGTTGACAGCCAGGTTTCAGTGGTTAGTTGACTCAATGTACTAATTTGTGAGACCTGTTAATTGAGATGAAGATGGACTTTGTTTTGAAACTTTTCTTACAGCTTATAATATGAAATGTGTTCACAGCCAGGTCTCAGTGGTTAGTTGACTCAATGTAATAACTTGTGAGACCTGTTTACTTGATATGAAGATGGATTTAAGTTGCTTATAATATGGAATTTGTTCACAGCCAGGTCTCAGTGGTTAGTTGACTCAATGTATTAACTTGTGAGACCTGTTTGCTTGGGATGAAGATGGATTTAGTTTAGAAACTTTTCTTGCCGCTTTTAATATGTAATTTGTACACAACCAGGTCTCAGTGGTTAGTTGACTCAATGTACTAACTTGTGCGACCTGTTTACTTGAGATGAAGATGGACTTTGTTTTAAAACTTTTCTTACAGTTTATAATATGGAATTTGTTGGCAGCCAGGTCTCAGTGGTTAGTTGACTCTATGTACTAACTTGTGAGACCTGTTTACTTGAGATGAAGATGGACTTTGTTTTGAATCTTTTTTTGCAGCTTTTAATATGGAATTTGTTCACAACCAGGTCTCAGTGGTTAGTTGACTCAATGTAAGTGTTAGTGGTTTTAAATGTTAGTGTTATTCATTTTTTTGTATACAGGGCCCTCAGGGATAGCAGTTTTTTAACTGATGAGGCCACCCTGTTTAAATAAAACTGTTAATAATAATAAAATGTAATAACTTGTGAGACCTGTTTACTTGATATGAAGATGGATTTAAGTTAGACATTTTTCTTGCAGCTTATAATATGGAATTTGTTCACAGACAGGTCTCAGTGGTTAGTTGACTCAATGTATTAACTTGTGAGACCTGTTTGCTTGGGATGAAGATGGACTTTGTTTTGAATATTTTATTGCAGCTTTTAATATGGAATTTGTACAGAAGCAGGTTTCAGTGGTTAGTTGACTCAATGTAATAACCTGTGAGAGCTGTATAGTTGATATGAAGCTGGGCGATTCCAGCGTCACTTGCATTTCACTTATTTGCATCCTTTTACAATCGTAGTGATGTAGTTTTTACAATACAGGGAATTACTCTTTCATTTTTGGTATGGAAATACTCAATATATAAGGCATTAACCCAATGGTATTAAGAAAATTAAATGATACTAAATATGAGCATGACACTGTTGGAGAAAACCGTCACTCGCATTTCGTGAAATGGACATGCCAAAAATTGTCTTGGTTTTAATTAAAAAGTTTCCTCAAACCAAATGCACCACAACCAAATGGTAATATGTACTAGATACCTACCATACTGAAGTATAAATGAGGGTAACAAATATCTACAACAACTAACTGTATTTAAGTTAGAGGGGAAAAGTGCCGTCACTCGCATTTCCGTCACTCGCATTTCAGTTTGTCTGTTCATTAAGTTGTGAACCAAATTAAGCTTTTCCTTCACAATTCTTATCAAGTCTTGGCTAAGCCTTTTCAAACAACCTTTATAAACCTTTGAGTGTGCTCAAAATACTAATTACAAAGAAAAAAAAAGTATTTTCTGAAATATTTACAAATGTACTATAATTTAATAATCCACAGCCGCAAAGGCACTAGCTCTCTAGTTTCTGCAGTCTCATACTAAATTCCTTATTAAGTTGTTAAAGAATTTCTATGAATTGTGTTCATCCATACATTTATGTACTATTTGAATTAGCTCACAATCATCAGAAGTTTAAACCATGAGGTGGGGGTGCCCCACCCATGTCGGGGATTGTCACTAAAATTGTTCACTTCATTTTGTCACTTCAAAAGTGACAATCTCACATCTTGGGTGGGGCAGCCGGGGGGGGGGGGGGGGGGGGTGAAGGAAGCAATTGATAGGTGCATTTAGTAAACAAATAAATAAATAAATAAATAAACCAATAAATAAATAAATACAAATCAATAAATGATTGTATCTTTAACATTATGAGATCAACATCTGAACATTGAGAATATTTGCTATACCTATATTTTGCCCTTAGTTTTAGACCTACTGTTTCAAATTGTTTACAATCCTCAATAGCACAATTATTATCTTTACAACAAATACTTGTAGTTTATTTCCTTTGGTAGTACATGTAGGCTACTATACTGCAAATCATATGAATAATCAATTTAAATTACCTTTTGTTTTAATACAACCAGACTGTATTGCAGAGAATTGCAGAATTGTACTAGTGTTGGATGCTGCTTTGTGATGATTGTGACTGTTCCTATGGAGATGCAATGCATCATGGGTACCACAAATGATGCCTGCCCTCTATAGACTAATCCAACGAGCAAAATTAGAAGCCATCTTTGGGTACCCAATCGGGCGGTACTGCGCTTGCGCGCGCATCATGAGTGCGCGCGTATGACAAGCATCATGAGTGCGCGCGTATGACAAGCTCGCGTGTATGGTACCGCTCGATTGGGTACCCAAAGATGGCTTCTAATTTTGCTCGTCTGATTAGTCTATAGGCCCTTGACAATAGGTATACACAGTGCATGTATATGTACTTCCCTCAATGCCATTTAAGAGCTTCTCTGCCTGCATTCTTATAATAGAAAGTGGTATCGTCAGTCGCATTTCATTTGTCACTCGCATTTCACGTCACTCGCATTTCAAATTTCAAGGGCTCTCTATTATAATATGCTGGTTTTTTTTTTTAATACTTGTTGCTTTTATACTTGGTATTGGTGGGAGAAGCAAATTATGAATTGTCAAAAATATAATCACTACCAGTTATTAAAAAAAAAAAGAAAAGGGATCTCTCTGTCACTCGCATTTCATACCTCTCTGCGTCCACAGCTGGGTACATACATGTCTTCAAGAAAAGTCATAGGCAGATTTAAAAAAAAAAATTTTTCAAAGGTATCAAGTCATACTATTAAATTGCATTATAATTTTGTGACTACTGCTTTCTCCAAGAGAAAAATGGAAACAAATGAAAATGCACATGAAGTAGTTCATTTTTTAAGCCAAACATAACAAGGAAGAAACGGGACATATTTCATAGAAAATGATAAAGATTTGGCTAAAAAAGTTTATATCCTGGTCCTTACATCTATTAGCAATAACTTAAAAATGAAAAAGAAGTTCAGGAATGAATTTGATTTTTGGGGGCTCTGTCCCTGTTTGCATGGAATTGCCCAGCTGGATTTAGTTTAGAAACTTTTCAGGCCGCTTTTAATATGGAATTTGTACACAACCAGGTCTCAGTGGTTAGTTGACTCAATGTACTAACTTGTGCGACCTGTTTACTTGAGATGAAGATGGACTTTGTTTTAAAACTTTTCTTGCAGCTTATAATATGGACTTTGTTCACAGCCAGGTCTCAGTGGTTAGTTGACTCTATGTACTAACTTGTGAGACATGTTTACTTGAGATGAAGATGGACTTTGTTTTAAATCTTTTTTTGCAGCTTTTAATATGGAATTTGTTCACAACCAGGTCTCAGTGGTTAGTTGACTCAATGTAATAACTTGTGAGACCTGTTTACTTGATATGAAGATGGATTTAAGTTAGACATTTTTCTTGCAGCTTATAATATTGAATTGGTAGAGAAGCAGGTTTCAGTGGTTAGTTGACTCAATGTAATAACCTATGAGAGCTGTTTAGTTGATATGAAGCTGGATTTAGTTTAGAAACTTTTCAGGCCGCTTTTAATATGGAATTTGTACACAACCAGGTCTCAGTGGTTAGTTGACTCAATGTACTAACTTGTGCGACCTGTTACTTGAGATGAAGATGGACTTTGTTTTGAAACTTTTCTTGCAGCTTTTAATATGGAATTTGTTCACAACCAGGTCTCAGTGGTTAGTTGACTCAATGTATTAACTTGTGAGACCTGTTTGCTTGGGATGAAGATGGACTTTGTTTTGAATATTTTATTGCAGCTTTCAATATGGAATTGGTAGAGAAGCAGGTTTCAGTGGTTAGTTGACTCAATGTAATAACCTATGAGAGCTGTTTAGTTGATATGAAGCTGGATTTAGTTTAGAAACTTTTCAGGCCGCTTTTAATATGGAATTTGTACACAACCAGGTCTCAGTGGTTAGTTGACTCAATGTACTAACTTGTGCGACCTGTTACTTGAGATGAAGATGGACTTTGTTTTGAAACTTTTCTTGCAGCTTATAATATGGAATTTGTTCACAGGCAGGTCTCAGTGGTTAGTTGACTCAATGTACTAACTTGTGAGACCTGTTACTTGAGATGAAGATGGACTTTGTTTTGAACCTTTTTTTACAGCTTTTATTATGGAATTTGTTCACAGCCAGGTCCCAGTGGTTAGTTGACTCAATGTAATAACTTGTGAGACCTGTTTGCTTGGGATGAAGATGGATTTAAGTTAGAAACTTTTCTTGCAGCTTATAATATGGAATTTGTTTACAGCCAGGTTTCAGTGGTTAGTTGACTCAATGTACTAATTTGTGAGACCTGTTAATTGAGATGAAGATGGACTTTGTTTTGAAATTTTTCTTACAGCTTATAATATGGAATTTGTTCACAGCCAGGTCTCAGTGGTTAGTTGACTCAATGTACTAACTTGTGAGACCTGTTTACTTGAGATAAAGATGGACTTTGTTTTAAATCTTTTCTTGCAGCTTTTAATATGGAATTTGTTCACAACCAGGTCTCAGTGGTTAGTTGACTCAATGTAATAACTTGTGAGACCTGTTTACTTGACATGAAGATGGATTTAAGTTAGACATTTTTCTTGCAGCTTATAATATGGAATTTGTTCACAGCCAGGTCTCAGTGGTTAGTTGACTCAATGTATTAACTTGTGAGACCTGTTTGCTTGGGATGAAGATGGACTTTGTTTTGAATATTTTATTGCAGCTTTTAATATGGAATTTGTTCACAACCAGGTCTCAGTGGTTAGTTGACTCAATGTAATAACTTGTGAGACCTGTTTACTTGATATGAAGATGGATTTAAGTTAGACATTTTTCTTGCAGCTTATAATATTGAATTGGTAGAGAAGCAGGTTTCAGTGGTTAGTTGACTCAATGTAATAACCTATGAGAGCTGTTTAGTTGATATGAAGCTGGATTTAGTTTAGAAACTTTTCAGGCCGCTTTTAATATGGAATTTGTACACAACCAGGTCTCAGTGGTTAGTTGACTCAATGTACTAACTTGTGCGACCTGTTACTTGAGATGAAGATGGACTTTGTTTTGAAACTTTTCTTGCAGCTTTTAATATGGAATTTGTTCACAACCAGGTCTCAGTGGTTAGTTGACTCAATGTATTAACTTGTGAGACCTGTTTGCTTGGGATGAAGATGGACTTTGTTTTGAATATTTTATTGCAGCTTTCAATATGGAATTGGTAGAGAAGCAGGTTTCAGTGGTTAGTTGACTCAATGTAATAACCTATGAGAGCTGTTTAGTTGATATGAAGCTGGATTTAGTTTAGAAACTTTTCAGGCCGCTTTTAATATGGAATTTGTACACAACCAGGTCTCAGTGGTTAGTTGACTCAATGTACTAACTTGTGCGACCTGTTACTTGAGATGAAGATGGACTTTGTTTTGAAACTTTTCTTGCAGCTTATAATATGGAATTTGTTCACAGGCAGGTCTCAGTGGTTAGTTGACTCAATGTACTAACTTGTGAGACCTGTTACTTGAGATGAAGATGGACTTTGTTTTGAACCTTTTTTTACAGCTTATATTATGGAATTTGTTCACAGCCAGGTCCCAGTGGTTAGTTGACTCAATGTAATAACTTGTGAGACCTGTTTGCTTGGGATGAAGATGGATTTAAGTTAGAAACTTTTCTTGCAGCTTATAATATGGAATTTGTTTACAGCCAGGTTTCAGTGGTTAGTTGACTCAATGTACTAATTTGTGAGACCTGTTAATTGAGATGAAGATGGACTTTGTTTTGAAATTTTTCTTACAGCTTATAATATGGAATTTGTTCACAGCCAGGTCTCAGTGGTTAGTTGACTCAATGTACTAACTTGTGAGACCTGTTTACTTGAGATAAAGATGGACTTTGTTTTAAATCTTTTCTTGCAGCTTTTAATATGGAATTTGTTCACAACCAGGTCTCAGTGGTTAGTTGACTCAATGTAATAACTTGTGAGACCTGTTTACTTGACATGAAGATGGATTTAAGTTAGACATTTTTCTTGCAGCTTATAATATGGAATTTGTTCACAGCCAGGTCTCAGTGGTTAGTTGACTCAATGTATTAACTTGTGAGACCTGTTTGCTTGGGATGAAGATGGACTTTGTTTTGAATATTTTATTGCAGCTTTTAATATGGAATTTGTACAGAAGCAGGTTTCAGTGGTTAGTTGACTCAATGTAATAACCTGTGAGAGCTGTTTAGTTGATATGAAGCTGGATTTAGTTTACAAACTTTCAGGCCGCTTTTAATATGGAATGTGTACACAACCAGGTCTCAGTGGTTAGTTGACTCAATGTACTAACTTGTGCGACCTGTTACTTGAGATGAAGATGGACTTTGTTTTGAAACTTTTCTTGCAGCTTTTAATATGGAATTTGTTCACAACCAGGTCTCAGTGGTTAGTTGACTCAATGTACTAATTTGTGAGACCTGTTAATTGAGATGAAGATGGACTTTGTTTTGAAATTTTTCATACAGCTTATAATGTGGAATTTGTTCACAGCCAGGTCTCAGTGGTTAGTTTACTGAATGTACTATCTTGTGAGACCTGTTTACTTGAGATGAAGATGGACTTTGTTTTAAATCTTTTCTTGCAGCTTATAATATGGAATTTGTTCACAACCAGGTCTCAGTGGTTAGTTGACTCAATGTAATAACTTGTGAGACCTGTTTACTTGATATGAAGATGGATTTAAGTTAGAAACTTTTCTTGCAGCTTATAACATGGAATTTGTTCACAGCCAGGTCTCAGTGGTTAGTTGACTCAATGTACTAACTTGTGAGACCTGTTTACTCGAGATGGAGTTGGACTTTGTTTTGAAATTTTTCTTACAGCTTTAAATATGGAATTTGTACACAACCAGGTCTCAGTGGTTAGTTGACTCTATGTACTAACTTGTGAGACCTGTTTACTGGAGATAAAGATGGACTTTGTTTTAAAACTTTTCTTACAGCTTATAATATGGAATTTGTTTACAACCAGGTCTCAGTGGTTAGTTGACTCTATGTACTAACTTGTGAGACCTGTTTACTGGAGATAAAGATGGACTTTGTTTTAAAAGTTTTCGTACAGCTTATAATATGGAATTTGTTGACAGCCAGGTCTCAGCGGTTAGTTGACTCTATGTAGTAACTTGTGAGACCTGTTACTTGAGATGAAGATGGACTTTGTTTGACATTTTTCTTGCAACTTATAATATGGAATTTGTTCACAGCCAGGTCTCAGTGGTTGGTTGACTCAATGTACTAACTTGTGAGACCTGTTACTTGAGATGAAGATAAAGATGGACTTTGTTTTTAAACTTTTCTTGCAGCTTATAATATGGAATTTGTTGACAGCCAGGTCTCAATGGTTAGTTGACTCTATGTACTAATTTGTGAGACCTGTTACTTGAGATGAAGATGGACTTTGTTTTGAAACTTTTCTTACAGTTATAATATGGAATTTGTACAGAGCCAGGTCTCAGTGGTTAGTTGACTCAATGTACTGACCTGTGAGACCTGTTTACTTGCGATGAAGATGGACTTTGTTTTGAATCTTTTCTTGCAGCTTTTAATATGGAATTTGTTCACAACCAGGTCTCAGTGGTTAGTTGACTCTATGTACTAATTTGTGAGACGTGTTTACTGGAGATAAAGATGGACTTTGTTTTGAAACTTTTCTTACAGTTATAATATGGAATTTGTTCACAGCCAGGTCTGAGTGGTTAGTTGACTCAATGTACTAACCTGTGAGACCTGTTTACTTGAGATGAAGATAAAGATGGACTTTGTTTTAAAACTTTTCTTGCAGCTTATAATATGGAATTTGTTGACAGCCAGGTCTCAGTGGTTAGTTGACTCTATGTACTAATTTGTGAGACCTGTTTACTGGAGACAAAAATGGACTTTGTTGACAGCCAGGTCTCAGTGGTTAGTTGACTCTATGTACTAATTTGTCAGACCTGTTTACTTGCGATGAAGATGGACTTTGTTTTGAATCTTTTCTTGCAGCTTATAATATGGAATTTGTTCACAGCCAGGTCTCAGTGGTTAGTTGACTCAATGTACTAACCTGTGAGACCTGTTTACTCAAAATGGGGATGGACTTTGTTTTAAAAATTTTCTGACAGCTTTTAATATGGAATTTGTACACATCCAGGTCTCAGTGGTTAGTTGACTCTATGTACTAATTTGTGAGACCTGTTACTTGAGATGAAGATGGACTTTGTTTTGAAACTTTTCTTACAGTTATAATATGGAATTTGTACACAGCCAGTTCTCAGTGGTTAGTTGACTCTATGTACTAACTTGTGAGACTTGTTTACTGGAGATAAAGATGGACTTTGTTTTAAAACTTTTCTTACAGCTTTTAATATGGAATTTGTACACATCCAGGTCTCAGTGGTTAGTTGACTCTATGTACTAAATTCCGAGACCTGTTTACTGGAGATAAAGATGGACTTTGTTTTAAAACTTTTCTTACAGCTTATAATATGGAATTTGTTGACAGCCAGGTCTCAGCGGTTAGTTGACTCTATGTAGTAACTTGTAAGACCTGTTACTTGAGATGAAGATGGACTTTGTTTTAAATCTTTTCTTGCAGCTTTTAATATGGAATTTGTTCACAACCAGGTCTCAGTGGTTAGTTGACTCAATGTAATAACTTGTGAGACCTGTTTACTTGACATGAAGATGGATTTAAGTTAGACATTTTTCTTGCAGCTTATAATATGGAATTTGTTCACAGCCAGGTCTCAGTGGTTAGTTGACTCAATGTATTAACTTGTGAGACCTGTTTGCTTGGGATGAAGATGGACTTTGTTTTGAATATTTTATTGCAGCTTTTAATATGGAATTTGTACAGAAGCAGGTTTCAGTGGTTAGTTGACTCAATGTAATAACCTGTGAGAGCTGTTTAGTTGATATGAAGCTGGATTTAGTTTACAAACTTTCAGGCCGCTTTTAATATGGAATGTGTACACAACCAGGTCTCAGTGGTTAGTTGACTCAATGTACTAACTTGTGCGACCTGTTACTTGAGATGAAGATGGACTTTGTTTTGAAACTTTTCTTGCAGCTTTTAATATGGAATTTGTTCACAACCAGGTCTCAGTGGTTAGTTGACTCAATGTACTAACTTGTGAGACCTGTTACTTGAGATGAAGATGGACTTTGTTTTGAATCTTTTCTTGCAGCTGTTAATATGGAATTTGTTCACAACCAGGTCTCAGTGGTTAGTTGACTCAATGTACTAACTTGTGAGACCTGTTTACTTGATATGAAGATGGACTTTGTTTTGAAACTTTTCTTACAGCTTTTAATATGTAATTTGTTCACAGCCAGGTATCAGTGGTTATGCTACGTTTACATTATGTTCCCGGCGGCCACGGCAGTCACGTTTCAGGCCACCGTGGACAAAACGGGATGGACGTGAGACAACGCGGGGGGACAGGATGGGCCAACGTGACAGACCGTGATTGCCGTGGATGCCGGGCCAGATTTTTAAACTGTCCAAAAATTTGCCACGGCAGTCACAGTGCGGATGAGAAACCTAGTAGGCCGTAGTAAAACGGGCTGAACGCAATAAAACGTGACAGTACGTAATAGGCCATAACAAAACTTGGAGGCGGTCCGTAGTGGGACGGGAAACATGTGTATTCCCCGTCATCTCACTGTCCTTTCAAGTTTTGTCACGTTCTGCCGCGTTTAGTGCGCGTTTGTCACGGTTGCTTCACGGTTGCTGCGCGTTTTGTCCCGTTTTGCCACGTCTTGTCACGGTTCTCACGGCAAGCTAGGGTGTATGGTAGCCGTTTCGTCGCGTTTAATCACGGCGCGTCCCGGCGTTCGACGGTTTATGGGCCCGGCGCGATACGGCGCGTTGCGTTCTACTACGGTCTGACACGGCGCGCGCGGTCTGGGAGGGAGTACATAAAAGCCGGGCCCGGCAGGGGAGCTTCATTCGAGTCTATGAGCAATCGACGACACATCACTGCATCTACAATACCGTGGGCACAAACGTGCTCCAAAGCTACCCGGCGTCCACGTTTCATCCGCAGAAAGCCTTGACAGAACATGACAAACGTGTCAGACCTTGATCAGAACGTGAGAAACGTGAGGCACCCCATTAGAACGTTACGGGCCGGGAGGGAACGTACTGGCATCCGTGGTAGACCGCGGGCCGAACCGTACTGCGCCTTTGAGCCTCCAGGACTCAGCAGCCCCTCCACCCCCCCCCCCCCCCCCCCACGGTCCGTCACGGATACCGTGATAGACCGTGAGAAAACTTAGCAGCACCTTAACAAAACTTGAATACGGAGAAAAAATTGCCAAAATCCCACGGCGCACTACGTTTCGGGCAAACGTGACTGCCGTGGCCGCCGGGAACATAATGTAAACGTAGCATTAGTTGACTAAATGTAGTAACTTGTGAGACCTGTTTACTGGAGATAAAGATGGACTTTGTTTGGAAACTGTTCTTGCAGCTTATAATATGGAATTTGTACACAACCAGGTCTCAGTGGTTAGTTGACTCAATGTACTAACTTGTGAGACCTGTTACTTGAGATGAAGATGTACTTTGTTTTGAAACTTTTCTTATAGCTTATAATATGGAATTTGTTCACAGGCAGGTCTCAGTGGTTAGTTGACTCAATGTAGTAACTTGTGAGACCTGTTACTTGAGATGAAGATGGACTTTGTTTTGAAACTTTTTTTACAGCTGATGATATGGAATTTGTTCACAGCCAGGTCTCAGTGGTTAGTTGACTCAATGTACTAACTTGTGAGACCTGTTTGCTTGGGATGAAGATGGACTTTGTTTTTAAACCTTTCTTACAGCTTTTAATATGCAATTTGTTCACAGCCAGGTCTCAGTGGTTAGTTTACTCAATGTAATAACTTGTGAGACCTGTTTACTTGATATGAAGATAGATTTAAGTTAGAAACTTTTCTTGCAGCTTATAATATGGAATTTGTTTACAGCCAGGTTTCAGTGGTTAGTTGACTCAATGTACTAATTTGTGAGACCTGTTAATTGAGATGAAGATGGACTTTGTTTTGAAATTTTTCATACAGCTTATAATGTGGAATTTGTTCACAGCCAGGTCTCAGTGG